>CM075977.1:334599333-334643933 GCA_038087875.1 Malacoraja senta
CCTTCATCGCGGTGATTGACAGGCGAGAGGGCCAATCAGCTGATCTCAAGGTTTTTTAAACATAACTTTTTTATTTTTCATCGATGGGAAAAATCCTCGGGGCTGGCTCAGCGGAGGAGTACTGTAAGATGGCCACAAATCACAGCGATACAGGGTAGGATTTTTTCGAAAATCAATATACAGCGCAGACAGGAAGTGGTCAAGATGAGACTTTTAATTATATAGATTTTTTTGCAGTATTACTCAGTGTTGCCCATTCCTCACAATTGTGTGTACAAATCCTAAAATAAGCAGTAACGATATTTCACAATCAATTCTTTTAGCCTATTCTCATTTTACAGGAACATTTCAGGAAACCTCTTTTCTACACTGTCTGAAGGGATATTTAAGGACCTGCAGGTGCTGAAATATGTGTAAGTTGGCCACTGATTTTATTTGCTTCTTAGTAGTTCCTCACAAAGCTGTCTGTGTTAACTTTCCACTTACTTAATATATTTTTACAAATTAGAACAGTACAGCACAAGAACAGGCCCTTCAGACTATAATATCTGTGCCAAACATAATGCCAAGACCAACTCTTATATGCATGCACATAATCCATATCTCTCCATTCCCTACATATCTATATGCCTAGCTAAAATCACTGATATGCCACTATCATATCTAAATTCTGGTATAATGTTACAAGAAACACATGCTATTAACTTTCGTTGTTTACATGAATCAAAATGTTTCTCTCCAAAACAATTTACTTACCTTTATTATAGAATAAAATGTAACAGTTAAATTCATTTTTGGAGTGTTGCTTGGATAATGAAAATTAAGGTAATTGATTTTTGTGTCTTTGATAATCAAAGCTAAAAAATAATGTATGTGGCCATTTGTTTTGCATGATGAGCAGATATTAACATTTATTTTTTGGAAACAGTATATGTACCTCTTCATCGTAAAGAGGGATCAAAATGTAAAGTAGCATTTCTGTGGTTGTTCTAATATATATATATCACTGTAACTGTAGTAGATTTGCATTTTCTACATAGAAAAAAGTGGAGATGGTTTAATATAGTTTCTATGTGGTTCACTTTTAATTATGGTGGGAAAGGGCGAAATCTATCCTCCTGTTTATACCAATCAAGGATTATAATCCTATAGTATAGCATTGAAGAAATCAAATATTTGCTGTATTTTCTATACAATGTTTATTTTCTCTCCAATATGGACTGATTTTAGACAGACAAACTCATGGCAAAAGATGAGTTTAAAGGATATGAACCCCCACAGTGTCAACTCTAGCCCATAACCCCTTGCCCCTATTGACACAATTAATTTTATTATGCTAATTTCTAAAGCTGGTGGTTTTACAGCAGAACTATTGATATCATGGTTTCATAAAAATCACTAATCATGTAAAAAAATCTGCACAAATTTTGGATTTCTTGAAGTTCTCATATTATCATCATTTCCATGCTAGTATATAATGACCTGAACATATTACAGTAACTGTACCATATTTTTAGTGTCCATGCACCATTCTTATAGAACTGTACAAAATCAATAATTTCAAACCACAAAATTAGAAAATCTTTTAGATTATACCATAAAGATAATTTGATAAACAAAAGATTAACTTAAGCACCAGTACTGTGGATCAATCAAACATATGTCATGCCTGTTCATGGATAACATTGATCTCAATGCTTTTTAAATTTGTATGTGTGGGTGAATTGAGGGAGCAGTGTCTAAGGTAAGATCTGTTTCAAACAAATGCACTTATTTTTTAAATTTATCATTGCCAGAGAATTTCAGACAGACTATCTTTTGTGTGATTGCAACTTACTATGGGTGATACAATGGATAAAGACCAAAAATGTAACTGTCAGGGAAACTAAATGTGCCTTCCCAAGGTCTCTGCAGAGGGAGCTTGTGATGAGTGTTAAGAAAGAACTTCTGACTTGTGGTAAGTCCATTGCTTGGCTTTAAAGTTACACTATAATACTAATGTGATATTTGCTGTATCTTTGTTATACCAAATTAAAGTGGAGACAATTTTGTTGTTCAAAACTTGAAATAATTATTCATTGAATTATTACAATACAATTAAAAAGGTAAATTTTGTTGGTAATGCCTCCAGTAATTAAAATGTTTATTCTGTTTCTGTAACTTGTGCATATTTGGAGATAATTATGTAAAATATTATTTAAAAAGGTAATAATAAAACATTGAGAAAATCATAATATGGTCTCCTGGAGTCAACATAGGGTTATTAGAATCATTTGAGGTTGTAATGATCTGGATAGATAAAAGGTATTTAATGTATTGGCATTTGATAAAGGGATGCAAAATACTGTTGCACAAAATAAGAGCTCTTGGCATTGGAGAGTATATTCTAAATTATGCATTAATTAACTAAACGATTGAATAAAGATCAATTGTTCACTTTCAGGTTGGGAAGGTTTAATTAGTAGGATGCCATTTGGATTAATTCTGAAAACTATTTATAATCAATATTGATGTCTTAGGTGGTGGGACCAGGTATATTGAAGCTAAAATCAAAAAAGCAAATTATATAAATCTGAGATTAAAAAAATGAAAATACCATAAATAATCAGCAGATCGGTTTTAGCATTTTCAGGTCAATATTCTTTCATTAGAACAGAACTAATGCAAGGTGGTTGTCCTCAGATGCTAACACTGTTTCTACCTCCACTGTTTTTTTCAGCAAATCTGCCTTGTGCCTAATTTACTAATAGCACATAAATAGAAAAGATTCTTCAAAAGTACATGGGTTAAATCATTCAGTAGAATTTGGCAGATTATGTGCAGAATTGGGAAGTTATCCTCTTCGTAGAAAGCATTATAAAGCAGATTATTATTTTAAAAAGATGAAAGAATTCAGTGGGCAGTTGCAGCAAGTAATTAGAAAGGCAAATTGGATGATTATTTTTATTGTAAAGGGGACAGAGTAAAAAAATGTTTAAAGAATACTCAACTATCATGGTATTGGTGTGACTACATCTTGCATTGTGACTACAATATGTCTCTCCTGGTTTGAGGATACATTTGTATGGAGGAAAGTGAGATAAAGTTCATTAGGTGGACACGTGGGAATTGGAACCTGTATTTAGAGAGAAACAAACAAAATGATTGGATAGGTTCATTAGAACTGAAGAATGAGAGGTGATCTCATTAAAGATATGAGATTCTGATGAATCTTGACAGGGTAGATGTCAAGAGGCTATTTCCTCATAGAAATGTAGAAGCATTGGATGTAGATTCAGGATAAAAAGGGTTGCCCATTTCATGTGGCGATGAGGAGGAATTTCTTCTGTAACAGGATTGTGAATGTTTAGAACTGTAATCCATTGAGCTGATAAAGTGGAGTCTCCAAAAGGATTCAATGTTGAAATAGTTGAAATGTGTTGCCTCGAACACATTAAACACTTTTAGTTTTTAATGTAGTCAAGGTAATGGGCAGGAAAATGCAACTGAGTCTGAGCCAACTCTGTCATGATCATCTTGAAGATTATCCTAGGCTTGTGGTTCCATATCTTACTAATGCTCCTAGAAGTAATGTCTGATTCCAATGAGAGTTTCCTGAGCAGGCAGTTGTGGAACATAAAATCGAACTACCTGACTAATTAAGCAAGACACCATCAAATGTTTTTGAGGGTAACAACACTGGGTGTTATACAGTGAAACAGGGTGATAACAGGCCCTTGGGCCCAACTTGCCCACACTGACTGACCAACATGTCCCAGCTACACATCCCACCTGCCCGCATTTTGGCCCATATCCCTCCAAACCTGTCTTATCCATGTACCTGTCTAACTGTTTCTTACATGGTAGGATAGTCCCTGCCTCAACTACCTCCTCTGACAACTTGTTCGGTACACCCACCACCCTTTGTGTGAAAAAATTACCCCTCAGATTCCTATTAAATCTTTTCCCCTTCACGTTAAACCAATGTCCTCTGGTCCTCGATTCACGTACTCTGAGCAAGAGATGCTGTGCATCTTTCTGATCTAGTCCTCACATATTATATTAGGTACCAAATATATTAGGTACCAAAATATATTTGGTCCCATTAGGTACTAATATATTAGGTACAAAAAATCCATGACACTCAAAATATTTAAAACTGTGCTGCAAGATGTAAAGGGCCTGTCCCACTTAGGAGACCTAAACAGCAACCTCTGGTGACTTTGCCCGCCACCCAAAAAAAAAATCAAGGTCGAGGTGACCTGCAACTTCCTACCACCTCTCCCACTCATATGTTGAAAACCTTCCTCGACTATGAAGAAAACCGGCTTCGACTAGACCTGTGACTAAAAAATTATAGATTTTTAAAACAGCAACCTTATTTTTAGTCGAGGCCAGTTTTAAACATGATGGAAAAAATAGCAGCAACCTGGATGAAGCCTCGACCACGTGGAAACCACTTTCGACCATAGGGAGAGTAACCAAAACCTCCTGTGACCTCATGGAAACCTTGGGTGGCGGGCAAGGTCACCAGAGGTTGCTGTTTAGGTCTCCTAAGTGGGACAGGCCCTTAAGTTACTTTACTGACTGCATTCTAATGATTTGAGTTGACCGCTGGTCTGGCCCATTCCTAAACTGCCCTTGTACTACTTCTGTAATCACTGATAATGTCTGCTGTCCAAATGAACATTTTTGACTGCCCTACTTCTGAACAATGGGTAAAGGATGCCCTGTAATTTATTTAGCACCAGCCAGGAAGAAGTCTGTCCCCTTAAATCCTTATGTGCCCTTGGTGCTCAAAAAGCTGAATATGGTAACAATGGTTATTATACATTAAAAGAGAGAAAATAACTAAAGCTTTGGGATTTGGCAGAGATTCATGGGCTGAGGCAAGGCCATCTAAGTTGGAGGGTAGAAAACAGGCATTTATTAACCTTTATGGTTTATTACCCAGTGGGCAAAGAGAGGCTGTGAGGACTCTAGTAAGAAGTAACACGCTGTATAATCTTTGACAGATTGCAAATTATATTGAGCAAGAATATTGCTGAAGGTAAGCTTTAAAGAAATGTTAATATTTCTCAAGAGAAGCTCCATTTCAAGTACGATTGTCATTCAATCTAAATGTCAAGGCACTGTAGTCAGCAGTGTGGAACTATCTGCACCACAGGGATAGCAGCTGTCCTAGAAGGTGTTTTTCTGAGAAATCCTCAGCCCAGAGGGGGAGAATGTAGAAAGTAGCACTGATTTATCATTCTGTTCTCACCTTTGCTGTTGCATTCTTATCTAAGCAAAGGTTACGTAGAACAAACATTGAACAGTTCAGCATACAATGTCTGTGCTGAACATAATGTCAAGTTAAACTTATCTCATCTGCCTGCAAGTGATCCATATTCCTTAATTCCTTGAATATTCATGTTTATATATCTAATAAAAGCCACTTAAAGGCCATTATTGTATCTGCAAGGTTGTGGATGGAATTAATGATTGTCTGATTCCAATCAAAACTTACGACAAAATACAAAAATTAACATTCAAATGAGAAATATAGAAACATAGAAAATAGGTGCAGGAGTAGGCCATTCTGCCCTTCGAGCCAGCACCGCCATTCAATATGATCATGGCTGATCATCCAAAATCAGTATCCCGTTCCGGCTTTTCCCCCATATCCCTTGATTCCCTTAGCCCTAAGAGCTAAATCTTACACTCTCTTGAAAACATCCAGTGAATTGGCCTCCACTGCCTTCTGTGGCAGAAAATTCCACAGATTCACAACTCTCTGTGTGTAAAAGTGTTTCCTCATCTCATTCCTAAATGGCCTACCCCGCATTCTTAAACTGTGACCCCTGGTTCTGTACTCCCCCAACATTGGGAACATTTTTCCTGCATCTACCCTGTCCAATCCTCTAAGAATTTTATATGTTTCTATAAGATTCCCTCTCATCCTTCTAAATTCCAGCGAATACAAGCCCTGTCGACCCATTCTTTCATCATATGTCAGTCCCGCCATCCCGGGAATTAACCTGGTCAACCTACACTGCACTCCCTCAATAGCAATAATGTCCTTCCTCAAATTAGGAGACCAAAATTGCACACAATACTCCAGGTGCGGTCTCACCAGGGCCCTGTATAACTGCAGTAGGACCTCCTTGCTCCTAAATTCAAATCCTCTCACAATGAAGGCCAATATGCCATTAGCTTTTTCGCTGCCTGCTGTACCTGCATGCTTACTTTCAGTGACAGTGATATATTGCATCATTTAGAGTGGCACACTGATGCAACTGATAGAGCAATTGCCTCAGCTCCAGTGACCTAGGTTCAATCGTGATCTCTGGTGATGTCTGTGTGGAGCTTACAGATTCTCCCTGTAAATGCGTGGTTTTCCTCCATTAACCCAAAGAGGTTCAGACTATCAGGTTAGTTGGTCAATATAAATTGCCCCGAACATCGAGATGAGTGATAGTGTAGGTTGGAAGGAGGAGCAGGTGTGTGATTGGTGGGGATGTGGAGAGAGCAAAATGGGAATAGTGTAAGATTAGTATAAGTTGATACTTTGCACAGTCTTGGTGATCTGAAGGCTTTGTTTCTGTTTTGTGTGACTCAATGACTCTAATGCATTGCTTATTGATAAAAAATATATCTATTGATGCTCCTGAACACATCATCAGTGATGTAACATGGGGTCATTGGGTGTTTCGGGTCTTTCAACATCAGACACCCTCACCCAGGCGACCCAGCCGTGGTTGATCAGACCACGACGTGTTCAGGTGGCATTCGCTCCTCCCCATGGACCTCCTCTCCTGATCCAGAGTCATCTTGAGGCCTTCTCCGCTGCCTCTGTGGTGTTCTTGATGGCTCTTCTCCTCTCCACTCCGTTGATGCCCAGTGCGCTCAAGGCTTTGTAGAGCGATTGCCCTGCAAAATCTCTGCAGCCAACCTCAATGGGCATACACCTTGCCTTCCAGCCCTGCTTACAGCAGTGTATGACCAGCTCTTCGTACTTGGTCTTCTTCCTCTCGTGGGCCTCCTCCAGACAGTCCTCCCACGGCAACGTCAGTTCCAACAAGACGATGTTTTTGGCCGCCTCTGAGACCAGGAGGATATCTGGCCTCAGGGTGGTCGTGGCAATGTGCTGTGGGAACTTTAGCTGTTTCACCAGGTTTACCGAAAGCTGCCAACCCTGGCGCAGTCGCCAGGATTCCTGACTGATTCCTGGCTGCTGTGGTTCTTGGCAGCTGCACTCCGGCCTTCACGAAGATGATCATCTGGGTGGTGGGCCATGCTTGTCTGCAGCTGCTGATTCCCATGCTGATGGCTTCTGCAATGGGTTTAAGAACCTGGTAGTGACGCCAGGTGTACCGGCCCTGCCCAAGAGCCTTTGGGCAGCAGCTCAGGATGTGTTCCAACGTCCCCTTGCCTGAGCATTGCGGGCAATCCGGAGATTCCGCTTTGCCCCAGATGAAGAGGTTCGATGGGCTGGGCAGGACATCATACACGGCCTGGACCAGGAACTTGATGCGCTGTGGTTCAGGCTGACAGAGCTCAGTCCATGTGACTTTTCGGTCCATGGCCTGCTCCCACCTTGTCCAGGCCCCCTGCTGCCTCAAGCCAACCGCTCTGGTAGACCTCTCCTCCTCCACCGCTGCCCTCACTTCCTCCTGGACCAGCCTGCGCCTCTCCTTCCCCTTGGCCTTGTCAAACTGGGGAGTTGGGAAGATTCCCAGACCAGCTCTTCCCTGAGTCACTGCTCCCACCAGGACTCTGTGGCGTATCCGAGACTCCGCTTGCAGCACGGCTTCGCCTGCTCTGCACTTCCTCCCAGTATTCACCTCCACCCATGCCTGAGCCACCTTGGGGTTGCTGGAGTCCCTGTACAGCATCACCTCTCTGGCCCGAGTCACCTTAAACTCCTTCTCCAGGGACTTCAGGGGAAGCTGGAGCTAGGTGTTATTTCTGTTATGGGCGATGCTGCTAAGGCTCCTGGGCAGTCCCAGCCACCTCCTGAGGAAGCTGCTGACTTTCCTCTCCAATCTCTCTACGATGGATATTGGGACTTCATAGACAAGCAGTGGCCAGAATATCCTTGGCAGGATACCATGCTGGTAAATCCATGCCTTGAACTTGCCGGGAAGCCCCGACCGGTCCACTGCTCTCAATCAGCTCTCCAGCTCCTGACAGGTTGCCTGGACTGATGGCTCTTATGCATTGCTTAACTTATAAGTTCATGCAAATATTTCCATGGTAACTCCAGGGCTCCAGTACAGGAAACTGATGTGATGACCTCTGTATATGTGTTATTAACACACACACACACGCATATATTTATGTATATTAACACAAGTTTGCCAACATCAAGAATACTCAGAGCCAAGTTTTTTTCAGCTTTCTATGAATTTAATTTGTTTCTTTAATTGAAGGGTTATAAATATATACATTTCAAATTGGTGGTATTGAAATACTTTGCATAATGTGGTTTAACTCGGTATTGTCAGGTTATCAGTCCTGCTCTCAAAATTCATTTGCTAGATCGGGCAGATGTATTGTTAGAACTTTTCATTTAGTGTATTATAAATGTCATTACACTAAAACTGACAATCTGGTACACTCAGGACTTCGGTGCTGGCCTTGTAGATTTTCCAGACCATTGGCTTCTATTCTTTTAATAGCTCAACACACTTTTAATTCACTTTTGTTTTTGGATGTTACACAGTATAATAAACATTCCAATGAACACAGTGAGGTATAAGGGAGTGACACACATCTCCTTGTGAGCCAGATGCCGATTCATTGGCATTTCAGAATGATCATAAGGTCACGTGATAGGAGCAGAATTAGGCCATTTGGCCCATCAAGTCTACTCTGCCATTCAATCATGGCTGATCCATCTCCCCCTCCTAACCACATTCCCCTGCCTTCTCCCCATGACCCTTGATGGCTTATTGCTGTTTCATTGTGTTGGATTCTATAAGGTAAATGAGTCTATAGTTGTGGACTAATTTTTTTTAACTAACTTTAATTGTGTTACAGATGCTCCTCTTGAGCTGCCATCCTTTCAGTTGAGTCCTTCCCATCGTCAGGTGGTATTTGAGGGGGACAGCCTCCCTTTCCAGTGCATTGCTTCTTACATTGATCAGGACATGCAAGTTCTCTGGTATCAGGATGGAAAGATGGTGGAAACTAATGAATCCCAAGGAATTTATGTTGAAAAAAATATGGTTCATAATTGTTCCTTTATTGTAAGGTAATACAGAAACTTGCATAATTGATAGCTTGCAATTAGAAGTAAGAATATTTATTTCAAGAGTGTTTTGCATTGCACTCATTGATTAGTTTTGTAGAACATTTAATTCTTTGCAAAGAACATATGTATTGTTGTTTTATGGAGTTCAGAAATATACATTTTTTAAAGTTTTCTTTTAAAAATATTTTCGGGTAACTAACTTGCAATATGTTAAAAAAAAACACAATGGGAATTTTAAATTCAGTTAATTAAATAAATTTAGAATAAACATTTGCTCAAATCCAAGCGATTCAAGATTATTACAAAAGGTCAATGAACACTGGCTTTGCCATACTCACATCCTTGAAAGAATTTAAGAAGAAACATTTTTGCACCATACTTGGTGTGGTTTGCTGTATTGTTCATAAATCTTCAGATAATTGATCAAAAGAAACTAATCATAAATGCATAAGATATGTTGTTAAGACCTAGCAATACATATTATTTCTTATCCGTAAACTTGACTTTTTAAATGAAGATGATGATGGTCAGTGCAAGTTTATACTATTACTGCAGAATTTAAGCGTGTAACACCAGATGTTCAGAAATATGCATACTTGACTTAGAATCTAAAGATTTTGTCCTGTCTAAATTATACTCTTTACTTGGTGAGTTTAACATTCAAAAATACTTTTTTTGCATATGATAGCCTTTAAAGCACAGAACCATTGCAAAAATGAGTCAGTATCTTGAAAGTTTAAACTCTAACGTCTACTGAACGTCACATGCCTGCAGTTAATACAAAATGCTGTTTATAGAACTGCTGTTTTATTCAAACTTGAGCATTCTTACCAGTGTTTCTGTTGAATGGTAATGAAACTGTTTCTAAATGCAGTACACTAACTATTTCAAATATCCAAATGGATTCGTCTGGAAACTGGGAATGTCATGTCCAAACTAAACGTGGAAACAATACAAAACAAGTCAATGTTGTCGTCTTGGAAAGCTCGGCTAAGTACTGCCCTCCAGAAATGGTGATGAATAATAAAGGGGATTTCAGGTAAACTTGCATTAATTTACAAAAGGCTTGCATAAGATTTCATCACTGTGATTACATCCTTCTATTAATAGAATTAAAATGCTTTCTCTAAAATTAGACAAAATCATTGGTGTGATGAACTAGCTCATAATTATTGACTTAAAATGTCCTAGTAATAGTTTCTTGCACACTTATCCGCAACACATTCTTTCTTTTGCATGGAATCCTTGTAGAGGCAATCTTGATACTTACTATGTTATTGATACTGTGCAGTACAAGGACTTGGCATTAAATTGTGGTCCTTGTATAAGGTCCACCTACAAAAATGCTGAAAAATCTTTAATAATCAGTTGGCTTATCAAGATGTCAAAGCTTTGAATGTCACTAATGTATTCAGAAGCATTCACAGATTTATTCAAAATTGATCAAACAATTCCACTTTTGAAGATATCTTAAACATGAAAATAAATGAATGTATAATTGGATTAAATCATTTGCAAGTTATTTTGTATTTTAATTTGATTACGTTTCTTCTGAGCACCTTGTTTATTAATAATTACTGAATTTCCAAACATTGATAGTGGCATTAAAGAAGATGGAGAAACAATGCTCTGAGTATAATGGTGTAATGTTCTTTGGTTACCAAACTTTTTTGTTTAGCTTGCAATTTGTATTGATACATGGAAGGAAGGAATGCTGAATTACTTTCAGGAGTTTCTGTTTTACAATGAAGTTAAAGCCACCCATGTAAACAAATCCAAACATTTTTAATTTGCATAGGCTTTATGTGCTAAGCTGCTGTTCTGGAATAACTAATAATTAGTTTAGTGAGTCCAGTGTTAGATCAGGATATGTCTGAACAAAAATAATTTTAATGTCTGTAATATACACTGGAATATGTAAAATGTGCTCTGTGATCTAGGATGGTCGCATAATGCTAACTTTAGAGATTATGTTTATTAATAGGCAAAAACAACATTATAAGTTAACATTTTGAACTTTCGTGTGTTTAGAGTTGAGAGGGCAGCAGAGTTTGGCTGTGTATAGCACAAGGTTAAAGTTGGGGAAATGCAGAATTTGTATTAATTACATGGAAATGGTTAAAGCAGGGGTGGAGGAGAAGTTGTACTGAGGCCAGTGGGCGAGGTGGTACATGAAAGAATTTTAAATTTGATAGACTCACTCACCAGTGTAGCTGAGTGAGCAGAGGAGTAAAGGATAAAAAGGCTGAGACCTGTCAGTAGGCTGCAGAGCTGAGGGTGAACTCAGATTACACAGGGTAGTAGATGGATTTCATGGAATAGGTTGCTAATGTTGCAAAGTGGTATCTCTAAATCACAAGCAATGCAACATATAAGTTGCTAAAAACATTTACTTATGCACTTAATTATCTTGAGTCTCTGTGTACTGCAGTTGTTTGGGTCCAATTAGGATAACTCGCCTAGGGAGATAAAACTTTGGGGGAACAAAGTTGAATAAAGTTAAGGAAAGAAAATTTGGGAACTGGTAAAGAGGGAAGAAATCAATCCAAATTCCCAACCATCCTCAACGTGTGAGATTCTGCTCCTGTTAACATATTTTTTTAGCCAGTATTTTGTAAGCAATAGGCTCTGCACTTTTGAGCATAATTCTCTGCACACAAGACCACAACAATCTGCAGGTCGCTCTCGAGCAGGAACATTCCACTAATTCAAATGGTCTGCTCAACCAATTCGCTGTATCGCTTAGATTTTTTATTGAAAATTAGAAATATAACATTTGTCCTTTTGCATTTAGTATTCTTAGAATCTTGTGCATTCCTTTTTGTTGCATTTATCACAGTTTTTTCCCCTTTCAACAAAAATAATATATCAAATTATTTTGTATGATAGTTTTCCAATTTATCATCTTACATATTTTCAGAAGCAGGGATGAAAATAATCCAGTTTGAAGAGATTACATTTGAAGAGATTAAGATTTGTTTGGTGCATGTGATGAGCTCCACAATACTTAGAAACTGTGATATTTTGTATTTTAGATCATAGAACTGTATTATTGCAAACTTGTCTTTATATTTTTCTCAGTTGCAGAAACCAGAATGCCTTTAAAAAAAAAAAATGCTACAGTACCTTACCATTACATAGGGGGAGGGATATGGATCTTTTGCAGACAGCGGAGATTAGTTTAACTTGACATGATGAATAGCAGGGTCATTGTGGCCCAGAGGGGCTGTTCCTGTGCTGTACTGCTTTATATACTGATCTTTTTTTCTCACTGGAGGAACTTTCAATAAATATGCAGCACTGTCATTGATCAGCTAGGTTTGCAATAGCTACCTTCTGTCAAATAGTTGAATGTGTTCATTAATATGGTGCGGACATTATACTGTATTTCTGATTTAAGCCCAGTGAATAGATTGAATTAAATATTATTCTGTGTTCAGGTGGCCTCGTACACTGGCTGGCATTACTGCCTACCTGCTCTGTACCCGATACTCTGCAAGCACTGGTATTTACCCCGGCGGCTCTCAGGATGAGAAGGCTTGGCGCAAATGTGATCGAGGGGGCTTTTGGTCCGATGACAACTATTCTCGATGTCAGTATGCAAATGATGTTACACGGGTTCTTTACATGTTTAACCAGGTAACCACAGTGAGGCCTTTTGTCTTAGACAACATATCACAAGCTGTATAAATATTCAAGCTTAAACATATGTTGCAAATTGACTTTAATAATAATAGTAATAAGGCAGGTGTTTGTATTGCTGTAGCAATGCACTGTCCGATAGTCATACCTTTGCTGGTGAAGAGCAGTTTATTTCTGCAAAGCATCACTTATTCTGCAGATTACAGTTTGTTGGTCACTTTAACTCTGCATGTACTCTTCTTGCCTTTGATACCAAAGTTTGGCAGCTTAGTTATCGCACTGGGACATGAGCCCACATCCAGACTACAAACCAATACAACAATTACTTGTATTTCTGTATCCCCTTGTAACGTGTTAAAATATTCCAAGCAGCTTCATTGAAGAATCATTGTGCTGATTTTGACAATAAATTGTGTGAGGAGGTAGTGGGGTACATGCCCAAAATCTGTACTGGCTTACTTTTGATTTATTGAGCAAATTTCAGAGTTTAGAACCTCAACAGCTGTATGGATGGGAGTTATTGGATGAATAGTGCGTTTGGGGATGAATTGGAGGACTTATTGTAACAATGAGGGAAAGCCTGAGGTGTTAAAGGATATTAACACCAGGGTGAAAATTTAAATATCTAGCTTTATTTAACCATGAGTAAGTATAAATCAGCAAGAATAGACGGGAAGGGATGAGTTAACCAGGGAGTTTCAATTGTGGTATTGCTATGATCTACAATTAAGTGGGGATGTGGGAATTGCCAGGACTGCTCACAGCCAGATTTGCAGTGAATTGTTTTTGGGGTGGGCATGGCTTGCAGGGAGTGGAATTTATGTCATCAAGTTTACAAAGGGTAGAATGATAGACACTGATCCATTGTAACAACCAGTCTGGATGTTTTTTTCAGCTCCAGAATAACAGGCAGGCAGGCAGCAATAAAACTATCTTGGTGTAGAATGACTGAAGGGATGGAACCTTACTTTAGGGTCAGAGCTGATATTAAGGGTGCAAACACTGATTTGGTATTTGACAGATGGAAGAAATTGGGATGAAATCATGGTAAAAGAATAACATTTGTAAAGGAGACTGAAGGCAAGACTTCTATATTTCTAATGTTCCTGATGTTGGGGGAGTCCAGAACCAGGGGCCACAGTTTAAAAATAAGGGATAGGCCATCTAGAACAGAGATGAGGAAAAACTTTTTCACACAGAGTTGTGAATTATCTGCCTCGGAAGGCAGTGGAGGTTAATTTTCTGGATGCTTTCAAGAGAGAGTTCGATAGTGCTCTTAAAGATAGTGGAGTCAGGGGATATGGTGAGAAGGCAGGAACGGGGTACTGAATGTGGATGATCTGCCATAATCACAGTGAATGGCGGTGCTGGCTCGAAGGGCCGAATGGCACCTATTGTCTACTGTCTAACTTAATTGGAGAATTTTTTTTTTGTTCTTCAGCCAAGTAGATATTTCAGGCAAGCAAACACTGGTCAACAAAGGAGTTGGCAAGATTGAGCTTGGTTGCAGAAATCAACACTGTTTTGGGTGATTTTGTCATAAAAATCATATTTAGATAGAAGATATGCTTCAAACTGCATATAAAAGGAGACACAAGGAATTCCAGATGCTGGAATGTTGCATAATTCAACTGACTCGGCAGTGTCTCTGGTTGTGGATGTAGAAGTTTTGGGTGTTATGATTAATGCTGATAATAGGGATATTTTGACTTTTGGATGAATCATCTTCCTCCTGGTACATATGAATTAATACATTCTGGTAGCATAGTCAATGCAAATGCATATTTTACAATGCACAACACAGTGTGAAATGAAATGCAATGAATTTTAGACCTGTCCTCAAAGTATTTTTGCCTGTACTCAATTCACAGCATGTCTCCCTTTTCTCTGGGTGAAAGAATATAAAAGAGAGATGGCTTTTTATTTATGGCACACTCTTTGCAATTGCTTTGTCCATCTGCTACAAGAAGGTAACTGGCTTGACATTTTACATCTGCATTTACCTTTTATTTTAATTAAACAGATGCCTTTGAACCTTACAAATGCTGTGGCAACAGCACAACAACTCCTGGCTTATACAGTGGAAGCAGCAAACTTTTCAGATAAGATGGATGTCATTTTTGTGGCTGAAATGATTGAAAAGTTTGGCAAGTTTGCAGAGAAATACAAGGAGGTGGGATGCTTTCTAATGATTTCATTATATAATATACCTATCAATATTTAAATATATTAGAATTAGAAAAAAATGGATACGCTTATGCAAAAAGTGATAGGATGTTTAGCCCATGAATGGATTATATTTTAACTTGTACAAGAGTTACTTTACACAATGGTCTAATTTAAGAATGTCAGATTGATGAATGACAGATTATTTTGCTCCTAACTGCTGCACAGTAGCTTGCTAATGAACATATCTTCCCAAACCTATTTTTATACTTTTTGTCCTTGATCTCTCTGATAGAAATGGAATTCCTTGCTAACTTTGGGAGGCCATATCCCATATTGTATAAACCTGCAATTAGTTTTGTTTTCTCTGAGATTTCTGATCATCTACTTCTCAAACAAATACATTTAATCTTTTTTTAAAAATGCTCATTAGGAAATTAAGGGGTATGATCTGCAGAAGAGCAAACTGCATGATTGAAAATTAACTATTTATTTAACTAATATTAACAGAATTTTGAAATTATTTAATGAATTTGACTGTGAACAAAAGACAAATATAGTGGTACATATTACCAATCTCTATTTTCTGTATCTACAAAATGTTTGAAGAGTTATATAAATTATATTTAATTTCTGCCTTGCAGTTGTTATAATTGTTCAGTCTGATTGTCATCCAGTTTGATGTCAGCATTATTCCTTAATGCCACAGATACATTACGGATAGCTCACTATTATGTGAGCTGATGCAAGACAGTTGCAAATTCACTACTGTAACAGCACAATTGAATAGTTAGGAAGGCAGGAAATGTTGTTTTGTATTTAAGTTGCTTGGCATTTGTCTCAGTGAGAGATTAATTACATGTCCTTGCTCGTCCAGCAACTATCAGACAACCGTTTTGTTGCTCATGGATTTACGTTGCTTAAAGAAAAATGACATTCTTTAAAAAGTTTAATGTTTTGCTTGGTTAAGACCAAACAGTGATATGGTGGAAGAAATTCATGTAATCTGTAAATATCATAAAGATTATATTTCATTTCATGGCACTAGAAATATTGCAAAAGTTCAGGACTTAGACAATAGACAATAGGTGCAGTAGGCCATTCAGCCCTTCGAGCCATTCAATGTGATCACGGCTGATCATCATGATCATGTCTTGTCTTGGCATCCAATTTGTCAAAGGAAATGCAATCATACCGTGAGTATCTTGTACAGAGTTATTTAAAACAAAAATAAATTATTTGTATTTTGTGCCAACGTTTACTAGTTTTTCACGTTTGTCACAGTGGCTGCAATAGTTTATACTGTTCAAACGCCTGGAGATATTTTTCTGTCAAGGGATTATATTTGAAAAATAATGTTTATTCCTTTTAGCTTGGAGATGTCATGGTGGATATTGCGAGTAACATCATGTTAGCAGATGAACATGTCCTCTGGATGGCACAATGGGAAGCTAAAGCCTGCACTCGAATTGTTCAGTGTTTACAACGGATTGCTACTTACAGGCTAGCCAGTGGAGCTCAAGTTTATTCCACAGTAAGAATGGTGTCCTTAAAATATTCTGCAGCTATTGTGTTTTCTGCATCTGTTAAACAAGTCCACAAAAATCGTCATTGTCTGACTTGTAAACAACAGCCATCTAGCCATGCTAAGCCATCTAATTTTATTATAAAATAAAGCATACCATGTCACCCCTCTTTTTATCATGACTTCCCACACCTGATAGAGGTGTTGATTATTTATATATGTGTGCTATAACATGCTTTCACAAGTGTTAGTAGAATTAGGCCATTCGGCCATAAAGTTTACACCGCCATTCAATCATGGCTGATCTCTGCCTCCTAATCCAATTTTCCTGCCTTCTCCCCATAACCCTTGACACCCGTTTTAATCAAGAATTTGTCTATCTCTGCCTTAAAAATATCCACTGACAGCCACCACAGCCCTCTGTGCCAATGAGTTCCACAGATTAACTACCCTCTGACTAAAGCCCCTGTCCCACTGTACGAGGTAATTCACGAGTTCTCCTGAGTTTTCCCCTGATTCGAACTTGGAGAATGTCCGTAGCGGATCCATAGGAGTTCGTGGATGTCTCGTAGGTACTCGGGACATCCGGTAAACTCGTGACGTTTTTTCAACCCTGTAAAAAATGTCCACGAGTAAAAAAATACTCGTGATGAAAATGTTTTTAGACCATTACGAAAATGTTCGTAGTTAGACCATTACGAGCCGCTACGAGACATCCACGAACTACGGACCCGCTACGGACATTCTCCGAGTTTGAATCAGGGGAAACTTGGGAGAACTCGTGAATTACCTCGTACAGTGGGACAGGGGCTTAAAGAAGTTCCTCCTCACCTCCTTTCCAAAAGAGCGCCCTTTAATTCTGAGGCTATGACCTCTGGTTCTAGATTCTCCCACCAGTGGAAATATACTTTCCACATCCACTCTATAGTATGACTTTCATTATTCTATATTTCTGATGGTTATTTTTCTTGCAGTATTCTCCAAACATTGCAATGGAAGCTTCTGTGGTGAAAGCCAATGGCTTCACTGGATTGACCTGCACCGTCTTCCAGAAAGTCACCATGGCAGATCGATCAGGACTAGCTGACTTTGGGCGAAGAGATCCTGATGGCAACCTAGATAAACAGTTCAGTTTTAAGTGCAGTCCTGGCAATATCAGCAACACACTTTCTAGTTTTGTAATCAAGGTAAGCAGGCAATTAGGTATACGTCACAGGCATGCACATATTATTATTTAATATTATGCTTTATATTTGCTCTGATAATACTTGCTCAGTGACTTATATTCAAGAAGTGGTTTTGCAAGGATAGGTAAATTAACACTGAAACTAGGAGGTTTTTTTTTGAAGGAATGCCCGTGAATATTGGCAAAAAGATTTGTTAATGTTATTGAATTGCCAGTAATTACTGGCAAAAGACATTTGGGGTTTATCTTTTCAACGTCATTTTAGACTGTTTTAACCTTGCTAATTATTTTTAACAAAATATTGCAATACATTCAAGGAGCAAGGAAAGAGACCTGGCAGGGGTGGGAAACTGCGTTGGTGCCTTTCAGAGTTTTCACAATGTCTATATTCCTCTATACTCTAATGTGGTAACATTCTTTACGAGTCAAGTCAAGTCAAGAGAGTTTATTGTCATGTGTCCCAGATAGGACAATGAAATTCTTGCTTTGCTTCAGCACAACAGAATATAGTAGGCATGAATACAGAACAGATCAGTGTGTCCATATACCATTATATAAATATATACACACATGAATAAATAAACAGATAAAGTGCAAATAAACAGACAATGGTCTATTAATGGACAGAGATTTGTTTCAGTTGAGTTCAATAGCCTGACGGCTGTGGGGAACCAGCTATTCCTGAACCTGGACATTGCAGTCTTCAGGCTCCTGTACCTTCTACCTGAAGGTATCGGGGAGATGAGTGTGTGGCCAGAATGGTGTGGGTCCTTGATGATGCTGCCAGCCTTTTTGAGGCAGCGACTGCGATAGATCCCCTCGATGGTAGGGAGGTCAGAGCCGATGATGGACTGGGCAGTGTTGACAACTTTCTGCATTCTTTTCCGCTCCTGGGCGCTCAAGTTGCCGAACCAAGCCACAATGCAACCGGTCAGCATGCTCTCTACTGTGCACCTGTAGAAGTTAGAGAGAGTCCTCCTTGACATACCGACTCTCCATAATCTTCTCAGGAAGTAGAGGCGCTGATGTACTTTCTTAATAATTGCATCAGTGTTCTCGGACCAGGAGAGATCTTCAGAAATATGCACGCCCAGGAATTTGAAGCTCTTGATCCTATCCACCATCGACAGGTTGATATAAACGGGACTGTGGGTCCCCATCCTAACCCTTCCAAAGTCCACAATCAGTTCCTTGGTTTTGCTGGTGTTGAGGGCCAGGTTATTGAGCTGGCACCATTTGGTCAGTCGATCGATCTCTCTTCTATACTCTGACTCGTCCCCATCAGTGATACGTCCCACAACAGTGGTGTCGTCAGCGAACTTTATGATGGAGTTCGCACTATGACCGGCTACGCAGTCATGAGTATAGAGTGAGTACAGCAGGAGGCTGAGCACGCAGCCTTGAGGTGCTCCCGTGCTGATTGTTATCGAGGCTGACACATTTCCACCAATAAGGACTGTGAATGGTGAAGTCGAGGATTCAATTGCAGAGGGATGCGCAGAGACCCAGATCTGAGAGCTTGGTAACCAGCTTGGAGGGGATGATTGTATTAAATGCCGAGCTGTAATCAATGAATAACAGCCTGACATATGAGTTTTTGTTGTCCAAGTGGTCCAGAGCAGAGTGGAGAACAGCGAGATCGCATTCACCGTTGATCTGTTGTGCCGGTAGGCAAATTGCAGTTGGTCCAGGTTTTTGTCGAGGTAGGAGTTGATTTGTGCCATGATCAACCTCTCAAAGCACTTCATCACCACCGACATTAGTACCACTGGTCGATAGTCGTTGCCTTGCTCTTCTTGGGCACCAGTATAATTGATGCCCTTTTAAAGCAGATGGGAACCTCAGACCTCAGAAGTGAGAGGTTGAAAATGTCCGTAAAAACTCCAGCCAGTTGGTCCACACAGGTTTTTAGAACACGACCGGGTATACCATTAGGTCCAGGTGCTTTTGAGGGTTCACCCCTCTGAAGGATTTTCTGACGTCGGCCTCTGTGACTGAGACTGAAATATCATCACAGCGAGTGAGGGCTCGAGAAGGCACATCAGTGTTCTCCCTATCAAAGCGTGCGTAAAACGCATTGAGCTCGTCAGGGAGTGATGTTTCGTCGACATTTGAGCTACCTCCTGATTTCGCCTAGTAGGAGGATCATACTTAAATGATAGTTAATTGGAACTATGTTATTAATTTCACAAATGGTATAGATTTTTGTTACGGTAAACTAGAACATTACCAACCTACTTGTGTGGTTTGGGGAACTCTTGAGAGCTAATTGTCAAGACACTCGTGTAGTCCCCAACCTAGACGACGGTAGTTTTAATTATAGCAGGAAAATATTGCATTGGCTGGCACCGACATTGCTTGCTCCTTTCTCTGAATGTTTATTCAAAAGTGTGAAAGCATGAAATTTGGATAATTTGTTTTTTATAGACCAATTATCCGGTGGCTTAATCAAGCAGGACAACTATTTTTAATAGGAAAGTCCTGCACTGAACTTAGGCAGTGGGAACTGGTACCAGATAGGAACAGTTCAGGGAATAGCATCAAGGCAGAATATAATGTAGGTTACAAATTCCTCGTATGTTGCAAAACATACTTGGCTAATAAAGGATGATTATGATGTTATACACCACTGCTGTAGGAGGTTGTGTAGTAGAATTGCTGTATATTAGTTAGAAGGAACTAACAAATAGTTCTATCCCACAGGGATTTGTGATCTTCTTATCACGACTTTGAAAAAGCAGAGAACTGTGTGCAGTGAATGTACTGCAAAACTTCCAAAAAGGAGGGCAATTCAATACCTTCGTACAAAGGATGATTAAAATGTGAAATTATTTCACATGAAATAGTCGATTTTGGTTGATCAATTTTATTAATAGACAATAGGTGCAGGAGTAGGCCATTCGGCCCTTCGAGCCAGCACCACCATTCACTGTGATCATGGCTGATCATCCAAATTCAGTACCCCATTCCTGCCTTCTCAAAGCATATGGAGCCAATGCAGGTGTATGAGGGCAACGATTTGGTACACTTAGGAGTGAAATATTTTGACAGTTTGGGTTGGAATATATTTGTTTGCCTTTTTCAAGCATGCTATAAGAGTTTCAAGTGAATTGCGTCCTTAAAATGGTCCAAACTTGAGGTAATTTTAGCTCCACTGGATTAACAGCAATAATGAGAAACTAGGCCATATAATGGGTGTAATAGTGATCAAAGCGATCTTTAAGAAGCTGACATCATTCTATACTTGACTACCCTTCCACTTACATAAATTTATTGTCTAAATCAATGGCAATCAAACGTATGAGGAAAAATTCCACAGACTTTTTGGAAAGTGCAAAACCTCGAATCATGGAAGTTTTGACATGCAATGTAAACTGATTTAACTGTAGTTAGTACTAGGTAATAATAATTGCAGGACAAATTTGTGCTTATTTTAGAAATTCCAATCATTCACATTGCTTTTGGACTTCAATCAACCCTGATTACAATAAATTTAAAACATTGTGAAATGAGTAAGTTGTTTATCTGAATTATTTTTCTGCCTCTTCAGTTGTTCCTGAAGACTGACTCAAATTTTCTAGATTACTGCTGAGCAGTTTAACTTTGCACAGTCTGAATCCTGTGTCAGTGAAACATTAAATGGATATCTTTATTTGGCCTGAAAAAATGTGCAAACATACTTCTGCAGTGCCAAGTATTGGTACTTTGAGCTAGTTGAATGGATAGGGATGGCAGACCAACATTGGATAACTGATCACCCTTGTGTGATGATTAAATATTTTCTAAAATTGCTGTGATCATTCTTCCATTCGTAGGGCTTCATTGCCTATAAAGGATTTTGGATCTTGCACAGGGTGTAAAATGTGGAATGTAAATCCAAGTATTTTTGTTTATTTTCACTCTGCAGTATCGTGTGATAGTCTCAAAGATGATACTTCTCACTCAGACAGAATTTAAATTGACCAAGTTATTTTTAAATCATTGTGTTTGTGTCTCTTTACTCTTTTTGGCAAATGACAAATCATAATCATTTTTATGTGAAATTTCTAAAACTATTTATTTGAATACTCCATAGAATACCATAGCAGAGGCATCTATTCAATTGCCACCATCCTTGTTTTCCCAAATTCCTGTATCAACTCAAATGGACGATGCAGTCTACAAATTACAGCTTATTGCTTTTCGGAATGGCAAACTTTTTCCAAGCACGGGGAATTCTACAAATTTGGCAGATGATGGAAAGAGACGGACTGTGGCCTCTCCAGTCATCTATACTAAGATAGGTAGGGAGGTACCCAAATTTCATTTCTAATTTCTGTTTTTGATAAATACTTTCAGCAGTTATGAGGAACATGAATAATTAAAATGTGGAGTATAGAGTGTTGGAGGGGTGATTTATTTATTTCATTGCATAATTG
Organism: Malacoraja senta; assembly: GCA_038087875.1. Classification (NCBI taxonomy): domain Eukaryota; kingdom Metazoa; phylum Chordata; class Chondrichthyes; order Rajiformes; family Rajidae; genus Malacoraja; species Malacoraja senta. Next base: position 334,621,488 of record CM075977.1, read on the forward strand.
GTATTAGAATTTTAAAAATCATCCTTGCCATAGATACCTTGTAGATGTTTTTAAATCATGCTTTTGAATTGAAAATTCACAATCGCAAATGTTAACTAGCAGTGCATGGGACCCGACCCTTGATTAAACACAAAAGTTGACTTCCACCTTACTCATTCTGATTATCTTAGCATTTAGCCAAACAACTTCACTGTAGAGTTGTAATATTAGTAAATGTGCCAGTTGGTTACAAGCAGATATTTTGAAGAAATCTTAAATCATTTTAGAGGTGGTTTGTTGTTCCCAAAGTGAGGACTATTTTAATGAAATCATTAAATAGATGAGGAGAAAAGGATCTTCACCCTAGGTAAGCAGTCATTTCTAGCTCCTCCCCCCCACCCCACCTCCCTTGCAGCACTTCAATAAGTCCTATCCATTAAAGATAGACACAATCGAAATGCCTGTTAGTGCAATATGAAATGTTGATTTTTACTAGGTAGATAGAACTCATCATTTGTACAATTCCAATTATAACTTTGTTCTGAATCCAAAGAGAAAATATAATATATCTGTATCCCAGACTCCACAATTTTGCTGGTGACATGTCTCCACCAGTGTGGATGAATGGTGTTAGTAAATCCAAAAGTAGGAAAAGATAATGCAGCTTTTAGATATGCAAATTTATGCTCTTGGATCTGCAGCTGCTAATTGATCTTTGCTTTCCTTTAAAAGATGACACCAGTCTATATACTCTCAGTCAACCTATCACTGTGACGCTGCGTCGTATTGCACATGGAGTGGATGCTATTGCTGCCCACTGGGACTTCAACCTTCTGAATGGTTACGGAGGATGGATTTCTGATGGCTGCCAGATTATCACATCGGATGAAAATGTCACCACAATACAATGTTATACTTTGAATAACTATGCAGTATTGATGGTAAAGTCTTGATATTGCATGTTAATGCATAGAAACATTTTTTTCTCCTTTAGTTCCTTTTAAGCTGTCAATAAATAATGCTAAACATCCCCCAACTGATGATTTTTAAAGCAATTCTAAGTAACTCATTGCAGCCACAGACTGGATGTCAATGACTTCAGAATTGTAGAAATCTGAATAGTCCATCTTCCTTCCTAATGCATGCAACAGCATACCCACATTCAATATTATACTTTCATTAGAAGGCATTAGAGCTCTAGGGGCTAGTGGAGTCAAGGGATATGGGGAGAAGGCAGGCACGGGTTATTGATAGGGGACGATCAGCCATGATCACAATGAATGGCGGTGCTGGCTCGAAGGGCCGAATGGCCTCCTCCTGCACCTATTTTCTATGTTTCTATGTTTCTATTACTACAAGCGGCCCAGCGTAATGGCTATTCAGGTAGTGGAAAATCATCCTCAAATAATTCACAAATCACTGCCTAAAAATTGAGAAATTGAATAAAATCTGCTCACTAAATTTGTGAGAAAAATAAATAAACACTTGTTTTTCAACAGTTTCTTGGTGCATACGCAGATGATGTAGCTTTGCATTATGGAAAATCGTAATACGGACCATTTTCTAGGAATGCATCACCCCTCCTCCCCAAACGCATGGGTCACCCGTCCAGACATTGTCTACTGTACAAGACTCATTAAATTGAATGGTGCCCTGCCTATTCTTAGATTTTGCCTAGTCTTTCAGTTCATTAAAAAAACCCTCAAGATGTTATCTTGCAGCTGGTTATGAGACTCTGCTGCTTTTATAAACTGTAACTATGTTATTCGTGGCATTATTTGTGCTGTTATTTCCTTCATCCTCCCTGACAAATATATATTTGTGTCTTTAATTCTGAATATTGTTTGCCCATCAGGATTTGACCAGTGCTGATTTCCTACAACAATCTGTTGCCCTCTTGCATCCAGTAATATATGTTGCTGCAACTATATTGCTCACTTGCTTGGTCATAATTATCATAAGCTACATATATTACCACAGGTAATGCTTTTTCTAACAATCAATGTTATATAGGAATTGTGGCGTCGTTTCAAGTAGTGCAATTGATATTTGAATAAAACAATCTCAATGCAAAACCATTTACTACAGATTTTGAAACTGCATTGTTTAAAATATGTGCTCAACAATGTAGGGCTCGCACTGGTTATCCATTTCACTCTAGTTTAAAAGTGGAAAAATGCACATCAATACAACCCAATGCCAGGCGCCCAAAGAAAGGTCCAATCACCTATCCATATTCTCCTGAGATGCTGCCTAACCTGAGTACTCCAGCACTTTGTGTCATTTTAAGTTAAAATGCCCTTCAGATTAGCTGACTATTTGTATGAGTTGAGGGTCTAAGTTTGTTTTTGGTACAGACATATTATTAGAATTGACTTGAGGCTATTTGGTAAAATTTCTGATAATATGTTCTGTAATGGCAGTGTGGTCCGGATCAGCAGAAAGACCTGGCACATGTTGGTGAACTTCTGCTTTCACGTTTTCCTTACGTGTGCAGTGTTTGTAGTTGGCATCAATCAGACCAGGAATATTAGTGTTTGCCAAGCGGTAAGTAAAATTATTTTAATTTATTTCTAATTGCCAAGTAATTACAGGATTATTTATAACAGTAGGACTATTTGTTCAAAATAAAATTTCAAGTAAAATCAAAAATTGAATGAAATATATCTGAAGACTAGTTGATTGGAGAGTGCATTGATCTGTAATTTCAGATAAGTGACAAAATTATATTTTGGAATGATGGCTGGATATTATCACCACATTTCTTTGAACATCATTTTGTTCTCATTCAAATAAGGGTGGTCAGTGCTGCAAAGTAAAAACTGTTTAGATATTTAGTTGGGAATGTCATTATATTAGCATTCCTAAAGTAAATGAAATATAACTTGCCGTTAAACAAGTTGAGTATCAAAAGATGTCTCCCAAATCTCCACCAATGACAGTTTCCAAACCATGCAATTTCTCTGATATAAACGAGTGCTAAATTGGTAATTGTGGTAATTGGTAATTTTGTGCTGTAGACTTGCACCATTGGAAACAATGCAAAGGAAGGAATGTTTGTAGTTTTAAATAACTGAAGTACAGTAAGAAAATTGGCATGCTTGCAAATTTTTAACAGTGCATCAACACCAATACGTTAGCCTAACTATTACAAAACACCATACAAGGGCACAAAGTGCTGGTAACTCAGCAGATGAGGCAGCCTCTCTGGAAAACATAGACAGGTGGCATTGTACCTCAAAACCTTTCCTCACAAAAATTAGCTAATTTTGAAGAAGGGTTTTGAACCAAAACATCACCTATCCGTGATCTCCAGAGATACTGCCAGACCTGCTCACTCCAGCACTGTGTCCTTTTGTGTATTACCCAGCATTAGAGTCGCTTGATTGAATGTGGGAAGAAATTATTACATGTTAAGAAAACTGGGATTTATAGTTGAAATGTAGAAGCTGAATAAATAAAATATAGCAAAAATGGGTTGGTTAAAATATCAAAGAACCAAGTATTGGTTCTTCAAAATATTTGAGGAACTGTCAATGTGAAGATAAAAACATTGTGGTTCTCTATAGACACTATCTATTGTCTGTGTTTCATTGTTAAATATGTTTCTCACTGTAATGTTTTATAGTGGAATTCTGAGACATAAACTCATTATCACCGCAAGGCATCCCACAGTTTTATGACTGGCTTCCAGATTATATATTTCCATATTTTCTCATGTGTTAAATCTTTAAAATAAATGTAGGTTGGGATCATTCTACACTATTCTACTCTTGCCACCATCTTGTGGGTTGGTGTCACAGCACGAAATATTTTCAAACAGTTGACGAGGAAAGCAAAAAAATCTCAGGATCCTGAGGAACCTCCTCTCCCACCTCGGCCAATGTTAAGGTAGGCAATGTATTTCACGTTCCACCATTCCTAACACACTATATATCTAGAGTTAAAAGGCAGCTGCAGTCTTGAGTTTAAAAGATTGCACGGTAATTAATTTCCAGCAGACAAAATTCTGAGAGGACCTGGTAGAGTGAATGCAGAATAAAATATTCCTTAACTATAGTTTACAGAACCAGGTGTCAGTCGCAGAATAGTCAGTCAACTATTCAGGATTGAATGAGTAGAAAGTCTATCACTCAGTGAGTGGTGAATCTTTGAAACGAGTGTTGTGGGGATTTCTATTTGAGACGGTGTCAATAGATGTTTTGGATATTGAGGTATCCAAGGATATGTATTCCTGCAGGAAAGTGGCACCTCATTAAAAGATAATTTATGATCATATTGAATGGCTAAACTATTAAATGACCTAATTGTTACTTATTTGAGTTTGTACTTAATCATGTAGACTTTTTGAAGCTGTTCCATTATTTTAAATGTGAGTTGATAACATGTTTTTGATAAGTGCTGTTTTTACTGAGGAAGATATCCCCATTTTAAATTAATTATTTCATAAAGTTAGGAATGCACCTTTTGATCTTGCCTTGGGTTAAAGTCTTGAACCTCTCAAGAAGAATCATCTGATTATAGGTTTCCTGGCTTGTGTAAAAACATGCAGATACTGGTTAATTTCACACTGGTAATTTTCATTCTAATCTATTGAGGAAGCATCATAATATAAACTAGTGGCCAGTACGGTGGTGCAACGGTAGAGTTGCTGCCTTACAACACTTGCAGCGCCAGAGACCCGGGTTCAATCCCAACAAAGGGTGCTGTCTATGTATGTCCTCCCCATATGTATGTTCTCCCCGTGACTGCGTGGGTTTTCTCTGAGATCTTCGGTTTCCTCCCACACTCCAAAGACGTACAGGTTTGTAGGTTAATTAGCCTGAGTTTGTATACTTGGTATAAGTATAAATTGTCCCTGGTGTTAGGCTGGTGTTAATGTGCGTGGATCGCTGGTCGGTGTGGACTCAGTGGGCCGAAGGGCTTGTTTCCGTGCAGAATCTCTAAAACTAAAAAGTTTGAAATCAATTTATCAAACCAGGAAAGAAGGCAGGAGAATATTTCAGATTTGAATCAAAGTGGCTGCAAATATAAAATTTACAAGGAACAGATGAGAAAAAATGTGAAGGAGGATTTATAATGAACTGTCGACATGGGAAGGGGAAATCAAATAGAATCTTGTGCTGAAAGAGTTAGAGGAGAATAACTGTGAGGAAGTTCATATAACTATTGCATGCATATGTTGAGATAAATAGTATGCATCGTACAGAAACAGGTTATGTATTTCTGCTAACACTAATCAAAATATTGTATTTTGCTTTCAAATATACAGTGCCCTCCATAATGTTTGGGACAAAGACCCGTCATTTATTTATTTTAACCATATAACCATTACAGCACGGAAACAGGCCATCTGCATTGAGGAGGCATTTAAACACAACTGAGCAATTACAAATGCCCTTCAAGTCCGTGCCGAACAAACTTTTTTTTTTTTTTTTCCCCTTCTTCTTACTTCCCCCTAGTCCCATCTACCTGCACTCAGACCATAACCCTCCATTCCTTTCCCGTCCATATACCTATCCAATCTATTTTTAAAGGATAAAATCGAACCTACCTCCACCACTTCCACTGGAAGCTCATTCCACACAGCTACCACTCTCTGAGTAAAGAAGTTCCCCCTAATGTTACCCCTAAACTTCTGTCCCTTAATTCTCAAGTCATGTCCCCTTGTTTGAATCTTCCCTACTCTCAATGGGAAAAGCTTATCCACGTCAACTCTGTCTAACCCGCTCATCATTTTAAAGACCTCTATCAAGTCCCCCCTTAACCTTCTGCGCTCTAAAGAATAAAGACCTAACTTGTTCAATGTTTCTCTGTAACTTAGTTGCTGAAACCCAGGCAACATTCTAGTAAATCTCCTCTGTACTCTCTCTATTTTGTTGACATCCTTCCTATAATTAGGTGACCAAAATTGTACTCCATACTCCAGAATTGGCCTCACCAATGCCTTGTACAATTTTAACATTACATCCCAACTTCTATATTCAATGCTCTGATTTATAAAGGCCAGCACATCAAAAGCTTTCTTTACCACCCTATCTACATGAGATTCCACCTTCAGGGAACTATGCACAGTTATTCCTAGATCTCTCTGTTCAACTGCATTCCTCAATTCGCTACCATTTACCATGTACGTCCTATTTTGATTTGTCCTGCCGAGATGTAGCACCTCACATTTATCAGCATTAAAATCCATCTGCCATCTTTCAGCCCACTCTTCCAAATGGCCTAAATCTCTCTGTAGACTTTGAAAATCTACTTCATTATCCACAACACCACCTATCTTAGTATCATCTGCATACTTACTAATCCAATTTTCCACACCATCATCCAGATCATTGATGTACATGACAAACAACAGTGGACCCAACACAGACCCCTGAGGCACCCCACTAGTCACCGGCCTCCAACCTGACAAACAGCCATCCACCATTACTCTCTGGCATCTCCCATTCAGCCACTGTTGAATCCAGCTTGCTACTCCACCATTAATACCCAACAATTGAATCTTCTTAACCAACCTTCCATGAGGAACCTTGTCAAAGGCCTTACTGAAGTCCATATAGACAACATCCACTGCTTTACCCTCATCGATTTCCCTAGTAACCTCTTCGAAAAATTCAAGAAGATTAGTCAAACATGACTTTCCAGGCACAAATCCATGTTGACTGTTCCTAATCAGACCCTGCTTATCCAGATGCTTATATATATTATCTCTAAGTATCCTTTCCATTAATTTGCCCCCCACTGACGTCAAACTAACAGGTCTACAATTGCTAGGTTTACTCTTAGAACCCTTTTTAAACAACGGAACAACATGCGCAGTACGCCAATCCTCCGGCACTATTCCCGTTTCTAATGACATTTGAAATATTTCTGTCATAGCCCCTGCTATTTCTACACTAACTTCCCTCAATGTCCTAGGGAATATCCTGTCAGGACCTGGAGACTTATCCGTTTTCATATTTTTCAAAAGTGTCCGCACCTCCTCTTCTTTGAATCTCATAGTTTCCATTGCTACTCTGCTAGTTTCCCTTACCTCACATAATTCCATATCCTTCTCCTTGGTGAATACCAAAGAAAAGAAATTGTTCAATATCTCCCCCATTTCTTTTGGCTCTGCAGATAGCTGTCCACTCTGACTCTCTAATGGACCAATTTTATTCCTTGTTATCCTTTTGCTATTAATATAGCTGTAGAAACCCTTTGGATTTACTTTCACCTTACTTGCCAAAGCAACCTCATATCTTCTTTTAGCTTTTCTAATTTCTTTCTTAATATTCTTTTTACATTCTTTATACTCCTCAAGCACCTCATTTATTCCATGCTGCCTATAATTATTGTAGATGTCTCTCTTTTTCTGAACCGTGTCCAATTTCCCTTGAAAACCATGGCTCTTTCCAATTTTTACTATTTCCTTTCAACCGAACAGGGACATAAAGATTCTGTACTCTTAAAATTTCACCTTTAAATGTCCTCCATTTCTCTTCTACATCCTTCCCATAAAACAACATGTCCAAATTCACTCCTTTTAAATCCTTTCGCATCTCCTCAAAGTTAGCCTTTCTCCAATCAAAAATCTCAACCCTAGGTCCAGTTCTGACCCTCTCCATAATTATATTGAAACTAATGGTATTGTGATAACTGGACCCGAAGTGCTCCCCAACGCATACCTCCGCCACCTGCCCTGTCTCATTTCCTAACAGGAGGTCCAGCACTGCCCCTTCTCTAGTCGGCACCTCTATGTATTGCTGCAAAAAACTATCCTGCACACATTTTACAAACTCCAAACCATCCAGCCCTTTTACAGAATGTGTTTCCCAGTCTATGTGTGGAAAATTGAAATCTCCCACAATCACCACCTTGTGCTTACTACTAATATCTGCTATCTCCTTACATATTTGATCTTCCAATTCTCGCTCCCCATTTGGCGGTCTATAATACACCCCTATAAGTGTTGCTACACCTTTCCCATTTCTCAGTTTCACCCAAATAGCCTCCCTAGACGAGCCCTCTAATCTATCCTGCCAAAGCACTGCTGTAATATCTTCCTTGACAAGCAATGTACTCCACAATTGCCTCTGTACTCCACAATTTGAGGTTTGTAATAGAAAAAATCACCTGCTCATAGTCATATTTTAATAAACGCCATTTTCATACATTTTGGTTTCACCATGTAAACATTACAGCAGTGTTTATACATAGTCCCCCCATTTCAGGGCACCATAATGTTTGGGACACAGCAATGTCATGTAAATGAAAGTAGTCATGTTTAGTATTTTGTTGCATATCCTTTGCATCCAATGACTGCTTGAAGTCTGCGATTCATAGACATCACCAGTTGTTGGGTGTCTTCTCTGGTGATGCTCTGCCAGGCCTGTATTGCAGCCATCTTTAGCTGATGCTTGTTTTGGGGGCTAGTCCCCTTCAGGTTTCCCTTCAGCATATAAAAGGCATGCTCAATTGGGTTTAGATCGATTGATTGACATGGCCAGTCAAGAATTGACCATTTTTTAGCTTTGAAAAACTCCCTTGTTGCGTTAGCAGTATGTTTGGGATCATTGTCTTGCTGTGGAATGAACCCCCGGCCAAAGAGTTTTGAGGCATTAGTTTGAACTTGAGCAGATAGGATGTGTCTATACACTTCATAATTCATTATGCTACTACCATCAGCAGTTGTATCATCAATGAAGTGAGCCAGTACCTTCAGTAGCCATACTTGCCCAGGCCATAACACCCGCACCACCATGTTTCACAGATGAGGTGGTATGCTTTGGATCTTGGGCAGTTCCTTCTCTACTCCATACTTTGCTCTTGACATCACGCTGATATAAGTTAATCTTCATCCCATCTGTCCACAAGTCCTGTTTCCAGAACTGTAGTTGCTCTTTTAAGTACTTCTTGGCAAACTGTGACCTGGCTATCCTATTTTTGCGGCTAACCAGTGTTTTGCATCTTGCAGTGTCTGTAGCCTCTGTATTTCTGTTTGTGAAGTCTTCTACAGACAATGGTCATTGACAAATCCACATCTGACTTCTGAAGAGTGTTTCTGATCTGTCGGACAGGTGTTTGGGAATTTTTCATTATTATAGAGAGAATTCTTCTGTCATCAGCTGTGGAAGTCTTCCTTGGTCTGCCAGTCCCTTTGCGATTAGTAAGCTCACCAGTACTCTCTTTCTTCTTAATGATGTTCCAAACAGTTGATTTTGGTAAACCCAAGGTTTGGCTCATGTCTCTAACAGTTTTATTCTTGTTTCTCAATCTCATAATATCTTCTTTGACTTTCATTGGCACAACTTTGGTCCTCGTGTGGATAAACAACAATAAAAGTTTCCAAAGGTGATGGAAAGACTGGAGGAAAGACTAGTTGCTGAGAGATCTCTTATACCTGCATTGAGGAGGCATTTAAACACAACTGAGCAATTACAAATGCCTGTGAAGCCCTGTGTCCCAAACATTATGGTGCCCTGAAATGGGGGGGACAATGTATAAACACAGATGTAATTTCTACATGGTGAAACTAAAATGTACAAAAATGGCCTTTAACAAAATCTGACGATGTGCACTTTAAACACATGTGATTTTTTTTCTATTACAAATCTCAAATTGTGGAGTACAGAGGCAAATAAATAAATGATGGGTCTTTGTCCTAAACATTATGGAGGGCACTGTAAGTTCAGTGCATTACAAAGTAACAGACCATTTACTTATTAAAACAGAAGGTTATAGTAAATTGTAATTATTATGTAGCCATTATTCATTTAGAAACAAAAAATGAGAAACAAAAACTCCAAGCAAGAAATAACAAACTGCCCTAATGTGCTAAAATTGCATTTAACAATACCAATAAAAATGTCCCATCACACCATTGGTTGGTCTAATTTAAATATCATCAAGGGTTACATGCAGTTGTTTAACATTTTCCCTCGTGATCATATCTTTGAAGGTTCTATCTAATTGGTGGAGGAATTCCGATCATTGTGTGTGGCATCACAGCTGCAGCTAATATTAAAAACTACGGAAGTAAAGTGAACGCACCATAGTAAGTAGATTTTATTTTTCATGTTCAAATGTAATGCTGTGGTTAATAGTTCTAGGTAATTGGTGTTAAGTTTAATTGGAATTGAGAAGAACTGGAGAAAAATAAATGTTCTAATATAATATTGCAAAATGTCACCCTGAAAGAAAATAGCTTATTGGATTTTGTTTTGTTCTCAGTCAGTTTAATACTTTGTTAGTTTACACTTTTCCTTTTATTTGAAGAGATATATAGTCTAGGTATTTATGATCATTTAGACTTTAGAAGTCAGACAAAAACCATTCAGTGTATCATTCAAAAACGGTGTACTTTGTGTATTCATAGAAATAGTTTAGTGATGGTTATATTATAGATCTGAAAAAAGGAAATGGCTTTATTATTCATAAAGGAAATCAGTAAATCAGGCTTTGTTGACTTGGCCTGGGAAAATATATCATAAATCCCAAGTGGTTCACAAAACAAGAGAATATGTTATGCCTATCCAGTATGATGGGTACCTGCTACCACAAGATAGAAATGAACTATTTATTGTGAATGGAAGGCATTTTGAGAACAGGATCCATCATTACCTGCTGATTATTTAAAGACCTTGAAATAGTCTCTTTGGTTGTTAGGTTTTTATTAAATATGGTTACGAAAACAATGTTAACTTGGTTTTGTTCTGAGTGCACTAATTTTAACTTTGTAGGCTTGAACAATGAAGTGATCGTCTTTGTAACCAGTTTATAATATTGGAAGAGTCAACATTATGTTAACATTGTGAACATAGTGTTTAATGCACAATTAATTTTACAAAGAGGTTTTATTGAAATAAGCAAAGGAGAAAGCAAGAGTAGATTTCTTTTGGACACAATTACATTTAGAAAACTACTGCTATCATTTGAAAAGCTTTGATTACACGGTGTGTTTGCTTTGTTTGTGTAGATACAGTACCTCGTTTAATACTGAGGAATGGCCTTCCTTCCTATTAACTGACATCATTCTGTCAATATGACCCTATAATCAACTTCCAGCATCTGATGAGTTTACCAGCCAAGATTGTAGTAATCAACAAGAGATACCACACAGCAATGGCAACTCAATTATGAGCACACAGGAATAGGAAAAAAATCCCAAAGCACCACACAGCTATATCAAGGGTTAGCCAATGTTACCAGAACTTGGCTAACGATTGAAAATGTAAAACAATAGCAGCTGATAAGCTTAAAAACAGAAAATGTTGGAAACATGCAGCAAGTTAGGGAGCATCTTTGGAAAGGAAAAAAAAGAACATTTTGGAGAAAAAAAAACCTTCATCAGTACTAATCATGCTCCTGGAGTAAAATGAAAGGAGATGAAAGAGAGGCTGGAGGCAACAAGAAAAAGTTTAGGAAGGGAATATACTAAAGGGGCTGTCCCACTGCGGGGACCTAATTCACGAGTTTAGAAGAGTTTAGAGTTTGAAAAATGTCATGTTGAAGACCTCCTTTGACCTCCTTCGACTATGTTGAAGACTAACTTTGACTAGCTTTGGGAAAATTGGACTCCGAATAGTGGAGAGTGAAGACGACCTCCTTCGATCTACTTCGACCTCCCTTCGACTATGTTGAAGACTATCTACGACTACCTTCGATTACCTTCGACTACCCTCGATTACCAACGAATAACATGCCGACCTACTACGACCTACTTCGACTAAACCTACGAGTAAATAAAGTATCGGGTTTTTCCATGGCGACCTTTTTTTACTCGCGGGCATTTTTCAACATGTTGAAAAATATACGCCGCGACCTAGCTGAGGCCTCGAGTACGCGGGGACTACTCTCGAGCATGAAGGAAAGTTACAAAGACCTCCTAGGACCTCATGTCGACCATGCTGCGACCATGAGCCAGAACTCGCAGATTAGATCGCCGCAGTGGGACAGCCCCTTAAGGCTGTTGAAAGTAGGGAGGGTAAAGATTATGAATGGCTTTGAGGTGGAGGATTAAAATTTTAGTTTAAGTGCTGGTGGACTGCAGGGATCAACATTGAGCTGGCACAGAACTGATTGATAGATAGCTGGGGGCTTTGTTCTGAGATAGTTGATGTTTTAGAATGATTGAGTATCAAACTGAGATGTAATGATTGAAGGAATCTAGTGGCATGTGCTCTGGTGAGAATGTCTCTGTAGAAGTGGCATGATGCTGTCAGACAATTCAGGCTTCCTTGCTTGGCTTGCAGCAAGCTTCATTGAGAATGCTTATTTGTTTTAAAAGGGAAAGTTGCATCATCTAGTGGTATTAAATGTGAATTGCATGGGTCATATTAACTTCCTGAAAGAGAATCTTTATTAAGGGGGATATATTTTAATTTGTTGTCTCTGCATTTCACTGGCATTGTAGATTTACCACACATTATAGAAACTGTGGGGAATTTAATTCTAATCTAAAATCAAAATGTCATTATGATGAAAGATTAAGTTATTGGCTGATAAAATTGGTAAATAATGAAGAATAAGTTTTCAAGTCAAGTCAAGTCACATTTATTTATATAGCACATTTAAAAAACAACTCTCGTTGGCCAAAGTGCTTTACATTTGTTATAAGAATAGTATAAACAAACAAACTACATACATATTTACATATAGCCCTTGCTCAGAGGACGTCAAGAAAGGCTTGGGAGTATAGATAAGTTTTTAGTCTTGACTTAAAGGAGTTGATGGAGGGGGCAGTTCTGATGGGAAAAGGGATGCTGTTCCACAGTCTATGAGCTGCAACCGCAAAGGCGCGGTCGCCCCTGAGCTTATGCCTAGATATTCAGCAACCCCAAGTCGGCCGATCTGAGGTTGAGTTTTGGTTGAATTTCATTTGTCCTGGTGTTTGGCAAACTGTCCAGTGGATAGCAAACGAATACAATGATCTTACTAGATTCACAGACAAAATAACTACATTTACACTACTCTAATCTACATATTAGAACATAGAACAGTACAGCACATGAATAGGCCCATCGGCCCACAATGTCTGTGCTGAACATGTTGCCAAGACCAACTCTTATCTGCCTGCACATAATCTATTCCCTGCACATCCAAATGTATCTTAAATGCCACTATTGTATCTGCCTCAACCACCACCCCCAGCAGTGTACCAGGCACTCACAACCCTCTGTGGGGGAAAAAACATACCTCGCACAACTCCTTTAAACTTTGCCCCTCTCACCTTAAAACTATGCCCTCTAGTATTTGATTTCCTTACTGGGAAAAAGGTTCTGACTGTCTAGCCTATATATGCCTCTCATAATTTTATATACTTCCTACAGGACACCTCGCAATCTCTGGCATTTCAGAGAAAACAATCTACGTCTATTCAACTGCTCCCGGTAGCTATTCTGGGCATCATTATAGTAAATCTCCTCTGCACCCTTTCCAAAACCTCAACATACTTCCTATAATAGGACGACCAGAACTATATACAATATTCCAAATGCAGCCTAACCTATAAAGCTGCATTGTGACTTCCAGACCCTCAAACTCAATGCCCTGACTTATGCAAGCATACCATATTGTGAAGATAAGGGACTCGTCTCACGGAGTGCCTCCATTCTAAAGTCCAAACATGTCACATGGGAAATTATGTATCAATATATAAATGTTTCCTTTTGAGGGAGCACAGTGGATAGTTAAGCCCCTGTCCCACTTAGGAGACCTAAACAGCAACCTCTGGTGACCTTGCCCGCCACCCCAAAAAAAATCAAGGTCAAGGTGACCTGCAACCTCCTACCACCTCCCACGCATATGTTGAAAACCTTCCTCGACTATGAAGAAAACCGGCTTCGACTAGACCTGCGACTAAAAAATTATCGATTATTAAAACAGCAACCTATTTTTAGTCGAGGCCGGTTTTAAACACGATGAAAAAATAGCAGGAAACCACTTTCGACCATTAGGGAGAGTGACCAAAACCTCCGGTGACCTCATGGAAACCTTGGGTGGTGAGCAAGATCACCAGAGGTTGCTGTTTAGGTCTCCTAAGTGGGCCAGGGGCTAGGGAATATGTATGATGAGAAGTATTAAAAAAGTGACTAATGCATTTTATTTCCAATCCTTCCAGCAATACCTACCAAAGATCACCATGAAAGGAATGATAACATTAGTTTATAGTGTTGACAAATTAATTCTGATTATTCTGTGGCAATTTTCAATGCACTTTACCAGATCTATATTACAATAGCACAATAGACACAAAATGCTGGAGTAACTCAGCGGGATAGGCAGCATCTCTGGAGAGAAGGAATGGGTGACGTTTTGGGTCAAGACCCATCTTCAGACAGAAGGAATGGGTGACGTTTTGGGTCAAGACCCTTCTTCAGACAGTCTGAAGAAGGGTCTCGACCAAAAACATCATTCATTCCTTCTCTCCAGAGATGCTGCCTGTCTCGCTGAGTTACTCCAGCACTTTGTGTCTATCTTCAGTTTAAACCAGCATCTGCAGTTCCTTACTACACAAAATATCACAATAATTTGATAACAAAAATATGTGACATTATTGAAAGTTAAAAGAAAGTGGATTGACTTATCTAAGGTTAATCATCCACTCCTTTGATTTTTTTTGGATAGAATCACATCTCTGTAAATATCCAAACCTCTTGAAAACATGTGCTTACACCAACACACACAGCAAATGCTGACAATATTACCAGATTCACAGACAAGATAATGACTTGCCTTTGATTCTATTCTAAACTAAGCATTGTAAAGATAAGGGATTGATGATACTGTGACTGTCTCCTTTTCAAAGTCCAAAAATGTCATGATTGAAATGATGTATCAAATGTGAACATTTTCCTTTTGATGAAGCACAGTAGAGTGGTTTTGGGGATATGAGTTCCGATGAGAAATATTTAGTAATTTATTTGAAATACAATGGATCAAACCCACATTCACAGTTTTAATTTGGTTGATCTATTCCTTCTGTTCAGATTTATCATTTGAAATCAATGGGAAAAATTACTTCTATGAAAAATGGGAGGATCAATGATTTAAAAAAAATCATCTTTATGGTATGCAATAAACTGAGAAAAGATATCACAACTACTTATTAGAAAATTGGATACTGTAATTTGACTTGCTTTGGATATTTTTGAAAATACACTATTGTGAATTTATCCAAATGTTTTGCTGAATTAAGATGATTGCATTTGAATTCAGCTGCTCAGTACTTGTATTAAAACATAATTACTTTTTGTCTTCCAGCTGTTGGATGGCTTGGGAACCCAGCCTGGGGGCCTTTTATGGACCTGTCGGGTTTATCATCTTCGTAAACTGCATTTACTTTCTTAGCATATTCGTGCAGCTTAAGCAACACCCTGAACGGAAATATGAACTGAAGGAAGCAGTGGAGGAACAGCAGCGTTTGGCAACCGTTGCAGACCGTGGAGAATCTAATGTTAACGATTCAACATCAACATCACAAGCAAATTGTTCTGTGGTTTCCTCCTCTGCACTGGAGAATGAACATTCATTTCAAGCACAATTGCTGGGTACATGTTTGTCATTGTTTATGTACATTGCCCTGTGGGTATCTGGTGCGTTGGCAGTGTCCCAGTACTATCCTATGGACCTCATATTTAGCTGCCTATTTGGGGCCACAGCTTTGAGCCTGGCTGCATTTCTCATACTTCATCATTGCATTGGCAGAGAGGACATACGGCAGTGTTGGATGACTACTTGCTGCCCAGGGAGGAGTACTTATTCCATTCAAATTAATGTCCCACCTGCAGATTCTGGTCACGCCAATGGTGAAACTTCAAAACTCACCAACAGCAGTACAGAATCCTCCTGCACAAATAAGACTGCTTCCAGCAATAACAAGCTATCCCAAGGATGTAAGCTAACTAATCTTCACGCTGCTGCAGTACAGAACCAGCAGGTTCATTTGGAAAGTAATTTATCCACACAGCTTGACAACAGCCTTACAGAACATTCAGTGGACAACGATCTGAAAATGCACGTGGCCCCTGTGGAACTGCCGTTCCGTTCTAATGGACAAGTGAACAGGCATCATAAAAACCGGACTAGGGCCCACCAAGCTCATCGTCACAGCAGGCTGACTGTGTTAAGAGAATATGCATATGATGTACCTACCAGTGTGGAAGGAAGTGTGCATAATATCCAGCCAAGGAGCAGGCATAGTAACCATGAAAGTCGTCATGGGATTAGGAAATCTCGCTCCGCGTTTAGAGACCGCCATCAATGCAGCAACCAACCCGATGGTAGTGATGTCTGTTACACACTGCCACAATGCAATCAAAGCACAGTAAAGAATGGAGTTGGTGCCAGTAAAGACAGCAAACAAAAACCTATTGTGGGTGAACATGAGAACAGTAAGTCTTATGGGCTGAACTTGGCGAGTCAAAATGGACTGCTGAAAGGCAGCGGTCAGGATGTCCCCTTGCTCGGTGCAGACAGCACTGGAAATGTCAGAACTGGATTTTGGAGAAATGAAACTACTGTGTAGTTTACAAAAAATCAATTTTATTAAATCAAAACTGACATGCATTCCTTTCCAGTTAACATTGGAAAAGTTTACAGAATTGTTTTACATTGTGTATTGAAACTGAAGGTACGATCTTGCATCTAATATGTGAAGCTATAAGTTTCTTGTATCTAATTTTATATCTTTTTAAGAGACCCAAGGTTGCCATTTTTGTGAAGTCACAATGAGAATAGTTTCACAGTTTCTATTTTTGTAGCATTTAGTCCTGTTTTGTTAAACACTGCTGGATGTTCTTATACCTAAAATTGCATGAGAAATGGAGCTCAGAAGCATTGGGCAATATCTACTTCTGAGCATGTAATTTTCTAAATAATAAAAGGTTTGCCTTGTGATATGATTATAAGAGTCTGAGTATTGAAGAAAATCAAGTTGATTAAGCATTTTTTTTATTGTTTGCTTTCAATTTTGAACAAAAACATGTTGACAAATCTATTCCTTAAGTATTTGATATTTGTTATTTGTCTCATTGATTTTGTGGGTGAATAGATACATGACTAGTGTTGTGAAAGTTAGACTAGGTATGATAGCATTGGAATTTACAGTGCCCTCC
This sequence comes from Malacoraja senta, assembly GCA_038087875.1. Lineage (NCBI taxonomy): Eukaryota > Metazoa > Chordata > Chondrichthyes > Rajiformes > Rajidae > Malacoraja > Malacoraja senta. The sequence continues at coordinate 334,638,569 of CM075977.1, forward strand.
GTAATGTTTGGGACAAAGACACATCATTTATTTATTTGCCTCTGTACTCCACAATTTGAGATTTGCAATAGGAAAAAATCACATGTGGTTAAAGTGCACATTGTCAGATTTTAATAAAGTCCATTTTAATATATTTTGGTTTCACCATGTAGAACTTACAGCAGTGTTTATACACAGTCCCCCCATTTCAGGGCAATGTCATGTGAATGAAAGTGGTCATGTTTAGTATTTTGTTGCACATCCTTTGCATGCTTGAAGTCTGCGATTCATGGACATCACCAGTTGCTGGGTGTCTTCTCTTGTGATGCCCTGCCAGGCCTGTATTGCAACCATCTTTAGCTTATGCTTGTTTTGGGGGCTAGTACCCTTTATTTTTCTCTTCAGCATATAAAAGGCATGCTCAATTGGGTTCAGATCGGGTGATTGACAGCCACTCAAGAATTGACCATTTTTTAGCTTTGAAAAACTCCCTTGTTGCTTTAGCAGTATGTTTAGGATCATTGTCTTGCTGTAGAATGAACCGCCGGCCAATGTGTTTTGGGGCATTTGTTTGAACTTGAGCAGATAGGATGTGTCTATACACTTCAGAATTCATTATGCTACTACCATCAGCAGTTGTATCATCAATGAAGATAAGTGAGCCAGTACCTTCAGGAGCCATACATACTCAAGCCATAACACCCACACCACCATGTTTCACAGATGAGGTGGTATGCTTTGGATCTTGGGCAGTTCCTTCTCTCCTTCATACTTTGCTCTTGCCATCACTGACATAAGTTAATCTTCGTCTCATTTGTCCACAAAACCTTTTTCCAGAACAGTCGTTGCTCTTTTAAGTACTTCTTGGCAAACTGTAACCTGGCCATCCTATTTTTGCAGCTAACCAGTGGTTTGCATCTTGCAGTGTAGCCTCTGTATTTCTGTTCATGAAGTCTTCTGCGGACAGTGGTCATTGATAAATCCACACCTGACTCATGAAGAGTGTTTCTGATCTGTTGGACAGGTGTTTGGGGATTTTTCTTTATTATAGAGAGAATTATTCTGTCATCAGCTGTGGAGGTCTTCCTTGGCCTGCCAGTCCATTTGCAATTAGTAAGCTCACCAGTGCTCTCTTTCTTCTTAATGATGTTCCATACAGTTGCTTTTGGTAAGCCTGTTTGGCTGATGTCTCTAACAGTTTATTCTTGTTTCTCAGTCTCATAATGGCTTCTTTGACTTTCATTGGCACAACTTTGTTCCTCATATTGATAAACAGCAATAAAAGTTTCCAAAGGTGATGGAAAGACTGGGGGAAAGACTAAGTGCTGAGAGCTCTTATTCCTGCATTAAGGAGGCAATTAAACCCACCAGAGCAATTACAAATGCCTGTGAAGCCATGTGTCCCAAACATTATGGTGCCCTGAATGGTGGGACTATATATAAACACAGCTGTAATTTCTACATGGTGAAACCAAAAAGTATAAAAATGTCCTTTATTGTAATCTGACAATGTGCACTTTAACCACATGTGTTTTTTTCTATTACAAATCTCAAATTGTGGAGTACAGAGGCAAATATAAAAATAATGGGTCTGTCCCAAACATTATGGAGGGCACTGTCTTTAAGTGCTTTCCCCCATTACTAACTGGAAAAGGGAAGAATTACTGGGATTTATGTGGCCTGCCATGGTTCACCGATCACAAGTCACTTCTAACCTTGGAGGGTTTCTGTTGCAGCACTCCTAATAAGATAAAAAAATAGTTTGATCGCAATGTCTGTTACAGGCATTTGGCTGCCAACGTTAAAAAAAACCACTTAAGTAAATTATTGGTGGATTGTGGCCAATGTGGAGCATTGTCCCACCATATATATGCATCCTCTAAATAAGATTACACATGGCTATACGGGGAGCTATAAACACAGTGTTCAGTACGCGTCTTTCCATTCTTTTTCTCTTAATAAGGGTATATATTCAATCAATAATTCGATTTGCTGGGAATGCCAACTCGGATCTTTCAGTTCTTCATTAAGTTTTAGGTCCAATGCATGCACATAGTATTTTACTACTGAGACTGAACACATTTCAAAATTTGCATGTTCATACAACCTTTTTTTCTGTCTTCCTGAGCTGTAGAATATGGTTATGAATAATCTTCAAAAGGTGGAAACCACAAGTGCAGGAAAATATTAACTGCAGGGTGGTTTACTGAGCCAGTAATCTTGAGTATATTATTTGTTTATGATAGGTTTGCAGGACAAATCTAACTGATGTCCTATGAAATTTGGTGAATGTGGTGTTGCGGTCAGAATGTTGTGGTTTAAGCTACTTGAGCAACTTTCTAGTGGCTCTGTGGAATGGGGACCAGGAATTGAAGCAGTACACATACATGGGTATATATTGATGGTACCGAAGAAGAGAGGGTTGAAAGCTCCAAGTTTTTAGGAGTAAATATCACCAGCAATCTCTTAAAGATAGCGGTCAGGATATGGGGAGAAGACAGGAACGGGGTACTGATTGTGGATGATCAGCCATGATCACATTCAATGGCGGTGCTGGCTCGAAGTGCCGAATGGCCTACTCCTGCACCTATTGTCTATTGTCAACTTGTTCTGCACCAGCCATATTGAAAGAGTGCCAAAAGAGCACACCAATGCCTCTACTTCCTTAGCAGGCTTAGGAAGACCAGCATTTCCCCAGCAACTGTCACCAACTTCTACAGATGCGCTGTACAAAGCATTTTATCGGGATGCATCACAACATGGTTTGGGAACAGCTCCATTCAAGACCGAAAGAAATTGCAGAGAATTGTAGACGCAGCCCAGACCATTACATAAACCAACCTCCCTACCATTGACTTTATCTGAACTTTGTACTGCCTCGGTAAGGCCACCCGGTTAATCAAGGACTAATCTCACCCCGCACACTTCCTCTTCTCCCCTCCCATCAGGCAAGAAGTACAGAAATGTGAAAATGCACACCTCCAGATTCAGGGACAGTTTCTTCCCAGCTGTTACCAGGCAACTGAACCATCCTGTCACCAACTAGAGAGTGGTCCTGAGCTACCACCTACCTCATTGGAGACCATGGGACTATCTTTAATCAGACTTTACTGGACTTTATCTTGCACAAAACATTATTCTCTTTGTCCTGTATCTGTACACTGCAATACTTGATTGTAATCATGTATAGTTTTTCTTCTGACTGGATAGCATGCAACAGAACGCTTTTCACTGCACCACCGTACACGTAACAATAAGCTAAACTAACGTAGAGTTAATATCTACCCATTAGAAGACAGTAGGTTCATGGAAGATGTAATGTGGTTTCCCCAGGTATTTAAGTTTCCCCACTCAGGGCCTCATTTGGTTTGGTAAATTGGTCACATCAAAGGGAATCAGGTGACGGGGTTCACAATAAGGCTGTAGCTTTGATTTTAAAAAAGTCAAATAAAAAAATAACTTCCCTTGAAGCAGTCAATAGTCACATCCATTAACATATTGGGGTATAAACTCCAACCTCCTATCACCCGTAGGCAGCATTACTAATTTTTCCCACTTTTGTTACTGATCCATTTTTCTTTCTATGCAATGTCATCCTTCTAGCTGCAGTGTGGAAGTCACGCTTCTCTGTCTACTTGACACCTCTTAACATGGGAGTTTCCCATTAACTTCTCCCTGGGTCTCTATATAGTTTCTCATCCACACACTGTTTCATAGTGACATTATCGGAAAGCTAAAACCAGGTTCCACTCAATCAGAAGTGATCCACATCTCTTGACATTTCAATTCTTGATAATGTGCCAAATTGCTAACCAATATACATCACTGCAAGTTCAGGAGTTTCCTGCAATTACATATTGTGAAGAATGAGCCCGTTGCCAGTTTTTGTCACCAACCCAAATTTGTTACTCTGTGGCTCAGTGACACTCCTTCCAACTATTGGAAATGACAAAACTGTCTGCAATCCTGATGCCATTTTCTAATCCGGCTTTTGATTAAGATCACTTGATTGATTGAACTGAAAGATACAGCATGGAAACAGGCACTTAGGCCCACCGTGTCTACGCAAACCATTGGTCAACTGTTCACATTAGTTCTATGTTATCCTACTTTCTCATCCATTTCTGACATGCTAGCGGAAATTTATAGAAGCTAATTAACCTAAAACCAGCACATCTTTGGGATGTGAGAGGACATGTGTTCACAGCGAGAATATGCAAACTCCACAAGGTGCAAGGTCTCTGGAACCATGAGGCAGCAGCTCCACCAGATGCACAAATGTACAACTCTTATTTTCACTTATGTAGCATTACAGTATCTAGTTCAACACACCAGCCTCTGCTCATTTACTGTTGAAATACTCATCCCTGCCTTGGTTTCCATTCTTCTTTTAGCATTCCTTCATTCCTGTCTTCCTTCATGAACTCCAAAATTCTGTTTATGTCCTCACACCAAATTCTGTTCAGATGCAGTCATTGACTAAATTAACAGCTCTTTTGATTTGTTAATTTACTGTGAGTTAAAAAAAAAAGATTTTGGGGTGGGCGTCGCGACTCACGTCGCAGCAGGCCTCTGCAGTCTGTCTGTCTTTTTTGAATTTTTTGTCTCGTTTGAGTGTAGTTATAGCGTTTTTTTTTAACTGGGTATGTGTGGGGAGCGGGGGGTGGGGAAACTTTTAAAATCTTTTCCCTGTACGGAGGACCCGACCTTTCTCTGTCGGGTCTCCGTTGTTGTTGGGGCCTAGCACCGTGGAGCGGCCTCCAACCGGAACGACCTGGGGCTCCAGTCGCGGAGCCTGCGGACTACTCACCATCGTGGAGCTGGCTGAGTTTGGAACGGGAGGAGCTGTGGTGGCGTGTTGCTGCGGCCCGACCCCAGAGATTCGGAGGCTCCAGCCGCCGGCCCGGTGGACGGTGACACCGGGAGCTCGCGGGTCCCTGGTAGGAGACCGCTTTTCGGGGCTTCCGCAACGGCGACTTCTGCCCGAGTTGCGGGGTTGAGGATGATCTGGAGCGGGGCCTTACATCGCCCGGTGCGGCTTTAAATGGCCGCGGGACTTGCTAGCACCCGCCAGGGGCTCCAACATCAAGACCCGGAGCGCGGCCTTGCATCGCCCGGTGCGGCTTTAATGGCTGCAGGACTTATTTACCATCACCCGCCGGGGGCTTTGACTTTGACATCGGAAGGAGAATGGGGAGTGCAGGGGAGAGATAACACTTTGTCTTCCATCACAGCGAGGAGATTCGCTGTGATGGATGTTTGTGTAAATTGTGTTGTGTCTTGGTTCTTCTACTTGTTTGTATGACTGCAGAAACCAAATTTCGTTTGAACCTCAATGAGGTTCAAATGACAACAAATAAATTGTATCATTAGCACTAAGCCATTT
>CM075977.1:334644133-335045052 GCA_038087875.1 Malacoraja senta
CGTCACCCATTCCTTCTCCAGAGATGCTGTCTGTCCCGCTGAGTTACTCCAGCATTTTGTGTCTACCTTTGATTTAAACCAGCATCTACAGGTCTTTCCTACATACTAAGATAAGAAATATATAGTGGGATATCGAACTAATGCACGCAAATGGGATTAGAATAGATCGACATGGACCATGTTATATGTTTTATGGTTCTAAAAATAAATCCCTAAATACTTTTATCCCTCTTGCCTTGGTACGTGTTTGATTTGTGTTGTCACCAGTTTATGCTGGTGCTTGTATTTGATTTGTAGCGTGTAATCAGATTAATCTCAGATCATTAAAGATCCACAACCCTCCAGCAAAGAACTTCTATTGAAATAAATATACCGCCAGGCTCTCAGAATATATAAATAAAATGTATTATTATTATTATAATGAAGAATAATGTTGGGGGAAAAAAATCAATTTGGGTTGTTACTACATTTGTGGACTTACATTATTTGTTTATATAATTAGTTGCTTATAAAGACAAATGTGGTTAGATGCTGCTTGGATCTCGGAAGCATATAATTAGAGCAAATGAGGAAACTATTATCAAAAGGAATGAGCTGGTGCTTACAGTTTGTACATGGAAGCAATGGATGTGCGTTCAAATATAGCACTGCGCGAGTCTGATGTAAGAATTTCATTGTTCTATCTGGGACATGTGACAATAAAACACTTTTGACTCTTGATGACCCACAAGGATTATTTTCATGTGTCCTCCCATTCAAATGTCAATCTTAATTTCATTTACTGTACAAACATTTTTAATTACTTTCTTCGTGGAGATGAGAGATTTTGAACCATAAAGTTTCATGGGAACATTTCCTTTGCCATTTAATATTTGCAGCACTTTCCATTTCCAAGATTCTTCTATGCATTATTGATTCATAGTTACACAGCACGGAGATGGGCCCTTCGGCCTAGCTTGACAATGCTGATCAAGGTGCCCCATCAACATTTGCCTGCGTTTGGCACATACCCCTCGAAACATTTCCTATCCATGTACCTGTCCAAATGTATTTTAAATGTTATACAGTAGTTTCTGCCTCAACTATCTCTGGCAGCTCATTCCATATACCCACCACCCTCTGTGTAAATAAGTTGCCCCTATTAAATCTTTGCCCTCTCACCTTAAACCTATGTCCTCTGGTTCTCTGGTTTTTATCTATTTTGGGTAAAAACCCTGTGTATCCACCCTATCTATTTCCCTCACCATCTTATACACCTCTATGTGATCACCTCTCTTCCTCTACGCTCCACTGAATACAGTGCTAGCCTGCTCAACCTCTCCCTATAGCTCAGGCCCTCAAGTCCTGGCAACATACTTGTAAATCTTCTCTGCACTCTTTCCAACTTAATAACATTTTTCCTATAGCAAAGTTTGACGCAACAGATTTGACAACATCGGTCAATTATAGCAACAAGGTGCCAGGAATGTACCAAACCCTGCAAGGCACTTCACACAATTGTCTGCAAACCAAATATATGACTGATATAAATTCAAACAGTTAGTAAAAGCTAGGTTGAAAAGAGATTTTGAGGGGAGCAAATAAAGAGAGATGGAAAACAAATTTAAGGAAAGAACTTCAGTGCTTGAAGGCGAGATGTCAGTGCCAAGATTGTGGAGATCATGCATGTCTGACCGGTAAGGCAGAAGGTGCTCCTCTCCCTGTGCAATATCCAGCCTCTTATGGACACAATGTTTAAATGGCTGATTCTGTTATGCATCTGATGAATGGGTGGCACAATGGTCCAGTGCTCGATGCTGTTGTTTTACACCTTCAGCAGCCTCGGTTCAATCCCAACCTTGGGTGTTGTCTTTTTGGCGTTTGCACGTTCTCTCTGTAGCATGCAGGTTTCCCTGACATGTATTGGTTTCCTCTCACATCCCAAAGGTTAATGGCCACTGTAAATTACATGTTGTATAAGCAAGTGCGATAAAGAATCAAGGGGAACTGATTGTAAATCTTCTCTGCACTCTTTCCTGCTTCACAACATTTGTCTTACAGCAAAGTTTGTCCTCACAAATTTGTCACTATCAGTCAATTACAGCAACAAAGTGCCAGGAATGTAGTAAACCATTGCAAGGCACTTCACACGATGGTCAGTAAACCAAAAATATAACCGATACAGATTCAAACAGTAAGCAAAAGCTTACTGTGGGAGAGAACACATTCCAGTGTTACGGGGAATACGAGGAGGAAAGGGACTAATGGGATTGGTCCGATTGGATTTGTCATGGACTCAATGGTGTGAATAGGCTCTTTCTATATTATAAGTAATGGTGACCCGCAAAATGCTGAGAGCCGGCAAAGATAATATGACTGAATATTTTAAGGTAAAGTGGAATACAGTACGGAAACAAACTCTTCAGCCCAACTGATCCATGCCAACCAAGATGCCCTGTCTAAGCTAGTCCCATTTACCCACGTTCGTCCCAAACCTCTCTACATCTTTCCTATCCAAGTACCTGTCTAAATGTTATTTGAATGCTATTATAATACCTGCCTTAACTACCTCCTTGGGCTACTCCTTTTATTTACTCATCACCCTCTGAGTGAACGTTTTCCCCCTTGGGTTCCCCTATCAAATCTTGCCCTTCTCACCTTAAACCTATGTCTTCTAGCACTTGATTTCCCTACCCTTGGAAAAAAAATACCCTTTGCATCACCTAATTGCTTATGGTGCCATGTGCATGCTTCTTGTCATTTATCAGCCTCTGACTTTTTGTTGTTCCAGTCTTGCTGCATGCAGTCACAAGGAGCTTCATTCAGGAACTGCAATTGGAATTGAACATTGATGCGACCATCATCTATCATCCTCACTTCAAGGCACATGGAGAAAATATCAGTGATGAAGTAGTGATGATTATACATTGTTAATTTATAACCCAACAAGTTATTGTTTATATCCTGTGTAGGAAGGAAATGCAGATGTTGGTTTAAAAATCTGCTGCAGTAACTCAGCGGGCAGCATCTCTGGAGAGAAGGAATGGGTGATGTTTCGGTTCGAGACCCTTCTTCAGACTAGAGTCTGAAAGGGAAGGGGAAAGGGAAGCAGGTGATATAGATGGTGATGTAGAGAGATATAGAACAAATGAAAGATGTGCAAAAAGGTAACGATGATAAAGAAAACAGGCCTTTGTTGTCAGAAGTTATGGGGAAAAGACAGGAGAATGGGATTAGGAGGGAGAGATAGATCAGCCATGATTGAATGGCGGAGTAGATGATGGGCCGAATGGCCTAATTCTACTCCTATCACTTATGATTGTTAGCTGTTTGCTCGGTTGATATCCTCCTGAGTGGCACCTTATTGAATGTGTTCTGGAAATCTACATTTACTATGTCCACAAATTTCTCCCTTTACTAGAAGATAAACACAAAGTGGTGGGAATGCTGACCTTACGTGAAATTAGAGAAATCAATGTTCTCTAATTTCAAGTAACCTACAATTCCTCCCTTCCCCCTCCTTAGTCGCCCTACTGGTTCAACTATTTGCATCCCTGTATCACTTCGTCATCTCCTCTTCTCCAGCCACCTATGGCCCATATGGGCTCCACCCTTGGTCATCTATTGCCGGCCCTGATTTGTACTGGCCTTTTGAAAACCTCCAGTTCTCCCCCTTCTACTTTCAGTCTGAAGAAGGGTTCTGACCCGAAACGTCACCCATCCTTTATCTCCAGAGATGCTGCCTGAGTACTCCAGCATCTTGTGCCTATCTTTGGTACAAACCAGCATCTGCAGTTCCTTCGTACACATTTTCTCCCTGTTCTAATCGGCCAGTTATGATTCAAAATATGTAAATTAATTTGTTAAGTCAAATTCTCCTTTCATGAACTACTGACTCTAAAAGTCAGTCATAGAAACATAGAAACATAGAAAATAGGTGCAGGAGGAGGCCATTCGACCCTTCGAGCCAGCACCGCCATTCATTGTGATCATGGCTGATCGTCCCTTATCAATAACCCGTGCCTGCCTTCTCCCCATATCCCTTGACTCCATTAGTCACTAGAGCTCTATCTAACGCTCTCTTAAATCCATCCAGTGATTTGGTTTCCACTGCCCTCTGTGGCAGGGAATTCCATAAATTCACAACTCTCTGGGTGAAAAGGTTTTCTCACCTCAGTCTTAAATGACCTCCCCTTTATTCTAAGACTGTGGCCCCTGGTTCTGGACTCGCCCAACATTGGGAACATTTTTCCTGCATCTAGCTTGTCCAGTCCTTTTATAATTTTATATGTTTCTATAAGTCATTTTCCAATTTCTTGTTGCAGTCGTCTGAATAATGTTCTATCATTCTCACCCCTTCTGGTTTTAAGATTCTGTTTTTTGTATTCTGTTACATCCAGAAGCCGCGGTCGGCGGAGCTTCTAGCCGCGGGTGCGGCGTCCGGTGCCTGGGTTCCCGTGTTGGAGATCCCCGGAGAAGAGCTCCGACCGCCGGCCTGCGTCCTATAACATCCTGAAGCCGCAGTCTGCGGAACTTCTAGCCGCAGGCGTGGACTTACCATCCTGAGCCTGGGTTCCCTCGCCGGGGACAGCCAGAGAAGAGCTCCGACCGCCGGCCTGCGATCCTGAAGCCGCGGTCTCAGGTAGGAAAGCGCTGATTTGGGACCTCCAAGCTGCGGAGTGTGTTCAACCGTCCCGATCAGAGGGCCATTACATCCGGCCGCCCGACTGCGGAGGTTTATGGCCCCGACCACAGGTGAACAATGGAGGAGGACTGACTGTATTTTGTGCCTTCCACAATGAAGAATGCTGTGGTGGATGTTTGTGTTAAATCTTATTGTGTATTGTGCGTTCTTTTTGATTGTACCGCTGCTGGCAAATTCATTTCACTGCACTTATATGTGTATGTGATGAATAAAACTGATTGATTGATTGATTGAAGATAATTAGTCTGGTATCTTCCCCTCCCTCCTCTTCACGAGTCTGCGGTCATTGGCAGCGAAACAGGAAGAATCTACCGCTCCTGGGCCGCCATAGACCGCGCACTCGGTCAAACGCACAATTCCGGTGCTAAAATAAAACCAACACTGTTCAAAAAACTTTTCCCACTGCACAGCCTCCGCCAGTGAAGCACGAGTGCGACACGGACGCCGCCACAGCTGCCGCCAGTGTGGCACGAGCGCCGTGCGTCGAACTTGCACCGCCACAGCCTCCGCCAGTGAGGCACGACCGCCGCCACAGCCGCCGCCACAGCCACCGCCACAGCCTCCGCCAGTGAGGCACGTGTGCAGCACGGCCGCCGCCACAGCGCCGCGATCAGCACGGCCGCCGCCACAGCCCCACAGATCCTAAATGACGTCATCACAGTCGGCCCTCCCTTTTTTTTTACTTACCGCAAGCTCGTGGGACCAGCCGTACTTAATCACTCGGCCCCCGCGCAACACCCGTGCGGCGCTCCCGTGGCATAGGCTCGGCGCTCTCGCCGTTGCCGTGCGGTCCCCTCTACCGGCGACGCCCCGCTTCACCGCCGATGACCGCAACACCGCGAGACAGAGCACGTTTACTATGTATCCATAACTGACGAAGGATCATTGGGCAGAAATATTACCAGATTTTCTTTCAGATGTTGCCCAACTTGTTCAATATTCCACAGTTTGAATTCATATTCCAGCGTGTGCAGATTGTTCTGATTGTTCAGTAGTTATGCATCTAATTAGTGTTTCAGAGCACATGTACAGGAAGTAGACTCGTCAGTATGACTTCATGGTCCAAAAATCACACTCTTAATTTTTCTGTCACATTTAAAAGGAGTACAACATGGTTCACATTGTTTTAAATAAAAACATGCTTCTCAATCCAAGGAAATAAAGTCTGTACAATGCAATCATTTTTTGAAAAAAATTCATTTGCCTGTACGACTACTTAAAGGGCTGTCTCACGAGTCTGCGGTCTATGGCGGCGAAACGGGAGGAATCTGCCGCCATAGACCGTGCACTCGTGAGAAAGTACAATTCCAGGGCCGTGCGGCGGTGTTCCCAACACCGCGCGGTGCTAAAATAAAATTGACAATGTCCAAAACACTATACTCACCGCACAACCTCCACCAGTGATGCACGAGTGCGCACGGCCGCTCGCACGGGCCGCCGCCAGTGTGGGTCGAGCGCCGTGCGTCAAACCTCCTCTGCCACAGCCTCCGCCAGTGACGCATGTGCCGCCGCCAGTGAGGCACGTGTGCTGCATGGCCGCAGGCACAGCCACCGCTACAGCGCCGCGATCAGGATGGCCGCCGCCACAGCCGCCGCTGGTGAGTCACGTGCGGCGGGCCGACGTCATCGCAGTCGGCCCGCCCTTTTTTTACTTACCGCAAGCACGTGGGACCCGCCGTGTTTGAATTAACTCGGCCCCCGCGCAGCATCCGTGCGGCGCTCCGTTGGATAGGCTCGACGCTCTCGCCATTGCCGCGCGGTCTTAGCTACCGGCGACGCCGCGCTTCACCGCCAATGACTGCAAACAGGTAAGACAGAGCCTTTAACAAATCACCTCTCCCTGTTGATGATGAAAGGCTATCAACCTGAAGCAATAACATTGTTTCTCCTTCCACAGATGCTGTCTGAAATTTGGTTCTGCTTTTATCCCATTCCTCTTCCAATTATTCCTTCACCGTCCCTTTAGCATTTACAAATCCAGCTGTTTAGCAAGTGTCTGCTTGTCCACTATAGGGCATAATGCACAGGCATCCCTGAGAGTACGAATCTTCATTTCTTGGCTTTCAATCTCCAACTGCTCATTTCAGAGCTCTCCCTAAAATATACCAGAAGAGCTATATGTGGGTATTTTGACTTGTTGGTCTCTGGAGGGACGTGGGTACAATTCCATGATGTAGCAGGACAAACATTCCCCTATGTCCCTACCCACAATCTGATGGCAGAGGAGAGTTTGTCACTGCATCTTCCCCAGCCCTTTTCATGTGGCATGCACTTGCCTCTCGGTATTGTGTTTTGTTCCCCTGGTTCCTCAACTGATCCTCTTAAAGAGTAATCCTAATAGACTTTCTCTCTCAGATCATTGTTTTCTTTTAAACTGTTTGGAATTTTACCAATCCACCTTTAGAAGTGTATGCTACAATGTACACGTTCTGTCTGGTGTTGCAACAATGTTGGCATTTTTTGAAGTCTCGCAACAGAAACAAAGGGTACAGAATAGTAGTTGCGGGTTGACACAATGCTGGAGTAAAAGGCCTGTCTCACGAGTCTGCGGTCATTGGCGGCGAAACAGGAAGAATCTACCGCTCCTGGGCCGCCATAGACCGCGCACTCGGTCAAACGCACAATTCCGGGGCAGTGCGGCGTTGTTCCCAACACTGCACGGTGCTAAAATAAAACCAACACTGTTCAAAAATATGTCCCTACTGCACAGCCTCCGCCAGTGAGGCACGAGTGCGGCACGGCCGCCGCCACAGCCGCCGCCAGTGTGGCTCGAGCGCCGTGCGTCGAACTTGCACTGCCACAGCCTCCACCAGTGAGGCACGTGTACGGCACGGCCGCCGCCACAGCCACCGCTACAGCGCTGCGATCAGCACAGCCGCCGCCACAGCCGCCGCTAGTGAGTCACGTGTGCGGCACGGCCGCCGCCACAGCCACCGCTACAGCGCCGCGATCAGGACGGCCGCCGCCACAGCCCCGCAGATCCAAAATGACGTCATCGCAGTCGGCCCGCCCTTTTTTAAACTTACCGCAAGCACGTGGGTCCAGCCGTATTTAAATCACTTGGCCCCCGCGCAGCATCCGTGCGGCGCTCCCGTGGCATAGGCTCGGCGCTCTCGCCGTTGCCGTGCGGTCCACTCTGCAGGCGAAGCCGCGCTTCACCGCCGATGACCGCAACACCGTGAGACAGAGCCTTTACTCAGCGGGACAGGCAGCATCGCTGGAGAGAAGGAAAGGGTGACATTTCAGGTCAAGACCAGGGATGGATCATGTTTTACTGAGAAAAGATTAATGTTAAATGTTTTCAAAGGGTCAGAAGCAAACGATAGAAGAAAAGTGCATTCTGAATCCAGTTCCAATCTGTTGATTACAGAGACCAAGGTAAAAGTTGGCAGCTGATTTTTTTCAGGGAGACAGGCAAATATTTTATATTTGTCAGTCAGGCTAAGGGCCTCTAAACTCAGAAGCAGCTAGGGTTTTTGAGCCTCTGCAAAGATCAATGCATGCATTAAAACAAAAAAGGATTGCTACCAAACTATAGGAGTTCAAGCCTTGAATATTCATGCCGGTGGCATAGACCCATTTGTAACATTTGGTTTGAGCCACGGGCTGTGGTTCAATTCATTTCATCCAACCAATAAAGAGGAGTGGAGGGCCTGCTTTATGGTTCAACCACATGGCAGCAAAAAACATTGTGAGCAGAAGGGTGGGTTAAACCTTTAAGAGGTGGGTTGGAGCCAGTTTCTCAAGCACTAACAACAAATTGAAGTAGAGCAAAGGGCAGGGTGCTGCTTTGTTGCAGAGGTGAATTAGCATTTTATTTATGTCATGGAAGCTCAATGTCTCTGATTCAGCCCACAAGTTTCTGTGGATACTGAGTCTCAGCTTACACAGAAACCTCAGTGCTCCAATGAAGGCACTGGGGATAAGGTATTTTCACTAGGAGGCACTTATGTTACTCCCAGCATCCTGAGCTCTCCTGTATCTAAACCTACTTGTACAAGTCCAACCACCTCTCTGTCTTTGGGCAAAAGGACATTTCCTCAGATTGGACCCCAAAAGTCAATCAAAATTGCTTCCAATTCTGGTCTGGGATTTGAATCATTCCCTTAGATTTGACCACATCTCCTTTGAATTCAGTTCACAGACATAACTGATCTTGCAATCTACTCTGGAATTACCCTGCTTGACTGAAAGACAAGCCCATTACATAGAACCCCGGGCCCGGAAGGCAAAGGAAAATGCTGTTGAGATGAACTTCATTGAAATCCAAAGAAGGTTACACAGTGCTGATGCAACTCAGTGGGTCTGTCTGAAGAAGGGTTCCGGCTCAAATCGTCACCTATCCATGTTCTCCAGAGATGCTGCCATTGAGTTACTCTGGCACTGTGTCTTTTTTTGGTAAACCAGCATTTGTTACCTTTTGTAGCCTTGTTTCCTCATTAAAATCCAATTGACTTTGCAGTTTTCCACACAAAATTTCAACATTTGTTCTCCCTTGTTTCTGTATTCCATGCTAATAAATATTTTGTATTTAATTTAGTCATAATGCAAGGGGTGATATTAGATGATTATTATTATTATTATACACATGGCATAATAGATAAGTGCTCCTTGTTCCGTATTAAGTTTGAAAGTTTTACATCAGTTCTACATCTGTTAAAATATATGGGTTTATCTATATTTTTCAGACAATATGCACCTTGTTAGTAGGGTGGCACAGAGAAAAGCATTTTGACCATTCCATATCACAATCAAGTAATTAAGGTTGTTAATCTATTTTTGATTAAATATTCTATTTTACAACACACAGCAAGTGTTCAGTAAGTAACTTATCTAGCTGCAAGATTGTGTTTTGCTATGCCAAATTTAACAGATGCCATGGTCTCAGATTCTTGAATTGGGGAATTGTTTTCATGAGACTGTTGTTTAGAGAACAGTTCCACAGTATTAAATTAAGAAAACGTAGAGTTTAAATTTGAGTGAGAAAGAAAGAAACAACAATATTTATAACACACTTAAAGAGGAAAACCTGGTAACATTGTGAGAAGGTAGACAAAAATACTGGAGAAACTCAGCTGGTGAGGCAGCATCTACGGAGCGAAGGAATAGGTGATGTTTCGGGTCAAGACCCTTCTTCTTGTGAGACTTCTTTTTTGCCCAAAAGTCATTTTGCATTGGATACATTGGTTTTGTTTGCTACTGGGGACTAAAAAGGGAAAAATAGCATGAAGGTCATTTTCAAATCTATATTTTAAATTAAATGTACAATCTGCATGTTACATTTTTGAATAATTGTCATATACTCTCTAACAGTTTTATAAAAGAAAGAAGATTCCATTGAGTACTGACAGATATGGCCGAAATGATGACAAACTATCTGCTAAATAGATGGATTGAGTATGTAAATTGGAAGTTCTTTTAATAAGTTGATTCATCATGAAAACAACAGTGATAATGCATCTTACTTAGTTTGTCACAGTGAAGTGGAAGAGCAAAATCTATGCTTGCAACATCAATCAATCCTGTCCAGAATCCAATCCAATTTACTTCACTTGATCATGTATCAACAGGCCTTTGTTCTGATATTTGGCAAAGTAATGAAAAATACATATGCTAACTCCATACATCAACCAAGTTTCTATATTTCTAACCTGCCTAACCTTAGCACCAACCTAAGACTTAAATTGTAAATTGAAATAAATAGTATATGTAATAATTTTAGTGGGATGGAGTTCTGTACTCCCTGAGTCCACCTCCAGAATGGCCTATTTTTGATTCTGAGATAACATTTCCTTGCGTAAATTCACTAATTAGTAGATTATATCTGCCCAATCAATTTCTTTCAAATAATTGGGTTGATCAAATCTTATCCCTCTACATTCCTAGAAATATAAGTGCAGTCTATATCATCTCCCTTTATATTTTATATTTAGAGCCCTAATAATATTCTGGTTATTCAATTCTGCATTGTTTTATAATAAGTGAAGGAATGTTTGTAACTTAATTAATTAATTGGTAAATGCCTCAAGAGCAGACAAAAGCATTTGACCATAGAAAGCTAAGGTTGCGCAGTACTTTGGCTGGAAATTAAATATACCAGGGTCCCTGCATTTAGAAAGGACCAACAAAGTAGATAAGAGAGGACTATTGTGGGAATGGTCCAAACAAAGAGAAACAGGAATTAAAAACAAATTAAGTTGCTTTTAGCCAGTAAGGATAAAAACAAAAGAAATAACAAAACACAAAATCACTTTTAACAAAACACAAAAGCACCCATTAGCAACAATTCAACTGGAAAGAGATTTCATAAAATAATAAAAGCCTGCAGCAATTGTAATACAATAGCTTTAAGGAGTTTGAATCAAGAACACCCTAGAAAAGATAAATATCGCCAAATACATTGGAAGAGAATTTTCTAAACCAGAATATCATGAATCATTTTAGGGTTCAGGCTGACTTAAGTCTTAACTTCTGAAATGAGACAGGTGATTTAGTAAATCTACAGTAAATCACCCTTTGGGGAAAAGTGATCAAAATATGACAACATTTAATTCACATTTCAAGAATGACAGAATCAAAACAAAATTAGTGCCTTGAGCTGAACGCCACGAAAATAGCCCAAATAGATGCTAAAATTGATTGTGAAATTATACTTAAAAGGGTTTACCAGTAGATAAATTCTGCCAATATATTAGAGAGATAGATAAATAATCTCAACAAATGTACATATCACTGAGAAATGAAAACACAAATAAACAGATTCACCAGTTACTGAGAGATTTAGTGGAGTATATTAGACCAGTGCTCAACAAAGGTATTTTCATCACATTTTAAGCAGTTTGTAAATCTTACACCAATATGAAGATAATCTCTCTGATATTCCCGAACTTCTGAGGTACATCAGAAGCACTTTTATACATTATGATCTAGCATAATCATAAACACACAACCTTCCATTGATTTATCATTGATGTGGATAAATGTGAGGTTATCCACTTTGGTAGCAAAAACAGGAAGGCAGATTATTATCTAAATGGTGTCAAGTTAGGAAAAGGGGAAGTACAATGGGATCTGGGGGTCCTTGTTCAAGAGTCAATGAAAGGAAGCATTCAGGTACAGCAGGCAGTGAAGACAGCGAATGGCATGTTGGCCTTCATAACAAGAGGAGTTGAGTATAGGACCAAAGTGGTCCTTCTGCAATTGTATAGGGCCCTAGTGAGACCGCATCTGGAGTATTGTGTGCAGTTTTGGTCCCCTAATTTGAGGAAGGACATTCTTGCTATTGAGGGAGTTTACAAGGTTAATTCCCGGGATGGCGGGACTGTCATATGCTGAGAGAATGGAGCGACTAGGCTTGTATACTCTGGAGTATAGAAGGACAAGAGGGGATCTTATTGAAACATATAAGATTATTAAGGGTTTGGACACGCTAGAGGCAGGAAACATGTTCCCGATGTTGGGGTAGTCCAGAACCAGGGGCCACAGTGTAAGAATAAGGGGTAAGCCATTTAGAACAGTGACGAAGAAACACTTTTTCACATAGAGAGTTGTGAGTCTGTGGAATTCTCTGTCTCAGAGGGCGGTGGAGGCCGGTTCTCTGGATACTTTCATGAGGGAGCTAGATGGGGCTCTTAAAGAAAGCGGAGTCAGGGGATATGGGGAGGAGGCAGGAACGGGGTACTGATTGGGGATGATCAGCCATGGTCACATTGAATCACGGTGCTGGCTCATAGGGCCAAATGGCCTACTCCTGCACCTGTTGTCTATATCTATTGCTATGTATTACATCTCAACCAGTAATTGAATTTTCTCTCATCTGACAATTCCTGAAGTATTTATCCTATCAAGAATCCCATCATTCCATTTACTCATTAACTCTGATCTGAACCCCTTGATCTCGTTATGCTCACATCCACTCATACAGAGCAGACTTTAATTCTTATCCCAGGGCATCCTGCAGTAATTAACTACACATCTTTTTACATTGGGATCAGCATTCTCTTCTAACACTTGGTTGTTTTGTATTATTTATCTCTTGAGAGTTGTATTTGGCCTGACATCAGTGCAACTTAGGACAAGGGAATTGTCTGAAGAAGGAATGGAATATCGTTTCTGAGAGGAATTGGCAAGGTGGCTTCCGAGAGTGTTTGTGTGTTGTGATTTCCTATGATTTGTTTTTCCATAGCAATTGATAAATCTGTAATTTACAGTGGTCACTATTCAACTGGCAATTATGGATGTCAAAATGCAGTTGCAGTTTCAGAAATTTGCAAAAGTATAAAAAGCAAAATTCTCAATGACCTGCTGTAATACTGTGTGGCTGGCAGAAACTCTGAAGCATTGAAATAATTGCCTAAATTATTACAACATAAGGTTGGGCAATTGTTGCAGGAATATAGCGTGTTTATTTAAAGCATTCTTGAAATCTAACATCAGTGTTGACCTTTAAGACAATCAGTCAACATGAACAAAGGATGTTCCTCATGAAATTCTATCATTCTAATACCTGTGATTTTGAAGGCATACTTCAATTAGGAATGAAAAATGTTTTTATGCAAAGACAGAACTATGCTGCCAATGGCAAATCTCCATTCATCTGTAACTATATCTTCACACCAGCTTTCAAAGGTTTCCCCATTATAGAGGTGATGCCCACAGCAGTTTTCTACTAGCCTTTGACATTGAGTACATTTTATTTCACCCACGTTCTGCATTATTGTCAATTTAAATACATAATTGGTTTCCCTGCAGAATCCGACTATAAATCCATGCAATTGTAGAAACAAAAATGCAGCAATACATCTTTAGTTTAGTTTAGTCATACAGCCCGGAAACAGGCCTTTCGACCCACTGAGTCCATGCCAACTAGCGATCCCCATACACTAACACTATCCTACATATACAAGGGACAATTTACAATTTTACCAAGCCAATTAGCCTACAATTCTATACGTCTTTGCAGTGTGGGAGGAAATTGGAGAAAACCCACGTGATCACAGGGAGAACGTACAAACTCCATACAGACAGCACCCATAGTCAGGGTCGAACTGGGGTCTCTGGCACTGTAAGACAGCAACTCCGCAGCTGTGCCACCCAAAACAATTTCTGTGGCAGATAACGTAAAATTATTTTGTGTATTTATTCACTGGATGTGAATGATGTTGACAGGGCCTACATTTCTTGCCTATCTTTAACAGCATCTAGAACTGGATAATTTGTTAGACCATGTAAGTCAACCATTCTAATGCCTCTTAAGTTACACATAGCTCAAACTAGGGCCAAGCATAGTAGATATCCTTAGGTATATTACTGAACAAACAGGTAGTTTCATGGTCAATATTAGAGATGTTAGCAGGAACGATAGAAACAAAGAACTGCAGATACTGGTAATTATTATACAATAGGACACAGTGTGCTGGAATAATTCAGCAGGTCAGGCAGATCTCTTGAGAGCAATGCTAGGTGATGTTTCGGGTTGAGACTTTTCTTCAGATTGATTGTAGGGGAGGAGAAGAAAGCCGGAAAAAGGGAAAGGCAAGTCAAAGCGTGACAGGAACCAGGTTGACTCAGGCGAGGGGGAGGGGCGAGGAGGGGGGGGGTTATGACAGGAAGATAATTGGAATGATGGGCAGAGGCAAGAACAGTAGATGTGAGGTTTGAAGAGTTGCGGATTGTGAGGCTGGGGTAGAGGGGTGAGGGGGAAGGAGAAAGGGGGTTAGTTAGAGGTTACATACAACTGGACAATTCAATGTTCATACCATTGAGTTGTAAGCTACCCAAGCGGAATGTGAGGGCTGTTACTCCCATTTGCGCTTGACCTCACTGTGGCAATGGAGCAGGCTCAGGAGAGAAAGGTCAGTATGGGAATGATAATTAGAATGGTTCGCAACAGCAATTGCGACACAGTGGTGCAGTGGTAGATTTGCTACTTTACAGCACCACAAACCCGGGTTCAATCCAGACTACGGACGCTGTCTATATGGAGCTTGCATGTTTTCCCTGTGATTTCATGGGTTTTCTCTGGGTGCTCGGGTTACTTCTCACACTCCAAAGACATACAGGTTTGTAGGTAAATTGGGTTCTGTAAATTGTCCGTACTGTGTAGGATAGTGCTAGTGTATGGGATGATTGTTGTTTGGCATGAACTTGGTGGGCAAAAGCACCTGTTTCCACACTGTATAAATGTCTAAGGTCTAAAGTAAACCAGGAGATCTAGTAGGCCTTGGCAGACCAAGTGCAAGCGTTCTGTGAAACAGTCGCCGAGTCTGTGCTTGGTCTCGCCAATGTACAGGAGGCCACATTGAAAACATCAGATGTAGTGGATGAGGTTAAAGGAGATGGATGTGAACCTTTGTCTCAACTGGAAGAAATGCTGGAGTCCCAGGATGGAGGTAAGGGACGTACTATAGGGACAGGGATTACATCCCCCGAGTTTGCAGGGGAAAGTACCTGTGGAGGGGCTAGTTTGGGTGTGATGCTAACAAAGGCACTGCATGTACTCTGGGTGGGAGACTTCACTGTCTATCGATTGGATCGGTAGAGACACCCTTGAAAGAGCAGGCAGCGTCCTGAAGGACATCGCTGCCAATTTAGCTCTGACGCAGGTAGTAACATAATACCCGACCTAGCCTTGTCAAATAAGAGTGAATTTAAATTGGTGGCTTATTTCTGTGCTCAATTTTGGAAAGAATTGGGATCAATGTAGCTGATTGCTAGTCATTTGAAGCTGTCATACTTATTTAATTGTTTCAGCTAAAATAACTGTCCTATTCATCAGAGTTGGAAACTTTTATATTGCTTTCCAAGCAGTGTTTGCACTTGCTCTTGAAATTTTTATGAGACACTCGTAGTTATCAGCCTATCATGATTAAAATGGATACAGAGTTCCTCTGTTTCTTTTATTTAATTAGGTCTGGTACATATCAAGTGGTCTAATATGTTTTTTCTCTTCTTGAGAATGTAAAAACTAAAATAAACTAAGTTTCCTCAAATGTACTTAAAAAAAAAAAGTGACTACGTCATGGATTTCAGAAGATCTGAAAAAGTTCACTTAAAAGATAGACAAAGTACAAATTCTTAAGACCATACAAAGCTTTAATTTAACGTCTGACGGGTGTGAACTGAGAGACCCAGAGGCAACAGGTTCGCACGTCTGAATCTCCAGCAGCACACACAAAGAAATACCAGAACATCGAAGCTTATATACGTACCGATATAAAACCAATTGCATGATGTACTGACACAAAAACCACCATCCACCTCCAAATATGGAGTTGTTTTTCACTCTTTGCCAAAAGCCAGTTACCCCAATGGCATCCTCTGGGCCCCTTCTTATCTGATTAACCTCTTCAACTTACATAAAAAAACTTGTAAGAGAGCTGTGAACTTTTCAACTTAAAGGAAAAAAACCTGGCATGATAGGAGTTGTCCAAATCCCATCATGCATTACAATTGGCCTTTTACAACAGGAAAGTTTAAATATGACAACAATCAATTAATAACTAACTCATTCCTTCCTTTTATCATATAATGATAACACTACAGTCCTTGGTTAGTACATAGTAAAGGCTTCAGACATTTCAGTACATAGATTAAGATAATGATCAGTAGTACAATAGATCCATAATGTATTACCATTCCCCATATTCCTCCAAACATACTAAATGGCCACCATTCTACACCTTTATTAAAGTTATTCATTTCCTCCCCTACCTCTGTAATCTTCTTTATTTCTGCAGTAATATGTGCTGCTAAATCTGTAATGTTAGAAGATTCATCAGGGATGTAAGTGCAGCATTCACACCCTATAATAGCACAAGTACCCCCTATTATCCTATAGGGATATATATACGACAAAGTGCATCCATTTCAGCCATAATGGATGAAAGGGCCTTTTATTTGTAGGTAAAGATGTCCACCATTTAATTAAACAATTTCTCCAATCTAGGGGACATATTAATCAATTCCCGTGATAGACAGGCTGTCCCATACAGTGGGAAAGCAATCATCCAGAAATGCTCTGACTCTGATAGACTTCACTTAGCCCTCATCGGGAATATACAATTCAGTTTAGATGTTACACAGTTCTCACGTGAGAGATAACAAAGGCCAAATAACAACATCCCCTTCAGTTGTAGGTTGACCTAATCAACCTTTCCCATTTCTTCTCATCCCCAGGTACATACCAGGTAACCATGGATATGCCCAAAATCCACATACAAAATACGTCCCATTTATTGGACTCAGCGGCCATTAGCACTAACCTTGGTGCAGGTGCTGTTCCTCAAGTATACTCCATTGCTTCTTTTGTCACAATAACAGGTAGTATTAACTGGGCTCTGGGGCAATACACTAATTTAAGCCATGGTATTTCCCAGACCCTGATCTCATTTACCTTCCCTCCTGTCATAAAAGAGGCCACATACCATTCTTCAAATATGGGTCCTTGACTTTGCCATTCTGAATGTGCCCATTAGTTGCTTTTTAATTGTGAAAACAGTAAATAGTAAAGGCCAGAATCTCAGTAAGGTTAAGTGGTTTTGTTACGAGGGGTATTCCTTCTCCACCATTATATGGGATGAGTGTACACAACCAGCATACATTTATTATTACAAAGGGCAAATTCAAAACTCATAAACAAAAACAGATTATTTCACCAAGTCCAGTCCATATGGGCCAACCCCAGAATATAAAAGAGGGTCAATAGCCCCATTGTCCTTTTTTGGTTCTCCGAACTGTTTAAAGTCAATCAGATGAATCCAACGCAGTGATCTTCAATCTTCTTGGCGGTTGATGTTGTTGATACCACTTGGTACAGTTCTGTTCAACACAGTTTTAATTCCTTCCATCCCAATGCCTTATCAATATGTAGTCTGACAGTATGAACTCGTCCCTGTGTTCAACTGGTAGTGGTATCTGCACTTCTTGTACCTTAAAATGCAGACCTGGCAAAGCATGGGTTAATTGCTGTGTATAATAATTAGTTAATCACTGAGGGCCTGTAGGTGAAACTTCCACACGTGAGTCGCACCACCAGTGGGTACGTAGCCTGTGGTCACCCTCAGTCCATAGCATCCTTCCCACAACTCAGTCACCCAGCCCTGCGTCACCTGCAAATCTGCCAATGCCACCATCACATTGCATTACATCGGCATACTCAGTTTCTCGCAGATCTGATGGCTATCAATGTCCCAAAATAGGCGAAAAATAGCGACATGTCCATCGCAATCTATCCTAGAAAGGGATTTCTTAAAAAAAAGTTAACATTTTATCTTTTTGGCACCATACTGACAATCTTACAGTGGTGAAAGTGAACCCACGCATGTCTCCCCTCCACCTTTTCTGCGGTAGGGGTTGTTAGAAGGACCTGGTAATGCCCTTCCCACCGAATGTCCAGTCTCTTCCTCATCCAATTCCTGAGTATTACACAAGTACCAGGTTCAATTTTAGACATAGTGGTTCTACTGTACATCCTTCAATGCCCTGGTTAACGATAACATATAATTAGTCATTTCCATAGTCATGTGATGAAAGTGAACAGCCTTTGGAGCATTCTGGTTCCATGTTGCCCCCAGTGGATGGTCATATAAAATCTCTGCTGAATTCCTTTTTATTGTCATTCAAACAATTCAAACAAACAAAAGTTTGAACAGATTTTCGTTCCCTGTAGTCATAACAGCAAAAACAAAACACACAGTTCCACACAACATCCAGCACAGTGAATCTCCAAACACCTCCTTACTGTGATGGAAGGCAAAAGTCCTATCTCCCTCTCTCCCTTCTTATCTGTTCCACTGGAGAAAGCCTGTCCCAAGAGAAATACAAGCAACATGATCTTGTGAAGTATCTCAGCAAGCAATGTAATATCAATTAGCTCTTTCATGCCTTGTGTTTCATTTTGGCCAAAAATGTCACACAAAACACTTCAATATGACAACAATCAATTAATAACTAACTCTTTCAGATCCATGGGTTATAATTGTCTTTATTTATATCCCAGGCACCTCCTGGTATCTCACCCATTTTACTATCATTGTGTCATAACCAATGATATCAGCACAATGAGTCTGTGTTAACCATTTTTCCAGTTTATTCTCCTACATTCCAATCAACTACCCTCAGAGTCTATTACTAACTAGACCAAGTGGGACCCGTTGGGCCCCGTTCCCCAACACAATATTCCACCACTCACCCGTTCCCCCAACGTAACCCGTTCCCCCAACGCAATATTCCACCCCTCACCCATAGCCCCCAACTGCGCTGGCGCGGCTTATTTCACCTTGTCCCCCAACACTCCCTCCCCTCCTCTTCATCCTCCCTCTTATCTCCCCTCTCCACCCTCCCTCACCTCTCCCTCCATCTCCTTTCCCCTACCCACAGTCACCCCCTACCCTCAGTCGCTCCCTCCCTCCATAACCCCTCTCCTCTCCCCCTTGACGTCATTGTGAGGTGGATGCTGCTGTTTTGTTTTTTATGTAAATGAGATCCCATTGTGATGTCATTGTGGGGTGGAGCACTGCTGACGGGCAGTTTATGTAAATGAGATCCCATTGTGATGTCATAGATGCTAACTGCCACTGCAAATTACCATATTGCCCAGCAATGAAGACGTATATTTTTACCCAAAAATAAGGCACGAAAATTTACCGGCATCTTGAAGGCTGAAGGTTAGGTTGTTAGCCAAGAAAGATAGACTTGGCTATCGCTCAGTACAGCAACATCAAGAACAATGTTGCTGTAATGAGGGATAGCCAAGTTTATCCCTCATTGCTGGCAACTGTTGGTGGGAAGCAGCTGTAAAAGGACAGTGCCGCTTGGGGGGGTGGGAAGAATTCCTTTCACAGCATGTGGGGAGTCTGCCAGCAACTCACTCACTCACCGCTGCCACAATGCTCTGGGCGCGGAGCCATCGCATTGTGGCCGAGGAGGGAAGTAGTTTGGGTGGCTGCAAGCGGCTGCCGGGACCGGACAGCGGAACTGGCCGCCACCTCAGTGCCTTCTGATGACCCACCAACCATGATGTCCTTCGGCACAGGTGGAACCGGTGGAGGTGGTGGTTGGTGGGTAGCTACTGGGCGGAAGGCTGGCTGCTCCGTCCCAGGCTCGCACTCTCTCTCTCTCTACTAGTCCCGGGGGAAGGCGACCTGGGTGCTACAGCCAGTGCCGGGGCAGGCGACCTGGGAACTGCAGCCAGTTCCGGTCCACGCAGGCGATGTTGCCGACCCCTGGACTAAATCAAACCCTTGATCCTGTCCTGCCATCCTTTTCTCAAAAGTTTGCAACTTAAATTGGGGATGCGTCTTCGTTGCCGGAAAACACGGTAATTTTCTCAAACTGGATTTTGTAAAGTTGAAAATGTGAATAACTTGTAAATTATACCAACAATCTGAACGAAACTTGATATACCACACCACAGGACAGGATATGAGATGTACTTAAAGTAGGTCAGAAGTAGTATTTTGGAGAGTCAGTATTATACAGCATAAAGGCCCTTTATCCCAACTTGCTCATGCCGACTAAGGTGCTAAACTGAGCTAGTCCTACTCGCGTAAGTTTGGCCCATATCCCTCTAAACCTTTGCTATCTATGTACATCCAAACGTCTTTGAAATGTTGCAATTATACTCTTCTCAACCACTTCCTATGGCAGCTCATTCCTTACACCCATCATCCACCTCCTGCCAGGGATTACCCTGTAAACCATGTGTGCTCTCTTTTTTGACCAGCCTACCATGTTGGACCATGTCAAAGTCCATGTAGCCAACATCTACCATCTCCCCACATCAATTGTCTTGGTCACTTCTTCAAAGAACAATCAAATTCATGAGATAAATTCATGAGATGGTGACCATCTCTAATCAGTCGTTGCTTTAGCAAAATGCAGATGGATACTCTCAGAAACCCTTCCAGTAACTCCTCCCTTCCCACCTCCTCTGCCCCCCTGCTCCCACCACTGACATTAAGCTCATTCGCTGCCACCTTGATCACATCTGTAGCATCTGTACCCTGGAATATTGAGCAGTCATTCCTGCTCATCATTCAACCACGTTTCTGTAAGAGCTATATTATCAAAATCCCATGTGCCTATCCATGCCCCGATTTCATCTGCCTTCTTGCATTAAAATAAATACAGATTAATCTTATACACATTCCTCACTCCCTACTGGGTTTGCTCAGTTTAACTTCTCTATTTGCATCAACTTTCTCATATGTTACACTGCCACTTTGGGTGCCATTCTCCTGTCACACTAACTTAATACTCCTGCGTAGCTTTAGCAAATCTCCCTATCGTGATATTTAGAGATTTAGATGCAAGACACATTTAGTGAGGCAAAACACAAGGACATTAAACAATCATGAACAATATTGACACATAGAAGTGACTGCACAAGAATAATAAGGGGCGTCTGGGTTTGCTTTCTGACAGAATATGGAGACAGGAGATGAGCTGATAATTACTGAGCATGGAGGAGATGAATCCAGGGAGTTGAAGTAGTTGGATTAAGGTGGCAAAGCTGTGCTGGAGAATTTGAACAGCATTCATTTGGTGCTCTAACTCTATTTCACTCATTCAATGTTTTATCAACACTCCATTCACATCATATTTTTGAACCTTCAGAATTACTTTTCACCTTCCTAAAAGCAGACATTTGGAGCTCTATATCTTGCTGAACTTGTGTGTGTGAATGTGTATTCATTAACAGTAATGAGTACACATCTCCATAACAATCACAATACTATTTATGAAGTATTTCCATAATTCCCTTCTGTTACATTATCATAAAACTCAACTATGGTGCTTTTAACATTTTATCTAATTTCTTCATGGACACCCATTTTTATTGTCCATTTCTGATTGTCTCCGAACCGAAAGGGTAGTTAAGAATCAACTGCTTTGATAAGTCTGATGCGACAAATAGGCCAGACCACGGAAGGATGGCAGATTTCCTGTCCCAAAGGACATTAGAGAAGCAAATGGGTTTTTAAATAACAAATTTGGCAGGGCAGTGCTTGTCATTATTGAGATTAACCTCCTTACTCATTCCAGATTTATGAATTACTTGAATTTATGTTCCCAAAGGCTCTTATGGATTCAAACCACCCTACCTACTGTAAATGATGATTGTAATGCTGCCAATTGATTGCCTCTCCGTTTTGTGTAAGTGTAACTGCCGTAAGCACGAATAAATAAGCATTGCAGCATCACTGTTTTAAAATGTTCTTGTGGAGTGTTTGGTGTAAGTATTACAGGTTATTAAACTGCATTGGGTAATAACTAATATTTGAAGTTTTCTAACAAGATCTGTTCTCCTATTTAAACAATCCTGTTTTAATTTTAACATAATTAACACCGCACTGCCATTAACATTAATATTCATGTTATGAATCAAACTATTGCAATTAAATGGTTGATTACTTTCTTTGGTTATGTTTGTACATAGACAACTTCTGGGGTGGGAGATTGCAACCTTCACGTGGTCCACCCTGTTTCGACGAATGCAATCAACCCAACGTGCACAATCAAATAAGATCAAATAGAACAAGTTGTCCTACAACTTTAGGTTGTGCACGCCATACGCTTCTCATTCACTACAGCATTTGTTTTTTAGTGTTGAAATTTTTTGTGGTAGCCATTTCACTCATCTTCCCATTTATATATGAAATCCCAAATCATCCCTGCAACAGTAGGTGTGCCAAATTATTAATGCTTTACATTACACCATAACGAAGACAGAAATTTAACGAGCTTTACGCGACTTTGTGTGGATTGTTAAAGAATAATCGATGAGATTACCGTGGAAATGTTCCTGTTACTCCATTGTTTAAAGATTGGCCATTAAGTTTTTCCACATTACATCAGTGACCATCCTTCAAAAATACTTAATTAGCTCTGCATACTGTAGTACATCCTGAGAACATAAAATATACAAAATAAATTTAAACCTTTACTTCTTGGACAAATCTTTACTGATCAATTTATGACTCATAGTTATTAAATCAGGTTTTGCAAAGTCAAAAGAACAATGCGTAAGTAAAGATTGCTGTCCAGCAAGCAGTCCAGATTGTTGGCCTCTAACCAATCCAGTTTACTCACCCTGGATGTACTCTAAATCTATTTCATTTTCCAAAATGCCAGGGAATGGCACACTGATTTTTATTTCATTTAAATTAGACCTTGGTCAAATTTCAATCAAGCTTTGGCTCATTTGCAGCCCAAAAATAGCAATCATCCATTTTGTTGCATCAATTAATTTTTTGACAAACATCTACAAAAGATACATCTATTGGAACACAATTTAAATAATGAAACCGTGATCATTGCTTTGTATGATTAAGGTTATTGCTTCTTAGAAACATAGCAAAATAGGTGCAGGAATAGGCCATTCAGCCATTCGAGCCAGCATCGCGATTCAATATGATCATGGCTGATCATCTAAAATCAGTATCCTGTTCCTTCATTTCCCCCATATCCCTTGATTCTAGTCCTAAATCTACAGTAACTCAAGCATTTCAAGCCTTTAATGCATTATGAATAATTAGATTGAATTATATAACCTTGCAACTGCACAAATAAATACCATAAACTCTATTCTAATACAAGGGCTTAGGAAAGAAAAGCGAAGGTATTTTGAAAGTATCAACTTTAATAATGCATTCAGAATTTTGACAGAGCTGTTACAACAGAGCATACATGTGTCAGAACTAAAAGCAGCAGTAGCCCATATTCCCCACAGATACTGCTCTGTTATTCACTGCAATCATGGCTTGATTTTTAATCTAGCCCATTCCCAACTCGTACCCATATTTTTTGCAACAAGATCTTGATCGGTTGGGCAGGTCGACTGAGGAATGGTTGATAGAAATTTATACAGAAAATTGTGAGGTGTTGCATTTTGGGAGGACGAACATGGGCAAAACCAGCACAGTAAATGGTAGGACTCTGGGGAGTGTTGTAGAACAGAGGGATCTAGGAGTTCAAGTATATAGTTCATTGAAAGTGGCAACTCAGGTAGAAAGGATGGTCAATAAGGCTTTTGACACATTGGCCATCATCAGTCAACACGTTATAGAAGTTAGGAGGTTATGTTGCAGTTGTATAAGATGTTTCTGAGGCCACACTTAGAGAATCTTGTTCAGTTTTGGGCACCTTATAATAGGAAAGATGTTGTCAAGCTGGAAAGGGTGCAGAGAAGAGTTACGAAGATGTTGCCAGGACTCGACGCCTGAGCTATGGAGAGAGGTTGAGCAGGGTAGGACTCTATTCTTTGGAGCGCAGGAGGACGAGGGGTGGTCTTATAGATGTATACAAAGTCATGAGAGGAATAGATTGGGCAAATGCAGAGTCTTGCCCAGAGTAGGGGGATTGAGAACCAGAGGTCATAGGTTTAAGGTGAGGGGTGAAAGATTTAATAGGGACCCAAGGGGTATTTTTTCACGCCAAGGGTGGTAGGTGTATCGAACGAGCTGCCGGAGGATATAGCTGAGGTAGATACCATTGCAACATTCAAGAAACATTTGGACAGGTACATGGATAGGATAGGTTTAGTGGGATATGGGCCAAATGCAGGCAGGTGGGACTAGTGTAGATGGGACATGTTGGTCGGTGTGGGCAAGTTGGGTCGAGGGGCCTGTTTCCACGCTGTAACACTATGACAAAGCATTCTGTCCGGTATCCCATCACATGCGGTGCAGTTATAAACATACAAAAAGCATTTCAAAACTTCGAATATTTACATTTATTTTTAGAAAAATCAAAATTTTAAAAACATTTAAATTAATTTAAAACAATTTAAAAATAGCAAAGTAACATTTCCCTTGGAATCTTTCTTCTCCATTCAGCTCCTGCATCAGGTCAAACCTGACCCATTCTGTTTTATCAGATTCTTTAATGTGGGTGTTAAAAAAATTGCTGCATCAATGCACATCAGCATGAGACTCCCGGAGGGGATTGAATCTGGAGAATAGTTGAGAAAGAGCTGGGGAAGAACCATCTCCAGTTTATTAGTAGTTTGGGGGTGGGGGGAAAAATCGATTCCAGAGTTTTTGGCACTTTTCCATGAATTGCAAGCAACTGGATCTGTTCAAGATAATGGTTGCCCAGACACCAATATAATAATCCAAATGAAATGGAGCACCAGCAGGTATGGCTCCAGGCAAGAAATGTGCGATGACTAATGCTGCTTCAAAACCTCACTTACACCAAAAGCTCAATTTCACATTCACATTCAAAGATCCCAATTCCCTTTGCCTCATGTCACAATTTGTCATGAAAGGGAAGTGAATTGATCCAAAACTCTATAGAATGACATCTCAGTCTAAAATATATGTAGGTAATTTTCAGTCAGTCAAAGAAAAGGTTTAAATAGTTCTGACAACTGTGAAATAAGCTTCATTGAAGCAGCATTTCGAAGATGATAAATCTAATTCCCCATGCTATCTTGGAAGTGTGGCATAATAATTAAATCATTTTGTTAGCTGAAGATTATAGACTTAATTTATTCTTCATAAGCTGTCATGCAGTTTGAAGATAAGGTTTTGAAAATTAGTCGATTTTAAGCTATAAAAGGATTATTAGTTTCTCCTTTGCTTTGTTAAATGCAATTATTCAATACTATTATCCACAAATAAGCATAGTTATATACTTGGGTTACGCAATTAATATAATATAATTAATATAAACTGTATTTAAACACGAAGGACAAAATGCTGGAGTAACTCAGCGGGACAGGCAGCATCTCTGGAGAGAATGAATGGGTGACGTTTAGGGTCGAGACCCTTCTTCAGACTGAAGAAGGGTCTCAACCAGATTTAATAGAAACCTGAGGGGCAACTTTATCCACATCCGCTGGATTTAAAACACCGTGGAGCCTGGGATCCGAGATCGCCAGAGTCGGAGCTCCAACCAGCGCGACCTGAAGACTTCGGGTGCCGTGGTCTCCGGGGAGGAAGCGGCCGCTCCAGACATTCCAAGCCGTTGAGGAGTGTTCACCCGACGCCGGAGTTCCATCTTCCCGGCAAGAGGGCCTGAAAACATTGGACTGGCTGTGGAGGCCACAAATAGGCCCTGACCTCGGGTGATCACAGAGGAAGAGGACTGAACTTTCTGATGTCTTTCCCCACAGTGGAACATTTTTGATTCTGCTGTGGGGGGATGTTCATGTTGAACTCTATAATGTGTTGTGTCATTTTTCTTTTTTTTTAATTTTTCTATGGATGTACGGAAACTTAATTATTTCTTCTATGTAAAGCACTTTGGTTTCAACGCGAGTTGATTTAAACGTGCTATATAAATAAAATGTACTTACTTACTTACTTACTTACTTACATAGAGGGTGATGGGTTTATGGAATTCCTGGTGCAAAGTTCCTAGTGCAACAAAGAGAGTTTGTAGTTTGAAATTTAGTTCGTGTTTTTAGTGTTCAATAGCCTGATAGTTGTTGGGGAAAAGGCTGTTCTTGAATTTGGAGATATTGGTTTTCAAACTCCTATACCTTCTTAGACCAACACAGAATAGAAACACTTGTGTAACAAATTAGATTTGATTAGAGAGCTTAAGGTAAAGGAATCCCCTAGGAGGAAGTGACCATAATATACTTAAATTCAACCTGCAGTTTGAGAGGGAGAAGATGAAAACAGATGTATTGGTATTACAGTTGAGTAAAGTTAACTGCAGAGGCATGAGGGAGGAGCTGGCTAAAGTTGGTTAAAAAGCGACCCTAGCAGGAATAAAGGTGGAGCAGCAATGGCGGGAATTTCTGGGAGTAATTTGCAAGACGCAGGACCTTTTCATCCCAAAGAGGAAGAAAGATTCTAAGGGGAGAATGAGGCGACTGTGGCTGACAAAGAAAGTCAAAGATAACATAAAACTAAAAGAGAAAGCATATAATATTGCAAAGATTAGCGAGAAGCTAGAGGATTGGGAAGCTTTTAAAAAAACAACAGAAGGTAACTAAACAGGTAATATGGGAAGAAAAGTTGAAATATGAAGGTAAGCTAGCCAATAATATAAAAGAGGATAGTAAAAGTTTCTTCAGATATATAAAGAGAGGCAAGAATGGATGCTGGACCACTGGGAAATTATGCTGGAGAAGTAGTAATGGTAAATAAACAAGTGAATTGAATACAATTTTTGCATCAGTCTTCACAGCAGAAGACACCAGCAACCTGCCTGGAATTCAGAAGAGTTGGGGGCAGAAGTTAGTGGAGTTTCTATTACGAAGGAGAAGGTGCTTGGGAAGCTGATAGGTCTGAAGGTGAACCAGATGGACTACACCTCAGGGTTCTGAAAGAGTTAGTTTTAGAGATTGTGGAGGCATTAGTGGTGATCTTTCAATAATCACTAGAGTCAGTAGTGGTCCCAGAGGACTGGAAAATTGCAAATGTCACTCCGCTGTTCAAGAAAGGGGGGAAGCAAAAGAAGGGAAACTATAGGCTGGTTAGCCTGACTTCAGTGGTTGGTAAAATTTTAGTCCATTATTAAGGCTGAGGTTTCCAAGTACTTAAAGGCACATGATAAAATAGGCCAAAGTCAGCATGGTTTTGTGAAAGGGAGATGTTGCCTGACAAATCAATTGGAATTATTTGAGGAAGTAAATAGCAGGATAGACTAAGGACAGTCAGTGGATGTTGTATACCTGGCTTTTCAGAAAGTCTTTGATAAAGTGCCACATGTGAGGCTGCAAAGAAGATAAGACTCCATGGTATTCAAGGTAAGACACAAGCATGTATAGAAGATTAGCTGAATGGCAGAAGGCAAAGAGTGGGAACAAAGGGTCTTTTCATGTTTGGCTGTCAGTGACTAGTGGTATTCCTTCACGTTGTATATCAATAATTTAGATGATGGAACTGAAGGCTTTGGAGCCAAGTTTGCGGATGATATGAGGATAGATGGAGAAGCAGGTAATGTAGAGGAAGCAGGGTGTCTGCAGAAGGACTTGGACAGGTTGGGCGAGTGGGCAAAGAAGTGGCAGATTGAATACAGCGTAGCAAAGTGTGTGGTCATGCAGTTTGGTAGTCGGAACAAAGGCATAGATTATTTTCTAAATAGGGAGACGATTCAGAAATCAGAGGTGCAAAGGGAGTTACAGATTTTCTCAGTGGAAGGCAGGGAACGGGAAAGGATAACTGTATCTAATATTCTGATCAGCTTCCTATCAATCCAGCAGAGGTCTCTGCTACAACACTACTTTCCCCATCAAGTTCAACATTGTCATAGAATGACCCAGGACATCAAACAGATGGGCTCTGTTGCTGGTCATCCCGATGACACTGGTCTGTGACATTTGTGTGAAGCACATAATTGATATCCAATTTTATTCCAGATTCCAGCAACTGCAGCTTCTTGTGTCACACTATTCTGGAGCTCTTGGTTCCCAATCTCTATCCATGTTGGAAAATAATAACACACGAGATAGAAACAGGAGTTTGTCATTTGGCCCCTCAAATCCACTCTGCTATTTTATAAAATCACAACTGAACTTTGACCTTATTGCCACTTTTCTGACTTGCTCTATATTCCTGGATCTATTGATTGTTTCCTTATATCTTCTCAGTAACTGAGCCTCCATAGCTTAATAGATAAATTCCCAATATCTGTCCATGAATCAATCCTTAGTCCAAATCTGAGAACACCACATCATTGCAAGATTCTCCTTTAAATATTCTGCCAGTTACAATTTCAAAATCATTAACAGGTTTGACAAATATAATT
This sequence comes from Malacoraja senta, assembly GCA_038087875.1. Classification (NCBI taxonomy): domain Eukaryota; kingdom Metazoa; phylum Chordata; class Chondrichthyes; order Rajiformes; family Rajidae; genus Malacoraja; species Malacoraja senta. Next base: position 334,672,527 of record CM075977.1, read on the forward strand.
TCCCCTTTCAGAAATCCATGTTTACTCTGCCCTAGCCTGTTATTACTTTCTAAGTGCTTCTTACCACTTCTTTAATAATAGATTTGAGCATTTTCCTCACAGTTGGTGACAGGCTTAGTCTATAAATCCCCCATTTATTCTCTCCTTCCTTTCTTAAGCAGAGTCATTACATTTGCTAACCTATGATTGTGGAAACTATTCAAGGATCAATTGAATTTTTGATGACAGCCAGTGCACCCACCATCTCTGTATCCATCTCTGTTTCTCAGTTTCTATAAATTGATTCTATTTCTTGATTTTCTGAACCAAGATCTTTTCTGTCTACTGCCTTTAATAACAGACTTTTCTCCTTTTCTGCATTGCTCTCCCTTCTAAAAGTTAAACATCCTAGAGCTTAAATTCTGAACTTTGCTCTTTTTGCAATTATCTCTCTGTAACACATTTATAAATTGTACCCATTTATTTTTATCTGTACCCTTTCCTTGTTATAAATGCTCTATGTATTTAGATGGAGTCTTAGATTTTGTCTGGGGATTGTTGAAGTCACTGGGGCCGAGTTAAACAGGTAGTCATTGCACAATTGCATCTCTGAGGGAGATTGTGCCTGGACCATGCTGAAACACAAGGCCAGAGAGTTCACATTCTTATTCTGTGACTTACTGTCAAATTTTGTTTGATAATCCTCTATGGGGCACATAGGATACAAAAAGCACAATACAAGAACAAATCATTGTTGACTTGTATACGTATCATCATGATTCATTGTCACAGGATAGGAATACTTATGTGCGCTATTTATTAGCACCTCCATTTCACAGACCACAGTGATTCAAGAAAATGCCTCAGCACTGCCTGGGCAAGCAGTATAGACAACAACTGATGCCGTCAGATGTTTTCTAAAAAATAATTTGGATGACGCTATAAATCTATTAAGGAATGCTAATTTTTTTTGTTTTTTTGTTAGGACAGGTATAAGAAAATTCAAAATCCGGCAGGAACTGGAAATCTGACAGAAGCAGTAATTATTGGAAATAGAGCAAGCAATCATATGGCCAATCGTCTGCAATTAGGCGTCTTAGACAGAAACCTAATGTCAACTGCACAAACTTTGCTGAGTCAATGATTAGGAGAGTGTACCTTTGCACAACTTTTGTGATCTATTCACCACAGTGCTTTGGTTCATGTATATTTTTGGCAGAAAATATATTTTAATTCTGTAGCAATTAAGTGCTGCGCAGTACTTAATTGAAAAAAGGAAGCTGTGTCCACAGGGAAATGGTTGTCTAGTGTAATGATAATTGAGATGTTCACTGCATAATTTGATTCCAGCAATATACAATATATCACCTGCCGGAAATATATTTTGGTCAGTGCAGAAGGATGTGGATTTCTTGGAAGAACGGTGCAAACAGACATTTATACTGCTTTCTCCAATATTAAATAAGGCTGGAACAAATTTATTGGTAGAATCAAAAAACAATGGTTGTAAAGAAAGTTAATAATTTGAGGGGAGTGGGGGGTGAGCACCAATGAGGAAAGTTTCAGAGAAGGGGACAAAATCATAACAAAGTTAATTGATAATTGGAGTGGAATAGCAAAGTACACAGCAAGTAACAGTAATCAAGCACTTCTGCAGCAGCTAATTGGGTCAAAATAGTGAAAGCAGTAAGGGGTCAAAAGTAAGGATCCTTTATCTGAAAGCACAGAACATTCATAAGATCAATTAATTAGTGGCATAGAGGGAGATTAATGGGTTTAAACTAATCCTCACTATGGAGACATGGTTTCAAGGTGACCAAGGCTCAACAGCACAGCTCAGGGTATTTGAATGGAAATTTTGAGTTTTCAGTTTGATAATATACAAAATTATTAGGACTGAAAGACTCCTGGCTTAGTCATATATAAATAAAAGTCATGGGGTCATAGAGCTATACAGAACTGAAACAGTCATCTCGACCTACCATGTCAATATCGACTGAGTTAGTCTACTGGGTAAATCTAATTTGCCACATTTGGCCTCTACACACTTCCTACCAGATATCTTCCCATCTTTTAGAAGTTATAATTTTATCTGCTTACACTGACAGCTCATTGTAATTCTGGACTACCCTCTGAGTGAAACAGTTGTTCCTAACGTTCCTCTAAAATCTCGCACCACAAGTCTCTGCCCTCTCAATTTGGATTCCTCTACCTGGGAAAAAGAGTGAGTGTTCACTTTATCCATGCCCCTTATTATTTTGTAGACATTGATAAGGCCACCCTTAGAAAAAAGTCCCAACCTATCCCTATCACTCAAGCCCACAAGCCATGTTAATATCCTGGTGAATCTCTTCTTCATCTTTTTAAGTTAATTACATCGTTCCCACAGCTAGGCAACCAGAACAGAATGCAGTACTTCAAGTGTGGCTTCATCAATAAGCTGTACAGCTGTGTCATGCTGTTCCGACATTTGTACTCAATAGCATTCTCAATGAAGGCAAGCATGTCAAAGACTTGCATCACTACAATGTCCACCCAACTTGCCACTTTCAGTGAACCATGCACTTGTACTTCCATATCTCTGTGTTCTGTAACACTCTTCAAGGATCTACCACTTGCTGTGCAATTCTGCCCTGGTATGGCATATCAAAGTGCACACCCCACACTTGCTAGAATTAAGTTCCATTTGCCATCTCTTGGCTCAGCTTCTCAAATGATCACTTTCTAAATTCTGTTGTAAATATAGAAATTCTTCCTCACTGTTTGCTATACCATCAATTTTGGCATCATCTGCAAATATACTCACAATGTGAACCACTTTGTCATCCAAATTGTTAATGCAGATATCAAACAACAGCAGACCCAGCCCTGTGGAACTCCACTGGTCACAGACTTCTAATCAGAAAAACAACCCCCCATAACCACTCCTTTCTCCAAGTTAATTCTGAGCCCAATTAGCTAGCCTATCTTGAATCCCATGAGCTGTAACATCCAGAATAGCATACCATGTGGGATTTTGTCAAAGGTATTTTTAAAGTCCACATAGACAACTTCCAATGACCTGCCCTCATCAATCCTCTTGGTGACCTCTTCAAAAAAACTATCAGAATTATGAGATAATTTCCCCAAGCGCATAGCCATACTCACCATCCCTAATCAATCCATGCCTATCCAAATTCAGGTAGATTTTACCTCTAACAATCTCCTTCAACAACTTTACCACCTCTGATGTAGGCTCATTGACCTTTAGTTTCCTGGTCAGGGCCTTGTTGTTTATCACAATGGTCACTGCAAGGTCCAGCAGTTTGCCTGAAGAGCATAGGAGAGAAAGCATGGCTGAGTCATTGTCTGTGTTATCAGAATCATTCCCGTGGGAAGCATCACCGTGTTCTTGGGAGTAAGAGTCAGACAGTTCTTGTTGAAGCAGGTGCAGATTTGTCCTTGAAGTAGTGTTCCCACGAGATCGACAACATGTAGCAGAGTGATTAAGCTTCTTGCAGTTGTGACAAACGTTCCCATGGGCAACGCAGAACTGGCGCCCTCGGGAGTGGAAATAATTGCTGTTGGGGCATCTGGTGGCAGGCATATTAGGGCTTTCGTGAGGCACATTTGAAAAATTCCAGGGAGAGTAGTTAGCAAAATTTACGGTATGTTGCTGTTGTGGGCTGGCAGGGTCAAAATCTGCGAGCGGGGCCACGACCTCTGCCACGCGACACGAATGAATGGCTCGCTCTAAAGTCAGTTCAGTGTTCCGAAGCAGTTCAGCTCTCAGCTTGCGGTCGCTCATTCCCCCCACAATCTTGTCGCGTATTAGCTCGTTAGTCAACTCACCGAAGCTGCACTGTGTAGCCATGTGTCATAAATCACTGATGAAGCGTTCGACAGGTTCATCGACCTGCTGCTGTCAGGCGAAGAACCGTGTTCTCTCGAGGATGTGGTTCGAGGGCAGGTTGCATAGCTCTCTAAATTTTCTGAGTAGGACTGTCGGGTTGTCGATAGATTCTGCTGGCACAAGGACCTGGCCATTAGCGTCGTTGATTGCTAGGGCGAACTCGAAGTTGTCTGTACGAATCATTGCTTCTGGACCCGCTACATTGAGCTGTAGCTATGCCTTCAGATCATCGGGGTCATTCCGGTGAACGATGCGAATGTAGTGAGCATAATCACGTTGAAACATTCGCCAGCGCTCGGCTATGTCAGAGTCAAACACGAGGGGACTCGGCTTTCGACAGGAGTTGGCCATGACATTAAAAAATATAAAATAAAAACTGATAAAGAAAATAAATCGCGGTAAACGAACGTGGGTTGGACCCAGTTATCTGACACCATGTAAGTACCTGACACAGGTAAAGGTGTAAGCATCTTTAATGTTCATTCCAGTATCAGATATGCAGCACATCATACATTCAGCCTGCTGCAACTACTGAATACAGTAGGTGAGTTCTTACACTATAAAGCCTGCACTAGGTGGAGTTATTATTGCTAAGCATTCTGATTGGCTAACATGCAATAGCCAATCTACTCAGCCAACTTTGCCTGCAGTTCCACCAGACGCCAGTAGAGGGGGTTGGTGCTATTATCATCGTCGCTGAGGAGCTGCAGCAAGGCAATGTCGCCCAGCCAGTGATTCCTTCAGCGGCCGGCCATATTCATTGCGTCTTCGCCTGGGATCGCCACACCGGGAGTCAGTTCCTCGTAGACACCGGGGCCGAGGTGAGTGTACTGCCTCCCTCCATCGCTGACATCCGTGCGGGCTAACGTGGCCCCCTCCTCACCGCGGCGAACGGGAGTGCTATTTGCACCTACGGAGTTCGCACCATCTCCCTCAACTTTGGCCTCAGCTGCTTTTCGTGGGAGTTCTTCATCGCTGACGTTTCCCAGCCGCTGCTGGGCGCCGACTTACTTCGAGCCCATTTGTGCGAATTTGTGCGGATGCCGTTTGGTTTTGAAGAACGCTGCGCAGGCCTTTCAGCGAATTATGGACTGTGTGTGCCGTGGCCTGGACTTTGTATTCATGTACCTGGACGACATACCTGTGGCCAGTCGCTCGCGGCAGGAGCACTGCATTCACCTCTGTCAGCTGTGTCAGCGCCTCCGCGATTTTGGATTGGCTGTCAACTCGTCCAAGTGCCGTTTTGGGGTGACGGCCATCGACTTCCTCGGCCACCGCATAACTCCACAGGGGGTGGTACCTCTGCCGGCCAGGATGGATGCTGTCCGCAGGTTCCCCCGTCCGACCACAGTTAAGGGCCTACAGGAATTTGTGGGGATTGTCGCCTTTTATCACCGTTTCTTGCCGGCAGCGGCCGCAATCATGCGTCCGCTTTTCCACCTGATTGCTGGTCATCGCAAGGAGGTTGAGTGGTCCGACGAAGCAGCTGCGGCATTCGAGAGTGCTAAGGAGGCACTGACTTGGGCCACGATGTTCGTCCACCTGCAAGAGGATGCCCCGACCTCCCTGATGGTGGACGCTTCTGATGTTGCGGTTGGGGCAGTGTTGGAGCAGCTCGTTGACGGATGCTGGCGGCCATTCGCATTCTTAAGCAGGCATCCCAGGGGTGCTCAGCGCCATTATAGCGTTTTCTACCGTGAGCTCCTTGCCCTGTACCTCGCCGTGCGCCACTTTCGCTACTTCCTGAAGGGGAGGCCTTTTACTGCATTTACGGATCACAAGCCGCTAACCTTCATGTTTGCCAATGTTTCAGACCCGTGGTCTGCCCGGCAGCAGAGGCAGTTGGCGTATGTGTCCGAGTACGCCACCATCCACTTCGTCGAGGGCAAGTATAACAGGGTGGCCGACGCCTTATCGCGACCTGCGTTTCATGCGGTTCTCCAAGTAGCTGAGGGTATTCATTATTCCGCCCTGGCAGCCGAACAGCTGGTGGACGAGGAGATGGCTGCCTATTGCACGGCGGTATCGGGTTTGCAATTGGAAGACGTTGTCTGTGGTCCTGGGGGCGCAACGCTGCAGTGCGACGTCTCCACTGGACTTCCACGACCCATCGTCCCCGTCGCCTGGTGGCGCAGGGTGTTTGAGGTGCTCCACAGGCTTGCGCATCCCTCCATCCGGGCGACAACGGCCCTTGTAGCCTCCCGCTTCATGTGGCACGGGCTGCGCAAGGAGGTTGGACATTGGGCATGCACCTGCATCCCGTGCCAGACTGCCAAGGTGCAGCGACACGTGCGTGCGCCGTTGCAGGAGTTCACCATCCCTCGGCAGTGGTTCGACCACATTCATGTGGACACCGTGGGGCCGCTGCCGCCGTCCCAGGGCATGACCTATCTCTTCACCATGGTGGACCGCTTCACGCGGTGGCCTGAAGCCATTCCGCTACCCGATTCCTCAACGGCCACTTGTGCTCGGGCCTTGGCGGCACACTGGATCGCCTGGTTCGGGGTGCCACTGGACATAACATCCAACCGGGGGCCTCAGTTCACGTCGGAACTGTGGTCGGCCATGGCACGCCTCCTGGGGGTTCGTCTACACCACACGACGGCGTATCATCCGCAGGCGAACGGCCTGGTGGAGCGGTTTCACCGCCAACTCAAGGATGCCCTGAAGGCATGGCTCACTGATCGGGACTGGGTAGACGCCCTGCCGTGGGTTTTGCTCAGGATCCGCACCGCACCCAAGGACTTGGCCTCCTCCTCCGCTGAGTTGGTGTATGGGGCCCCATTGACGGTGCCCAGGAAGTTCATCCCGCCAGCACGGGGCCAGGTGGAGCAGCCTTTGGACGCTCTGCAACGTCTTCGGCAGACGGTGGGCTAGCTGGCGCAGGTGCCCACGTCTCGTCATGGGTCCTTCCGTCCACATGTTCCCTCTACTCTGGAGGACTATCAGTTCGTCTTCCTTCATAGGGATGCTCATCGGACACCTCTCCAGCGGCCGTACGAGGGTCCCTTCCGAGTCCTAGAGCATGGCTCATCTACATTCGTCCTGGACATGGGGGGTCGGCATGAGACTGTTTCGGTTGCACGGCAGAAGCTGGCGCATATTGACATTGATCGGCCGGTGCTGGTAGCGCGGCCCCATAGGCGAAGGCGCCCTCCGTCTAGGGTACCTCCTCCAGTGGCTACTCCGTCCTCTGCACCTGTTGGTCAGTTGCCCGTTCCTGTGCCGGGCATGGCGTGCACCCGGGCTGGCCGCCGTGTGCGCCCTCCTGTCCGTTTCATGCCTTGCGTTCTTGCGGTGGGTCCTGTGGTGGTCCCTGAGGATTAGGCCACTCCTTGGGTCATCCCCCTCGGCTCTTGTAGTTTTTAAAATAAGTTTTTGAAATGAGGAACAAGTTGTTTATATGAACTATTCCACAAAAACTGATATTAATGCTGCAAACTATCACCCTTGACTGGAGTTAGTTTTTTTTAGAAATCTCTGATATTGTCTTCTTTATACACTTGTATATTGGTGCCCTTATCTTTAAGTTCATTGCTAACATCTCCATATGCCATGAAGGAGGCAACAGAACAAAAAACAAATCAAAAGTGAAAGACATTGGGTTAAAACTGAAGGTAGACAGCATCTCTGGAGAGAAGGAATGGTTAAAACTAAAGCTTATTTCAGTAAACCATTCAGGAGTTAGCCTTGATCCAATGCTTTTCACCACAATAATCCTAGTAAATTATATCAGGCTCTATTTTTAAAGACCTGTAAAAAGAGTTGCTTTCCATTACACACTAAGCTCCAATAACCCGTAGAAATAAAAATGAACCAAAACCAGAGTGACATTGAAGACAATGTCAGTCTGTTTTTCAGTCACCTCACCCTTGCCTATGGTGAGGTGAACGACCTAAGCCTCAACACAGACAAGACAAGAGAAATAATAATGGACTTCAGAAAAAATCCAACCCCCCTGCAGCCCCTCATCATCAGGTGGACTGTGGTGGAGAGGGCTGACAGTTACAGATACCTGGGATTACAAGTAACATCAGATCTGAACTGGACTTTGAACACTGCTGCAACAGTGAAAAAAGCCCAGCAGAGACTGTACTTCATCAGGCTGCTCAGAAAAGCTGGTCTGCACTGTCGCCCTCTCACCCAGGTCTACAAAGGACTGATAGAGAGCATCCTCACCACAGGCATCACGGTGTGGTATGGAAACACCACACAGACAGAGAGGAAGGCTCTGCAAAGAGTCATAAAGACTGCAGAGAGGATTATCAGAACGGAACCTACCTCCATGGAAACAATCTACACACAGCGCTGTCAAAAAAGAGCAGAGAGAATCATCAGAGACACACTACATCCAGCTCACTCCCTGCTCAAACACAAAAACTGCACATACAACCTCAGGCACAGACGAGCGGACAGCATCGTCACAAACAGAACACGCTTTTTCAAGAGCTTCTTCCCTGCCACAGTGAGACTCTTGGCCAAAACAAAATGAACTGATGTCCTGACCCACCTCATAACATATCATATTATATGAGGGACAGGGACGTGGGTCTGCCTCGGGGTGTCCCAGGCCCTGCTCGCTGGTGTGTGTGTTCTCGCTGCTGCATTAAACTACTTCTGAACCTGCCTGACATCTGGCCTTTTCCTGACCTCGTCCAGTCCGCTACAAGACTATCAATGTTGGTATTTAGTGAGATTCACATGTTCGTGGTCAACTGGTAAAATAAATGAGTAAGTGGAAAGGTAAATTGCATGTTAGACTTCATTTGAATGAAGTACAGGTGCAAGAAAGTCTTGCACATTGGCTTTGGAGCCGAGTCAAAGTCACAGGATTTATTTTGGGAAGTGGGTAGTTTGGTCCTATATTTCTTGACATTTAGAGGAATAGCAGTCAGTAACCACACTGAAATATGCAATTCTGAGCAGGTTAAGAGGTTTCTTCTGTTGGGAGAATCTAGAAAACTTGCACAATTTTAGGCTAATGCTTAGCCACTTAAAGTAGAGATGAAAAACTTTATTTTTCCTCTAAAAGAGTTGAGAATCTTTTGACCTATCAAGAGTAAATCAAAAGTTGAGTAATTATGCTTATTGACATGGAGACAGATTGATTTTTTGACTTCAGGAGAAACAAGGTAAGTAATCATTCAGGAGAAATTCTGCTGAACTCTTACTTTACTTTACTGAATCGCAGTGGAGCCTTATGGGCCTGTCCCACTTCGGCGATTTTTCAGCAGACTGCTGGCGACTGTCCAGTTGCCGGCAGTCGCCTGAAAAACCGGCAACTGGAACGGCGACTGTCAGAGTGGAACACACACAAACACATCGCTTCCTTCACCAGCCCATTATGCAGGCAGGGGACAGGGCAAGCAGGGGCAGCGCTGTCTAAAAAGTTCACACGGTGCAAAGCCAAGGTGAAACAGACACACACTGCAATGAACAGGAAGGTTGGCGCTGTAAAAAGACGGCTAAAGCACAGTGTACAGTAACTCCTTTAAAAGAGAGGAGGAGAGGGGGGGAGAAGAAGTGGAGACAACTTTTAAGAAGCCAGAGATACAGGCCTGTGAAGCTCGGCGGACATTTAACATTACCGGTCGGTTATCCTTGGTTCTGAAAACTATTGCTTCCCCAATGAGCCAATGAAATTCACCGGTCAGCACCGGCTACAACCTACAAGAACCTCCGAGAACCTCCGACCACCTGGCAACCCATTAGGACCCCCTGACGACCCACCTGCGGCTCGAGAATTCTCGCTAATCTCCATGGCGGCTTCATTCTAGTCGCCGCTAATTTTTCAACATGTTGAAAAAGTCATGGTGACCATAATGAGGCCGCGACTAGTTCCCAGAATGCGGGAACTCCTCACGACCATGAAGGCGACTGCCCGGCAACCACCCGCGAACATGTGGCGACTGCATATTCCCCTGCAGTCGCCTAAAAAATCGCCGAAGTGGGACAGGCCCATTAGGGTCTACACATATTCCTTTGTTCTTAATAAACCCAAGGATCATTCTTTATTGCAAAATCGATCGAAATCCATGAACCCAAGGCAAATCCCCATGATTAATTTACGTTCCCCACTAACACAGCAGACTGTAGATTTTCACCCAGGTGTGAGTCAGATCTGGTGGAAACCTAGTTGTTGGAGAAAGTGGGGGAATTAAAAAGTCTGCTTTAGCTTTTTCTCCATTGTTCTGTAAGGCACTCAATTAATATTTTACCCTGGTCCGCTTTCACATGTAGCCAGAAAATATAACTCCATCCATTATATGTTACATGGTGTTCAGAAGATAATCTCATACGTTATTGCCTTATCATGTATCTATCTGTACACTGTGGATGGCTCGCTTGTAATCATGCATTGTCTTTCGCTGACTGGTTAGCACATGAAAGAAGCTTTTCACTGTATCTCGGTACATGTGACAATAAACTAAAATAAACTAAAACAAAACTAAACTTCCTCTAATTTCAGCGCCATAGGTGGCTGCTATTTGTATACATTGTGTATGCAAGCAGAGAATCTCACTGTACTTAGTCACATGTGACAATAAAGTATTCCTATTCCTATACAATTCTCCAAACATACAATAAACATACAGGTACAGCAGGCAGTGAAGAAAGCTAATGACATGTTGGCCTTCATAACAAGAGGATTTGAGTATAGGAGTAAAGAGGTCCTTCTGCAGTTGTACAGGGCCCTGGTGAGACCACATCTGGAGTATTATGTATCTTAATTTGAGGAAGGATATCCTTGCTATTGACTTGATTATCACAAAGGGTCTCATTGTTTCTGATATTTTCGTGACTGATCCTTCATTGTCTGACCACTTCTGTGTTTTCTTTAATATATCTTTTATTTCCGACATACAGACAAAATCAAATACTGTCAAAAAACGGTATATAAATGAACATTCTAATGTACTCTTTAAAAATGCCATCTCCCTCTTACCACCTCTAAACCCATGTTCTGCTGATGATCTTGTAGATAACTTTAACTCCAAAATTGTGAAAGTTATAGATGTCATTGCACCTGTTACGGTTAAAACGATTTCTGGTAAGCAAAAGGCACCCTGGAGAAAAGCTGCTTTTGTAACAGCCCAGAAAAGAGAATGCCGGAAAGCTGAGCGCATCTGGCGGAAAACAAAACTTCATATTCACCATGACATCTATAAAGAGAGCCTCCGTGCCTACAATTTAGACTTAAAAAGTGCTAGAGAAACATTTTTCTCCAATATCATTAACAACAACACTAATAAGGCAAAAACCCTATTTGCAACTGTTGACAGACTGACCAACCCCCCAACACAATTACCACCTGAACTCCATTCCACGCAGAAATGCAATGAGTTTGCATTATTCTATACAGATAAAATTGAAGGCATCAGACGTGCCATCAATATCACCGCTTCAAACAAAAATGTTGGATCACCACCCTGTTTAGGCAAAGGTAACGTGGCAATGATGACATGCTTTAATGTCATAGACTCTAAAACTCTTGTGGAAACGGTGACACAACTAAGGCCATCCACCTGCTGCCTTGATGCTTTACCTACCAACTTCTTTAAGAATGTTTTTGACTGCCTAGCAATAGACATACTGCAAATAGTTAACAGCTCTCTTCAATCAGGCAATTTCCCAAAAGCCTTGAAAACTGCAGTTATTAAACCTCTTTTAAAAAAGCGGAGCCTAGATGCCTCTATTATTAACAACTATAGACCAATTTCAAACCTATCTTTCATAAGCAAAATCATTGAGAAAGTTGTCCTCCAGCAACTTAATCAATTCCTGGCTTCAACTGGCTGCTACGACAACTTCCAGTCAGGATTTCGACCTCTTCATAGCACCGAGACCGCTCTTATTAAAGTTGTAAACGACATTCGTCTTAACACAGACTCTGGCAAAGTTTCAATATTAATGCTATTAGATCTCAGTGCTGCATTCGACACTGTTGATCACTCAATACTTTTGGACAGGTTGGAAAAATGGGTGGGGCTCTCAGGCACAGTCTTAAGTTGGTTCAGGTCATATTTACAAGATAGGAACTATTTTGTTTCCATTGGAGACTTTGTATCAGAACCAACAAACGTGACGTGTGGAGTACCGCAAGGTTCGATCTTAGGGCCCTCTTTATTCAACATCTACATGCTCCCACTAGGGCAAATCATGCGATATAATAATATTGACCACCACTGCTATGCCGATGACACTCAAATCTATGTAGCGCTATCACCAAATGATTATCGCCCCATAGATCTGTTGTGCCAGTGCATTGAGCAAGTCAAAGACTGGATGTGCCAAAATTTTCTCCAACTAAATAAGGACAAAACGGAGATAATTGTTTTTGGTGCTAAAAAAGAAAGGCTTAAAGTAACCCAACACCTTCACTCTCTGTCCCTGAAAACTTCAAACAAAGCCAGAAATCTTGGGGTCATTATGGATTCAGATTTAAATTTCGACAGTCACATCAAATCAGTAACAAAATCGGCCTACTATCACCTCAAAAACATAGCAAGATTAAGAGGACTCATGTCAGCTCAAGATTTAGAAAAACTTGTACATGCCTTTATTAATAGTAGGCTAGATTATTGCAACGGTCTCCTTGCAGGTCTTCCAAAAAAAACTGTCAGGCAGCTACAGCTTGTTCAGAACGCTGTTGCTAGAGTTCTAACAAAGACCCAAAAATTTGAGCATATTACACCAATTCTTAAATCCTTACATTGGCTCCCTGTATGTCAGAGAATTGATTTTAAAATCCTGCTGCTCACCTATAAATCACTACATGGTTTAGGGCCAAAGTATATCACTGACATGCTTCCACTATATAAGCCTTCTAGACCGCTAAGATCTTCTGAAACCAATCTGCTAGTGATTCCCAGAGTAAATACAAAACATGGGAAAGCAGGATTTAGTTACTATGCAACAAATAGCTGGAATAAACTTCCTGAAGATTTAAGACTTGCCTCAACTTTGACCACTTTTAAAACAAGACTGAAAACTTTTATGTTTACTTTAGCTTTCAGCTAAATCTTAACTACATTGCACTTTTAACTTTTGCACTTTTTATAATGCATTTTTAATTTTGTTTTTCTTTTCTTTTAGTTCTTCTATTTTATTTCATTTTATTATTTCATTTATTGTATGACATGTTTTTATGTGAAGCACTTTGAGTCTGCCTCGTGTATGAAATGTGCTATATAAATAAAGTTGCCTTGCCTTGCCTTGCCTTGCAGTGCAGCGTAGGTTCATGAGGTTAATTCCCGGTATGGCAGGACTGTCATATGAGGAAAGATTGGAAAGACTGGGCTTTGGAATTTAGAAGGATGAGAGGGGATCAGATAGAAACATATAACATTATAAAAGGACTGGACAAGCTAGATGAAGGAAAAATGTTCCCATTGTTGGGGGAGTCCAGAACCAGGGGCCACAGTTTAAGAATAAAGGGGATGCCATTTAAAACTGAGATGAGAAAAAAACTTTTCCACCCAGAGAGTTGGGAATTTGTGGAATTCTCTGCCTCAGAAGGCAGTGGAGGCCAATTCATTAGATGCATTTAAAAGAGAGTTAGATAGGGCTAGCGGAATTAAGGTATATGGGGAGAAGGCAGGCACGGGTTACTGATTGGGAACGATCAGCCATGATCACAATGAATGGCCGTGCTGGCTCGAAGGATCAAATGCCCTCCTCCTGCACCTATTTCTATGTTTCTATGTTTCTAAGCCATTCTTTTGCCAGTCTTCACTATTAGCAGTGATCCACAGCAGAGACTCAGTCTCAGTTTTAAAGCTCTTAAAGTCTAACTGAGTGATTTTCTTTATCCCATCACTCTGAAGATTGACTATTAATGCTGAGTCTGCAATTGTTTCCAGTAATTATCAAGGCACAGCAAAGACAGAGATTAGCTGGCATGTTTCCCAGACCTTGTCCTCTGCCATTGATACAGGTCTTTCTAGCATGAACTCCTGTTTTCTGCCCCCTCTTGCTTAAATTGGTTCACCTTTCAACCTTTCATGATCACATTGAATGGCGGTGCTGGCTCGAAGGGCCGAATGGCCTACTCCTGCACCTATTGTCTTTTGTCTATTGTCTATTGTCAACCCTTTATGCTTTCAAAAACTTCCTAAAAACTCTGATCTCAGCTTAAAAATCCCTGTTCAAGTTTGCTCTTCCTTTACACTTTCTTGTCTGGTGTGCCAATGAAACATGAAAATCCTCAACAGACATGATAACATTTGTCAACAACAGACATTGTTGGGGGGTCTAGATCACAAATTGAAATCTCAAAATAGGACTGATTCAAGGGCAAGTTCCTTCACTCAAAGGCTCCTGAATCTTGGGAATTCTACAGTGGTGAGGTCTGCAGATGCTTAGGTAGGTTTGTAGAAGAGTTCAGGTAATATAGAAAAGTGTTGCTGTCTTAGACCAGCCATGATTTAAGTTAATGGCACAGCAGACTCAAATAGCCAAACTGCTAAGTCTAGTTTCTTTTTCATACACTTAAGCATTCTGTAACCATCATGATATCCATCTGTATAAAAAATCCAATATTACTATTATTAAATTATTACGCCGGTTAATTGCACATCCTCTCTTTACTGGGTCTTCAAAATTTCTGGAAACAATTAGAGACACAAGTTTAATAGTCAAAGCTCTTGAGAACGAATTATGATGCTGTGTTCTGTGTCAATTTGATTTCTTGTCACCAATTTCTACGTAAAGAGCTTTTATTGAGATTTATTATTGTACTGAAACAAATTATTATCTTTAACATTTACCTAGAATATTATACTTACTTTTTTTCCTTGCCACTACACCCACTCTCAGACTTCTGCCAATTCCCTTTCATGCCCATTAAATTCTTAATCAGGTAAATTGTCCAAGTTAATTCATCGCCGAGTTGCACACCAAGTTGCACACCGAGTTGCACACCAAGTCATCAAAGCGTCACATCATTAATTACATTACATTAATTATTATAACTTTTAATAAAAGCTGTTTATGGGAAATATTTATATAGCAAACTGCTTTATTTATGGAAATATACACCTGATTATAAAAGTGGAATTTTTAACCAATGCCTCGACTAATATTATCCCCCAAAGCAGCTGGAAAACACTGAACTACCAGGCATGAAGGAGAAGAACATCTTTCAAAGACCTGTGATTCTATGACTCTATGGACTGCTATTAAGATGCTTGCTCACTTAACCCTGCCCCACCTGCGACAGGAGCTGCATTTACAAAGGTACAGATCAGATGTAGTTTTTAAAATAAGTTTTTGAAATGAGGAACAAGTTGTTTATATGAACTATTCCACAAAAACTGATATTAATGCTGCAAACTATCACCCTTGACTGGAGTTAGTTTTTTTTAGAAATCTCTGATATTGTCTTCTTTATACACTTGTATATTGGTGCCCTTATCTTTAAGTTCATTGCTAACATCTCCATATGCCATGACGGAGGCAACAGAACAAAAAACAAATCAAAAGTGAAAGACATTGGGTTAAAACTGAAGGTAGACAGCATCTCTGGAGAGAAGGAATGGTTAAAACTAAAGCTTATTTCAGTAAACCATTCAGGAATTAGCCTTGATCCAATGCTTTTCACCACAATAATCCCAGTAATTTATATCAGGCTCTATTTTTAAAGACCTGTAAAAAGAGTTGCTTTCCATTACACACTAAGCTCCAATAACCCGTAGAAATAAAAATGAACCAAAAACAGAGTGACATTGAAGACAATGTCAGTCTGTTTTTCAGTCACCTCACCCTTGCCTATGGTGAGGTGAACGACCTAAGCCTCAACACAGACAAGACAAGAGAAATAATAATGGACTTCAGAAAAAATTCACCCCCCCTGCAGCCCCTCATCATCAGGTGGACTGTGGTGGAGAGGGCTGACAGTTATAGATACCTGGGATTACAAGTAACATCAGATCTGAACTGGACTTTGAACACTGCTGCAACAGTGAAAAAAGCCCAGCAGAGACTGTACTTCATCAGGCTGCGCAGAAAAGCTGGTCTGCACTGTCGCCCTCTCACCCAGGTCTACAAAGGACTGATAGAGAGCATCCTCACCACAGGCATCACGGTGTGGTATGGAAACACCACACAGACAGAGAGGAAGGCTCTGCAAAGAGTCATAAAGACTGCAGAGAGGATTATCAGAACGGAACTTCCCTCCATGGAAACAATCTACACACAGCGCTGTCAAAAAAGAGCAGAGAGAATCATCAGAGACACACTACATCCAGCTCACTCCCTGCTCAAACACAAAAACTGCACATACAACCTCAGGCACAGACGAGCGGACAGCATCGTCACAAACAGAACACGCTTTTTCAAGAGCTTCTTCCCTGCCACAGTGAGACTCTTGGCCAAAACAAAATGAACTGATGTCCTGACCCACCTCATAACATATCATATTATATCATATTATATTGTCTCCTGGGCCTTTGCAATTTACAATGCAATCGACACTTTTATATAGGGTTTGTGTAATTTACAATGCTCTTCACTTTCCCCTTTATATAGGGTTTTAGGCATTTTCTTTTTTATTTCTAGAGAAGTATATGTTTTTATAGATTATGTGTCTTTCTGTGTGTCTTTTAAACTTGACTTGACTTGACTCTCTGAACAACCGCACAAGAGTTACTATGTGTGTAAGCACAAATGGCAAATAACGTTTTTTGATTTGATTTGATTTGATTTAAAAACTTCTATTTACAACATTGCACCACAGGGAAAATATGCCTTTTTTAGAATATGCCTTTCTTTGTAACTTAATTGTATTGTTCCTTCCTTGTTACACTGAGATATCACTAGAGGGAGAGAAGCAAGAGCAATTCCATACAAACAAGGTCCCAACCTAAATCATCACCTATCCCTTTTCTCCATAGATACCTGCTGTGGTACTCCAGCAAGTTGTGTCTATCTTTGACTCTGGACCAATGTTCTCAGGCAATGATGACTGGTCAGGTGGAATGATGATGCTAACCCTGCACCCCACTATATGAAGGAAACCCTCTGGACCTAGATCTTACAATTCGGAGGGTTTCAGTCACACTTTTGATGCATGATTGAAATTGGGGATCCTCATCTCCATTTACAGTGCATTCAGAAAGTATTCAGACCCCTTCACCTTTTCCATGTTTTGTTACATTACAGCCTTATTTTAAAATGGATTAAATTAATTTTGTTTATCATCAATCTACACACAATACACCAGAATGAAGAAGTGAAAACAGGTGTTTAGAAATTTTTGCAAAGTATTTAAAACTAAATAACTGAAATATCATATTTACATAAGTATTCAGACCCTTTGCTGTGACACTCAAAATTGAGCCTAGTTGCATCCTGTTTCCATTGATTATCCTTGAGATGTTTCTACAACTTGATTGGAGTCCACCAGCGGTAAATTAAATTGATTGGACTTGATTTGGAAAGGCACACACCTGTCTATATAAGGTCCCACAGTTGACAGTGCATGTTAGAGCATAAACCTAGTCATGAAGATGAAGGAATTGTCCGTAGACCTCCGAGACAGGATTGTGTCGAGATACAGATCTGGGGAAGGGTATAAAACAATTTCTGCAGAATTGCAGGTCCCGAAGAGCACAGTGGCCTCTGTCATTCTTAAATGGAAGAATTTTGGAACCACCAGAACTCTTCATAGAGCTGGCCGCCCGGCCAAACTGAGCAATCTGGGGAGAAGGGCCTTGGTCAGGGAGGTGACCAAGAACCCGATGGTCACTCTGACAGAGCTCCAGAGTGGAGATGGGAGAACCTTCCAGAAGGACAACTGTATCTGCAGCACTCCACAAATCAGGCCTTAATGGTAGAGTGGCCAGACGGAAGCCACTCCTCAGTAAAAGGCACATGACAGCCCGCTTGGAGTTTGCCAAAAGGCACCTAAAGGACTCTCAGACCATGAGAAACAAGATTCTCTGGTCTGATGAAATCAAGATTGAACTCTTTGGCCTGAATGCCAAGCGTCATGTCTGGAGGGAACCAGGCACCACTCATCACCTGATGAATACCATACCTACGGTGAAGCATGGTGGTGGTGGCATCATGCTGTGGGGATGTTTTTCAGCAGCAGGAACTGGGAGACCAGTCAGGATGGGGGAAAGATGAATGGAGCAAAGTACAGAGAGATCCTTGATGAAAACCTGCACCAGAGCGTTCTGGACCTCAGACTAGGGCAGAGGTTCACCTTCCAACAGGACAATGACCCTAAGCACACAGCCAAGACAATGCAGGAGTGGCTTCAATAGACAATAGACAATAGGTGCAGGAGTAGGCCATTTGGCCCTTTAAGCCAGCACCTCCATTCAATGTGATTATAGCTGATCATCCACAATCCGTACCCTGTTCCTGCCTTCTCCCCATATCCCCTGACTCTGCTATCTTTAAGAGCCCTATCTAGCTCTCTCTTGAAAGTATCCAGAGAACTGGCCTCCACCGCCCTTTGAGGCAGAGAATTCCACAGACTCACGACTCTCTGTGTGAAAAAGTGTTTCCTCATCTCCATTCCATATGCCTTACCCCTTATTCTTAAACTGTGGCCCTTGGTTCTGGACTCCCCCAACATCGGGAACATGTTTCCTGCTCTAGTGTGTCCAAACCCTTAATAATCTTATATGCTTCAATAAGATCCCCTCTCATCCTTCTAAATTCCAGAATATACAAGCCCAGCCACTCCATTCTCCCAGCATATGACAGTCCTGCCATCCCGGGAATTAACCTTGTGAACCTATGCTGCACTCCCTCAATAGCAAGAATGTCCTTTCTCAAATTATGGGACCAAAACTGCACGCAACACTCCAGGTGTGGTCTCACTAGGGCCCTGTACACCTGCAGAAGGATCTCTTTGCTCCTATACTCAACTCCTCTTGTTATGAAGGCCAACATGCCATTTGCTTTCTTCAATGCCTGCTTGCTTACTTTCATTGACTGATGAACAAGGTCCCCCAGATCCCGTTGTGCTTCCCCTTTTCCCAACTTGACACCATTTAGATAATAATCTTCCTTCCCGTTTATGCTTCCAAAGTGGATAACCTCACATTTATCCACATTAAACTGCATCTGCCATGCATCTGCCCACTCACCCAACCTGTCCAAGTCACCCTACATTCTCCTAACATCCTCCTCACAGTTCACACTGCCACCCAGCTTTGTGTCATCATCAAATTTGCTAATGTTACTTGTAATCCCTTCATCTAAATCATTAATATATATATTGTAAATAGCTGTGCAAAAAGATGTGCAAAAGGTACCAATAAGAACTGTGTACGACATGACATAGAATTGTAAGTGTATCAGCCAGTGCTGTGTAGTTGTTGGTCAGATGTTTGTGAAAATATGTGGAAAGGATAAGAAAGGATATGGAGAAAATGGAAAGGATGCAGAAAAGATAAACAAAGATAATACCAGAAATATTCATCAGGAAAGGAGGAGCAGACTGAAAAAACTGACACTAAAGGATGATTTGACAGCAGTCTGGTGAAGAGTTTCACAGAGTGGATGTTGAAAGAATATTCTTATTAGTGAGGAAGAGCCAGACTGGATAGCCCCCAAGATGTCCAACATAAAATTCAGATGAAATGACTTCATGAAATCAAACCAGGGCTGCACAATGAACAGCAGGGAAGACATTCAGAGATAAGGACCCTTTTTTTAGGAATGCAGAGTTAGCAACCAAGGTTGTACTTGGTACAGCACTCAATCAGGGCAGGACGACATCTTCCCCATTCACAATATAGACCTTGGTAAATTTAAGGCCAACAAAGAACAGAACCAGTGATGTTAATAATGACTGATTACAAGTTCATTTTTATTTGAATGGCTCATAGAAACATAGAAACATAGAAAGTAGGTGCGAGAGTAGACCACCAGGCCCATCGAGCCCGCACCGCCATTCGCTCATGGCTGAACACTAAACAGACACCCTTACCCACAAACAGTAGACACAAGACACAGAACACAAGACACTACCCTCCCCTTTATATCGCTATCACCCCTCTCCACCCCAAGAACCGCGTGCTGAGTGTGATGAATGCTGACAGTGCTGAAGGTTTGTATAGTGTAGAGTTGCTGCCTTACAATGCCAGAGACCCGGGATCAATCCTTACCACAGGTGCTGTCTGTATAGAGTGTGTACATTGTTCCTGTGACCATGTGGGTTTTCTCCGACTGCTGTTTCCTCACACATTCCAAAGATGTGCAGGTTTGTATGTTAATTGGCTTCTGTAAATTGTCCCTAGTGTGTAAGATAGAACTAGTGTATGGGTGATCGTTGATCAGCGTAGGCCTGTTTCCATGCTGTATCTCTAAAATAAACTAAAAGGAAAATGCCTCCACCATGCTTCTTATTATGTTAGAAAATGTCATGCTCTGTACAATCAGGGAAAAGTGTGAACTAACTTCTCACACTTGCACACTTCTGTTTGACCTGAAGTATGATCAGTGTGAGTGATTCTTCAATCACAATAAAAGGGTTACATGGAAAGATTCAGATGAGAATAGTCAGGCAGTTGCATGAATATAGCAGAGGTATTGTCATGGACAACAGGGACAAATTATTTGCTTTTATGCCAAAGATTCTACATGATCTTTAAAAAATATATATATATACTCGACTAAGTGGGACCCGTTGGGTCCCATGTTCACATGGGAGGGTTGGTCCCCCGACGCAATATTCCACCTTTCCACCAATTCCAATATTGGTGGCCAGTGGGGGGGGCGGGGGGGGGGCTTTCTGGAGTGCTAGCATGGGTGTTGTTCGCTGCAGGGACTACTGGTCTCCAGAGGGCTAGTATGGACATTGTGGGCCAAATGGATTCTTGGGGTGGCAGCTCACTCGCGGCTGGTGGGCTGGCAGTTGACTCATGGCTATTCCTTAAAATTCCATTTCAAGCAGAGTGCAAGGCCACCAAATTCAAATCCATTTTCCTACCATTTCAAGCAGGGTGCAAGGCCACTAAATTCAAGTGCAGTTTAATACCACTTCAAGCAGGGTGCAAGGCCACCAAATTCAGGTTCAGTTTCCTACCACTTCAAGCAGGGTGCAAGGCCACCATATTCAGGTTCAGTTTCCTACCACTTCAAGCAGGGTGCAAGGCCACCGAATTCAAGTGGAGTTTCCAACCACTTCAAGCAGGGTGCAAGGCCACCAAATTCAAGTGCAGTTTCATACCACTTCAAGCAGGGTTCAAGGCCACCAAATTCAAGTGCAGTTTTATACCATTTCAAGGAGGGTGCAAGGCCACCAAATTCAAATGTAGTTTCATACCATTTCATGCAAGGTGCAACGACACCACATTCAAATGCAGTTTCATATCATTTCATGCAGGGTGCAAAGCCACCACATTCAAATGCAGTTTCATACTATTTCTAGCAGGGTGAAACCACCATAAAAACCACCATAAAACCACACAAAACACCACACTCACAGTTCAGTAGACATTCAGTGTGTTCAGTTGATTCACAACTCAGACAGAGTCGTGACCCCTCCCTCCCCATCATGCAGAGACTGAGCCACACCCACACTTCCTGGTTTGATAATCCCTCCCCCTCCCACCGGAAAAGGTTTGGCCTTCATGGCATGATTGACAGGAGAGAGATTCTCCACATTTTTTAAACACTAATAACACTTTTGTTTTTCATTGATGGGAAGAATCCTCTGCACCTGATGAGCAGAGGGGGACTGAGTAAGATGGCCAAAAATCACAGCCGGAAGTGGTAGTGTTTTATCTAAAATCAATATAGTGCAAACAGGAAGTTGACAAGTTTAGACAAACAACCATTTGCAGGCAGTGCCTTTTCAATTCAACCCAAACCCCCCAAGCAACCATTTGCAGGCAGTGCCTTTTCACTTCAACCCAAACCCCCCAAGCAACCATTTGCAGGCAGTGCCTTTTCACTTCAACCCAAACCCCCCAAGCAACCATTTGCAGGCAGTGCCTTTTCACTTCAACCCAAACCCCCCAAGCAACCATTTGCAGACAGTGCCTTTTCACTTCAAACCAACCATATTTTCATTTTCAAACCACATTAAGGGCACTCACAGTTGAGTAGACATGTGTTCAGTGTTATTCACAGCTCAGAGAGACAGAACCCTCTGGCTTCCTCCATCTTGCAGA
This sequence comes from Malacoraja senta, assembly GCA_038087875.1. Lineage (NCBI taxonomy): Eukaryota > Metazoa > Chordata > Chondrichthyes > Rajiformes > Rajidae > Malacoraja > Malacoraja senta. Next base: position 334,694,535 of record CM075977.1, read on the forward strand.
GACTGAGTGAGGCACACCACTTCCTGGTTTTATAGTCCCTCCCCTTCCCTCCAGCAGGGGCAGCAGAGAGAATGGCAAATTATTTTAAAATATTAATATATCTCTGATTTTTCATCGATGGGAAAAATCCTCTGGTCCAGGAAGACGGAGCTGGGCTCTGAGCGAGGTGGCCAAAAATGACGGCCGTAGGTGGCGGCGTTCTCTCGGAAATCACAGCACAGCGAGCCAAAAGTGGTCAAGATCAGACTTTTAGTAATATAGATAGATATTATATATTACTAAGCTGCAACACCAAAGAGTCTCCAAATACCAATAGGGACTGAAGCACATGATATTGGTGAGTATTTTATCAGCACAACCAACTAAAGACAAAATCTCATATGAGGATACAATCAAAACTTTGTACGACCATTTTAAGAATTATGAATTTAGCATTTTAAGAATTATGAATTTAGCATGTAACCAGGGACAAGATTGATGAATCGAGCACCGAGCACTTCAACTCCCCCTCCCATTCCGTATCTGACCTCTCTGTCCTGGGTCTCCTCCATGGCCACAGCGAGCAACACCGGAAATTGGAGGAAATGCACCTCATATTCCGCTTGGGCAGTCTACATCCTGGGGGCATGAACATTGAGTTCTCCCAACTCTGCTAGCCCTTGCTGTCCCCTCCCCTTCATCAGCCCTCTGGTTGTCTCCTCCCATCCCCCAGCCCTCGGGCTCCTCCTCCGCCTTTTTTCCTTTCTTCTCCCCACCCCCTATCAGTCTGAAGAAGGGTTTCGGCCCAAAACGTTGCCTATTTCCTTCGCTCCATAGATGCTGCTGCACCGGCTGAGTTTCTCCAGCATTTTTGTGTACCCAAGATTGATGAATGTTTGGTCAGGCTGAAGATGCTGGCAAAGATTTTCATTTTCCAGGCTTTAGATTGGGAGTTGCAGGGTCAATTGCTGTGCAGACTGCAAGTGGGACCTCTATCACTATATTGTGCTTGTGGTACAACAAATACATTCTCCTGGATTTCATTTGAAGGCTTTAAGGTACAGTTCAATTCCCTTTCCTTGTGACCCATGAGACCCAATGACAACTTCACTTTAGTTTGATCTGGATTATCTGCCACAGCTGGTTCAATAGACAAAAGCAAGCTCCGCACCACACTGTCTCTATATTCTCCAGACAAATTGGCTCAGGTGGCTTTTTTTTTGTTCCATCTTGAATGAACTCTATTGAATCACACAGCTTCATGTCTCTGATGTTATCTTAACAGGAAGGACTCCCACCAATCTCTGATATTCTGACTCGGGCACAGTGTCCAAATCTCAGAGTTTCATTTTACAGCACTCCTCACACCATGTCTCAGAATACCTCTAAAAAAACTGGAAAAAATGGTCTGTAATTCAAATGAACAAAGTACACGTTCTATTTTTTTTTAAGTCTTTGTGTTCGGGCAGCATTTTCTTTCTGTCGATTTGTCTGTAGATAAATATGTTCTATTTCACACAATAAAGCAACAATAGAAAGAGCTATTGGTCATATGATACAATTGATGATGGTTACAACTAATATTACACATGCCAAATGTTTGACTGTGGCTGTCTTGATTGTAGAGAAGTCTAAATGAAGATGTGAAAGGTTCTTAATATCATAATATCCATAAAGGAAAAATGTATCATTTGGAAAGTCAATACTCAAAGGGCACAGACACAGCTGATGAGCGAGAGAACTCGAAGCCACAGGTGGAAAATTACTTTTATGTGACAAGCTGTTTAAGAAAGAACTGCAGATGCTGGAAAAATCGAAGGTAGACAAAAATACTGGAGAAACTCAGCGGGTGAGGCAGCATCTATGGAGCGAAGGAATAGGTGACGTTTCGGGTCGAGACCCTTCTACAAGACCTTTTATGTGACAAGCTGGTATGTTTGGAATAGGTTGCACGTGCATTGGTAGAGAAAGATGTATTTGTTTTTATTTACAGGATGTAGCCATAGACGGCAAGAACACCATTTATTGTCTACCCAAATGAGGACCTGAAATGATGGGTTAAATAATAATAATAAACTACATTGATGTGGTCCAGAATCTCACTAAGACCAGCCTGAATAATGTTGACAATTTCAAACATGGGGTGAACAATCTGGCAGTTTCGAATTTAACATTGTTTTAAATAATGCTTTTTTTAGTCACTTGAATTTAATATCTACTAGACCAAGTGGGACCCGTTGGTACCCGTCTCCACAACGTGGGGTTGCGGGGGGGGGGGGTTTGGGGCTGCATGCGGTGTTACACATACACTAACTACCCCCCCCCCCGCACACACACACTAACCACTCCCTTGATATTATATCTATATTATTCATTTGCTCCTTTTACACCATACCCGCCCTATCCACTGATGCATAGCCCCCAACTCGCAGGCGCATCTAGAGAGGGAGGGGGTGTAGAGAGTGAGGGCAGAGAGAGAGGGGGCAGAGACAGAGAGAGAGGGGCAGAGACAGAGAGAGAGGGGCAGAGACAGAGAGAGGGGAGCAGAGATACAGAGAGAGGGGCAGAGATAGAGGGGCAGAGACAGAGGGAGAAGGGGGTGGAGGGGAGGGTTGGAGGAGAGGGAGGGTGGGTGAGGGGGAGAGGGTGGGGGAGGGGGGAGAGTGTGAGATGAGGGGGGAGAGGGGGGTAGAGAGAGGGGAGGAGAGAGTGAGGGGAGAGAGAGAGGGGGGAGAGGGGGGGGAGGAGGGCCGGAGGGGACATGAGGGGGTGAGCTGAGGGGGAAGGGAGTGGGAGGAGGGAGATGGGGGATGGAGGGGAGGGGGGAGGGAGGGGAGGGGAGGGGACGGGGTGAGGGGGTGGAGGGGAGGGAGGGTGGGTGGGGGAGCGGGAGGGGGAGAGAGAGAGAGGAGGGGTGGAAGAGAGAGAGGCAGGGGATAGAGAGAGAGGAAGGAGAGAGAGAGAGGGGGAGAGAGAGAGGAGGGGGTAGAGAGAGAGGAGGGGGTAGAGAGAGAGGAGGGGGAGAGAGAGAGAGAGGGGGTGGTGGAGAAAGAGGGGGTAGAGAGAGAGAGGAGGGGGAGAGAGAGGAGGGGAGAGAGAGAGAGGGGGAGAGAGAGAGGAGGGGGAGAGAGAGAGGAGGGGGAGAGAGAGAGAGGGGAGAGAGAGGTGTAGATTGATGATGCATGTGAATCAATCACACTTAGCCAGCATCACTAACTCCACCCCATTATAACATTTATACTAACGCCCATTCCCAGCACCGTTAGTTGAAGCAGCTAGGATGTACTGACAACACCTCGTTTTGTAATGCTGCCAAGTAAAGATGTGTGTAAATCTTATACAGTTTGATGTGATTTACATGGCGTCAGAAGTGGTCTTATCCACTCCTCTTGTATAACGGTTTTTATTTTATCTTTTGTGAGTTTTGCTTTACTTTACGATGGCTACTTCTTGTCGGAAGCCTGAGCCTCTTGGTCGTTTCTTTGTTGCTGATATCAGCGAACGCTGGGCCACGTTTGAAATTGATTACCAGCACTACATGAACATTGTACACCGAAATGAACCAGATGCTGTCAAGGCCTCTCTCCTGCTCAACCTTGCGGGACCAGGTGCCCTTCGTCGATCCAGAACATTCCGTTATGCTCCGGCTATTCGTGATGCCAATGACCAGGTAATTACACTGGCGGAGTCTCCTACTGACCCTCATGTTTTGCTGCGTAAACTAGGCCAGATCTGTGACCTGTCCTCAAATCACATTTTGGACAGGGCAAGGTTTTTCTCTTGTCGTCAACTTCCCGGGGAACGAGTTGACTCATTTATTTCTTCTTTGATGTATCTAGCCCAACGTTGCCGATTTCAGGAAATGCCGTTGGATCAGTTGACTGATCAGTTAACGAGGGATATTTTAGTGAATGGTATCACCGATCAAAAGCTCAGATCAGAGCTCCTGAGACGGCCAGAGTTATCGCTCGAGGAAGCGGTGCACGCATGTAGAACAGCTGAACTTGTCGATCCCATAGACATTTCGCATGAAAGCAATACCATCAATCTGACGGGCCTCACTAAGCAGCGGACATACACAGATAACAGTCGATTTATGACCCAAGCTAGCCAGGCAGCTCTCAGCGGTCCTCCCCAGAAATGTCCTAACTGCGGCTATCTACACAACAGGCAATCCACCTGCCCCGCCCTCGGGAAGGCTTGTAATTACTGCAAAAAGCTAAATCACTTTGCCTTAGTCTGTCGGGCTGCAATCAGGGCCCGAGGAAAGAATGCGCCCAGTCCCAAGTCTAATCTCAATTTTTTGCAACGAGACAGCGACATACTGATTCCCCATTTCCAGCTCGAAGCCGCCCCCGAATATATTCCAATTAACTCGCAAGACGACCAGAATGGATTATTTTTGGAATATCGGAAGGTATTCCTGAATTAAACGTGTATCAGAAGAATTTACTCAATTATGGGCTAATAATGGGAAAAAAGCTTATACTTAAATTCTGGAAAAATGCGCCCACACCAACAATAAAAATGTGGACATCAAATATGTTGGAAACATTACATCTGGAAGAGATGAGATTCCTCCTAGTAGGCAAAGTAGATCAATTTCAAAAGACGTGGTCTACGTTTTTGGACCTATTACAAGCATGAGGTGCAATAGTAATTTAGAAAAACAAATAAATAAATAAAAGGTATCTGGACCTGGTAATGGGAGGTAAAATAAAAACAGACTTGGTTGGTAGTTCCTTCTCTATGAAGTATGGTATAAGAGTTATAATAGAGCGATTGTTCCTTCTTTCTTTCTCTTTTTTTTTCTAGGGTCTATTTTCTAACTTTACTTCCTTCTCTAACCTCTTTTCTAAGGGGCTTTCTTTTCCCAACACTCTTTTGCACTTCACAACCTTTGCGCACTTTCTTCACTTTTCTTACTTCTTTCTTTTTCTTTCTTAAAGTTTAAAAAAGTGAAGCGGTACAAAAAATGTATTAATATATACGTGTTGTACATTACTGTAATCTACCGTACTTCTAAAAAATAAATTAAAAAAAAACAAAAAAAAAACTCGCAAGACGACTCGACTGTTTACACGTTACAGCATGCTGCTGCCAAGAACTCTGATCCTACAGTGACGATATCTGTAAACAATGTTGTTTTTGGCGCGAAATTGGATACTGGCGCGAAGGTCAACACAATGTCAATCAACCTTTTTAACAAGATTAGAGCTAACGAGCCACTTGTCAAGGACGCGTCCACTTTACATGCTTTTGGTGGGGAGGTGCTAGTTCCTCTGGGCAAAACCAACTTGAAATGTGTACTGAAGAAAACAACGAGGGAATTGACCTTCTATGTGTTGAACTTTAATTCAGTTACTCTGCTTGGCAATCGTGCCTGTCAGGAACTGGGGCTGATTTCCTTTGATAAAACTGTCCACTAACTGCAAATTTCTTTTGATCCACTGAATGAATTCCCTGGTCTCTTCGACAACAACCTAGACAAGTTGCCTGTCCTACAAGATTATTACTGACCCCGATGTGACACCCCGCGCCGATTGTCATTTGCCATGACTGACAGGGTTCACTCTATGCTGAAGGACATGGTCTCCAAAGGCGTAATTGAAGCAGTCAGCGACCCCACCGACTTGGTCTCAACCATGATTGCCACAGTCAAGAAGGGAAAGGATGAAATCCGCCTGTGCATTAATCCCAAAGACCTGAACACTGCCATTAAGCACCCACACCATCCCATGAAGACAGTAGAGGATGTTGCGGCAAAGATCGGAACAGCCACCCTATTTTCTGTCCTAGATGCAAAGAACTCATTCTGGCAGATACCACTGGACAAGAAGTCATCTAACCTCACCACATTTGCCACCCCATTCGGCAGATATAAGTTTCTGAGAATGCCATTCGGGATCAACTCCGCCAGTGAAGTCTTCCAAAGAACTATGGAGCAATTATTCGAGGATCTGCGTTGTGCCATTATTGTCGATGATATCCTTGTCCATGGTAAAGACACAGCGGAACATGACCACAATCTCAGGCTCATCTTGGAGCGTGCTGTCAAGATCAACCTCAAGCTCAATCCTGACAAGTGCAAGTTCAGGGTTCCAGTGGTCTCCTACGTCGGCCACATCTTCACTCCTGATGGCCTCAAACCGGATCCGAAGAAAACTACTGCCATCACAGAAATGCCTGCACCCACTGACGTGAAAGGCCTGCAACGTTTCCTGGGCATGGTAAACTATCTCGGAAAGTTCATACCAAACCTCAGCGAACTAAGCTCCACACTGCGGCTTCTGACAAAAAAGGGCACTGCATGGTCATGGTTCCAGCAACATCAGGATGCCTTTGATGTTCTAAAATCCAAACTGACCAGTGCACCGACCCTGACTTTTGTCGACCTGAAACGTTCGGTGGTGATCACCTGCGATGCCTCGAAATTCAGGCTCGGCGCAGCCTGCCTGCAACCGTCTGATGATGGCACCTGTCGCGTATGCCTCTCGCACCATGACCGACACGGAGCAGCACTACGCGCAAATCGAAAAGGAACTGCTGGCTGTCGTCTTTGCCTGCTCCAAATTCCACGACTTAGTCTATGGCAACACGTTCACGGTTGAGATGGACAACCAACCACTGGTGACAATCCTGAACAAGCCTATCCATGCCGCTCCAGCTCGTTTGCAGCGCATGATGATGCAGCTGCAGTGGTACGACTTCTCTATTACCTACACAAAGGGTAAGGACATGCATGTCGCTGACACACTCTCTCGTGCTCCTCGAGCATCTTCCGAACAACACCCGCATGAACGGGAGAATTTCACGGTTCTCGGTGTCGGTCTAATCTCCAGCAAGCAACTGCGCATTCTGGCCGCGCACACTGCTAATGATGATACGTTTCAAGCATTCTCATCCATCATCGAAACAGGCTGGCCAGACAAACAATCCAACACGCCCACAGAGGTGCAGCCGTACTTCTTGGTCCGTGATGAACTGGTGGTTCAGGATGGTGTTGTCGTTAAGGGTCACACGATAGTGGTACCTTCATCGCTACAAGACGAGTACTTCAAAGAGGTACACAGCGGTCACCCAGGAGCCGACTCCACACTGGCACGCGCCCGGGATCTGTTCTACTGACCCGCAATGGCCACGTACATCCGGGACCGCATAGCCTCCTGCCCCACTTGCAACAATCTTGCGCCTCATCAGCAGCGGCAACCCCTTCTGCAATAACCTCCACCAGCACTGCCTTGGTCGTCGCTGGCTGAAGACATTTTCGAATGGTGCGGTAAGCACTACCTCGTTCTGGTCGACTCGTTTTCCAACTGGTTTGAACTTGACCAAATGACCTCCCTCACGTCTGAGATGGTCATCAAGAAGCTGAAAAGACACTTCTCAGCCTATGGCGCTCCTGTCATTCTGAGAACCGACAACGGTCCACAGTTCACCAGCCACTTGTTCAAGCTTTTCGCAGACCGATGGAACTTCCAGCACGTCACAAGCAGTCCCGAGTATCCACAGAGTAATGGACTCGCTGAACGCGCTGTCAGAAGCGCCAAGCACTAGCTGGAGGGAGCGCGCATTTCAAAGTCAGACGTCTATCTCGATCTCCTGAATCTCAGAAACATCGCAAGAGACGGAACCTTGGGGTCACCAGCACAGCGACTGCTGTCGAGGGTGACGAGGTCTCCGGTCCCCATCGCACAAGAGCAGCTGGTCCCTCGGGTGTTGAAGCCCGCCACTATCCAGCAACGTCTCCAAGAGAAGCACGACATCCAGAAATGGTCATACGACAGTTCCAGCAGACCACTCCAGCCTCTACTGCCGGGCCACGTCGTCCGTCTATGAACTTCAACTGGACATTCTCGTCTGGGCGTTGTTGGACGCCCGACTGATGAGCCGCGATCGTACCTTGTGGACTGTGAGGGAGCGGTATATCGGAGAAGTCGACAACACCTGCTTGCTGTGAAGGAGCCCCGACCACCGCCTGCTGATCCCTATGCTCCGCCGCTCCAGTTCCAGCCGCCTTTTGCAATGTCTCCCGCCTGTCCCCACATGCCTTGCATCCCCCCACGTCCCTCTGTCTCCACTAACCACGGGGTTACACCCACCGCATGTTTCCCCCCTCGGTCACCACAATCCTCTCCCGTGCGATTTTCACCTTCAGCCTCTCCGCCTAATCCTTCAGTGGAGGGAGGGGATGGTTGGGTCCGCACGCGCTCGGGCCGTGTTAGTAGACCACCAGACAGGTATGGCGAGTATGTTTAATACACTTCCTTTCCACATTTAATCTTTAGGGGGAAGGATGTAGATTGATGATGCATGTGAATCAACCACACTTAGCCAGCATCACTAACTCCACCCCATTATAACATTTATACTAACGCCCATTCCCAGCACCGGTAGTTGAAGCAGCTGGGATGTACTGACAACATCTCGTTTTGTAATGCAGCCAAGTCACTGTGCTGATTAAAGATGTGTGTAAATCTTATACAGTCTGAAGTGATTTACAAGAGGGGAGAGAGAGAGAGAGAGAGAGACGGGGAGAGAGAGAGAGGAGGGGGGTAGAGAGAGGAGGGGGAGAGAGAGAGGAGGGGGGAGAAAAGAGAGAGAGAGAGAGAGAGAGGAGTGGGGGGGGGAGAGAGACAGGCGGGGGAGAGAGAGAGATCGAGAGGAGGGGGTGAGAGAGAGGAGGGGGGCAGGGCGACAGCTTACGGGTGGGGGGGGTCGGCATCCTCCCCGCCAGTCCCGAGCGAGGCTGTGGCCGGCGTGGACCCGAGCGAGGCCTGGAGTGATCTGAGGACTGTCAAAAGCAGCGGAGGGCTGGCCGATCGTGGCTTCTGCGAGGGGAAGCCCACCCACCCGTGTGAGAGAAGATCGGGCGGGGAAGATTGAGAGGAGGTTGTCCCACATGACGGCTGCCACGGCAACTTTTCCACCGCATCTCCCCGCACCCGAGCTGCGACAACGACCGCCGCCGCCATGTTGTACAACTTCAAGGAGCCCAGCGAAGCACGCAGCACGACCTGAGAAGCAGTTTAATCCCCGCACCCTCACCCTCGTGCCCATAACGACCGCTGCCACAATGTTGTAGAACTTCAAGCCCAGCGGAGCGTGCAACACGACCTGAGCAGCAGTTTAAAAGCGCTAAGTGAAAAATTTAAAGAAGTGAAAGTTAAGCCCCTGTCCCACTTACGTGTCCTTGGCACGCTAATTACGCGACCTCGTGGTCGTGTTAAGGCGCGACGGACCCGTGAATGTCGCACGCGACTTCATGCATCCGCACAGCTGTCTGGAGCGTGTGACGTCATTTGAAGATGGACACAAAATGCAGGAGTAACTCAGCGGGCCCGGCAGCATCTCTGGAGAGAAGCAATGGGTGGTGTTTCAGGTCGAGACCCTTCTTCAGTCTGAAATAAGGGTCTTGACCCGAAACGTCATCCATGCCTTCTCGCTAGAGATGCTGCCAGTCCCGCTGAGTTATTCCTGCATTTTGTGTCTATCTTCAATTTTCTTGGCCCTGCTCTGGGAGTAGAAGTGGGGGCGGACTGGACCACAATGGCCGTGAGCCCCAGGCCGAGCTCGGCGATCGTTTGCCTGCTTCTGCTGCTGTTGGAGGTGAGACTTGCGTCGCGCCAGGATCTTGGGCCTGTTGCACTTTGGCCATCAGTTAAGCGACAGGACGGTGACGCGCGAAGATTTTGTTCGCTACAAAATTTCGGAGCGCCGCGCGATACCGCGCACAACTCCAAACCCCTCCGCGCTTCTCAGTGGGACCGGCCCCGCGCGGCCACTCGATGCCCGTGCGCCTCAACACGATGACGAGGTCGCGTAATTTGCATGCCAAGGACACGTAAGTGGGACAGGGCCTTTAAGAAGCCAAGAAGTACAGAAGACAGAACAGGGGTGAAAAATTTCATAAATAACTCGAGAAATAATACATGAAATTTTCAGTGATTTCACGGGATAAATATCTACGGGAATATGTAAAAAATTCCCCGTTACCGCGTAGTTTCTTCGAACGAATGAGAAAGCACACACACACACACGCATGCACACGCACGCACACCCCCCCCCACCCCCAAGATCAGAGTATTAATAGTTATAAGATTGCTGCCATGATGGAATTCAAGCTCTTGTTCCACAGCAATAATGTGGGTTATAGATGGTGTAAATATTCAATTCCTTCTTGTTCCATAAGGTCTTAAGTGATAGGAGCAGAATTAGGCCATTCAGCCCATCAATTTTACTCCGCCATTCAATCATGGCTGATCTACCGCTCCCCCCAATCCAATTCTCCTGCCTTCTCTCCATAACCCCTGACACCCAGACTAATCAAGAATCTATCTATCTCTGCCTTAAAAATATCCATTCTAGGCCTCCACGCCCTTCTGTGGCAAAGAATTCTTCTGACTATAGAAATTCCTCCTCATCTCCTTCCTAAAGGAACATCCTTTAATTCTAAGGCTATGACCTCTAGTCCTAGACTCTCCCACTAGTGGAAACATCCTCTCCACATCCACTCTATCCAAGCCAAGCCTCTATCTAAGTGCAGTTCCATCCCCTCACAATGGCTCTGTACTCTTATGCTTTTCTACGGTAATCAAGTTCTCTGTTTTGACTTGGAGGCGGCTTTCTTGGATGAAGAAAAAAACCTCCAATTTAATCTGATGGTCTGATATTTGTGCTTTTATATTATTGTAATTCACAAAAAGAAATTGCATAATACATGGTAAAAAAAACATTGTGATTTGAGCACTGGAATGGGATTATCCAATGTTCTTAAGAAATGGACAGAGCAGTCACTGCAGGGGGAATATTCTCCTTCGCTGACCAATTCTAGAATTGTATAATATTATTTAATTCTATGATTCCATGACTTCATTATCCCACAATTCTATAATTCACCCATTTTACACATCACAACAATCCATTTTTATCTTACAACTGGCAGTGTAATATCGTTACATTAAGATTCAGATAAATTACGGAAAACCCTATATCCCAAATATTTCAAACCTTGATCAATAGTTTCAAAAGACCTTCTGTCATTTTTATTAAAAATTTAAACTTTGAGTAATATAATGACAACAACATTTAATATTTATTGGTTGGAGACAATTTCTATTAAAACACCGATTAAATTAATGATGAAGCGGTGCACAGATCAAATATTGCCTGCACCTTTTGGTCTGCCTTGAATACACAAATAGAATGAACCAGCAAAATTGTAAGCATGTAGTACTATAACCACAACTAATAGTGAACGGTTTTACTATTCTCAGTTATAAAAATAATGATTTGGTCAGTGATATCTTAGTAAAACCAATGACTGAACAGGAGGCCATTCAGCTCATTCTGTTCATGCCATTCAGAAGCAACTATCCATTATGACACTACCACCCAGCACTGTAACCTTGCTAGTCACAGCTCTTGAAATACGCAAAGTTTTGAAGTGCGCTGAAGGTTTCTACCACTGCCACTTTCAGGGAGTGATCTCCAACCACTGCCACTGTTTGGGCAAATAATTGTTCTTACTCATCTCCCTTCTGATACTTTTAACTATTCTGCTAAATTTATTCCACTATTTTTTGTGCCTTATGCTGAAGGAAGGTTCTCCCTATTTACTCTAAGCCTTTTACAATTTTATGCACCTCATATTGAGCTCTCCTCGTTCTCCTCGGTTTTAAACAAAACATATCAATTCTATCTAATCTTTCTTGATAACTAGTTTTCCAGTCCAGACATTTACATAAATATCACTTCCAGCTGTGCTGGAAATGGCTACAAAAGGAGAAAAGAAAGAGAAGGAAAAATAGGTAATAGAAATGTTTTTAGAAATTACTGCCTCAATTAATAAAACACTGGAAAAGATGCAGAGTATGGAGAATAATATGGAGGTGTTCTCTCATAAAATTGATGGTGCTTGTGATGAGTTAAAGGAGCTGAAGAAGCAACATAATGAGTTTGATAAAAAACTTAAGTTAGAATTTGTTAGAATTGAAAAGGACTATAATAAGAAATTTGTTGGTGTAAATGCTAAGATGGACAACATTGACGAGAGAATGGAAGAGATGGAAAGTGATATGAAAGAGATGGTCACGGAAATAAACAATCTGAAAAAATCAAAGAAAGATGAAGCAGAAAAGCTTGCAAGAATGATTGACAAATGTTTGGACTTGGAAGCGAGATCGAGAAGGCAGAATTTGAGAATCGTTGGAGTAAGAGAAGGACGAGAAGGACATGTATCTCAAACATGTACTTTCGTTACTGAATTACTCAAAGAGGTTTTTAAACTGCCGGAAGAACTAAGAATAGATACTGTTCAACGAGTTGGACGTGTCTCAAGAGGCATAAATGCTGCTCCAAGACAGATAATTGTGAAATTTCTTGATATCTCTTCAGTGGAATCTATACTGAAGAAGATTGTTCATGGTGAAAATTTGATATATTGTGGGGAAAAGATCCAATTTTTCCGTGATTATCCTCCGGAGATTATCCAGAGAATGAACTTGTTTACACCAACAAGAAACATACTGAGGGGTATATCCAACGTCAGATATGGAGTTGTTTTCCCAGCAAAAATGAAAATTACTTATAAGGGAATGGAGCGCTCATTTATGGACCCAGGAAAAGCATTTAAATATGCAGAAGATATCGTGAGAAAAGCATCGGAAACATCGGAAGAAGACGACTAAAGGGAGGAACAGTGAACTTTTTAACTTTCAAGATGGAGCTGGACTTTCCAGACAGTTACTGAGCTTATCTGTCTGGAATGTGTATTTGAGAACATTGTTTCGCCTTGAATGGAAAGCTCAAAGATAAACAAAAGGATGCCGAAGATACTGTACAAGGAACATGGACGAGATAATATTAACATCTAACTATTATATGCTAATTATAATTAACCAACTAACTTAACAAATTTAACAATACTAATGATTTGTAAGTGTTTGTAGTAAATATGAATAACTATGAATAAACCATTACTTTTAAATTGTAATTAACCAAAATGTCTATAACATTACTAACGTTTTTTTTCTTTTTGGGTGGGAACGCAACATAAACTTGGAAAAAACTCAGGAATGAGGTTAACCCCTCGGTAGCTGCTTGTAGGGTAGCTTTATTTTTTTACTTTGTAATATTTTATCTCTGCATCTTTTTGCTTTTTACTAATGCTAGTTTGATAAAGTTAAACAAGAATAAACAAGATATGAGACGGTCTGTAGTTTTTTACGAGGTGTTAATAAGGGACGGGGCTCAATGTAAAACAACATCAACGGAAGTCTACAAATTTTTCGCCACCTTAGGTGGCTCTCTCTCTTTAAGGTACCTGTTCTTAGATACCTTAATTTCACTTTTTTTTAAAAATCACTATACAAATTTGTATTTACTTAGTTTGTGTTTAATTAATTGTAAATCACAATTTTTCTTGCTTTATCTAAGGCACTTTTGGAGAAGGAGATGTAATGTAAACTTAAAAACTTGGAATGACCACCCAACGTCCAGAACACGGAGGTATTTGTCAGCACCATATGATTCAAGAATATTACTTTGATATACAATGCAAGACGATAAACAAATAAAGAATGGAGGAATCACATTCTGTAGTTGGAATATAAGGGGTGCCAACGAATCAATAAAGAGGGGTAAAATTTTTGCTCACTTAAAATCTTTGAAAAGTGACATAATTTACTTGCAAGAAACTCACATGAAACAGGAAACACAAATGAGATTAAAGGCAAAGTGGATATGCCAAACATATTATTCATCATTTACTTCTAAATCTAGAGGTACGGCTATTCTTATTCGGAAAGGTATACCGTTCAAATTAAAGAATACTATATCAGATAAAGAGGGAAGGTATATCATAGTTTCGGGAGAAATTTATGCTACCCCAATAACTATGGTAAATACTTACGCTCCGAATTTTGATAATCCTCAATTTTTTGAGAAAATTATACATATAATACTGGAGTTTAATTATCAAAATGTGATAATAGGAGGGGATTTCAACTGTGTTTTAGATCCATATTTAGACAAATCAGCAAAACAAAGAAGGAGTAATATAAAATCCAAGACTAGTGAACTTCTAAATACATATATAAAAAATACTAACATAACAGATGTATGGAGATCTAATAACCCAGCAGGAAGGGAATATTCATTTTACTCTTTGGTACATAAAACATATTCAAGAATTTATTATTTTTTAGTGGATAGGAAATTAATGCCATATACAATTAACCCAACATATCATATTAGTAGTATTTCTGATCACTCTCCGTTGACTTTTTCAGTAAAATTTGAGGGAATGCCGGGTAAAATTTTTTTTTGGAGGTTTAATACACATATATTAAATGACTTACAGGGTTATCAATACTTGAAACAACAAATGACATTATTTTTTGAGATAAATGATACACCAGGTACCTCACCTTCTTTACTATGGGAAACTTTTAAAGCATTTATTAGAGGAATTATAATTTCATATGAAATTTTTCAAAATAAGAATAAAACAGAACAAATGTGGTTAGAACAAGAAATAAGACAGTTAGAGTTAGACAATGCTAAAGATCCCACTATAGATAAACATAATAAGATAATACTACTGAAATTTAAACTTAACCAAATTCTCTCGGCAAGAGTAATAAGATTATTCCAAATTACAAAACAGGAACATTTTGAGTTTGGTGACAAACCACATAAGCTGTTGGCGCGTCAACTGAAAAAACAGGAAAAGGAAAATACTATAAATAAAATTAAATCCGATAATGGTGAATTACTAACACTACCTAAAGATATTAATAAAAGATTTGTTCAATTTTATCAAAATTTATACACATCAAAAACCAAAACAGAAGATAGTAAAATTAAAAAAAATTTAGATAACTGTAATCTACCAAAACTTGACCTTTTGGAACAAGAAGAACTAGGAGCGCAAATTACAATCGAAGAAATAGGTGAAACAATAAAATCGTTGAAAAATGGTAAGACACCGGGACCAGATGGTTTTAGTAATGAATTTTATAAAAAATTTCATAAGATAACGACCCCCTATCTATTTAATTTATATACTTACGTTTTTAAAGAAAATAAATTACCTGAAACATTAGCAGAATCAACTATTACGCTTATTCCAAAGAAAGATAAAGACCTAGAGGAACCGGGCTCATATAGAGCTATATCACTATTAAATACAGATCAGAAAATCCTAGCAAAGACTTTAGCCAGAAGACTAAGCAAATATATTAGTAAATTGATAAACCCTGATCAAACGGGTTTATACCCAAAAGATATTCATTTAATAATTTGAGACGCCTGTTTAATATAATGTACTCACATAAAGTGGAGGAAGAAGACTTATCAATTATTTCTTTGGACGCAGAGAAAGCATTTGATCAGGTAGAATGGCAGTATTTATATAAAGTATTACAAAAATTTAATATGGGAGAGAACTTTATTGCATGGGTGAAATTATTATATGATAAACCGATGGCAAGAATATTAAATAACAGCATGTTGTCTCAAAAATTTCAATTATCAAGGGGTAATAGGCAGGGATGTGCTTTATCACCCCTGCTATTTGCCCTTATGATAGAACCTCTGGCTGAAAGTATAAGAAGCCATCCGAATATTCAGGGTTATAATACTAGGGACTCAAATAATAAAATTTCATTGTATGCAGACGATATTCTGTTATATACAACAAATTCACAAACGAGCATACTAAATTTATTAAATTTAATAGAGGAATTCGGGTCCTTTTCTGGATATAGAATAAATTGGAACAAAAGTGAAATTATGACGTTAAAACCTCAAGAATCTACACACTTATTGAAATTCCCCTTTAAAATAGCAACAGAAAAATTTAAATATCTGGGTATTCAGATTACTAGAAAACATAAAGCTTTATTCAACGCCAATTTTATACCCTTAATAAATAAACTTAATATAATGATTAAATTTTGGAAAACACTTCCTTTATCATTAATAGGCAGAATAAATGCTATTAAAATGAGCTTTCTATCACAGTTATTATACCTATTTCAATCTATACCAGTATATGTACCAAAATATTTTTTTTCTAAATTGAATGCTAACATTACTAATTTTGTTTGGGACTATAAATCACATAGAATTAAAAAAGAACACTTATGTAAACCAAAATATGTCGGGGGACTTTCACTCCCAAATTTTTTGTATTACTATTGGGCAATACATATTAAGAATGTAATTTACTGGTTGGATAGTTCAACCCAACAGACAGAATGGATAAAAATGGAGAAAGAGGATTGTTATCCTTGTAATATAGGAACAATCCTCTTCTCCCCGAAAAAAATGAACAATACAATATATAAGAAAAACCCAATTATACAAGATACAATAAGAATATGGAAACAAATAAAATTATCCTTAAAATTAAGAAACCTATCATTGTTAACACCGATAGCGAATAATCCTTTATTTAAACCATCTATGATGGATAAAATATATAATCAATGGGAAAGTTTAGGAATTAAAAGGATCGGTGATATGTATGAAATGGGAGATTTACTATCATTTCAACAATTACAATTAAAATTTAAATTGAAAAACACTCATTATTTTAAATATTTTCAGATTTGCAATTTCTTGAAGACATACATACAGGGATATCAAAAAATAACTCCTGATTTACTAGAAGAAGTAATGAATATTAAAGCTGACACACAAAAATTAATATCATATTTATATAATAGTATCTTAAATATAGATTTACTTGCGACCGAGGTAATTAGAGAAGAGTGGGAACGGGAATTATTGATAAAAATTATGAAGGCTACATGGGAAAAGTATTTGACATACATTCACAAATGTTCGATTAACGCAAGACATAATCTAATCCAATTTAAAATTTTACATAGATTATATTACTCAAAAATAAGATTAAATAAATTTTATCCAAATATATCCCCCATTTGTGATAAATGTTTAACCCAAGACGCAACTATAACACACTCTTTTGTTTCTTGTATAAAACTTCATGGATTTTGGAGTGATATTTTCGAAATATTCACAAAATAATTTAAGACAAAAATGGAACCCAATAATGAATTGATTATATTTGGGGTAATGGAAGATGGGAACAAATTGAACCCATCTCAAAAAATATTTTTTAATTATGGTTTAATAATAGCAAAAAAATTAATATTGAAATTTTGGAAAAATACACCAATACCAACGCTCAAAATGTGGATTGCAAGTATGTTGGATACCGCACATTTTGAGGAAATGCGATTCCTCCTAATAGATAAATTTGATCAATTCATAACGAGTTGGTCTCCATTTGTCGTCTTTTTGGAAACATATGGTGCAACACAAGTGTAAAAGCTAATCCGTGACTGGGTGAGGAATGGTCAAGATTATAAATACGATCTCCTTACTTCTCTTTTCTTTTTCTTCTCTTTTCTTCCTTTACTCTTTTTCTTCTGTTTTCTATTTCTTAACTTTCTTCTTTCACTCTTTATTTTCCTTTTTCACACACTATATATCTCACATTTTTCTATTTTTCATTATCTAATTTCTTTTTCTTTTTCTTCTTTATTACAAAATTTTAAAAAATAAATAAAAATAAAAATAAAAAAAAAAAGATGAACATTTTTAAATAGCCTAAATGTCCAAATAACATTCACACAAGAATTCACAATATAACATGATTTTTTAATCGTCATGAATTTATAGGCCAAATGGAAGGAATTTAGTGTTTAATTCGCGTAAATTAATGGTCATTTAAATCATCTTGCGAGTGAGATTTTGTGGAACGCGATCGATTGGAACGTTGCGGTTGCGGTGAATTTAAACCCCATATCGGCAGGAAAAATACTGCCGGTTCGTATGGGGCCTAAATCACCTTTTCGCAACGTCAAATGTGGATTATGGTAATCCTAAGAAGCACGTTTATATGTAAAATAAACGGCTTACCTTTAGCTGTCCCGTACATAAGATCCGTCCCGTTGTCGGTGTGGATGGCATTAGAAGCGGATTTTAATTTTACTCCAGCGCTGAAATTGTCTCGTGGTTTAAAAAAAAATTCACAGAACGGCAGTCGGAACAATTCTTCAGCATTAGCTAGCAGCCCAAGAAAATATATCTCGGACAGGCAGAAGAAAATCGCATTTTAACCCCGCCCCCCCTCAAATGCGCCAAAGTCGCGCGCACGGCCAGTGGCAGAACTGCAGCGCCGCTGAAGGTAAGTTTTGTAACATACCTACTGTAACTCGTGGTGTGCCCCAGAGATAGATGCTGTGGCCATTGCTGTTTGTGGTTTACATCAACAATTTAGATGAGAATGTACGAGGCATGATTAGTCAGTTTGCAGTTGACACTGAAGTAGGTGGCATCATTGACACTGAAGATGGTTATCAGAGATTACAGCTGGATCTTGATCAGTTGGGCAAGTGGGCTGAGGAATGTTAATGGAGTTTAATGTTTAGAGGGATCTGGATTAAATGCAGGCAAATGGGACTAGCTTAGATGGGGCATTTTGACGACGTGGATGAGTTGGGCTGAAGGGCAGGTTTCTGTGCCATATAACTCTATAATTTGTATTCCTATTGCTACATTTCTGTCCATTGACCAGACTGTCAAATTTTTTTCCTTGCAGTCTAAAGCTTTTCTCCTCCATCTAAACGGCATAGCTGATGTTTACGTCAGCTGCAAACATAATTTAAGTATAAATAACTAATATAAAAACAAGGAATCAAGTGCTGTAGAAGCCTACTGGTAAAAGCCTTCCAGTCATAAACTCACCATCAACCATTAGATTTAGCTTCCTACCATAAACCAATATGGTATCTAATTTGATTCTGTTCTTTTGATGTTTTATTACAGTCATGCCTCGCTCCCCAAGTGATGTAAAATAACATGTTAATATTATTTACTTATGCATTATTAACATTTAGCTTAATTTTCCAGATATCCCAAAGTGGCAGCACATTTTTCAAAGTTAACCATAAATTTTAAACAGCATTTATTCTTTGGAAGTTAATCTAGATTTCAACTTCTTCCATTACATTGAAAATAATGCTGTAACCAGGAAAAGATATTTTACAAATTAAAACCCACACTGATTTTAAGCAGCAACTGTTTAGAATGGGAGTTTATTATTTAACCATCGGAAAGCAGTCTGGACCTGATGGTATACCTGGTGGTATTCTTAAAACCTGTGCAGACCAACTGGCTGGAGTTTTTGCGGACCTCTTCCACCTCTCATTGCTGAGGTCTGAGGTTCCCACCTGCTTTAAGAGGGCATCAATTATACCAGTGCCCAAGAAGAGTAAGGTGACGTGCCTCAATGACTATCGACTGGTGGCACTAACATCCGTGGTGATGAGGTGCTTTGAAAGGTTGGTTATGGCGCATATCAACTCCTACCTCAACAAGAACCTCGACAGTTTGCCTACCATCACAACACGTTAATGGAGGATGCAAACTCATTGGCTCTACACTCTGCACTGGACCACTTGGACAATAAAAACACATACATCAGCCTATTGTTTATAGACTACAGCTTGGCGTTCAATACTATCATCCCTTCCAAGCTGGTTATCATGGAACTGGGTCTCTGCTCATCCCTCTGCAATTGGATCCTCAACTTTCTCAACAACAGAGTACTATCTGGTTAAATTGGCAGTTGAATGGCAGAGTAGACTTGATGGGCCAAATGGCCGAATTCAACTCCTTTTCCTTATGACCTTGTAACACGTCTTCCTCAATAACCATCAGTAAGGAAGCACCTCAAGGAAGTTGTGTGTTCAGCCCCTGCTCTATACTCGCAACTGTGTAGCCAGCCAAATTGAGAACTCCATCTTCAAGTTTGCCGACGACACCATCGTTGTTGGACGAGTTACTGATGATGATGAGTCAGAGTATAGAAGTGAGATCGATAGACTGACCAAATGGTGCCAGCACAACAACCTGGCTCGCAATGTCAGTAAGATCAAGTTACCAATTGTGGACTTTGGAAAAGGAAGAATGAGGACCCACAAACCTGTCTATATCGACAGGACGATGGTGGAGAGAGTCAAAAGCTTCAAATTCCTAGACGTGCATATTTCTGAAGATCTTTCCTGGACCCAGCACACTGATGCAATGATAAAGAAAGCAAATCAACACCTCTACTTCCTGAGAAGATTACAGAGAGTATATTGACTGTTTGCTTCACGGCCTGGTTTGGCAACTTGAATGCCCAGGAGCGAAGAAGGCTGCAAAAAGTGGTGAACACTGCCCAGTCCATCACCGGCTCGGACCTCCCAACCGAAGGGATTTACTGGAGTAGCTGCCTCAAAAAGGCAGCTCGCATCAGACCATTCATTTCACTCCTGCTATCGGGAAGATGATATAGGAGCCTGAAAACAGTAACAATCAGGTTCAGGAACAGCTTCTTCCCTACAGCCATCAAGCGTTTAAACACTACAACTTCCAAATAAGCTCTGAA
The DNA here is from genome assembly GCA_038087875.1 of Malacoraja senta. Lineage (NCBI taxonomy): Eukaryota > Metazoa > Chordata > Chondrichthyes > Rajiformes > Rajidae > Malacoraja > Malacoraja senta. The sequence goes on from CM075977.1 coordinate 334,714,984, forward strand.
CTACATAGACTTGGGGCATGGGATTTGTCGTTTTCTCCAGGCTGTTCAAATCGATGTTGGTCAGCCTGTTTAGTTGCTAAAGAAAAATCGCTCCGACATTCGTTCTCTGCAGTTATTTTGAAACTGCGCTGGATAATTTAATTGCTAGAGTAAATTAAAAATCATTTTCTAAAGCCGTGAACGCCGACAACAGGACGTATCTCACGTAGGGGATAAAGCAAGGTAGGCCGTTTATTTTTACATTAAAAAGTGCTTCTTAAGATGCCTTTAATCAAAATTTTAAGTTGCGAGAAGGTGACTTGGGGCCTATCCGAACCGGCAGTATTTTTCCTGCCGACATGGGGTTTAAATTCACCGCAAATGCAATGTTCCAAACGATCGTGTTCCACAAAAACCCACTCACAAGATGATTTAAATGGCCATTAATTTACAGGAATTAAACACTAAATTCCTTCCATTTGGCCTACAAATTAATGACAATGAGATTTAAAAATCATGTTATATTGTGAATTCTTGTGTGAATGTTATTTGGACACAGGCTATTTAAAAATGTTAATCTTTTCTTAAGAAATGGATAGATGTTTAGATTTAGTCATTGAATTTTGTAATTAGCAACAATTGGGTAACTAACTAATTATATGCTTTAATTTCAGGTCATCCAAGTAAGATTGTTTAATATTTGTTTCAGAATGCTTCAATCTATAATAACTGAAAATTTCTTTCAGTTCTCTTAATTTTTAAGAAAGTTATGGGCTTTTGACTGTCCTTGATCACAGCTTTGTGTTAAGTCAATGGAAATGGAATAGGGAACAAGATGCTCATTTCCGAGTATGAAAATGGCCATAACTTCTTTAATACAGAAGACATGAAAGTGAATTAGGTGTCAAATTAAACTTATTTTTATGCTTTATCTGATGGGATAAATTGCAGACTTGATTTTTTAAATCTCAAAATGTTGTAACATTGCTAAACCTTGAATAGAATCCCTGGAGGAATATTTTCAATGTCTTCATCTGACTGGTTAATACACCTTTACGCAAGTAACAGTGCAGAAAACCACTACTGGCACTTAAATCAGTGAGGCTTGCATCAAGAATACAAAGGTGGACAACCTTACTATTACAGAATGATAAAACAATTGAGTACAAGAATAACAAACACAGCAATACCTTTGCAGACTATCTCCATCAGTTGCCCATTGAGGATTCTGATGATGGAAGTGAAAATGTAATCTGTAGATTAAGTACTATTTGGGGGGGGGGGGGAGGGCTTTACAATAGTGCAGAATAGATCCTAAAAGACAGTGTTAGAAAAGGGTTTGTAAACTAATATAGAAAGGATGGACCAGACTTGATCAGAATATTTTTACAGTTGAGGAACAAAAAGTCTTCCACAATCATTGCAGCGACTAATCATGTGAACAGAGATATCTTAACTGTGGCCGGGGAGTGGTAATATTTAGTACTCAATGAGTGAGGGGGGGGGGGGGGATTAAGTCAAATTTCATGCTGACTGCATCAGAATGGTTAGCATGAAAGCAAATTCAATCAGCATTATTACTTGCTTCACTTGGACAATGACCTCAAAAGATTGGCTAGAGAGAAAAAAAAGATAAAACTCCAAAGTAAGCCAGCAAAAGCTCTTTTGCATATGGCCTATAGACCATTTCAAAAAGTACACCATAGGTTTTTGTGCAAGATGGAATGGCAATTTCTTGGTTATGGTTCATAGTCACTCAATAGATTAGAGCAAAACACTTGTTTGTGTAATACTGCAACACTGTACATGACTTGAGGCCCACAGGTGCATGGTGTGATTTACTTGAAGAGTTAATTTCAGACAACATCCTTCTGTTTTGTATATCCTGCATACACAAACCCAGTTAAAGGGGATAATATCAAACATTCCTTCATGTCACATAGCTTAAAATAGAACAGTCGAGGCGAAGCAGAATTAAAGAAGTGCTCAAGAAATCAATTTAAAGAGATATTCAAATCTCAGCATGAAACATTGCTGAGTTTTGCTGATGTATAGAATAATATTTTGTACTAATGTCTCATATTTTTGTACAATCTTTTTTGTTTTACAGGGTTTATGTATAATTTATGTTTTGTGTGTGCCTGTGCTCGTGATTGAGCTGCAAACAAGATTTTCATCTGCACTTCACTGCACTTGCGTGTATAAGGAAAAAAAACTTTATTTGATTTGTCCTTCGTTCTATCTCAGGGTACACATTTCAAACCTCTTGATAGTGAAAGGTATGAAAATACTATTGAGCATTGTACAACAAAATTTACTTCCAGTGTTGTACAGCAGATGACGTAAAATAAAATCTTGTCAAAATGATCAACGATCAGGAAGAATTCCGTTTCAAGCTAAAAAACATGTTTGGGTTCTTTGCCTTCGGATCAGTCGGAATTGTGACAGAAAAGATTTTGGAACAAAAGGTTACGTGGTTGAAATAATTATAATCATAATCATACTTTATTAGCCAAGAATGTTTTGCAACATACGAGGAATTTCATTTGCCATAGTCATCATATCAATAAAAAGCAACAGAACACACAAAATACATTTTAACATGAATATCCACCACAGTGACTCCTCCGCATTCCTCACTGAGATGGAAGGCGAAAAAAAGTTAAATCTCTCCCTTCTTCGACCTCCAGTGGTCGGGGTCTCTAACCTTCCGTTGACGATCTTACTCCCACAGCCTACTGTCTCCACCTCTTCCTTTCTTCTTCCCGCCCACCCACACATCAGTCTGAAGAAAGGTCTCGACCCGAAATGTCACCTATACCTTCGCTCCATAGATGCTGCCTTACCCACTGAGTTTCTCCAGCATTTTTGTCTACCTTCAAGACTAAATTTATCATTGCTCTTTGTCAGAGAAATAAATCGAGGACTCGGACATGGAGAGCGAGACTTTATTACGTGATATCACAGAGGAACTGCCCCGGGAGACAGTCCCTCAAGAGTACAGATGGTCCGGGTTTACATACCACCAAACAAACAAGTTTGTGTGCAGACGAGCACATATCTTAGTTCCTTAAACAGTTTAGTCAGGGAGTTGCGATTTTATCGAAACCGCCTAAATTACATTACTCAGACCCGTACATGTGGAACATTGGTTATGAGGATAATAGATAATAACATCATGCAATAATAAACAGATATCTGCACACAATGCTCCAATCATTCGGCCAAGGCTTTCCTAATAACAATGCGGCATTTTTTGTGTCGCAATACGTGTCAACAAACAGAAGTTAAAGTTTAGCAAAATTCTCTCACTCTCTTTAATAAATATGCATATTGAAAAATGTGTGCCATTTTGCTGTTAAGGGGAAAAGAGGGAAGCGAGGTGCACTTCACATTTAAGCATGTAACATGCTGTGTCCTTATATATCTGTTAGTGTTGTATATTGTCATTTAGTGCATTGTGTACACTGTACACAAGTCGACGTGTACACTGACGTGGTGACATCATACGTCCGCTACTGTGAAGAACTGTGCGTCCGCTACAAAACTGTCACAATACCCAGTAATGGGAAACCCTGGTTCAACAAGGATATACAACTTCTTCGCAAAAATAAAAATGCAGCCTACACCAATGGAAACATTGATCAATACAAAATAGCAAAATATGAACTCAGGTCTGCAATACGGAAGGCAAAATTAGCTTATTCAAAGAAATTGGAACAACAATTCAAAACTCAGAATTCAAAAGAAGTCTGGAAAAATCTACAGAAGATGACGGACTACAAAAAACGTCCTGTTCCCATCTCAGATGAGGATCCGGACTTACCGGAAAAATTGAACACTTTTTATGCACGCTTTGATAATGTCACCCCGCCATCCATGGCTCCCCCCCCACCTAACTCAGCACCATTAACCATCTCTGAGGAGGTGGTGAGGGCGGCCTTCAAAAATCTTAATAAAAGAAAAGCGGCAGGGCCAGACGACCTCAGCCCCGCTGCTCTTAACCACTGTGCAGCTCAGCTGGCTCCTGTGTTCACCTCCATCTTTAACACTTCCCTCAGCCAATGTTGAGTCCCGCAGTGTTTTAAAGCATCCATTATCATCCCTGTGCCCAAGTCCTCCAAGGTGAGCTGTCTGAACGATTTTAGATCTGTTGCACTAACATCAGTTGCCATGAAGGCCTTTGAGCACATAGTCCTCACCCATCTGAAAACATACACTGTCCCTATCATGGACCCTTTTCAATTTGCATACAGCGCCAACCGGTCTGTGGAGGATGCTATCAACCTAGCTCTTCACTACTCCCTACATCATTTGGAATCACCGAACACTTATGCACGCATCCTGTTTATAGATTTTAGCTCGGCCTTTAATACTATACACCCAATTAAACTCTACAATAAACTGTTGGACATGGGCATTCACCTAGCCATGTGCCATTGGATTTTGCATTTTCTGACAAACAGACAACAAAGAGTCAAGGTGGGTGAAAAACTCTCCAGCCCTCTGACTCTCAATACAGGAGCCCCTCAAGGGTGCGTTCTGTCACCTCAGCTCTTCTCACTTTACACCAACAACCTCACATCCCAATGCAGCTCAGTTAAAATTTTCAAATATGCAGACGACACGACAATAATTGGCCTCAACTCAGACAACAATGAATCACAATACCATCAAACAGTGGACAGCGCAGTCAAATGGTGCGCAGAAAACAACCTCCAGCTTAACACCTCAAAAACCTTAGAAACCATCATAGATTTCAGACGCAAACAAAACCTCAAACCCCCGGTCCATGTCAACTCCCATCCCATAACCTCCACGAACGTATTTAAGTTTCTGGGCACCTATATCTGCAATAATCTAAAGTGGCACATCAATGCTGACCACATCATTAAGAAAGGACAACAACGCCTATACTTCCTCAGACAGCTCAAGAAGTTCAGAGTCCACAAACACCTCCTGGTACGCTTCTATCAATCCATCATTGAAAGCATCATCACTTCCTCAATCACAGTCTGGTACGGAAACACTGACAGTCATTCACTACACAGAATACAGCGCATTGTCTCCAAGGCCTCTAGGATCATCAACTCTCCCCTCCCCTCAATCCATTCCATTTACCTCCAACGTACCTCAAAACAGGCAACAAAGATCATCTCGGACCCCTCCCATCCAGCAAACCACCTTTTCCAGTCTCTCCCTTCAGGGAGGCGCCTTAGGTCACTTGCTACAAAATCCACCCGTTTTAAAAACAGTTTCTTCCCCTCAGCAATAAGAACACTTAATTCCCTCCAATAACTTTTTGACTTTGATGTATACAGTGTCTTGTCTATGGTTTTTGTCTGTTCTTTTACACTATGTATTGTTGGTGAGATTTGTGATTTGTGATGTGCTTTATTATTATGATCTGTGTTGTTATTAGTGTTAATGTGCTAAAGCAGTGTACCATCATGTACCAAACCCAATTACCACCAACCCTGGTCGTGTGGCAAATAAAGTTTCTATCTATCTATCTATCTATCTATCTTGCTTCTCAAGAATATAATGTCAGAAAAAACTTTGCAGCAAGACCATAGAGACTGAACATGTCGATACTTTAAGCTTGTAAATACGTTTATCTTGTGGATATTATATGTTGTGTCTCAATGCATTCATGAAAGTCAGTCAGTCAAAGTCAATTTTATTCGTCACATGCACCCGAAGGTGCAGTGAAATGAATTTGCCAGCAGCGATACATTTAAAAAGAACACACAATACACAATAAGATTTAACACAAACATCCACCACAGCATTTTTCACTGTGGTGGAAGGCAACAAAGTTCAGCAGTCCTCCTCCTTTAACCCGTGGTCGGGGCCATAAACCCTCCGTAGTCGCTGCTACGGATGGCCCGATGTACAGGCCCTCTCGTCAGGATGATTAAAACTCCGACGTCGGGACGGTCAAACACACTTTGCAACTTGGAGGTCCCGAATCGGCACTTTCCTACCGGAGACCGCAGCTTCAGGATGTTATAGGCCGCAGGTTGGTGGTCGGAACTCTTCTCTGGCGATCCCTGGCAAGGGATCCCAGACTCCGGATGGTAAGTCCACGCCACGCCCACGGCTAGAAGCTCTGCAGACTTTCTAGATCAGGGGTGGGGACCCTTTTCATGTTGGAATGCCACATTGTTAGCTATAATCTAATAAGGCCGTATCCAAGAAACTTCAATTAGATATACTTCAAAATGTACATTATTTTGTAAAAATCGAACTACTATGTACTAACTTCAAGAAAATGAAAAATTTTGTTAATTAACCTTTTAATGACTTTGTTGTGACTGCTTTTTGTGGGAAAGCATTTGAATATTCGGTTGCAACATGGAGGTACGCAGATTCAGCTGATCTTCTAGATGGGTATCTGTCATTTGTGACCTTAAGACCGTCTTGATTTGGGTTAGGTAGGAGAATGTAGATTCACAGCAATAAGTGGTTGAAAAGCAAGAAAGCATTTTTCGTGCATGTTGCCAAAGACGTGTGTATTCTATTGGATTTTTCCATATTTCAATTAGATCTTTCTTAGCGTCAAATAAGGACTTTAAAATGTAATCTTCTGACGGCTCAATCAATTCCATTTGTAGTTCTTTAGGAGCCTTGGAGACATCAACTAGGTGAGGTTGAAATGCTAATTTGAGTGTAATGTCATGATTCTCAAAGTCAGTGAATTCTTTAATTAATAAGTCTATAACAGCTGCGTATTTTTCAAATGATTCACATGAATCCTCCTGCTCATCAATGACCTTCGCTAAATGGGGAAAAAGTTCATCCGAAATTTCATTTTAAAGAAGAGTTTTGAAAAAAGATAGCTTTTTTTGGATTTGGATTGGATATTTTGCCACATACTGTATCATACATAGACTTAGTTTTACCTTGCAAAGAAACATTCAAGTCATTTTGCTTTGACATGATATCACACAGAAATTCAGTACTTCTATAGAAATCTTCTTTCAATAATTCACATTGCTGATTCTGTTCTTCATGAAATTTAACTATCTGTTCTCGCAAAGATAACATTTTTGCTAACACCTGTCCCTGCGATAGCCAACGCACTTTACAATGATACGGCAAATCCACACTGAATGCCTCATCGTCCAAAATAGCCCTCATAATAATAATAATAATGGATTGGATTTATATAGCGCCTTTCTAATACTCAAGGCGCTTTACATCGCATTATTCATTCACTCCTCAGTCACACTCGGTGGTGGTGAGCTACTTCTGTAGCCACAGCTGCCCTGGGGCAGACTGACGGAAGCGTGGCTGCTAATCTGCGCCTACGGCCCCTCCGACCACCACCAATCACTCACACACATTCACACACATTCACATGCAGGCAAAGGTGGGTGAAGTGTCTTGCCCAAGGACACAACGACAGTATGCACTCCAAGCGGGATTCGAACCGGCTACCTTCCGGTTGCCAGCTGAACACTTAGCCCATTGCGCCATCTGTCGGCTGACTTACTAATGTTTTAATTATGGCCGTCAGTCGGGGAGGGTTATTTCGTTGAATCTGCTTTTATTCTTTGGTATTTTAAATACGTTCATTTTAAGATTAAAATAAAAATAATAAAAGACGAACAAAAACATATTAATAAAATAAAAGGATTTGTTCTACAAAATTTGGATTCATTCAAAAGGCCGTACTTAATGGCCTAGAAGGCCGCATGTGGCCTTAAGGCCACAGATTCCCCACCCCTGTTTTAGATGATGCCAAAGTCACCAGGCCAGCGATCGGAGCACTCATCTCTGGCGACCCCCGGCAAGGGTTTCCCGCTCTGCGATGGAAAAGTCCACGCTGTGCCTGCTGCTGATGCTCCAGGCCCAACTCCGGGAAAGGCCGCTCCAATCCAAGCTGTTAGGCCGCGAGGGAGGCGACATGGAAAAAGTGCCTCTCCGTCGAGGAGGCGACCAAAAACAGTTCCCCCCTTTCCCCCCACCACCCCCCACACAAGACACACCGAGAGACACCTAAACTAACATTAGATACTCCAAAAAAAACAAAATAAAGTTGAAATAACAAACACGCTGCTGGCAGGGCAGCCAGCTCGCAGCGCCCTCACCGACCAATTTATGAAGTCATTACAGCCATGTTTAAGAATTCTATGAGTTATCTCTTGGGGCTCACTCCAGTTTGAACTTTCCTTTTGAATTAGCCCGTCTTTTGAGCATTGAAATAGATTTATTCCTCCCCAAGTGTGTTTGCAAAGAGCTCTATTGTACCAACTTCCAGGCATTCAACATAAAATGTAACCACTAGTCTGCACTCCTGCGCTGAAGCAATGGTGGTAGTATTTACCAAGAAGGCGTTGCGCAAGTTCCCCAACGGTGAGATGGAACTCAACATGGCAACGGTGGCGGTGCTTACCCAGAAGGCAGCATGCTGCAGAAAATGCCCTGGATGCCGCCGAACGTCGGTGAGACATTTGCTACTCTCAGTGATTTATTTCAGGCACGGGATGGAAATGGTGATTACTACTTGAGTAGAATCTGATTTACACAAGGATTCACGGAAATTAACCCTTGCGTAAGTCAGAGAGTGTCTGTATTAGAATTAATGGCATGACAATTTGAGCGAGAATGCTCATGTTAGGATTACCAATCCTGCCTGGTGTATTCTGGGAAAATTGATCATGTGACTCCTTCAAATGTTGATGGGTCCCTTGAGTGTGGAGTCAGAGACGACCTCTGCGCAGAGGAAGAGCTGAACCAAAGTGGGAGGTACTTCAATTATACTGCAATTACTATTACTAATAGGAAGTTTTAATAAAATTGCTATGCACACATAAAGCCCAAAATACCAATTGAGATGTGGCAACAAGGCAATGTTATTCACCCCTATTTTGAGACTTCCAATGGCTGTATAATAAACCCTACTGAAACTTTAAATTGTCATAATCTCACCACATTTTAAATGCAAAGTATGCAAACTTTTCACTTATTATGCATATCTTAAACCAGTGACTGAATTGCTCTCTGGTATTCTGAGGAAGAAATGTGGTGTTAGCTATTCAAGTTGAGTTGAAGGAGGCAGTTCATTTTTTTTCTCAGTAACTGAATAGTCATAAAAGGCTCAAGTTTGTTCTTTATGGAATTTTATATCTGCATCATAGATTCATTATATGCACAACCATTTCATCATTAACAAAAGGCACTGCTGTTAAAAATGGCAAATAAATGAAGTCCTTGGGCCTGCAGTATTGAACACTGTTTGGCTGCTACATCAAATATGTCAGATCCTTTAGAGTTTGAGATTATAACTGCACTAGAATCATTAATGTTTAATGAGCCATTTTCTTACTTACTATGCTGTTGATCAAATGCTGAAATGGTCTTGGAAGTATTTGCTAAACTCAGCCACTTCTGCTCTTGTGAAAACATCGGACAGAGTAAACCTGACTGCTGCATGCCCTCAGGATGATATTGAACCACTTAGCTTTCAACTCAACTGGCAGGAAACCAAAATCTAGTACATTCGATTCACAAATCCTCAAAGTTCATGTTATGGCAATTTCTTTCTTTTCCAATGTCCAACGTTCCGTTGCCATTACTACACAAGTAGGCGTGATCTTATGCAGATTAAAAAGATCAGATCTTCCACTCGTTATTTCCAGTTTAATTGATTCTTTATTGAAGTAGTTGTACAAACAAAGAGATGAACATACCAGGTTCTCCTTATTCTCATACAAAATGTAACTTTCTGTTCTCCCATCTGGTGAGAACTGTGTACTCTCCATCTCCTATGCCTGGTCGGAATCACTCCCTGTCCACTGAGCCCATATGTTACGCCCCTCTATGCATCAAATGGCTGCCACCAAGTGTTCAAATTAATGCTGCTAGAAATAACTAGACAAAATAATATAATATGCCAACAGTAGCTTGCCTACACACTGGCCCCTAATTGTTCTATGTATATAATGAAACAATTACCAATAAACATTAAAAGGAGCTATAAAAGCTTTACATATTATCAAAAACAAAGGTATGTCCTATGTGTTGGCATTTAATCTTCTTTAGTGATTCTTCAATCTTCTTCTAGATTAGATTAGATTAGATTTTATTCTTGTCATTTGAACCTCAAAGAGGCTCAAACGAAACTCCGTTTCCACAGCCATACAAACAATTCCTACACGACACACAAACAATTCAATTTACAGAAAAACATCCATCACAGTGAATCTCCTCCTCGCTGTGATGGAAGGCAAAGTCTTTTCTCTCCCCTGCACCATTTTTCTCCCGATGTTGAAGCCCCAGGCGGGCAATGTTAAGTCCCTCGGCCGTTGAGGCCGCGCCGGGCGGTTAACTGCCTCGCTCCGGGCCCAAAAGTCACAAAGGTGGAGCCCCCAAGGGGCACTGGAATGTCCAGCGGCCATTAAAGCCGGGCCGGGCGATTTACGGCCCCGCTCCGGGTCGTTCCAACCCCGCGACATGGGCGGGAGAAGTTGCGTTGTGGGAGTTCCGGAAAGCGGTCTCTCACCCGGACCCGCGAGCTCCCAATATCACTGTCCACCGGTCTGCAGCTTGAGCTCCGGAGTCGGGCCGCAGCAGCGAGCCACCACCGCTCCTTACACTCCGAGGACGGCCAGCCCCACGATGGTAAGTCCGCAGCTCCACAGGCTCCGCGACTGGAGCCCCCAGGTCGTCCCGGTCGGAGGCCGCTCCACGCAGCTAGGCCCCAACGACAACGGAGACCCTACAGGGAAAAAGTCGGGTCTCCCGTACAGGGAAGAGATTTTTTTAAGTTTCCCCCTCCCCCCCCCGCCCCCCACATATACACAGTTAAAAACAGTATAAAAAACCCCACAAACAACTACATTTAACGAGACAAAAATAAAAAAAGACAAACGGACTGCATTCGAGCCGCTGCCGTTAGGCGCCACCACTCCACACCACTTTGGCTTCTTGGAGCAGACATATCTTTGTTATCGGTCTTACCAAGATGTTGTTCTTATTCTGAAATCGAACTGTGCGTACAAGACCTTGTGCATCTGGTATGGTTTCCAATATTCTGCCCATTTGCCAGGGGCCTCGTGGTGCAGTGAAATCAGCCACCACAACAATGTCACCTGGAACAAAGCTTCCTGCCCTTGGCCATAGTTGTCGTTCTTGGATTAGAGGCAAGTATTCTTGTGTCCACCGTTTCAAAAAGAGATCTGCTATATATTGCACCTGTCTCCACCTGCGTTTAATGTACGTCTTCCTTTACAAAGAGTCCAGTTGGTAGTATTGGCTTGGTTTTCAACAGAAGAAGATGGTTTGGTGTAAGTGCTTCCAGGTCCGATGGAGCATCAGAACTCTTGGTAATGGGTCGATCATTTAAAATTGCTTCAACTTCACAAAATAAAGTTTGCAATCTTTCATTGTCCAGCACTTGTTGTTTAAGAATAAAGCGCAGCACATTTCGAACCATTAAGATGTCTGATCTTAAGGATGTCTGATCTTAAAGGTGAAACTTTACCTCGTCGACAGATGAATCTTCGTAATACAGGAGTCCGTGTCAAGTGCAGATGCAACTTCAAGATTTACTGCCCTGCTTCCTATGCATGTGAAGATCACATCGCACCTTTTAACAAGACTTTATCCTCTCTTGATCTCTAGAGAATCGAAGTAGTCTACTCCGACATCTGTAAATGGGGGCTTGTCAGGTAGAATCCTCTCCAGGGGCAAGTCTGCCATTTTTTGTTCTCCAACTGTTCCCCATTGTCATTAACACACAACACAGTCTGTTATGACCTTTCTTGCAGCGGAGTTATCTTTGATAATCCAGTATCTTTTACGGAGGCAAGACAGCATATGATTTCTTCCTCTGTCAGAGCTGTCCATGGATGTGTCGTAGTGTTGATATGGGAAGGTCTTTCGAGAGGATAATAGGATGTTTGGCCTCTTCAGGCATCGCTAGTCTATTCAGGCGACCACCTACTCTCAGAAGTCCATCCTCCAGCTAGTAGAAATGACTCCTTCTTTTGACACCATGTTTACCAGCTTCCAATACTGATAGGTCTTCTTTAAATCTTTGTCTTTGACTGAAAGAGATGACTGCGTTTTCTGCTTGGAGAAGATCTTCAGGACATAAACACTGTTGAATATTGCTTTAAAGACTTGCATCTCCTTATCAACCTTTTCCTTTAGTTTGCCAGGATCTTCTTCAAAACTACTCATAGCAGTCTCAATCTCCTTTCTTTTTAGAGTCAACTGCAAGGGTGTTGTCCTTACTTTTAGAAGCCAAGAACCTCAGATTTCTCCATGGTGAGAAATAGGTGATCAGAGAGTTTGTCGGGTTCAATGGATCCTTGACAATGCCATTCATTGTGATGTCTTGCTTGATTTCTGGATCAGTAGCAAAGATTGCAGATTCCAAGTTAAGCTTTGGTCATTCTCTGTCTGGCTTACAGAGAAACTCTGGTCTATTGATCCATCTCATAGCTTAATAAGTGGTCTGCTGTTAGTCCTCTAGAGGCTTCATCTGCAGGATTTTGATGTATTTGTGCGATACATCAGTAGCATCCCTTACAAAAGAGATCCTATTTGCTACAATTGTTTGAAAGTGTTTGGTTTTGTTGTTGATGTACTTAAGCACTGTTGTGCTATTGGTCCAGAAGGTGGATTTGTCCAGTTGAAGCTGTAATTCCTTTTGCAGCATTAGGTCCACTCCAACAGCTAGGACTGCAGCTGTAAGCTCTAGTTTGGGAATAATAATTTGTTTTAATGGTGCCACACTGGATTTTCCCATTAGGAATGCAACATGCACTTCTTTGTTATCGTCTTCCAGTGAGGAAATATTATATAAATAGAACCGCTCGGATAGTGACTTTTATATAAGCTAGGTAATTTGCAACAGAAAGGCTTCGGGTTTTCCTAACGAAATAAAGTACGGGGAGACACATACACACAGGAAAAGATGGATCAAAGCATGGAGGCCTGAACCTGAACCTGCTTAGCTTAGTTTATTGCTTTGAGGCAATTGTATCGCTGGAGGAAATTGTATTTGGTATGATTGTGTTGGAGAATGGATAGCTGAATAGGGGCCTCTTCTTAGGCCAGAGGTCAACACTTTTCTCTATGGTACATTCTTAGGCTCTGAGGTTTGTGCTGAGTTTGAGATAAAATTCAAGGCTGAGAGATAATAGATTGTAGTTAGCCTTGGCTATGTACAATTATAATGAGATTGTGTTAAGGAATGAGATGTGTGTGAAGAGGAGTAGTTGCTTGGAGAAGAAGATAATTAGATTGATGGAGTTGTTTATAGGAAGTCAAAGAAGCAGATGTGATTCTGATGTCATGGTCTGAGTTGTACCTTGTAAGAACCTTGTGTTCTGCCTGGTACATGAGATTGGAAATCTAGCTTCCAGATAGCAGGAAAGGGGCTCCAAATTAGAATTCTGTATCCTGGCACCAAACACTTATTAAGTAAGTTGACAGATTTACGACCCATGTATGCTTGGTTGGGATGTGTATGGGTTTTGAACTTAGAAACTGTAATTCAGCAAACTTATATAATGAATGTTTTAAATACATATGTAATAGTGCAATTGTAGTAAAACAAATTATGAAATGTATTGTCTTAGTAGGAATGTAAAAATTAGACTCATAGAAATTGTTTAGATTTATAGAAATATCTTTCTTCTTGGTATGGGAAGTGTGTATGGCTTGTGTGATTATTGTATTGTATATGTATCTTATATTTTGAGGAGTGGTCTTTGATAATTGGGCCTACTGGAGTTTTGCTGTTGAAATAAAATAAGCAAAGGTATACCACAGGCAAACGAAGGTTGTAATGAGGCCAGGGAAGGGGGATCATGTGACTGATGTTGTAAATCACCAGAAGGACTCAGATGATTGGTTACTAGCTTGTCATACCCTCTGTATCTGACATGTCTAATACCTATATAAATGCCATGAGTTTCTATCAAAGTTACTCCTCTCTGGACCCGCCCCAGAACATCAGCTCTGTGTTTGAAGGTTCAGAGACCAGTCTCAGCTGAATAAAGAATTGATTTCAACAGCAACAAGCGTTTGAGTCAAGTTGACTTTAGATTGACAAAAGAACTCAGTTTAACACCAGTCTTAGATATGAAACTGTTCCATAGCCACTTTTGCTTGCCTCTGAAAAGTGATGCAGCTGTGCATATCTGATTTGACCAAAGTTTGCGGGCTTCATGCACTAGTCCACTTTAAATTCCAACATCTTGTTGAGATCTACTAACCGTCCTGCCCATCGCTGAGAGAAGGTTTAGGGTATGTTCTCATCCCAGCCGAGTCTTTTCTTCCAGAGCTCCAGCATAATCAGCTTGGCTGGCAGAATAAATGGTGCTAGAAATCCTAAAGGGTCGTAAATAGAGCCAACCACGGACAAGATGCCCCGTCTTGTGTATGGTCGTTCCTGTGTCGCACTTCTGAATTTGAACATATCTGTTTCAACACATCAGTGCAATCCCAGTGCCATTTCCATAGGCAGATTGTCTTTGTCCAAGTCCAACTCTCTGGTCTCCTTGGCTCTGTCCTCGTGGAATGGATGCTGTAGGAGCCATTAAGCTTAAGTCAGTATTATTATCATGTCTGATATTTTTAGTTTTAGTTTTTATCTACCTGTACTTTTGTAGGTGGGATGCGATTGCTGTAGGGGTGTGTTCTTTTGTTAGAGGAGTCTGGCGCAGACTCTCAGATTAGAAGTTTCAGTTTGATGTCGGAAAATGAGGGGAAACAATTTTCTACCATGATCACGACACACACGTTACGAGACAACATACCTTTATAAGAAGAAGCTTTTATGTGAATTATATGATGTGAATGTATCAGTGATTAAGAATGGAAAGTTATAAGTTATTAATTGTGCGGGGGAAGAATGAATTGATGTACACATCTGTCTTGGTAGCTGGTATCTCAAATTGGAGTGAATGCCCTCGTCTGCTAATTGGTTTGGGTTTGGTGTAGGTTTTGTAATCTATGTCAAGCTGGCCATTTAACATTTTGTAAAAACAGGTCAAACGGTGAGCTTCACGTCTGTCTTGGAGAGGGTTCCACCCCAGTGAATGCATAAGTTTGGTAACACTCGCTTCTCTCTCATAGGTATTAGTAACAAATCGAGCTGCCTGTCTTTGGACATGTTCGATGGAAGAAATGTTATTATTTGTGTATGGGTCCCGTGCTGCAACTGCGAGTCCAAATGAGGTCTAACGAGGGTGAAGTATAGCTTCTCCTTGACAGAAGTTGAACAATTATGAAAGTTGCGTCTCAGAAAATTTAGGACACCTATTGCTTTCACCGTTGCATGATGAGTCTAACCATTCAAATGCAGATCATTCTGCAATTTGATGCCAAGATACTTGGTTTGTTTGGATTCTTCAAGGGTGGCACCAAGTATATTGTAAGATGTTTCGCCTGGATTCCTCTTTCTGGTGACACGCATGGTTTCACATTTGGAACGGTTGAACTACATGCCCCATTGTTGTGCCACTCAACCATAGTATCGAGATCCTTTTGGAGAGCATCTTCATCATCAGCTGACTTAATTGGACGGTACAGCAAACAATCATCAGCGAATAGTCTGGTCGTAATTGTGACTTTTTCATGGATGTCATTTATGTAAAGGAAAAACATATGTGGGCAAAGTACTGTGCCCTGAGGTGTACCACTCAACACTGGATGCCAATCGGAGCTCTTTCCATTCACACACACACGCTGAAGACGTTTTGTCAGGAAACTGAAAATCCATCGTTTTGTGTTGGAACGAATACCATAGAAGTTTAGCTTCCGAAGCAGTCTCTGGTGTGGGATGACATCAATAGCTATAGAAAGGTCCAGCACTAATAAATCCGTGATGACGTTGCTATCAAGGTGCTTGGCCGAGTCATTTGTCGTCAGGATAAGCTGAGACTCACATGATCTATGCCTCATAAATGCATGTTGGTTGTCAGCAAGAATGTTATGTTTGCTCACGTGTCTCATCAGATTACTATCAATTCAATGCTCCAGCAGTTTGCAGCAAGTACTTGTTAATGAAACAGGACAATAATTTGCCGTGTTGGTGGTTGAAACCTTCTTAAAGAGAGGAGCGATGTTAGCCTTCCTCCAATCCAGCGGAACATCACCTGAGTCAAGCGACTGTTGGAAAATGAACTGTAAAACTGGAGCCAGTTCTTCGGCCGCGATCTTGAGGGCTTGATACTGTATCTGATCTGGTCCAATAGCTTTAGTTGTATTGATGTTGAGCACTAACTTCTTGACTCCTTCAACCTCAATTTTAATAGCAGGCATATCAGCATACGGGCTGGGCGGTAGATCTGGAAATTATGAAGGCTCCATATCTTCCCGGGTGAAAACGTGTTGAAATTGGTTTGCAAGAGCTTCTGCTTTCACCTGGTCCTCAGTGATCAGACTGTTGTTCACTTTAAGCATCTGGACACCAGTGTTGTCTGTCCGTCTGGATTTCATATATCTCCAAAAAGCCTTGAGTTGCTCTCCCCCAAGAATAGAGGAAACATGTTGTCTATGAGCATTCCAAATAGCACGGTCGACTTGCTTTTGCACTCCAGTAAAATTGTCCCAATCCAGTTTTGTACCCCTTTTTTTGGCACGGATATAAAACTTCTCTTTCTTACTGCAGAGACGTTTCAGTTTTGCCGAAAACCAAGAAGGACGCATACGGCCCTTAATGAGTTTTTGAGGAACATGATTTGTAACAATATTATTTAAAGAGTCTCTCAGCCACATCCAGTTGTCTTTTACTGGTCCTTTATTTGGTTGCAGGTTGAAGAAATCTTTTCCCAGTTTTTTTGCTAAGTCTTTAAATTCCTCACTGTTCACTTTTCTCCAGAGGGAAATTTTACGCAGTGGTTTTGAAGGAACTTTAAGCTTTGTGTGCAGTTTTGTTTGGATAATATAATGATCGCTGATTCCAGCACACGATGAAACTTCCAAAATTAAATCTGGATGCGAAGTGAACAATAAATCTAGAGTATTTTCGGTGCCACTTGTCTCATCACGCCTGGTAGGGAAAGTGACTTTTTGGGACAGATGATTTTCGAGAGTCAGGTCAGCTAGGGCTTCCTGGAGAGCCCCTTTTGGTTCGCTTTGTGTGCCATCAGACCAAACTACACCTGGGACATTGAAATCGCCCCCCAGGATGATAAGTGGAGAGCGTGACGAGGCGTTAATTTTGTAGATGATTGATCCAAGATCTAAAAGAGGCTCCGTTTTCATGTCAGGTGGTCGGTAAAAGCTTCCGATCTGTAACGACTGGCCCTGGAGTGTAGCTTGACACCAGATTTGCTCAGAGTCGCTGTCTAAGTCTGTTCTTTCAAAACAAGGAATGGTATTGGTATCTCCGCTGAAGACACCGCCTCCATGTGAGTTTCTGTCCTTTCTAAAAATTTGGAGGTGAGGAGGGAAAATCTCAGCAGATTTGATTGATGGGTCTAGCCAAGATTCAGACCCGATAAGGATATTAGGGTTTTCACTTTCAATAAATGAATTGATCACAGCACATTTTCCTTTTATACTGCGGCAATTTATAACAGTGATTTTGATCCCATGTTCATTGCTGACATCATTGCGATCACTATCTTTGTTGGTACCATGAATCTCCTTTTGAGCATTACCATTACACGCATTTCTTTGTCCATTAACATGTTGACGGGGGTGATAGCTGGTGTAAGTGGAGGATGGAGGATTGTCATCATCAGGGGTATTACTTTTACCATCTTTCCCAACAACGGTCCAGCCAACCTTTGTCTTTGCACATTTCAGCAGAGGGTTTTTCTCTGCTTTGGATGTCATTACACAAGACCATCCAGAAGCAGTTTTTAAAAAGTGTTATTTTGGGTAAGTGGCCAGGACAAATTGGGCTGGATGATTTTAAATTCTCATGATTCCATACATCACAATCAGGATCATCACTCAGAGATGTAAGACTTTCAAATTAATTGCTCAAGTTGAGCATACTTGTAAGGTCGCTTGAAGAGTCAAAAAATGAACTAGCAAGGTTGATGACATCGCACAATGGACATAACCAGATGGCTTTTGGATTTTTGGAGTGAAAACCAAAAGTGTCGTTTGACACATTGGAGCAGTTCAGGTGAAACCAACTTGTGCACATCGAGCACTGAATGCCAGAATCTTTAACAGCGAATGAGCACAAACCACAAGGATACTTTGGTTTACGTCCACGGTGCTGACCTTTTGGGCCAGGGTAGAGGTTGATGTCCCCAACCAGTAAATTGACAATAATGAACAATGGTAGGCAACCTCTAGGGTAGCCTAGAAAGGGGGTAGCTGATTGTTTCAACCCATTTCCACAAAACGTATTTACGTATGTCTTCTGGACACTGAATTTTGACGAACCAGTCACATTCATGGAAAATCCTCAATCCAAGTTGGGAGGAGGCAATCATCAGAAGCAAGTACAACACCAGTGTTGATGTGTTTCGTATTCTTCCGGATCCAAGCATGGTACTAATTCAATCTTAGAAATCCAATATGGTGCAAGCGAGGTTACAGTATTCTATGGCATATATTGCAACTGGGCCGGGTGGTGGGAAAATCTTCAAGGTTAAAAACAGTTAAAAGCAGTAAGTTTCCAGCGAAACTCACAAAATTGGTCTCGGCTGGGAGCACGAAATGCACGATGACAGGATAAAACGCTTCTTTACTAGTTTAAGAGAAAAGTCACGATAAAATTGGTCTCAGTTGGTAGCATGAAGATTTCCTTGCACGATAAAAGATAAAAAAGATTAAAAGATTAAAAACTCCGCTTTACTAGTTTAAAAAAAGAAGAAAAGTCGCAATA
The DNA here is from genome assembly GCA_038087875.1 of Malacoraja senta. NCBI lineage: Eukaryota > Metazoa > Chordata > Chondrichthyes > Rajiformes > Rajidae > Malacoraja > Malacoraja senta. Next base: position 334,733,780 of record CM075977.1, read on the forward strand.
AATTATAAAACTAAATAAGACTCGGGATGGAATAATAAACGTCCTCCCCTTGTGCTGTTAAAAGTTGTCACGTCGCCGCTGTGTAAACGGTCAAGGCCGGAGTGGCCCGGTGGACAGCGACAGTCAGCGGGCCCCTGTCGCGGCTGAAGTTACGGGTGGTCGGGGGAAGTAAGTTGCTGTTGTCTGGCCTTAGTTTACCGCCGCCGTTGTTGTTGACCGGAGGGGGTTGCTGCCTTCACGGGCGGGGGCTGCTGTGTTCACGGGCTGCGGTCACCACCGACAAATCCGACGAGGAGGCCCGCCGCCGACTACGGGAATGAGGTGCAGCTGCCTGAAGGCGAGTGAACTGCTTCCTGTTCCGAAGGCATGGAATTTAAACAATCATCTACATAGAAGTTGTTCTTTACTGTGTCTGTCACCTCTGCTGGAAAGTGAGTTTTGTTGTCTTTAGCAGTCTTCCTCAATGCAAAGTTTGCACAACTTGGTAACGGCACTGCTCCAAAAAGATGTACCTTCATCCGGTATTCAACAAGATCCTGCTGCACATCACCCTCAGGCCACCACAGGAATCGCAGATAGTCAATATGCTTTTCTGATACCTTGACCTGGTGAAGCATTGCTTTGATATCAGTCATCAGAGCAACCAGTTCTTGTCTGAATCTGATGAGAACTCCAATGAGTGAGTTGGTAAGGTCTGGACCCTGCAGCAGTTGGCAGTTAAGTGATGTTCCTTTGAAGCCTGCACCACAGTCAAAGACCACCCTTAAGGTTCCTTTCCTTGAATGATACACCCCATGGTGAGGGATGTACCAGAGCTCTCCATCACCTCGATTCAGCAGGTTCACTGGCACCATTTCAGCTTAACCATTATCAATTATTTCTGTGAGGAAAGATGTATTTTATTCTTGCCAAACCTGCATTTCAGGCTCTAGATTTGCTGCTCTGCAATGCAATAGTTATTTGGCATGCTGATGCACTCTTCTTTGAAAGGTAAGTCTAGACAATACTGTCCATCTATCATCTTTGCTGAGCGATTCATAATATCCAAGAACTTTACCTCTTCTCTGGATATATCTTCTGTTTCCTTGCTGGTACTTTCACAGTCTGTGGAATTCTCTGCCTCAGAGGACGGTGGAGGCAGGTTCTCTGGATACTTTCAAGAGAGAGCTAGATAGGGCTCTTAAAAATAGCAGACTCGGGGGATATGGGGAGAAGGCAGGAACGGGGTACTGATTGGGGATGATCAGCCATGATCATATTGTATGGCGGTGCTGGCTCAAAGGGCCAAATGGCCTACTCCTGCACCTTTTGTCTATTGAAGTCATGATTGTATTGCTTGACCATTAGCTCCTCTAGGTTTACAATGAATATTCGATTGACAGCGGCAACAGGGCAGCCATTTTTTCCCTGCTTTCATTGTCTCTTCTCAGGTGACCGTAGATGACTCATCCCAGTAGGGTCCTCATGGCAAATGGTCCATTCCCTTGGCTGCTGACCAGCTCCCAAGGTTCCAATACCTTTGAAGCATTTGTTCTGATGAGTAGGTCGATGCCAGAGTCTATTTTAGGAATCTTGTAAGGCCATTGTATTGTCTTCCCGTCTGGGTATGTTTTGCTGCGAAACAGGCAAGGTGATGCACATCAGACAGTTGTATAAAATCGTCTTTGTCCGGACTAGATATTTCCAAACCCAAGATATGATGATGATCACAGGCTTCTCTTGAATCCTGGTACGAAAGAGAATACTAGACTTTTGTCCTGTAATGTTCAGGCTTCTCATCAAGCTTTCTGTGCAAAAGGTAGTTGAACTTCCATGGTCCAAAAATGTGTATTTTTGCAACACTGTGTCCCCCTTGTGGCTCTTTACCTGTACTGGTACAATGGAGAAGATGCAGGTTTCTTCATCGGCCCCAATCAGTGATGGAAATGGGGAGGTACGCAGAGGGATGGCGTTCCCCTACTTTTCTGTTTCCAGTTTATGTCCAATTTCTGTACTAGAAGGGTCAGAGATGTTTATTAGCTATCTTCATAGCTGCCAAGTAGTACGGATTTTCTGTATTTTGTACGGAAATGCAATACGAATATGGAAATACGAATTCGCGTTGTTAAATACGGATTTTTGGAAAAAAAACATTTGCATTGTTAAACACGGATTTAAAAAACAAAACAGCCATGGATAATCGTTACAATGAGTCACCGTGGCACCGGCCATGAGACGAAACTATTTGTTGACTACCACTGTTAGCACTTGTTAACAGCCAGTAGTTACACAATGTGTCATCAATATACACACACGCACGCACGCACTTCGGGTCGAGACCCTTCTTTAGACAATCATAAGTACTCTCACCGACGAGAGTTCAGTTCAGTCTGAAGAAGGGTCTTCTCTCCAGAGTCGCTGCCTGTCCCGCTGAGTTACTCCAGCTTTATGTCCAACTTCAATTTCAGATGTCCCCCCACCCCCCCCCCCCTTCCTTCCCAACCTCAGCCTCACGGACCTTAGAGTACCCCTAGTTCCTAAAACCCATTTCCATCACTGGCCCCAATATGACCACACATTTGAGGTGATGGAACAGCATTACTCACAATTGGCTTCTCATTCTGTTCTGCATGCTCCGGCTTCTTCTCCTTGTTCTTCTATTCAATGTGAAGTATGGTTGCACACATCACGTCAAACGACTCTTGCAGCCTTTGCTCATGTGTCCTTTCTTCAAACATCCAGAGCAGACTCCCTTCTCCTTTAAGAAGTCTATCCTTTCTCTGTGCTGCTTGATCTTGATCTTGATCTGTGGACACTGCCCCAATGTGTGACCATTTCTTCTTGTTCTCAAGTATATTGATCCTTGCATTGGCTCATGCCAGCTCCGTCTCTAGTACCAGCTCTTCCTTCTCTCTTTTCAATTGCTCTTTTTGTGCTCCAAGCTCAAGCTTTGCCAGCTCAGTCTCTCTTTTCAATGTCTCCTCTTGTGCCTCAAGCATGTGCCTTTTATCCATGGTGGCAGCCCATTCCAAAAGAGCAGCCTTTTCTGCCTGAGCTCTTAAGCTAGCAGAGGCTGTTGAAGATGCACATGATGAAGAATTACAATTGTGGCCTGATCATTGTTTTGAGACATTTGAAACACTGTCTTCAGGTCCAATTTCTTCTGATTCTGCAACACTCTGTTGTATGACACTTTCAGCTATGGAGTGTGTAGTTTGCTGTCCAACTTAAGACAACCACCTCTCTACATTTTATATAAAACAATTAAAAGTTTCCATTCTTTGTTGAAACCACTGATTTTGCCTTTCAAGCTCCTTTTCAGGTAGTGGTTCTTTCATCAATGACTCGTGGTTTTCTCTGACTTAATTTCAGAGGTTGATTAATTGAACCAGGTTAGAGTGTACTTCATTCACATTTTCATCTGATTTCATGAGCTCTTTCAGCTTTTCAATTAACTTGCTAGCTTGTTTACATATCAAATTTCTTGACTTCTGACACATTTCCATAAACAATTCCCAGCCTTTGTCAGTGTGCTTAATGATTCTTCTTTCCTATCCAGAACCCTGACCAACATCGCCCTCTAGTGACTGAGCTTTAGACTTACTGGCTCACTATCCCTTTGAGACGTGTTGACGTAAAGCCGTATGCCTGCGGCTGGTATTTCAAAACAACTGATAACGCTCAGATCCTCAAACTCATTTCAAAATTTTCCATTTTAGCAGCCGTTTTCCAAAGCAGCTATCATATATAAATTCTCCAATAAAGCTTAATGCTGGACGTAATCACTCTCTTTCAAAGTTCAATCTTCATTAGTCAGAATAGCACAGGTTGTCCAGTTAATCGAGAGTGACTACGTCAGGCTTGTGAAATAAAACAATCCTTTGTTCCGTTTGAATGATTCACAGCTCCAGTTTCACTCATCGAGCTAGTTCTCACTTAAATGTAATGGCAATTCCTTTCTTTTCCAATGTCCAACTTTCCGTTGCCATTACCACACAGGTAAGTAGGTGTGATCATACGCAGATTAAAAAGAACAGATCTTCCAGTTGTTATTTCCAGTTTAATTGATTCTTTATTGAAGTAGTTGTACAAACAAAGAGATGAACATACCAGGTTCTCCTTATTCTCATACAAAATGTAACTTTCTGTTCTCCCATCTGGTGAGAACTGTGTACTCTCCACCTCCTGTGCCTGGTCTGAATCACTCCCTGTCCACTAAGCCCATATGTTAGTCCCCATATGCATCAAATGCCCGCCCCCAAGTGTCCGAAATAATACTGCTAGAAATAACTAGACAAAATAATATAATATACCAACAGTAACTAGCCTAAACATAAATAGCTCCTACAGTTCAACCATGGAGGAAAAAATAAACCAGGAATGGTTTACACCTTGGTTTACACGGGAGAAAAGAAGGAAGGAAAATAGAGATTGCTGAAGGCATTATGGAAATAAATGACAAGAACACAAAATCTAAAGAAATACAATATTACACCTAATTGACCTATCCATTCTATAATAGTTCTTTCAAAGAGCAATTCCATTCCTTCTCTCCAGACATGCTGCCTGGCCCGCTCAGTTACTCCAACATTTTGTGTCTACCATCATATACTTGCACACTTTTTTGATAGCGCTGCGGGCATTTCCTCCATTAAATAAATATTCTACAATCAACTATAGCGGATATTGACAGTAGATATATTGTATTAGTTGGAGAGTTAAACGCAAAAAAAGTGATTCTTCTTAAAATCTATGGACCTAATTTTGATAGTCCAATGTTTTTTAAGAAAACATTTAATACAATCCCAGAATTCACACAATATAAATTAATAATTGGAAGAGATTTAAATTGTACACTAGACCCTTATTTAGACAGATCATCAAGGCATAAAAAAGTAAAATCTCAATCAAGTGAATTTCTAAACTCATTTATTAATACCACTAATATTAAGGATGTCTGGAGAATCGAAAATCCAACCGGATGGGAATATTCATTTTATTCACCGGTACATAAAACCTACTCAAGAATAGACTATTTTTTAGTAGACTCTATGCTCATCCCATTTACTTACAATAAGAAATATCGTAATCTCATAATCTTAGACCATGCACCTTTAACATTTATGATTAAATTAAATGGAATGGCCGAGAAACAAACATATTGGAGACTTAATCCCCAAATTTTAAAGGAAAGATCATGTCAGGAATATCTTACTAAACAGATTCATACATTTTTTTAGACTAATGATAACCCTGGAACATCTGCCTCTCTTATTTGGGAAACATTTAAAGCGTTTGTACGAGGCGCATTAATTTCCTCCCAAGCATTTTATAATAAAGAGAACCGGATTAAACAACAGACACTGGAAAGGGAAATAAAGCAACTAGATATAGAAAATGCGGCTATGCCATCTATGATAAAACATAATAAAATTGCTGTATTCAAATACAAATTAAATAAAATGTACTCAGAACAAGTAATAAAACTCCACCAGCACACTAAACAATTACATTTTGAATTCGGAGACAAACCACAAAAACTCTTAGCATGTCAGCTTCGAAAACTGGAGGGGGAAAAAATAATCCACAAAATTAGATCAGATACGGGAGAATTACTAATACTGCCCAAGGATATAAATGAGAGATTATCAAAATCTTTATTCAACTAAAACTATAGAACAGCCGGAAGGAATAGTAGAATTCTTACAAAAATGCAATCTAAAAGGTTTAGGCTCAAAAGACAGAGAATTACTAGAAGCTGAAATCACGGTAAAATATATTGAAGAGTCTATTAGATCTTTAAAAAACGGTAAAGCAGCGGGACCAGATGGTTTAGGTTCTGAATTTTATTTTAAAAATTACGATTTGGTCTCTCCACGCTTACAAACACTGTATGAGTACACTTATATTCAACAGAAATTGCGAGAAACTTTAAACAAATCTATAATAACACTTATACCAAAGGCTGATAAGGATCCCGAAGATCCAGGATCATACAGTAGCAATGTTACAAAATTTTGAGATTTTAAAAATAAAGTCTGCAATTTATCCCATCAGATAAAGCATAAAAATAAGTTTAATTTGACACAATTCACTTTCATATCTTCAGTATTAAAAAAGTTATGGCCATTATCATACTCAGAAATTAGCATCTAGTTCCCTATTGCTTTTCCATTGACTTAACACAAAAGCTGTGATCGAGGACAGTTAAAAGCCCATAACTTTCTTAAAAATTATGATAACTGAAAGAAATTTTCAGGTCTTATAGATTGAAGCATTCTGAAACAAATATGAAACAATCTTACTTCGAAGACATGAAAGTAAAGCATATAATTAGTTAGTTACCTAATTGTAGCTAATTACAAAATTCAATTACTAGATCTAAACATCTATCAATTTCTTAAGAATAGATTAACATTTTTAAATAGCCTGTGTCCAAATAACATTCACACAATAATTCACAATATAACATAATTTTTAAATCTAATTTTCATGAATTTACAGGCCAAATGGAAGGAATTAAATGTTTAATACCTGTAAATTAATGGGGATTTAATTCATCTTGCGAGTGAGGTTTTCTGGAACGCGATCTTTTGGAACGTTGATTTGCGGTGAATTTAACCCCGTATTGGCATGAAAAATACTGCCGTTAATTCGGGGAATAAAATCACCGTGTCGCATGACATAATGTGAATTAAAGGCTTCTTAAGAAGCACTTTTATACATTTAAAGAAAGCACTTTCGTTTACCTGTCCCGTGTGTGAAATCCGTCCCCGTTATCGGCGTTGACGCTTCAGGAGCTGCTTTTAAAATTACTGTAGCGCTGACATTGACGATTTAATAAAAATAAAAAATTCACAAAACGCCAGTAGGAACGATTTTGTCAGCCAAGGCTTGTACTCCAACAAAATATTCCCAGGACAAGGGAGGAGACACCCGCGTTTTAACCCCGCCCCTCCCTAAAGGCGCCAAAATCACGCACACGGCCAGTGGCAGAATTACAGCGCGACTGAAGGTAAGTTTTGTAACATACCTACATACAGAGCAATTGCTCTTTTAAATACAGATCAGAAAATATTAACTAAAATTCTAGCACACAGATTAAGTACAGTGATGAATAAATTAATACACCCTGACCAAACAGGCTTTATCCAGAAACGGTATTCATATTATAATTTGAGACGATTATTTAATATAATATATTCAAAGAGAATCACTAACGAAGACCTAGCAATAATCTCACTTGATGCTGAGAAAGCATTTGATCAGGTTGAATGGCCCTATTTATTTTCGGTGATGGAAAAATTGCAATTGGGTGAGAAGTTCTGTACATGGGTAAAACTTTTATATACTAACCCAACAGCTAGAATATTAACAAATCAAAGGTTATCATCTAAATTTAATTTATCTAGAGGCTGTAGACAAGGATGCCTGTTATCTCCGTTATTATTTGCACTTGCTATTGAGCCATTTGCTGAAAGAGTTAGGACCCACCCGGAAATATACGGGTATAATACTAAAGACACAGTGAATAACATTTCTTTATACGCAGATGATGTATTAATTTACATCACAAAACCAGAAATTAGTATTCCAAATTTATTAAATTTAATAACTCAATTTGGTTTACTCTCCGGATACAGAATTAATTGGAATAAAAGTGAAATTATGCCAATAACGGAACATAATACACATATATTACAACAATTCCCGTTTAAAATAGTTAATGAAAATTTAAATATCTAGGAATTTATGTCACTAAGACATATGCATCATTATTTAAATTAAATTTTCCCCCTTTACTGAATAAACTACATAAGAATATTCAGTACTGGAAAACACTTCCTATTTCAATGGTTGGTAAAATGAATGCCATAAAAATGATTTTTTTACCGCAAATATTATACCTTTTTCAAATAATTCCGATATATTTGCCAAAAAAAATCTTCAAAAAGTTGGATTCCATTATCACTGATTTTATTTGGGATTATAAGAATCATAGGATTAGTGAGACCACATTTGGAATACTGTGTACAGTTCTGGGGTCCATACTTAAGAAAGGATGTACTGGCCCTGGAGGCAGTGCAGCGAAGGTTTACAAGATTAATTCCTGCAATGAGGGGATTGACATATGAGGAAAGGTTAAGTAGGCTGGAACTCTACTCTTTGGAGTTTAGAAGAATGAGAGGCGATCTCATTGAAACATATAAGATCGTGAGGGGCCTTGATCGGGTGGATGCACCGAGGATGTTCCCAATGATCGGGGAAACTAGAACTAGGGGACATAGTTGTAGAATAAGAGGGGGCTCTTTTAAAACTGAGATGAGGAAGAACTTCTTCACCCAGAGGGTGGTTAATTTATGGAATTCACTGCCCCAGGGAGCAGTGGAAGCAGAAACATTAAATATATTTAAGTCTAAAATAGATGGTTTTTTAGCTGCCAAGGGGATAAGGGGCTACGGGGAGAGGGCAGGGATATGGACCTAGGTATGGTTAGTATAGTAAGACCTGAGTGATCTCCTGGACAAGTGTCGATCGCCTGGATTGGGGTCGGAGAGGAATTTCCCGGATTTTTTTCCCGAATTGGACCTGGGTTTTTATCCGGTTTTTTGCCTCCCCCAGGAGATCACGCGGTTCTTGGGGTGGAGAGGGGTGATAGCGATATAAAGGGGAGGGTAGTGTCTTGTGTTCTGTGTCTTGTGTCTACTGTTTGTGGGTAAGGGTGTCTGTTTGGTGTTCAGCCATGAGCGAATGGCGGTGCGGGCTCGATGGGCCTGGTGGTCTACTCTCGCACCTACTTTCTATGTTTCTATGTTTCTATAGGATAAGCAAAAAAATCTGTGCAAATCAAAAATAAATGGAGGTTTAGTTTTACCAAATTTTGTGTTTTATTTTTGGGCAGTTAACATTAAAAATATAAACTTTTGGTTGGAAGAAATAGATCAGCAACCGGATTGGTTAAAAATGGAAAAACAAGACCGTTTACCCTTTGAAATTGGTTCGATACTGTTTGCTACCTCGAAATTGAATTTAAAAAATGTATACGGAAAATCTTATAATACACAGTGGTATGCGAATTTGGAAACAATTTAAAAAGACCTTAAAATTGGATAATTTATCACTCTTTCTTCCCATTGTGAATAACCCTTTATTTAAACCTTCGAGGTTAGATAAAGGTTTCATACAATGGAAAAATTATGGAATTAAAATGATGGGACAACTTTATAAGAAAGGCACCTTTCTTTCATTTCAGGTCCACTTAAATGATTTTTTCAGATATCTACAACTTAGAGATTATGTTAAAGCAAATACTCAAAACTTTAGAACTAGAGATCCAGAAATCCTTGATGACTTTGAATAAGCACCCTAATACAGAAAAATTAATATCTCATATATATAACACCTTATTAGATAGTGAGATACCATCGACGGATTTATATAGGCAAACATGGGAAAAGGAACTAAACCAAACAATAACGAAAGATACTTGGGAAGAAAGTTTACAACAATGTTCATTAAATGCCAGACACTCTCTAATACAATTCAAAGTACTACATAGATTACATTATTCTAAAACAAAACTAAATAGAATCTTCCCACACATCTCCCCTATTTGTGATAAATGTCAACATTTATAGGCTAACCTAACTCATACATTTGCGAATTGTATAAAAATAAAAAAAAAATTGGCAGACATTTTTAGAATAATATCTATAGTTGTCAACACTCAATTGGATCCTGATTAAAAATTAATAATACTAGGCATATTAGAACAAAATCAAACATTTACAACTCAAAGAAACTTTATTGATTATAGTATAATAACTGGAAATAAATTAATATTAAAATTTTGGAAAGGTCCTATAACCCCCACAATTAAAATGTGGATTATAGAAATGTCAGAGACCTTACATCTGGAAAGAATTAGACTTGTCCTAATGGACAAACGAGAATTATTTATCAGAACATGGTCTCCTGAACATTGACTACTTGAAGGGTCAGACTGGTTCGACACGAGAACCTGACTAAAACTCGAGCCAAGGATTAGATGAAAAGTTATACTTTGAAATGTACGAATATATCTCCAATGATGTACTTTTAGTAAGTTTTTCCATTCTTCTTTATTATCCCCTTTTTTTCTTCTTCTTTTTTTCCCCCCTTTTTCTGCTATTTTCTTATTTTCTATCTATATTTAAAAAAAACCTATTGGAGGCAACACGAATAAAGTTTGATAATATTACTAATGTAGAAATGAAATATATGAAATGTTTTCAACATGATATGTACTTGCCTCTAATAAAAATATTATTCAAAAAAATATATATATTCTACTTCCTTTTGATTCGCTTAATCTACCCTATCTTACATGTATTATAAATCCTAATTATTAAAAAATCTTTTCCTTTGAATCTTTTGTCTCCTATTTGTATCTTCTAGTTATTGAGCTTTCAGTCATTGAAAAGAGTTTCTCTTCATTTATTGAGTTTTCATCCTGTTTCATGACTTCTCTGCTCCGAGGAGGACAACTACACCTCTCCATGTAACAGTAATAGAGTCATAGAACGATACAGCATTGAAACAGACTCTTCAGCCCAACTTCCCCATACAGACCAATATGTCCCAGGTACACTAGTCCCATCTGCCAGTGTTTGGCACATATCCCTCCAAACCTGTCCAATCCATGTACCTGTCTAACTGTTTCTTAAAGGTTGGGATAGTCCCAGCATCCACCACCTCCTCTGGCAGCTTGTTCCATACACCCACCACCCTTTGTGTGAAAAAGGTACCCCTCAGATTCCTACTAAATCTTTTCACCTTCACCTTAAACCTATGTCCTTTGGTCCTCGATTCACCTACTCTGGGCAAGAGACTCGGTGCATCTACCAAATCTATTCCTCTTATTATTTTATCCACCTCTAAAAGATCACCCATCAGCCTCCTGTGCTCCAAGGAATAGTCCCAGCCTACTGAACCTCCCCCTATAGCTCAGACTCTCTATTCCTGCCAACATCCTCATAAATCTCTGTACCCTTTCCAGCTTGACAACATCTTTCCAATAACATGGTGCCCAGAACTGAACATAATATTCTAAATGCGGCCACACTAACATCTTATACAACTGCAACATGACCTCCAAACTGCTATACTCAATACTCTGACTGATGAAGGCCAATGTGCCAAAAGCATTTTTGATTACCCTAGCTACCTGCAACTCCACCTTCAAGGAACCATGCACCTGAATTCCTAGATCGCTCTGCTCTACAACTCTCCCCAGAGGCCTACCATTCACCGTGTAGGTCTTGCCCAGGTTAGTATTCCCAAAATGCAACCCCTCACATTTCTCTGTATTAAATTCCATCAACCATTCATCAGCCCACCAGGCCAATTGATCAAGATCCTGCTGCATTTTTTCACAACCATCTTCACTATCTGCAAACCACCCACTTTTGTGTCATCACCAAATTTGCTAATCCTGCCATGTATGTTTGCATCCAAATCATTGATATAGATGGCAAACAGGAATGGGGCCCAACACCAAACCCTGAGGCACACCTTTAGTCACAGGCCTCCAGCCCGAGAAGCAACCTTAATAACGTACTTGCCATTTACAACATTTTAACCAATCCTATTAAACTGATGAGGCCGTTACCATAATGCTGAATGTACATGTTCAGACTTCTAATAAATCATTTTCTGATTTCTTAATGTTTAAATCATTAAAACTACTAGAAAATGATGTATTTTGGCAAAAGAATAGTTGTTTCAATCAATTAATCTGATAATGCTACTCCAAACTCCAAATTGTTAACAATTCCTTAAGCATGGAATGATTAGAAAGGGATGCTAAACATATTGCAAGTCTAACTCGACAGCCGCATAACCAAATATTTAAGATAGGACTATATTTAACAAGTATCATCTACTGTCTGCTTCTTGAAACAATTACTGTTAATTTTTGTTATATGTAATGAGAACAATTCCATCGTGTAGATTATTAGAGACCATAAATGCTTCCATAATTAAATTTTAATTGTAATCTGGTTTCACCTATAAATCTATTTCCTGCCTTTGCAACCTGACTTGAAATAGCTTATGTGTTAAAGAAGGAACTGCAGATGCTGGAAAATCGAAGGTACACAAAAATGCTGGAGAAACTCAGCGGGTGCAGCAGCAGCATCTATGGAGCGAAGGAAATAGGTAACGTTTCGGGCCGAAACCCTTCTTCAGACTGATAGGGGGTGGGGAGAAGAAAGGAAAAAAGGAAAAAGGCGGAGGAGGAGCCCGAGGGCTGGGGGAGGGGAGACAACCAGATGGCTGATGAAGGGGAGGGGACAGCAAGGGCTAGCAGAATTGGGAGAATTCAATGTTCAAGCCCCCAGGATGTAGACTGCCCAAGTGGAATATGAGGTGCATTTCCTCCAATTTACGGTGTTGCTCGCTGTGGCCATGGAGGAGACCCAGGACAGAGAGGTCAGATACGGAATGGGAGGGGGAGTTGAAGTGCTGAGCCACCGGGAGTTCAGGTTGGTTATTGCAGACCGACCGGAGGTGTTCGGCGAAACGATCGCCAAGCCTCCGCTTGGTCTCACCGATGTAGATCAGCTGGCTTGAAATAGCTTATTGTTAGTTCACAGAATCATAGAAACATACAGCATTGAAACAGACCCTTTCAATCCAACTCATCCTTGTGATGACTTTCTAATCCCATTTGCATGGATTAGACGTGTATTTCTCTACACTTTTTCCCCACACCGTACCTGTCCAAATGCAATTTAAATGCTGAAATTGTATCTGCCTCCATTATCCCCTGCAGCAGCTCATTCCAAATATTCACCATCCACTGTGTAAAAAAACGTATAGCTTAGTTTAGTGATACAGCGTGGAAACAGGCCATTCAGCCCCGAGTGATCATACCTATCCCCACACACTAACACTATCCTACACACTGTGGACAATTTACAGTTATACCAAGCCAATTAGCCTATAAACCTGTATGTCTTTGGAGTGTGGGAGGAAATCAGTGCACCCGGAGAAAACACTCACAGGAATGTACAAACTCCATGCAGATAGCACCCATAGTCAGGATCAAACCTGGGTCTCTGGCGCTGTAAGGCAGCAACTCTACCGCCGCCCTGTACTTCTCGGATCTCCTTGAAATTTCTCCCCTTATCTTAAACCTCTGCCCTCTAGTTCAAGAATAACCTGTCCTCAGACAAAGATTCTGATTATCTATCCCATCTATGCCACTCATAATTTTAGAAACATCTAGAAGGTGACCCCTCAGCCACCTATGTTTCCAGTTTATTCACCTTATAACAATAGCTATGCATTATGTAATATAGTAGTGAAACTCTAACCTAGTTTAATGGGCAGCAGGATGAAGTATAATGTATAAAAGAAAATGTGCTTAACCTGCTCCAAATTCAACAATTCCTTTTCATCAGACTCACTTGCTCTGAAAAAAAATCTCAACAGATTTTTAGCTACTAAAACCTTTGCTAACAAAGTATGCTTGCAAGGATACAAAATCTGTTTTGCAATTTCTAAACAAATCTTAATTGACATCCAAAAGAAATAAGCAATTTAGCTAAACCAACAGGATTAATGCTCTCAGGCATTCACCAACACAACTACTAAAAATCATGCTGCAATAAGACAGGGGATGAACCTCCTTCCAGTTCTCTCTTTCTTTCGTTCATTACAAAAGTACACCCGGCAAAAGGTAAGTTTACAGCTTTTCAGTGAAAACACGGGCATCAGCTATCCCGTGATGTGACAAATGGAAATAGGAAGCAAACTACAAATGCAACCTTCTATTCAAACATGCTAGTGTTCTGACAAGCTAGGTCGCAGACCTTAGCGGAAAAAAAACAGGTTTTAGTTCTAATATTAGCATCTTTGGATAATCTCTTGAAATAACTGCAATACTCTGTTGCTAACTTTCTTCTACCAGAGCGGTTGGCTCGAGGCAGAAGGGGGGCCTAGAGAAGGTGGGAGCAGGCCATGGACTGAAAAGTCACATGGACTGAGCGCTGGCAGGCTGAACCACAGCGCATCAAGATCCTGGTCCAGGCAGTGTACGATGTTTTGCCCAACCCATTGAACCTCTTCATCTGGGGCAAAGCCGAATCTCCGGATTGCCCGCAATGCTCAGGCAAGGGGACGTTGGAGCATATCCTGAACTGCTGCCTAAAGGCTCTTGGGCAGGGCCGGTACACCTGGCATCACGACCAGGTTCTTAAACCCATTGCAGAAGCCATCAGCTGCAGACAAGCACGGCCCACCACCCAGATGATCACCTTCGTGAAGGCTGGAGTGCAGCTGCCAAGAACCACAGCAGCCAAGAATCCGTCAGGAATCCTGGCGACTGCGCAGGACTGGCAGCTTTCTGTAGACATGGTGAAACAGCTGAAGTTCCCACAGCACATTGCCACGACCACCCTGAGGCCAGACATCCTCCTGGTCTCAGAGGCGACGAAAAACATTGCCTTGAGTGCACTGGGCATCAACAGAGTAGAGAGGAGAAGGGCCATCAAGAACACCACAGAGGCAGCGGAGAAGGCCTCGAGATGGCTCTGGATCAGGAGAGGAGGTCCATGGGGAGGAGCGAATGCCACCTGAACACAAGTCGTGGTCTGATCAACCACGGCTGGGTCGCCTGGGTGAGGGTGTCTGATGTTGAAGGACCCGGACACCCAATGACCCCGGGTTACATCACTGATGATGTGTTCAGGAGCATCAATACATGTATTTTTATCAATCAAGTTCACCCAAGGTATCCAACTCCTGTCATTCTTGTAACTGAGTACACCATTTTATATATATAACACAAGGAGTAGAATTGATGGTCTCACGTTACAGTTGTCCTGATGAGAGAATGCACATTATTGGTCATTACTCATTATTTTCTTTTGAAAATGGCGTCTGTTTTTACAGAGACAGCTGGGAAGAAACTGTCCCTGGATGTGGAGGAATCTGTTTTCAAACTTCTCTACCTCTTGCCTGATGGGAAAAGGGAGAAGAGGGAGTGACCAGGTGAGACTTCTCCTTAATGGTGCTGGTGGCCTTGCGGAATCAGTGTGAAGTGTAGGTGGAGTCAATGGAAAGGCGGTTGATTTGCATGATGGTCTGGGCTCTCTGCAACTCTCTGCAATTTCTTGCAGTCTTGGATGGCGTTGTTCCCAAACCATGCTGTTATGCATCCCGATAAAATGCTTTCCATGGCACATTTGTAGAGGTTGGTGAGGGGTCTTGGGGACCTCCTGAACTTTCTAAGCCTTCTAATGAAGTAGAGGCATTGGTGTGCTTTCTTACCTTCGCATTGATGTGTTTTGTCCAGGACAAATTGCCAGTGACATTTATTCCTAAGGACTTGTCGCTTTCGACTATCTGTACTTTGGCACCATCAATGCATACCGTGATATGTGTACTGCTTCGCTTCCTGAATTTAATCACAATCTCCTTTGTCATGATGACATTGGAGAGGTTGCTGTCTTGGCAACAAGTTACAAAGTTCTCCTTCCTGTACTCGGTCTCGTTATTATTTGATATCCAGCCCATTACAGTAATGTCATCTGCAAATTTATAAATGGAGTCGGATTAGTATTTGGCTGCACGGTCATGAATGTATAGCCGGGTGCTGGGAATGCATCCTTGCGGGGCACGAGTGTTAAGGATTATCGTTGAGGATGATTTTTCACTTATCCTTGCTGATTGTGGTCTGTTGGTCAGGACATCGAGGATCCAGTTGCAGAGGTGATCCAAGTACAATCTCATCATTAAGGGATAGCCATTCTGGACTAAAATGAGTAATATCTTCACATTCTCACACAAAGAATTGTTGATCTTTGGAATTCTCCATTGCAGATGGTTGTGGATCCTCAGTCAATCAGTTTGCACGAGGCTGAGATGGACAAATATTTAGACATTCAGAGAATCCAGAGATCTGGAAATCAGGTAGGAAAGTTGGTACGAGGTGGAGGAACAACCACGAATCACGGAACAGATTCAAGGGGCTACTCGCATCAATTTACATCACAACTTATGCCTTTTCATACAAATTTAAAACAGAAAATGCTGCACATACACAGAAGTTTCAGGCAATATAACAGAACTACCAGTATGAAGGCTGAAGATTTTTCATGTTAAGAAGTTATTGAGGCAGAAATTAAAATAAACATTCTAAGAATTTGCTTGCTCTATTTGGAAAATTTGTGAATGGCAATCTGAGGGGGCAAAAATAACCAATTTACAGTAAATGCTGGATGTTTTAATTGTGCTATTGAGCAGGAAATTCGAGGAGCTAGACACAGCAACCACGAAGGAGTAGCAAACGCATAAATCCTGGACAGGAATTACCCTAAAGAAGAACCTGCAGGGAATGATCTTATGAGCAACTTAGTTTTTTTTCTTTTAGATTTAGTTTATTGTCATGTGTACCGAGGTACAGCAAAAAACTTTTGTGGCGTGCTAACCAGTCAGCAGAAAGACAATACACAATTACAATCGATCCATTTACAGTATTGATACATGATAAGGGAATAATGCCTGTGCAAGGTAAAGCCAGCAAAGACCATCACATGGGCCCCAGTTATGACAGCCTCTTTGGAGCGTAGACACAAAAAGCTGGAGTAACTCAGCAGGCCCGGCAGCATCACTGGAGAGAAGGAATGGATGTTGTTTCGTGTCGAGACCCTTCCGTTGAACAATCACTGTTCCAGGCATACACTGGCCCTATCCCCAAACTCTATCTCTGTTACATTGATGACTGCATCGGTACCACCGCCTGCACCCATGCAGAACTCATCAACTTCACCACCAATTTTCATCCTGCACTCAAATTTACTTGGATCATCTCTGACACCTCCCTCCCCTCTCTTGATCTCACAGACTCCATCACAGGAGATAGACTAATGACTATTACAAACCCACTGACTCCCACAACTATCTCAACTACACTTCTTCCCACCCTGCTTCCTGCAAAGACTCAATCCCCTACTCCCAATTCCTCTGTTTATGCTGCATTTCTGCCCAAAATGAGGTGTTCCATACTAGGACATCCGAGATTCTTTAGGGAACGGGGGTTCCCGTCTCCCATCATAGATAAGGCCCTCACTCATGTCTCCTCAGTACCCTGCAGCTCTGCCCTTGCTCCCCCTCCCCCTAGTCACAACAGAGACAGAGCCCCCTAGACCTTACCTTCCACCCCATCAACCGTCGCATACAACACATAATCCTCCAAAATTTCCACCACCTCCAACGGGATCCCACCACTAGCCACATTTTCCCATCTCCACCTCTTTCCACTTACCGCAGAGATCTTTCCCTCCGCAACTCCCTGGTTAACTCATCCCTTCCCACCCAAACCACCCCCTCCCCAGGTACCTTTCTCTGCAACCACAGAACATGCAACACCTGTCGATATACCTCCTCCCTCGATTCTGTCCAGAGACCCCGACAGTCCTTTCAGGTTAGGCAGAGATTCACTTGCACCTCCTCCAACCTCATCTACTGTATCTGTTATTCAAGTTGTGAACTCCTATACATTGGCGAGACCAAACCCAGACTGGGCAATCGTTTCGCGGAACACCTTCGCTCAGCCCGTGTGAACCAACCTGATCTCCCGATTGCTGGACTTCCCATTCCCACATAGACCTTTCTGTCCTAGGTCTCCTCCATTGTCAGAGTGAGGCTAAATGCATATTTCACTTGAGGCGCTTACAGCCCAGTGCTATGAATATTGATTTCTCTAATTTCAGGTAACCCCGGCATTTCAGGTAATCCCTCTCTCTCTCTATCCCTCTCCCACTCAAGTTGCACGAGCTTCTCATTTTCACCTTACAAACAACTAACAATGGCCTGTTTGCTTTATCATCGCTACTGTTTTGCATATCTTTCATTCATTGTTCTTCATCTCTCCACATCACCGTCTACATCTCTCATTTCCCTTATCCCTAACCAGTCTGAAGAAGGGTCTTAACCCTAACTGTCACCCATTCCTTATCTCCATAGATGCTGCATGTCCCGCTGAGTTACTCCAGCTTTTTGTGTCTATCTTCGGTTTAAAACAGCATCTGCGGTTCCTACTTGCACACAATGTCCAATCATGGATAGTCCAAGCATCACCAAAGAGGTAGATTGTAGCTCAGCACTGCTCTCTGGTTCTGGTAGGATGATTCAGTTGCCTGATAACAGCTGGGAAGAAACTGTCCCTGGCAGTTTCTTCTCAGCCTTTATCAAACAACTGAATCATCCTACTACAACCAGAGAGCAGTGTGGTTTAATTTGTAGTGACACACATCTTGACTGGTGGTGGAGAAATACAATTTTTAGGACAAGAGGTCCAGTATCAATCAACAATATCACCCTTTGTGCTGGGTGATATTGAACTTGGATCGCTGTTGAGCTGCATTCATCCAGGTAAGTGGAGAGTACTCCATTATGCACCTAACTTTGGAGAGTCAGGAAGTTGATTAATCACCATTGGACATCCAGTCTCCTGGTTTCATTGTCACAATATTTGTGTGGCTGTTCCTATTGACTTTCTGCTCTTGGTGAACCTCAGTTTGACAGTGGGAGCCTCAGGCACAGCAATGCTGCTCACTGTATATTGTAGTCCGACTTCACTTCTTCAAAAGCAATATTAAGAAATAATCATCTTTTAACACCAAATATATTCTTCTTCATTTACTTGGAGTATTTCAAAACTCCTTAAAATATTTTTAAAAAGCAGTAATTTTTATAGGCTTGTGCTTTATATACTATGCCATGATTAATCTATACACACAAAATATTCATATATTCTCTCCATCCTTTTTCCATGTGTACTATATTGACTTTTAAAATACCAATTTTGGCTTGCAGCCCAATCAAAAAATGTGCTTATAACAAGCTTTTGGAATAGAATTTCCAAATACAGAAATAACTGTTATCCAAAGATATGAAAAGTGAAATTATCATTTAACTTTGACAATATAAGCTGATTGGTTATAAGGAGAAATTTGGAGCATAGGGCCATAGAGAATATTGGATATTGACACGGAATTATGCAGAAAATACACTGGTCAATAAGCATTCTTATGGAGGTGTTTAGACAGCTACTTCTCATGTTTATAGTTGGTGTACAATGCAGTGAACTATTTTCCATTTTATCTTGCTTCTCCACGCTTTGCTAAAGCTCTAAATCATGATGGGCTTCAGCTTTCAAACACATGAAGGATGAGACCGTCTCGTGCTTCATACTGTGAGAAGTGGAGGCCAAGGAGGGCAATGCAGTCTCTATCAACTATTGTGCCTCGACTACTTAATAACCCCAAGACTTTCTGAGCATAAGTATCTCAATTGAGATTTTACAATCCAAGGGGTTAGAGATATAGGCTGTTGAATTAAAATTTAAACTGAATGATAATCAATATTTTAAATATATACAGATATGTGACTTTATGAAGAAACATATACATAGATCTCAAACTATATTTTTAGACCCTTTAGAAGAAGCAATGAATATTAAGGCCGATTCAGAAAAACTAATATCATATTTTTATAATAGTATATTAAATAGAGAATTACCCTCAACAGAGGCACTAAGAGAAGATTGAGAACATGAACTAATGATAAAGATCCCGAAAGATAGATGGGAAAAGTATCTGATGAATACACATAATTGTTCCATTAATGCAAGACATAATTTAATTCAATTTAAATTATTACATAGACTATATTATTCAAAAACGAGGTTGAATAAATTTTACCCAAATGTCTCTCCCAGATGCGATAAATGTTTGTTTCAAAATGCCAATATAACACATTCATTTGTAGGATGTACAAAGTTGAATACATTTTGGAGCGATATATTTGATATATTTACAAAGCTCTTCGTCAAGAATAGAACCTAATATGGAATGGATTATATTTGGAATAATATTAGAAGATATCAATTTAAACAAAGACCAAAAAGTATTCTTTAATTATGGGTTAATAATTGGAAAGAAATTGATACTTAAATTTTGGAAAAATACAACTATACCAACTATTAAAATGTGGATTAGGAATATGACGGACATAGCACCATATAACCATATAACCATAACAGCACGGAAACAGGCCATCTCGGCCCTTCAAGTCCGTGCCGAACATTTAATTTTTTTTTATTTTTTATTTTTTTATTTTTTTTTATTTTTTTTAATTAAAAATAAAATACTTCCCCCTAGTCCCATCTACCTGCACTCAGACCATAACCCTCCATTCCTTTCCCGTCCATATACCCATCCAATCTATTTTTAAAGGTTAACATCGAACCTGCCTCCACCACTTCCACTGGAAGCTCATTCCACACAGCTACCACTCTCTGAGTAAAGAAGTTCCCCTAATGTTCCCCCTAAACTTCTGTCCCTTAATTCTCAAGTCATGTCCCCTTGTTTGAATCTTCCCTACTCTCAATGGGAAAAGCTTATCCACGTCCACTCTGTCTAACCCGCTCATAATTTTAAAGACCTCTATCAAGTCCCCTCTTAACCTTCTGCGCTCCAAAGAATAAAGACCTAACTTGTTCAACCTTTCTCTGTAACTTAGTTGCTGAAACCCAGGCAACATTCTAGTAAATCTCCTCTGTACTCTCTCTATTTTGTTGACATCCTTCCTATAATTAGGCGACCAAAATTGTACTCCATACTCCAGAATTGGCCTCACCAATGCCTTGTACAATTTTAACATTACATCCCAACTTCTATATTCACGCCTTGAAGAAATGAGACTCCGCCTAATAGATAAATATGACCAATTCTTAAGGAGTTGGTCACCTTTCATCGACTTTTTGGAATCATGTGATGCAGCAGTACCGTAAAGATTACTGATTTCAGGTCAGGTCGTGGATAGATTTACATCTCCAAACAAAGATTTGAAAATTTCTTTTTTAAGGGTCTTTTTCTACTATTTCTACTTTCTATTTTTTCTTTTCTTATATACACACTTCACGTTTTTCTATTTTCTACTATTTATTTTTCCTCTTTCTTTTCTTTATTTTTTTTTCTTTATTTTTTTTTATTTTTTACCTCCTTTTCAAAAACATAAAACTAGAGGTTGTACATAGAATGCATTGCGTTATGACATAGTTGGCACCTAAAATTAGGTGCCACTATTGTTTTGTATTGTATTAACTTCTAATAAAATAAACAACAAAAAACAAAACAAAAAAAAAAGAGATATAGGCTGTTGTTTGCTCTGTTCTTGAAATAGAAAAATAGCAGGAGTAAGCCATTCAATACGATCATGACTGATCATCTAAAATCAGTACCCTGTTCCTGCTTTTCCCCCATATATCTTGATTCCTTGATCAGTCTGAAGAAGGGTCTCGACCCGGAAACGTCACCCATTCCTTCACTCCAGTGATGCTGTCTGGACTGCTGAGTTGGAATAACTCAGGGAGGCACATTTTGAGTTGGAGTAACTCAAGGGAGATGCATTTTGTGTCTCCCCTGATTCCTTTAGCACTAAGAGTCAAATCTAACTCTCTCTTGAAAACATTCAGTGAATTGGCCTCCACTTTCTACTGTGGGAGAGAATTCCACAGATTCACAACTCTCTGGGTGAAGATGTTTTTCCTCATCTCAGTCCTAAACTGTGACCCCTGGTTCGGACTCCCCCAACATCAGGAACATTTTTCCTGCATCTAGCCTGTCCAATCCTTTAAGAATTTATGTTTCTATAAGATTCCCTCTCATCCTTCTAAATTCCAGTGAATACAAGCCCAGTCGACCCATTCTTTCATCACATGTCAGTCCCACCATCTCAGGAATTAACCTGGTGACCCCACCCTACACTCTCTCAATGGCAATAATGTCCTTCCTTAAATTAGGAGACCAAAATTGCACACAATACTCCAGGTGCGGTCTCACCAGGGCCCTGTATAATTGCAGTAGGACCTCCATGCTCCTAAACCCAAATCCTCTAGCAATGAAGGCCAACATGCCATTAGCTTTCTTCACTGCCTGTTGTATCTGCATGCTTACTTTCAGTGACTGATGTACAAGCACACTCGGATCTCATTGCACCTCTTTTCCTAATTTGACTCCATTCAGATATTAATCTGCCTTCCTGTTCTTTCCACCAAAGTGGATAACCGAAGTGGACAGCCTCATAGCAACCTCGTCGCAGCTCACACTGCCACCCAGCTTTGCGTCATCTGCAAACTTGGAGATGTCACATTTAATTCGCTCGTCTAAATTGTTAATATATATTGTAAGTAACTGGGGTCCCAGCACCGTGCCTTGCGACACCCCACTAGTCACTGCCTGCCATTCTGAAAAGGACCCGTTAATTCCTACTCTTTACTTCCTGTCTATCCATGTCAATACCCTACCCCCAATACCATGTGTTCTAATTTTGCACACTAATCTCTTGTGTTGGACCTTGTCAAAGGCTTTTTGAAAGTCCAGATTCACCACATCCATTGGCTCTCCCTTATCCATTAGTCAAAGATTAGTCAAGCATGATTTCCCCTTCATAAATCCATGCTGACTTTGATCGATCCTGTCATTGCTTTCCAAATTCGCTGCTATAACATATTTAACAATCGACTCAAGCATCTTCCCCACTACTGATGCAAGGCTAATTGGTCTATAATTCCCCATTTTCTTTCTCGCTCCTTCCTTAAAAAGTGGAGTTACATTGGCTACCCCACAGTCCACAGGAACTGATCCCGTCGAGAGAACATTGGAGAATGATCACCAATGTATCCACAATTTCTAGGGTCACCTCCAAGAGTACTCTGGAATGCAGATCATCAGGCCCTGGGGATTTATCTGCCTTCAGTCCCAACAGTTTACCTAACACCATTTCCTGACTAATGTGGATTCCCTTCAGTTCCTCCCTCCCCCTAGATCCTCGGTCCCCTTGTATTTCTGGGAGATTGTTTGTGTCTTCCTTAGTGAAGAAGTTTATCTAAAGAAGTTTTTAGAGTCAGTTTTTCTATTCCCCGCAAGCTTTCTTTCATGCTCTTTCCCCCCCTCTTAATTAACCCCTTAATCCTCCTCTGTTGAATTTTAAATTACTCCCAGTCCATGTTTGCTGCTTCCTCTGGTCAATTTATATTCCTCTTCCTTGGATTTAACACTATCCCTCGTTAGCCACGGTTGAGCCGCCCTCCCTGCTTTATTTTTCCGCCAGACAGTGATGAACAATTTTTGCAGTTCATCCGTGCGGTCTTTAAATCTATGCCATTGCATCATCACCGTCAACCCTTTAAGTATAATTTGCCAGTCTATCCTAGCGAATTCCCATCTCATAACTTCAAAGTCTCCTTTCTTTAATTTCAGGACGCTCGTCTCTGAATTAACCATGTCACTCTCCATCCTGATGCAAAATTCCACCATATTATGGTCACTGTTGCCCAAAGGGCTTTGCACAACAAGATCGCTAACTAATCCTTCCTCAAGTGCAGAGCCCAAGTTGTGGGTGACTCCATTGTCCGAGGAGCAGACAGGAGATTCTGTGGCGGCAGGCGAGATGCGAGGATGGTCTGTTGCCTCCCTGGTGCCAGGGTTCAGGATGTCATGAGCCGAATTCTGAACATCCTCGAGATAGAAGGTGAACAGCCGGCAGTAGTTGTGCACGTAGGCACAAACAACATCGGGAAGAAGAGGAAGGAGGTTCTCCAACATGGCTTCAGAGAGTTGGGAAGAAGACTGAAAAGCCAGACTTCTAGGGTGGTTATCTCTGGATTGCTTCCAGTACCATGTGCTAGTGAGGACAGGAACAGGGAGATAGGGGATCTGAATGTGTGGCTGAGGGGCTGGAGCAGGGAGCAAGGATTTAGATTTATAGACCACTGGGATCTCTTCTGGGGTAGAGGTGACCTGTACAAAAGGGACGGGTTACACCTTAACTCGAGGGGGACCGACATTCTGGCAGGCAGGTTTGCTAAGGCTACACGTGTGGGTTTAAACTAAATAGTGGGGGAGAGGAATTGACAAATTGGGAGTATAAAGATGGAGTTGAAGGGGAAGTGGCTACAGGAAAAATTACAAAAGATTCTCGAATTAATGGGAAGGTAAGCTTGAGAATGGACAACAGAGTAAGGTCAGGGCCAATTGCGAGCGGTGCGAGGGGGGAAGTGAAAACGGAGGTACTGTATATGAATGCGTGAAGTATAAGGAATAAAGTGGACGAGCTTGAAGCTCAGTTAGAAACTGGCAAGTATGATGTTGTGGGAATTACTGAGATGGCTGCAAGAGGGCCAGGGCTGGGAACTGAATATTCAAGGGTATACCTCCTATCGAAAAGACAGACAGGTGGGCAGAGGGGGTGGGGTTGCCCTGTTGGTGAGGAATGAAATTCAGTCCCTTGCAAGGGGTGACATTGAAACAGGAGATGTGGTCTGTATGGATAGAACTAAGGAATTGTAAGGGTAAAAAGACCCTAATGGGACTACTTTGAGTCCTGAAAAGCGCTATATAAATAAAATCTATTATTATTATTATTATTAATCTACAGGCCCCCAAACAGTAACCTGGACATAGGGCGCAAGTTGAAACAGGAGTTAAAATTGGCATGTAGCAAAAGTAATGCTGTGGTTGTTATGGGAGATTTCAACATGCAGGTAGACTGGGAAAATCAGGTTGGTACTGGACCCCAAGAAAGGGACTTTGTAGAGTGCCTTTGTGATGGATTCTTTGAACAGCTTGTATTGGAGCCTACCAGGGAGAAGGCAATTCTGGCTTTAGTGTTATGTAATGAACCGGATTTGATAAAGGACCTTGAGGTTAATGAGCCATTAGGAGGCAGTGACCATAACATGGTCAGGTTTAATCTACAATTGGAGAGAGAGAAGAGTAGATCAGAGGTGTCAGTGTTGCAGTTGAATAAAGGGGACTATGGGGTCATGAGGGAGGAGCTGGCCAAAGTTGACTGGAAAGATACACTAGCAGGGATGACAGTGGAACAAAAATGGCAGGTGTTTCTAGGAATAATACAGAAGGTGCAGGATCAGTTCATTCCTAGGAGGAAGAAAGATTCCAAGGGGAGAAAGGGCCGACCATGGAACAGTATAAAAATTAAAGCGAAGAAGTACAACGTAGCAATGATGAGCGGGAAGCAAGAGGATTGGGTAACGTTTAAAGAACAACAGAGGATAACCAAAAAGACAATACGGGGAGAAAAGATGAGGTACGAAGATAAGCTAGCCAAGAATATAAAGCAGGATAGTAAAAGCTTATTTAGGTATGTGGAGGAAAAAATTAGTTAAGACCAAAGTTGGACCCTTGAAGACTGAAAAAGGTGAATTTATTATGGGGAACAAGGAAATGGCAGATGAGTTGAACAGGTACTTTGGATCTGTCTTCACTAAGGAATACACAAACAATCTTCCTGATATAGTAGTGGCCAGAGGATCTGGGGTGACGGAGGAACTGAAGGAAATCCATATTAGGCAGGAAATGGTGTTGGATAGACTGATGGGACTGAAGGCCGTTAAATCCCCAGGGCCTGATGGTCTGCATCCCAGGGTACTTAAGGAAGTGGCTCAAGAAATCGTGGATGCATTGGTGATAATTTTCCAATGTTCTATAGACTCAGGATCAGTTCCTGTGGATTGGAGGGTAGCTAATGTTATCCCACTTTTTAAGAAAGGCGGGAGAGAGAAAACGGGGAATTATAGACCAGTTAGCCTGACATCAGTGGTGGTGAAGATACTGGAGTCAATTATAAAAGATGAGATAGCCGCACATTTGGATAGCAGTAACAGGATCGGTCCGAGTCAGCATGGATTTACGAAGGGGAAATCATGCTTGACTAATCTTCTGGAATTTTTTGAAGATGTAACTAGGAAAATGGACAAGGGAGAGCCAGTGGATGTAGTGCACCTGGACTTTCAGAAAGCATTTGATAAGGTCCCACATAGGAGATTAGTGGGCAAAATTAGGGCACATGGTATTGGGGGTAGAGTGCTGACATGGATAGAGAAGTGGTTGGCAGACAGGAAACCCTTTTAGGGATTAACAGGTCCCTTTCAGAATGGCAGGCAGTGACTAGTGGGATACCGCAAGGCTCGGTGCTGGGACCGCAGTTATTTACAATATACATCAATAATTTGGATGAAGGGATTCAAAGTATCATTAGCAAATTTGTAGATGACACAAAGCTGGGTGGCAGTGTGAATTGTGAGGAGGATGCTATGAGAATGCAGGGTGACTTGGACAGGATGGGGGAGTGGGCAGATGCATGGCAGATTAAGTTTAATACAGATAAATGTGAGGTTATCCACTTTGGTAGCAAAAACAGGAAGGCAGATTACTATCTAAATGGCGTCAAGTTGGGAAAAGGGGAAGTACAACGGGATCTGGGGGTCCTTGTACAATCTATGAAAGTAAGCATGCAGGTACAGCAGGCAGTGAAGAAAGTGAATGGCAAGTTGGCCTTTATAATAAGAGGAATCAAATATAGGAGCAAAGAGGTCCTTGTGCATTTGTACAGAGCCCTAGTGAGACCACACCTGGAGTATTGTGTGCAGTTTCGGTACCCTAATTTGAGGAAGGACTTTCTTGCTATTGAGGGAGTGCAGCGTAGGTTTACAAGGTTAATTCCCGGGATGGCGGGACTGTCATATGCTGAGAGAATGGAGCAGCTGGGCTTGTACACTCTGGAGTTTAGAAGGATGAGAGGGAATTTCATTGAAACATATAAGATTGTTAAGGGCTTGGACACGCTAGAGGCAGGAAACATGTTCCCGATGTTGGGGGAGTCCAGAACCAGGGGCCACAGTTTAAGAAAAAGGAGTAAGCCATTTAGAACGGAGACGAGGAAACACTTTTTCGCACAGAGAGTGGTGAGTCTGTGAAATTCTCTGCCTCAGAGGGTGGTGGAGGTGGGATCTCTGGATGCTTTCAAGAGAGAGCTAGATAGGGCTCTTAAAAATAGCAGAGTCAGGGGATATGGGGAGAAGGCAGGAACGGGGTACTGATTGGTGATGATCAGCCATGAACACATTGAATGGCGGTGCTGGCTCGAAGGGCCGAATGGTCTGCTCCTGCACCTATTGTCTTTTGAAATTGAGTGACCAATCTGTTTTGAAGATGTGGCCTCAAAGGAGTGTCTCAAAGAAGCAAAGAGAGCAGGAGAAGATTAGAAAAGGCTCTTCCAGGCTGAGGTCCTCAACATTTGACGATACCACTGTTAGCGGCAGGGAGAAGATAGATTGTCTCGAGGCAAGTTTTAGTGGAATACAGCACACTTGAAGGATTATAGGAGGTTAATTAAAATGAGGGACATAACATCAGAAGGGATTTGAGCAGACGGATGAAAATAACTAAAAGTAGAATGTTTTTTCTGAGAATGTTTCTCGTTAGTTGTGTGAAAAGAGCATCTACTTCAGAAATAGACCCAATAAGATAATAAGATACGCTTTCCATCAATATTCTAAAACAGGCACAAATGCATAGTACATTACTGACATAGATGTACAGTAAACTGGTTAAAATGCATTATTAAAACTTGTATTTGAAGTGACTGAAATAATTATACTTTTAAGGCCAATAAAGAATGATGCCAGTCATGAAGCGTTGAAGGTTGCAAGCCATTTCTTTTTTCTAGACACTTTTTTTTTTAAAGTTCAAAATACAAAACCAAAGCCTGAATTTTAAAAGGTAACATTTCCTCTATCCATCTCATTATATTGTGCATATGGTTGTGTACAAATGCACACTTGCAATTCTGTGGGGAAGTGGATTGACATCTCTATTAAATTATTCAGGTTATCAATTTCAAAAGGAAATTAAAGTAACAATTGGAACAAAAGCAATATTTTGCTTTTCTATCTAGTTTCTCTTGATCTTTTTTACATTTTGATAACTGTAAAATGTGCGGAACCAGATCGCTTATTCATAAAAGTTTAATTTTATGAATTTAAAAAAGTCACATAACTCTTCTGCAAATGTAGAATAGATATGAATAGATATAAATTCAATTAAGGATTTTCAAATTTTATGCAAAATGATGAACTAATTGTGATATTTTCAAACAATATATTGTCATTTCATGAATTTACTATTTCTAATCCTATTTGGACAAAAGGTACATTGAAAATGTTGCAAGTTGTATTCCATTAAAACTTTGTAATTTGATGATTGGCACTTTGGTTCATAAAAAAAAGCAATATGGAATGTAATATTTAAATAGGTTATTTTAAAATTACAACATTTTAATCAGGATTGTCCTTTAAATTACTAGTTTTATGTTTCAAAATTAATGGAAATGATTACCATGATACCATTGCACCAAGTCTTGCTATTGAGGTAGTGCAGTGTAGGTTCACCAGGTTAATTCCAGGGATGGCAGGACTGACATATGATGAAAGAATGGATCGACGGCTTATATATTCACTGGAATGGAGAAGGATGAAAGGTGATCTTATAGAAACATATACAATTCTTAAAGGATCAGACAGGCTAGATGCAGGAAAAATGTTCCCGATGTTGGAGGAGTCCAGAACCAGGGGTCACAGTTTAAGAATAAGGGGTAGGCCATTTAGGACTGAGATGAGGAAAAAGCATTTCACCCAGAGAGTTGTGAATCTGCGGAATTCTCTGCCACAGAAGGCAGTGGAAGCCAATTCACTGGATGTTTTCAAGAGAGATTTAGATATCCCTCTTTGGGCTAATGGAATCAAGGGATATGAGCAGAAAGCAGGAACGGGGTACTGATGTTGGATGATTAGCCATGATCATATTGAATGGCTGGCTCGAAGGGCCGAATGACCTACTCCTGCACCTATATTCTATGTTTCTATGATAAGTCGTCCTGAAAGATTACTCTTGCATACTGATTTTATGATATGTTGATTAGAAATAAATACTGAAACTGAATGCTCTTAGGAAAATCATAGAATGATTTCAGATTTGTGGAGCAGAAAAAATGCAATAATTTACAGGTTTTGCAGTTATTTCCTGAACTATAACTCTAGAACTGAATAGGTTTTGGATTTTATTTATACTTATCTGCATAATTGTGGGAGTGAGAAAGGGGTGCACGGAAGGGGGTTTGGAAATATCTTACAAACTGAATGAGATATGGCAATGCATAGATATATTGATCATATAGGATGACTGATTTGGATGCATTGTCCATTTTCTTGTTCAGAAAAAGCAGGTGAAAAATAAGTCAGCCAATTATCCAAAAATGGAAAGATGATAGAGGAAAGACCATGACAATAAGAGATTTTGACCAAGTGATGTTGATTATTTCAAATAAAAATTGAAATCAACGAGATTCAAGAGAAATAATTCCACTGACTGGGATATCTGGCACAAATGAAAATGTTGATTGTTTGAGAACAATTATTTCAGGCCATGAAAGAGCTGCAGGAAAGGACAAAGGAAAGGTGACTAAAATTAGAGCACATGGTATTGGTGGTAGGGTGTTGACTAGGATAGAAAATTGTTTGGCAGACAGGAAGCAAAGAGTATGAGTGAACGGGTCCTTTTCAGAATGGCAGGCAGTGGCGAGTGGAGTGCCACAAGGCTCGGTGTTGGAGCCACAACTGTGTACCATATATATTAATGATTTGGAAGACGGAATTAGGAGCAACACTAGCAAGTTTGCGGATGACACAAAGCTGGGTGGCAGTGTGAACTGTGAAGAGGATGTTAGGAGGTTGCAGGGTCACCTGGACAGGTTGAGTGAGTGGACAGATGCAGTATAATATAGATAAATGTGAGGTTATCCACTTTGGTGACAAAAACAAGGGGGCAGATTATTATCTCAATGGGGTTAGGTTAGGTAAGGGAGGAGGTACAGTGAGTTTTTAAGAAGGAACTGCAGATGCTGGAAAATCAAAGGTAGACAAAAGTGCTGGAGAAACTCAGCGGGTGCAGCAGCATCTATGGAGCGGAGGACATAGGCACCGTTTCGGGCCGAAACCCTTCTTCGTACAGAGATACAGACGTTCAGAGGTACAGCGAGACCTGGGTGTCCGGTCACCGGTCATTGAAAGTTGGCGTGCAGGTACAGCAGGCAGTGAAGAAAGCTAATGGAATGTTGGCCTTCATATCAAGAGAATTTCAGTATAGGAGTAGAGAGGTTCTTCTGCAGTTGTATAGGGCTCTGGTAAGACCACATCTGGAGTATTACATACAGTTTTGAGGAAGGACATCCTTGTGATTGAGGCAGTGCAGCGTAGGTTCACAAGATTGATCCCTGGGATGGCGGGACTGTCATACGAGGAAAGATTGAAAAGACTAGGCTTGTATTCACTGGAGTTTAGAAGGATGAGGGGGAATCTTATAGAAACATATAAAATTATAAAAGGACTGGACAAGCTAGATGCAGGTAAAATGTTCCCAATGTTGGGCGAGTCCAGAACCAGGGGCCACAGTCTTAGAATAAAGGGGAGGCCATTTAAGACTGAGGTGAGAAAAAACTTTTTCACCCAGAGAGTTGTGAATTTATGGAATTCCATGCCCCAAAGGGCAGTGGAGGCCAAATCACTGGATGGATTTAAGAGAGAGTTAGATAGAGCTCTAGGGGCTAGTGGAATCAAGGATATGGGGAGAAGGCAGGCATGGGTTATTGATTGGGGACGATCAGCCATGATCGCAATGAATGGCGGTGCTGGCTCAAAGGGCTGAATGGCCTCCTCCTGCACCTATTTTCTATGTTTCTATGTTTCTATGACACAAAGTGCTGGAGTGATTCAGCATGTCAGTCAGCATCCCTGGAGAACATGGATACGTGATGTTTCGGGTCTAGTTTCTTCTTCAGTCAATGAGTCAGAGTACAGGAGGGACATTGATCGACTCACTAAATGGTGCCAGAACAAAACCTTGTCTCAATGTCAGTAAAAACAAGGAACTGATTGCTGACTTTGGAAGAGAAAAGCCGAGGATCCACAAATCTGTCTTCATCAATGGGACAGTGGTGGAGAGAGTCAAAAGCTTCAAATTCCTGGACGTGCACATCTCTGAAGATCTGTCCTGGACCCAGCACATTGATGCAATCATAAATAAAGCCCACCATTGCCTCTACTTCCTTAGATGACTAAGGAGATTTGGTATGTCAACAAATATTCTCTTGAACATCTACAGGTGTACAATAGAGAGCATATTGACTGGTTGCATCAAAGCCTGGTTCAGCAGCCCAAATGCCCAGGAATTAAAAACATTGCAAAAAGTAGTGAACACTGCTCAGTCCATCATGGGTCATTATAGAATGGGTCTAACAATCTCTGCAATCTGATTGGCTTAATCAAAATCTGCAATTTTTCAAATCATGTGTCCAGTAATTACCGGATGCATGATTTGGAAAATAGCAGATTTTAATTTTAATTTTACTTTCCCCCCCCCCCATTATATAACAGATGATGCACGGGTCTATTTCATGCTTCGGTGGAATTGTGTGCACGCAGTAACTTTGGAATGGTCTAAAACACACTCGGCTGCGTCTCGTGTGTTTAAACCATTCCAGAGTTACCTTGTGCACACAATTCCTACCGACACACTCAGACCTGTGCATCATTTGTATACTGACCCATTCACCATTGAAGGGATCTACAGGAGTCACTGCCTCAAAAAGGCAGCCAGCATCATCAGATACCCACACCACCATGACCACACTCTCATTTCATTTATGTCATCTGGAAGAATGTATAGGATGCAATTTTGACTCATGACTTGACTCTTGACTTGATGTCCCTTTACGTAATAACCAACATCTGCAGTTCCTTGTCTCTACAATGAATTGCAGAAAATCCTTTTGGCAGTGTCCAAGACAAACATCTGCAATTGTTTTACTAATGGCATTCTTTCTATCATAAATTCGGAAATGAGGATTTTTTGTTGATGATTGCATGTTATTTACTTCCATTTACAACTTTTCAGTTAATTGAACAATCAATGTTCAATCAATGTTCAACCAAGCTTCATAAATGCATGGGCTAGAAATTATTAGTAACATTTGTGCCTGATAAATATTGTCAAATGACCATCCCCACTCTTAAATCTAACTACTTTTCCATGAAGTTCAATGGCAATTCCATACCAATTTCCACACCAACAATATTCTGGAGATCATAAATTCAGAAAGTTACCGAGTCATAGAGCATGGAAACAGGCCCTCAGCTTCCTTTTGCTCAGGCCCTCAAATCCTGGCAACATCTTCATAAAACTTTTCTGAACCATTTCCAGCTTGACAACATCCTTCCTATAACATGGTGACCGAATCTGAACACAATGCTCTAAATGCGGCTTTGCCAATGATTAGATAATTGCAGTATGACCTCTCAACTTCTATGCTCAATCCTGTGACTGATGAAGGCCAATGTGCCAAAAGCCTTTTTGACCACCCTATCTACCTGCGATGCCACTTTCAAGGAACTATGTACCTGCACTCCTTGATCCCTCTGCTCAATAACAAGGGCAGCTCAGGGATGGAGATTGCACATCTTGTGATTACCCACAACCTTTCTGGTCATCTACAACGCATGTCAGAAGTGTGATGAAATGCTTTCTCCATACTTCTAGATGATTACAGCTTCAAAAACACAAGAAGTTTAAGGCAACAATGCAACCTACTTGATTTGTATGCCATCTGATCTAATGTGTCTATATTACTAGACAAATATATTCACTACAGTGTGTACCATCCATAAAGTACACCATAGCCTCTAGTCAAGGCTTTTTCACCCAGACCCACCAAATCAGCAACTTCTGCTACCTCAAATGTCAAGGGAAAATGGGTGAATAGAATCAAGCCCTCTGACAAATCTCACACATTATTCTGACTTGCAAATATGTTGTAATGTTTTCATTCCCACCGAGTGGAAATATTGGAACTCAGTCCTTGGAGCACTTTGTTTTCATAGCAGGGACTGCAACAATTCAGAAAGACCACTCACTAGCAGCACCTTGATGACAAATAGCTATTTAAGACCATGTCATCAATGCCCACTTTTCTGATTGGTCAATACTTGTGTCTGCCTTCCACATAAGATAAAGCAAGATCAAACTGAAAATAGAAACTTGTCATTTTTCCTTTGTAATTCACAATTTTATTTAATTTCACATAACGTGATACACACAGCATATTGGATTTTACATAAAAACTAAAATAGTGCACCATATATTGACAATCAAATCCTTTGCACGATTCAGTCACGTAGCCTGATCCTTAAAAATGATTTCATAGAATGAATTGTTGCATTATAAATCTTTTAAATAACTTGTAAAGCGTGTGCACCAATTGTATATTGAACTATTGTTCAAAAAAGATTTAGCTGAACATTGTAATTTTGTATCTCCTCCGATTCTTGGATTTTCAGAACTCTTTCCCCTTTATATTGCACTTTACAAGAACCACATTTTTCTTCAGTGACAATATTGATCATATCATCCATCTACTCCCCCGCTTCAGTCACCAACACATTATTTCCTTACGTTTTATAAATATTGAAAAGGGGGTCAAGGAAAGAGCGTTCACGTCGCGGCCCTATTTTCACCAATCTTTCCAACACCACGCACAAGAAGCACAAGACAGACACCATTGTATGCAGATGCCGAGAGGTGTGCAGCTCTGGCTGAATAACTTCTAATCTTGTGTGTGGACTCGATAAGAAGAAGAAGAATATTGAAAAGGAAAGCCAACACACCACTGGTTTTATTTTACTTAAATAGTCGTAAAATACAAACAGATTTCCTAAACTGACAAGGGTCCGGCAAAAGGCACCTGGAAACGAATGAGTTATTAAGTTGAAGCCAAAATTGTAATGCTGGGATGCCAATGAGTGATAAAGAGTTTCTCCCAGTACTCGAAACAGGATGTGTAATTTCAGTTTTAAAAAAAAGTACAAGCCTGAAAATGCTGTAAGGTTATAAAGATTCCTAAATAAAACATGTAGCCCTATTAAATTGAGGGAATAATCATAAATCATCATAAATAGGAAATAAAAACCGAAAACAACTTTTATCACTGATATCAAGCACTAACCACGAAACAACAAAGATTAACAATCAAAACTTGCTCTGCCACGGATCAATGGTATTTTGACGGAAAAGGTGGGGAAATTGTATGGATATTACACTTAAGTCTGGATTTAACCGTTAGTCCGTCTCATGCACTCGGCTCTGCTGCACAAAGTGATGCAGCGAATTACAGAAAACAAATGTTACATACCTGGCAGAAAACCGAGGGATTGCATCAATTATCGTTCGCGTTAAGTGAATCGTGTTTGCTCTCCGGGGTGGGCGTGCGTCCGAGTTCGCATAACTTGAAGATGCGAGTGAAGCGGCTGCCCGGGCACGCGCACCCCTCGTGCACACGCTCTTACCCAGCGTGCACGCGCCCAATTCTCCATCGGGCACGCGCCTTCCTATACTCGTGCACGCATCCCACTCCTCGCCCCTCAATACCCCCGGGCACGCGCCCCATTTCCCCCTCGTGCACGCGCCTCCCATCGGACACGCGCTCAGCTCGGGCACGCGTGCCGCTTCGCCGTGCACAGGTGTTCCCCATTGGCGCCGTTCACGCAACTCCTATCCACAATTCCTCCTCCCCGTGCAATTTGCTCTGAATTAAAACATCCGTCTTAGTTACTTATTTCTTCTCCCTCTCTGTCTGTTGTTTTTATTCTCCTCCTGGAATTGGGCAGCGGATAAACCAGAGATTATAAACAATATCATGGACGTCAAGAGAGTGGGAAGCGCTTCGGCAAAACTGGAAGGCGGCTCGAGTGGCAGTAGCGGTAGGAGAGCATGTTGTTGTTGTTGTTGTGAGTGCCCACTCACGACTGGGCAATGACCTCCCATCTCTCTGATGGTTGCTTTTGCATGAAATTGTTTGAAAGAATTTGGCGAGTATGATTTCCAAAGCATGTTACGTTTCCTGCCCAAAATATTTTGATGGTTGCACTGCGCGCTTTGTGTACTTTTGCCTTCCTAGTTAAACGGATAGAGTAGAATTGAAGTTGGATTTTGAGTGTTCTTGATCATGTATCTTGGTTATTATTCCCGACTTGTTCGACAGAACATTTTTTAGTTAAGAATGTAAAACCGCAACGTTGAACTTTCTCCTGAATCAAAATGTGAAATGTCATTGATGAACAAAAATACCAATTTACTCCGCCGGCTTGGTCACTAATTGTGGTTGTCTTAGGTGTGGGCTTGACATTTCTTGTTCTATCATCCATTTGTTTCAAATATTTTAAATATTTATGCATTCTTACAAGTTTTTGGATTGTTTTAATCGTTCCCATTTGAAATAATCAAATATGTTAACTGCGAAGATGTTGCCACTTTACCAAGTATAAGACAAACTTTTACTATGTGTCGCGATACCTCCTAAGTAATACGTATTATTTTAAGTACGGGGTCTAATGATAACGAAAGGTGAATGAAAACATTTTACAAATGAAATCCAAAGGGAACATCTCCTCTGCCCGTTATATCGGCTTTAAAACCGAATTGAATGTTGCCCTCCCTTGTCTAGTTTGTTGATGGAAAGAGGAGTTAACTCATTCAGGATCACAGTTGTAAGAAGTTAACTGCGCACAGCATACTGTGGTGAGCCACGGGGTTTTGTTCTAAGAATGTATTGGAGTTTATTTTCCCTCTCACGGGTAATTGACCCTTGTATTTCGTATTGCTCCTCAACATTATCTTGAACACTCAAGAGCAGTGTAATCCTAGCCATCCGTTTATTAAGATATTAAGTTGTTGATTATCAATTCACTTTCTGGAATCATCATCAGAACGTTCCCAACAGGTATTGCCCGTGATAGTACAGTTTACTTGAATAAGCAGCGGCGTAAATAATAGACTCAAGATAAAAGATTAAACATCTTGATTACGTTTTTTTTGCTTTCTGTTTGAATAAAACATAATATTGTGTACATATGAAAGATTTTCTATTGTTGGTCCAGTCAAAATTAAAGTTCGGTTATATGAATTGAGATCCTCTTAATTCATGTTACCAAACATGCAGAATTAGTGAGTTGTATTTTCACTAAATATCTTCAACACAGCCGTATTGTGCTCTAATGCAGCCGTATATTTGGCTCAATGATCGCATTGCAAACCCCTGCCTTGGCTCTTCACACTGATCTTTTTTTGTGATAGTTAATCCAATTAACTGCCTGATTATCTATGTATCCCATATACAGTAGCACCAGCTTGACTCGGCTTGATAGCCGTCACTGTCAATTTGGTGGAATAATAGATGTAGATGCCAAGTGTGCTGTTGGAAAATGTGTATGTACTTACTTAGTATGAATCTGAAGACTCTTTTAAATTCACTGCAAAGAGGAAAATGTTGTTCTTGATAAGCCGTTATTACAATCGATAGATAATATGGCACAAATATTTTACATCAACATAAAACTTAAATTAAATGAACATTTGGAAGGATTTTCAATTAGGAAAATGATTTGGTATTGGATCTGTGATGCTTTGAAACAACTTGGGGATGTTGAGAATTTAACCAGCAGAAGGTATTGTCAAATATAATGCCCATTTTAAACCTTGGATATCTCCTGTATGCCCTGCCAAAGTGCAGTCTGCACTTGTGCATTAAGGAATCTTCAAAGTATTTCTTTGATCAATCAACATGGAAGTTCAAAAATCATATGGGAGTATTATTGCTGATACACCTTCATTGGTTCTAACAAAATCGTATTCTCCAGAACTGCTTACATCAAAGATGTATGATTCCATCACTTAGAATTAGAATTGGTTAAAAATGGTGACGATCAGTTTCTATTAAATTATTTTTGCTCCAATAGGCGCATCAAGTCTAAGTAGTACTCTTGATGTCTCCTGCTATTGTGGTAGTTGATAGCTGACTACAAATATTTTTCTTCAAAAGTACATTTTTTATGGTGTCTTTGTGCTGTTTTTATTTTTCAGTTTGTTTTTCCCCATTGTAATTTCACTCTGCTACTGTAACATACAAGGTTATAATTAGTAGGAAGGAACTGCAGATGCTGGTTTAAACCGAAAATATACACAAAATGCTGGTGTAACTCGGGACAGGCAGCATCTCTGGAGAGAAGGAATGGGTGATGTTTTGGGTCAAGACCCTTTTCGACCCGAAACATCACCAATTCCTTCTCTCCAGAGATGCTTCCTGTCCCGCTGAGTTACTCTAGCATTTTGTGTCTATCTTCGGTTATAATTAGTGTCATCCATGATGCATTTCTGCTTCACAGGCTTCTGGTTCATTTCCATCTGTGTGATACCATATGGTATCCTTTGGTCAGAAAAGCAGCCAGTGAATTGATTATGACAGTAAGACCAGTTGTTGGTCGGTCTAGTGAGACGGCTATTTTCCTGATTCTAGATAGACGTGTCACTGAACTGAAAAAGCTCTGCAGTAACTTAGACAGTCAAGTTTAGTGATGAAAATATGTCAAGACATGCAAATAGACAACTTGTATCAGTATCATGTGAAAGCAGTCCACCTCCACAGAAATAACCCTCTCACATTGTTCTCTGGCAACATTTTTGCCATTCGACATTTCTTCCTTTTATATATATATATATATATATATATATATATATATATCGGGGGGAAGAAGGAAAACTCCGCAGTAACATTTGGAGAATTTTTCCTTGCAGGTTGAGTAACTTGACAAGATATTTTTGATGTATCTATTATTTATATCCATTTCAGCATTCCAAAGATATCTTGAAGTGCTGAGCTGCAGCACAGAAACCACTTATTTCACCTTATCTGTTGAAGCTTTAATCCATGTCAGCCTAGTACTTTGCTGCAATACTAAACCACCTAAAAAAAAATGAAGGACATGGTCCTTTATGTTTGGATGCTTACAGAAAAAAAAGAGTAAGTTTGAATTTACATTTCATAAATGTCTGCACTTGCCGTGAGTATATGCAGAGTGGCTTGTATTGCTACTATCTTGGCAAAAATGCTACCAATGGTTTAAAGGTGCACTCCTTTATACAGGTTAGGCAATTATTTAATCTAACATTTAATGTGTGCATCTTTGTTATTAAACATTAATACCAAAGAAACAAGGTGCTCAAATTCTCTAAATTGTACAAACATTTTCTTGTCTCCAGATATGATTGGAAGTATAACTCTTTAAATTGCCATGGTCGGTTTAGATCCAAGCATGTACAAATGGGTCAATTCATTTTATGGAAATGTAAATTCAAACACACACTCTTACGTTTTCTCCAAGTATCATCCAGAATTTGCAGTAAATCAATAACACTTGCTTTGGAGAAGCTCCCTGCCAAGTTCTAGTGATGTACAGTAGGAACTTTACCTTTTCCAATACCCGCAAAACGGTAAGTATCAACATTAGTGAATTCTCCACCTGGCTGTGGAATAGAAATCTTGATGAATGCTTGGTTTTTTCCAAACATTTAGAATGTACCTGTAAATGCATGAAGACATCAAGTTGTTTAATTTGGCACACTCTTTCATTTACATTTGTCTCAGATATACAATTTGTTTTGGTGAAAGGTCTTTTCATAGGTAGCCTTCTCCACTGCAATTCCTTAGTTACCACTGTACACAGTTCTGAAAAGTGTGTTATATGCCTTTGTTAATAGTTTCTCTTCTTGTATCAGATGTTACACTTCAGGTTAAATGTGTGGAATAAATCACAATGAACTGAATCTGATAATTCTGTTCATCTCCAGAACAATAATATATGTTTTTTGTGCAAATGTTGAAAATCTAAAACAAAGCAGAAAATACCAGAAATACAGAGCAGGTCCGGTCATCTGTGGGAGGAGAAGCAGAGTTGATATTTCGGGTTAGAAAACCTTCATCAGAACTGAAACAGAAACAAAGGAAACTTGAATGTAACAATAAATATTGTACCGAAGGCTGCATTTCGCTCGCACAGTTTTCCTCCAGCTTGCATTAGTGCTCACTGTGATAATATTGGGAGCCACGGGCCGATAGGTCAGAATGGGATAGTGAATTGAAGTGACGGGAACAATGTGTGGGAGACCCATGTATTGAACACTGAATCGCACTGGGATTAAAAACTGGTCCTTCGCAGGACATCTGCATTTAGTCTGTTGCGGTATTGCTAATCTTCCCATTGCCATTTTATTTCCCCTCCCACTTCTATTCTTGCCCATCTTTAGTGGCCTCCAGTACTGTCCCAGTCAGGCCAATGCAAGCTTAACCCATTTTCTGGCTGGACAGTTTGCAGCCATGAGGATTTAATTTTGAATTCAAAACTTCGGGTAAGGTGGTATGTTTGTCTGTAGCAGCTATCCATCTATAATATTACCTTAGGTTTTTATCCATTTCATTCCCTCTCTGGGCATTGAAAACATGTCTGGCCTGATCTGCTAGCTTGTCCTCCTGCCCTTGCAAGTCCCTTATTGTTTTGTCTTTGTTCGGTTGACTCTGTTCTCACTCTCCAGCTACTCCCAGTCACTCATTGACCAGATATCTTTGTTTATAATTTATCCCATGGTCAGCTAAACATTTTTGCTTACAACAATGTTGAATGCCTGTTTCAATGCCTATAGGGTTTCTGCTGTTTTTCAGTATCAATTAATGTCTCTCTTCCCTTTCAGTGTAAATGTGGCTGGGGTTTTGATACAATCTAATTTTTATTTGGGTAGATTACAATCCAGCAGCATGAGCAATAAAGTTTTTAATTTTAAGTAGCTTCTACCTATACTCCCCCCTCCTCCTTTCCCCCCTTTCTCTACCCTAGTCATTTAACCAGTTCCACAGTTCACTACATTGTATCCCTCTTGAGATCACACCTTCCCAAACTTGTCATCTTTCTCTTCAACCTGACCAGTATCAAAAGAAACGTTGCTGCTCAATGATCAGTTTTGAAGTTAACATACCAGCAAAGGCAGCTTTTCTTGGATATTGTATCACATACATCAACTGTATGTGGGTCGGTGGGGGCGCTGCGAGTCGGCTGCCCTGCCAGCAGCGTGTTCGTCATTTCTACTTTTTAGTGTGTCCAAATGTGTGTTTTAATGTCTCTTGGTGTGTCTTGTGAGGGGGGGGGGGGGGTGGGGGGTTAAGGGGCGAACCGCTTTTGGTCGCCTCGTCCATGGAGAGGCGACTTTTTCCATATCACCTCCCTCGCGGCCTTACACCATGGATTGGTGCGGCCTTTCCCGGAGTCGGCCTGGAGTTTCAGCAGCGGGCGCAACGTGGACTTTTCATCGCAGAGTGGGCAAGGCCTTGCCGGGGTCGCCAGAAGGGAGTGCTTCGATCGCCTGTTACAGCCTGAAGCCGCGGGCATGGCGTCCGGAGCCTGGGGACCCCTCGCTAGGGATCGCCGAGAAGAGCTCCGACCGCCGGCCCGCGGCCGTTAACATTCTGAAGCTGCGGCCTTCGGTAAGAAAGCGCCAATTCGGGACCTCCAAGCCGCGAAATGTGTTTTGACCATCTCGACCATCCCGACGACAGGGCCTGTACATAGGGCCGTCCATAGCTGCGACTACGGAGGTTTATGGCCCCGAGTATGGGTGAACAATGGAGGAGGACTGACGGTACTTTGTGCCGGATGTTTGTGTTTAATTTTATTGTGTGTTCTTTTTTGATTGTACAGCTGCTGGCAAATTCATTTCACTGCACTTAGAAACATAGAAACATAGAAAATAGGTGCAGGAGTAGGCCATTCGGCCTTCGAGCCTGCACCGCCATTTGATATGATCATGGCTGATCATCCAACTCAGTATCCCATCCCTGCCTTCTCTCCATACTCCCTGATCCCTTTAGCCACAAGGGCCACATCTAACTCCCTCTTAAATATAGCCAATGAACTGGCCTCAACTACCTTCTGTGGCAGAGAATTCCACAGATTCACCACTCTCTGTGTAAAAAATGATTTCCTCATCTCGGTCC
Source organism: Malacoraja senta (assembly GCA_038087875.1). Lineage (NCBI taxonomy): Eukaryota > Metazoa > Chordata > Chondrichthyes > Rajiformes > Rajidae > Malacoraja > Malacoraja senta. Next base: position 334,774,595 of record CM075977.1, read on the forward strand.
CAAAAGTCTTCCCTCTTATCCTTAAACTGTGACCCCTAGTTCTGGACTTCCCCAACATCGGGAATAATCTTCCTGCATCTAGCCTGTCCAACCCCTTAAGAATTTTGTAAGTTTCTATAAGATCCCCCTCAGTCTTCTGAATTCCAACGTGTACAATCCGAGTCTATCCAGTCTTTCCTCATATGAAAGTCCTGCCATCCCAGGAATCAGTCTGGTGAACCTTCTCTGTACTCCCTCAATGGCAAGAATGTCTTTCCTCAGATTAGGAGACCAAAACTGTACGCAATACTCCAGGTGTGGTCTCACCAAGACCCTGTACAACTGCAGTAGAATCTCCCTGCTCTTATACTCAAATCCTTTTGCTATGAATGCTAACATACCATTTGCTTTCTTCACTGCCTGCTGCACCTGCATTCCTACTTTCAATGACTGGTGTACCATGACACCCAGGTCTCGTTCCATCTCCCCTTTTCCTAATCGGCCACCATTTAGATAATAGTCTACTTTCCTGTCACCAAAGTGGATAACCTCACATTTATCCACATTATACTGCATCTGCCATGCCTTTGCCCACTCACCCAACCTATCCAAGTCACCTTGCAGCCTCCTAGCATCCTCCTCACAGCTAACACTGCCCCCCAGCTTCGTGTCATCCGCAAACTTGGAGATGTTGCATTCAATTCCCTCATCCAGATCATTAATATATATTGTAAATAGCTGGGGTCCCAGCACTGAGCCTTGCGGTACCCCACGAGTCACTGCCTGCCATTCTGAAAAGGACCCGTTTACTCCTACTCTTTGCTTCCTGTCTGCCAGCCAGTTCTCTATCCACATCAATACTGAAACCCCAATACCATGTGCTTTAAGTTTGTATGCTAATCTCTTATGTGGGACCTCGTCGAAAGCCTTCTCAAAGTCCAGATATAACACATCCACTGGTTCTCCCTTATCCACTCTACTAGTTACATCCTCGAAAAATTCTATAAGATTCGTCAGACATGATTTACCTTTCATAAATCCATGCTGACTTTGTCCAATGAACTCACCACTTCCAAATGTGCTGCTATCCCATCTTTAATAACTGACTCCAGAATTTTCCCCACCACCGATCGTAGACTAACTGGTCTGTAATTCCCCGTTTTCTCTCTCCCTCCTTTTAAAAAGTGGGGTTACATTAGCTACCCTCCAGTCCTCAGGAACTACTCCAGAATCTAAAGAGTTTTGAAAAATTATCACTAATGCATCCACTATTTCTGCGGCTACTTCCTTAAGTACTCTGGGATGCAACTTATCCGGCCCTGGGGATTTATCGGCCTTTAATCCATTCAATTTACCTAACACCACTTCCCGGCTAACCTGGATTTCACTCAGTTCCTCCATCTCATTTAACCCCCGGTCCCTTGCTATTTCCGGCAGATTATTTATGTCTTCCTTAGTGACGATGGAACCAAAGTAATTATTCAATTGGTCTGCCATGTCCTTGTTCCCCATGATCAATTCACCTGTTTCTGACTGCAAGGGACCTACATTTGTTTAAACTAATCTTTTCTTCTTGACATATCTATAAAAACTTTGCAGTCAGTTTTTATGTTCCCTGCCAGTTTTCTTTCATAATCTATTTTCCCTTTCCTAATTAAGCCTTTTGTCCTCCTCTGCTGGACTCTGAATTTCTCCCAGTCCTCTGGTAGGCTGCTTGTTCTGGCTAATTTGTAGGCTTCCTCTTTTGTTTTGATACTATCCCTGATTTCCCTTGTTATCCACGGATGCACTGCCTTCCCTGATTTATTCTTTTGCCAAACTGGGATGAACACTTGTAGTTCATCCATGCAGTTTTTAAATGCCTTCCATTGCATATCCACCGTCAACCCTTTAAGAATCATTGGCCAGTCTATCTTGGCCAATTCACATCTCATACCCTCAAAGTCACCTTTCTTTAAGTTCAGGACCTTTGTTTCTGAATTATCAATGTCTCCATCCTAATGAAGAACTCAACCATATTATGGTCACTCTTGCCCAAGGGGCCACGCACAACAAGACTGCTAACTAACCCTTCCTCATTACTCAATACCCAGTCTAGAATAGCCTGTTCTCTCGTTGGTTCTTCTACATGTTGGTTTAGAAAACTATCCCGCATACATTCCAAGAAATCCTCTTCCTCAGCACCCCTGCCAATTTGATTCACCCAATCTATATGTAGATTGAAGTCACCCATTATAACTGTTTTACCTTTGTTGCACGCATTTCTAATTTCCTGTTTGATGCCATGCCCAACTCCACTACTACTGTTAGGTGGCCGGTACACCACTCCCACTAGCGTTTTCTGCCCCTTAGTGTTTCGCAGCTCTACCCATATCGATTCCACATCCTCCAAGCTAATGTCCTTCCTTTCTATTGTGTTAATCTCCTCTCTAACCAGCAACGCTACCCCACCTCCTTTTCCTTTCTGTCTATCCCACCTGAATATTGAATATCCCTGATATGCGTATGTGATGAATAAAACTGATTTATTGATTGACTCTTTGATAACAGAAACCATAGCGTCTGCAGTGCATAGACTATCTGAAATCTACCTCAATTAGCACATGTGAAGAGATTGATGGTATTACAATCAAGGTTTAATGAGGATGAATGGGTACAGGTGCTGATCAATTGCAAACCCGTTATGTTTCTGGATTAATAGCTCCATCTTGCCTTAAGGGCAAAGGAATAGCTCTACAGGTGGCCAAAGACCAATGTTCAGCAGAAAAATCATGTCTTGAATAACAGTAATAGTATGTAAAATTCAAGAGGTCCAGAACTTGCTGAACCCATAACATGCATTGGCTCTAATGCTGATGAGATCATCTACAACCAAGCACCCGACTGTGAACCAAGAATGGAGAGGCAGTAGCAACTTTGGAAAGAGGCAGTAACAACTTTGGAAAGAAACACTTTTGAAGATCTACTCGGTCATCCTGGATGTGAACATGCTTTACTCCCAAAACAGCCTATTCAATCTTGCTTTGCTGACATTTCTGACTAATAAAAAGTTTAAAAAAACAAATGCTAACTTAAAAATAAAATCCAATTGTGTGAGTGGCAGTATTAATGCTGAAAGTCTAAACTTTCTCACCTTCATTCCCCTCCGCAAGGTCCGGGACTGCCATGACACAGAGCTTTTCTTCTGTTGGCCTCGACCTGAAACGTTACCTAATCCCTTTCTCCAGAGATACTGCCTGATCCGCTGAGATATGCCAGGTTTTTGTGTCTATCTTTGGTGTAAACCAGCATCTGCAGTTCCTTCCTACACAGTTTAGAGTTTAGTTTATTATAAAGATACAACATGGAAACAGGCCCTTCGACCCACTGAGTCTGTGCCGATCGACCATCCCCAAACACTAGTTCTATCCTCCATGCTAGGGACAATTTACAGAGGCTAATTAACCTACAAATCTGCACGTGTTTGAAATGTGGGAGGAAACTGGTGGAAACCCATGCGGCCACAGGGAGAACACACAAACTCCGTACAGACAGCACCCGCAGTCAGGTCCCTGGTGCTGTAAGGCAGGAACTCTACTACTGCACAACTGTGGTGCCCTAACTTGGAGGACTTATTGGGTTGAAGGGTCTGTGTTTATGCCTCATGATCAAGGTGACTCTAACTTTTAATTTTGTCTTTTTTCTCTTTTTAATGCTACTGTGGTTTCTAATTTGAGGGAGTATCCGTATGTCTACAGAATTGCTATAGGCATTTGGCACATACTGGATACCACTATTCCCTGTGTTGGTTCTCTGTGGTCTCACCTTGTCCATTCTCTTTCTTCCTTCACTTGAACTAGACCTGTTCCCAACCCTGTTCCCCTGCCTATTCCATTATCACCACTATTTAGTTTAAGTATCTACACAGGTGGCCGGGCAGCACGGTGGCGCAGTGGTAGAGTTGCTGCCTGATATTGCAGTACCAAAGACCTGGGTGGAGGTGGGGGAGGGTTGTTGGGGAGGGTGGGTGGAGGGGGGTGATTGAGGGGGGGGGGGAGGGAGGGTGGAGGAGAGGGTTGGGGAGGGAGGGGGAGGGCAGGAGGAGGGCAGGGAAGGAGGAGGGCAGCAAAGGAGGAGGGGGGGGGGTGGAGGTGGAGGAGGGCAGGGAGGGAGGTGTTTGTAGAAGTTGCCTAAAATTGGGGAATTCAGTGTTCATACTGCTGGGTTGTAAGCTACCCAAGTGGAATATGAGATGCTGATCGTCCAATTTGTGTGTGGCCTCTCTGGCAGTGGAGGAGGCTCAGGACCAGAGAGGTCAGTCTGGAAAGGAGAGATGGTGGTTAGCAACCGGAAGATCCAGTAGACCTTGGCAGATCAAACATAAGTGCTCACTAAAAGGTCGCCGAGCCCACGCTGTGTCGCACCAATGTACAAATAAAGAATATACAATGTATTCCCTCCCCAGGTACATCCCCTGCAACCGCAGGACATGTAAGACTTCTTGTTATACCTCCTTCCTGGAATCCATCCAGGGAACCCAACAATGCTTCCAGCTGAGACCGAGGTTCACATGCACCTCCTCTAACCTCATCTACTGTATCCGGTGTTCTCGTTGCAGGCTCCTGTACATTGCCAAGATAAAGCTCCGACACAGCCACTGTTTGAACGTTTACGCTCAGTCTGCCAAGGCCTAATGGATCTCCTGGTAGTTAATGACAACTCCTCTTTCCATTTACATTCTGACCTTTCTGTCCTGGGCCTCTTCCATTGTCATAGTAAGGCCATGTGCAAATTGGAGGAATAACGACTCGTATTTTGCTGGAGTAACATGCAACCCAACGGTATGAACAATTAATTCTCCAATTTTTCGTAACTTCTGCAAATGCCCCCCTTCCTCCATTAAAAGTTTGTTAACCAGTTCACAACTATGTAACCCCCATGTTCACACGTGTCTCTCACCCTATTAGGGAACCTCCTTGCATGAATTAATTTGGTGTCGGCCCTGTTTTTCTAGTTTTCGATTTCACCCCCTATCCCCCACAATTGGTCTGAAGAAGGGTACTGATCTAAAACGTCACCTTTCCATTTTCTCCAGATCTGCTGCCAGACCCGCTGAGTTACTCCAGTATTGTGTGTCTCAGGTTTTAATATTGACCAGTATACTCAAACTTAATGTGAATAGATCTAAAATTGTAATTATTTGGCTAATCATTTCGTATAGATTTTACTTTAATTTACATTAATGGTCAAAGAGTATGATCTTCAATAAAACTGCAATTTTCATATGTGCTGTATTTGATTTTCATAGAAAGCCATTTACTTTTATTAATTGCTATCTCTAAAACCAGTGATGCAGTTGTAAAGCCATTAAGACTAAAATATTTATTGATTTTTGATTAGGTTTGAGGTGAATTCTGAAAATATTGTGAATTTGTGAGCCATAGCATTCTTTCTTGCAGAGGGAGCATTATAAAAAAAATACATTATACAGTTTGTATGACTTTAAATTGAGAGATTCTGTGTTTTTAGTTCTCAAATAAATTATAATTTCTGGCTTTTTTTTCACTTGTCCATTATTTGCATTAACACGATTCTGCTTTCAAATGACTCTCCATTCTCCTCCATGGACTGTTTGTCCAACAACTGACACACCAATCATGTCATTGTCTCCCTCAAGAATAATATTTCAATACCAAGTTTACATATTTGAGCGTAACAATAGTTGCATCATCTCTCTTAGATATATACATTTTTCTTTTCAATTCCTGCAACTGCAATACATTTTGGAAAAAGGCTCAAGAACCAATAACTTATTCATGCAGGTGTAGTGATATGTTTTATAATATGTTGCTTTGTAAAAATCCTTGCCTGAGAAAATGAAATATTTCCTTCCTTAAATTTGGATATGTATTTTGTGAGTGAGGAAATTTGATTTTTCTCGGTATCTTTTGGCATGAAGTCCACAATACATGACTGAATACTGAGCCTGAGGATGACTAAGAATTTGACATCTGGCCTTATCTCTGTATATAGGCAGACTGCATTTGCCAATCAAGGTTCACAAAGTAAATTGGCAACAAGCCTAAAATCAGTTTCATTTCCAGAATAGTTGCAAGTTGGAATTCTAATGCTTTCTTCATTTAGGTCTTTTGATGGAAGTTATTTGTTTTTTCTTTTTTCTTGTGTCTTTGTATCATTGTGGGGATGATATCACATGTGTTAAATTACTCAACCAGTAATCCATGGATACTCGATCAAATCTTGCATGAAGCAGCTGAGGAGTTAAATTCCATTTAATTCATCTGGATTTGTGTGTATATTTTTTAAAGGCCAATGACGATTATGATGACTGTGATACCAATGATTGTCATTTGAAACATTATTTTACAAATATCTGAACGATATCTGATTCCAGCTCTGCACCAATTTAGAGCCAGCCAATCAGTTGTGTCAAGAACTGCTACATAAAGGCATGAAGATAAAATCACCTAGCAGCCAATCACCTGCCGCACAGGTGAGAAGTCCTCATTGTGAACATCTGTGGAGAGTAGTCCAATAGATTTACGTTATTCACAATGTAAGCACCATCATCATAATTGATGGGTTTATCTCAACTTTCGGTTGAGAATAATTTGGTAGGATGACAACTGGCCAAGTTGGCTGATTCCTTAAGGACATGAGAGGTGGACTGGATTTTTTGTAGACCAACATGAGGGTTGAAGTGGAATGGTAATTTGTTTGCCAATGGCTGCATAGATTAAGTGACCACCATATAGTCCATGATGAAGAGACAAAATCTTGCCAGCACCTTGAGGGCACGCTCTACGTTCTTAGACACTATTGCACTAATGATGTTTAGTAGAGTAGAGTGTTAATTTGTTCATGATATATGTATTTTTACTTCTATTTATTTTTTACTGCACACTGAAATGGACACTGGTTGAGGAACGTTTTTTTGTTTCCTCTGGGTATGCGAATACTCAGGAAATGACAATAAAGATATACAATACAATATACTCTCATTTCATTGCTCAGGATGCACTGTTGGCCTTTGGCAACAGCTTAATTGCATTGCACAATAATCAATGATCTCCTTCTAAAGCATTTCTCACAATTAAGCCAAGGGAACAACTATAGCTTGGTGAGAAGGAAATGTCAAGAATAGTATTAATGTAAATTAAGAAGGTCTCAACCTGTCAAAAATGACACAAGGACTAAAAACTAAAACTGGATTGCTGTAGCCAAGTGATCCCACAACCGAGGAGCAGATTAAAACCTTGCTGTCCTGCCACATCCAGTCAAGAATGATGCATGATATTAAAGCTAACTGGAAGACATTGTTTTGAGAACATCCCTATCCTCATTTAATGACTGTTGAGGAAAATGTAGATCCATTTGCAACGATCTTCATTCAGAATGCTGAATGATTGATTCACAATGTACGCAGAAAATGCTCAAGAATACTTGGCATGTTAGGCAGCATCTGTGGAGAGAGAATGCAAATTATTGTTTCAGGTTATTGATGCTTCATCAAAGGGATTCACCATTGCTTCCCAACATTACAAGAACTCAACCATAAGCCAAGACCAGTGAACAGATTGAACGTTTTGAATGTGGGAATGCCCAAGGCACTAGCTAAGTCAGATAGCTTTCATTCCAAAATCTATAACCTTAAACCCCTGTCTCACGGTGAGAGTTGACCCACGAGGTACCCCGAGTTTAAAACAAATTTAACTCGTGGTAATCACGTACAATTAATGTAGCGGGATCGTCGGAATTCGTGGAGGCAACTTAGCGAGTCTTGGCGCTAACGGCAGGTACCCGTGAAACTTGTTAGCTCTTGAAAAAATTCAAACATGTTTAAAGTTTTCCACGAGTAAAATGTACTCTTGAGGTTAAAAATTGAAACATTTAAACACGCTGTAAGAATGTAGTGGCCCGTGCGATTACCTCAGTGATTCGTGAGTCGACCGTGGGAACTCTTTAACTCAGCGGGCAGGCAGCATCTCTGGAGAGAAGGAATGGGTGACGGGATGACGTTTCCAAATTTCTGCTGTGTCTTTGTGTAACTCCAGCACCGTGTGTTCACTTTTTGTCAACCAGCATCTGCCCTTTCTTGTGTATGACATTATTTGTATCCGTGGCAGTTGATTGTCGCTCCCTTCAGTTTCCCAGGGGGTCGGGATGGGACTGGAGTTGGGAGGGAAAGATGTGGGGGGGGGTTGGGGTGACTTAGTACGGGGGACAAGTGTACTGACTGTGTGGGAAGACACTTTGGTAGTGATTGCCCATGGGATTCACTGTCGAGGACTTCATAATGCAGGAAGCATTATAAACAGTGGAGCGATTAACCCTGGAAAGGAGGGGAGACCTCTCTCTGAGTTGGACCCAGGAAACTGAAGTAGAAATTTTCTTGAGGTTATTAACGACAGATAAATGGATGGGAAGGGTTCAGTGGACTATGGGCCACATGCAGGCAAATAGGACTACCCCAAGACGCCAACTTGGACGGCACGGCCTATCTGGGCCGAAGGACCTGTTTCCGTGTGGTACAGCCCCATGACTAAAGCCTATCCAGTGGGATTGACATGTTTTGTATTTTTCCTTGCTAAAGATGCAGTGTATTTTGGTGCAGACCAGAAGCGCCTTCAATACCCAGAGAGAAGGGATGGGCGGGTTAGGTGAGCAGGAGAGTGGGGTTGTTTGCAGTTGCAGAGGGAGGGGGCAAGGGCGGTACAGTTCCCAGTCTCGGCTCCTGTTCTATCGAGCGTGAGGACGTGGATGGGTGGCTTGGTTGGCGGCGGCCCATGGTGTGGCAGAGCCGGCGTGCCCGCTGACTCCCATCCCCCCCCCCCTGGTCCGGGGCCACGCTGGGAGAAAGCCCCCGAGCATCTGCCCCGGGGCGACGGGCACTGACCTGCTGGCATCGCCAATGTGAAGACGGTGCAAAGCCCCCGCGTCCGGTGCAATGGGCGAGGAGCTGGGGAGGGAAGGGGTCACACACATGGCTGGGAAGCAGAGGGGTGGGGGTGGCGACAAACAGGGCCAATAATGAGATGGAGAAAGAAAGAAAGACGTGCAAAGGAGACCTACAATAGTGCATGATCTCTCTCGCGTTATGGCGGGTGATTGTCGCCTTCCCGCTGTTTCTGAAGCTAAAGCCTTGGGATCGTTGCCCTTCGCGTTGGCGTGGAGGGGGAGGGGGGTATTGTGCTGTTTGATCGCCCCCTGCTATCCCAGGGACAGGGGGAGACAGCGGCTTTTGTGACTGGTGGGCAATCACTACCAAAGTGTCTGCCCACACAGTCAGTACACCTCTCCTACACTTGTCTCCCGCACTAAGATCATCCCGCAGAGAATGATCCCAGCCTAACCCAAGAGCCTTGTCACCCCAGACAGATTAATGACACCCGCCCATCTCCCCCCCCCCCCCAACCTCCCTCTCAACTCGCGCCTGGGCACCATAGCAACTCAGGGGGCGAACCCTGAGCTCCGTCTCCCAACAACCTGATGCGCAACTGATGTGAAAGAACAGCAGCAGCGGCCGGCCGGCACCCGGCATGGACTTCTCACACCCTCGCACACGAAAAGTGTGTGCGAATAAACAAAAACAAGGAATAAAACCAAAGCCCGGCTTGAAAGGCAACTAAAAATATATTCCGCTTAGAACGAGCAGGCGCGGAGACATCCGTCCACATTCAAAGATTTCATCTCCCTGCAGTGTGTAGACCTGGCAGTAAATTCAATTAAAATACAGCAAACCTCCGCTCGCTGGTCTTCTAACTACGTGATGTGTGTTTCAAACAAATCATAAGTATAACTGCCCTGGCACTGGACGGTGCACATTTTCCCTTTGTAGGTCACATCAATAGATGCGGCCGCGCTGAATTATATCTTTAACTCAAAGCCGCAGGATGGAGATGTCTTCTTTAACACTGTTGCTTATTAAAACAGACCTTCATTCATGGTTGGCTTAAGAGTAACTCGGGAGAGGAACTTGGTAACTTGGGAGACGAACTTGGAACATCGCAGAAATGACAAGTAAACGGCAAACATAGTCATACCCGTGGGAACTCGGTTAAACTCTTGATCATACACTTGGAATCTCGTACGCAACCATGAGTCTTTCAATCGGGGTACCTCGTGGGTCAGCTCGCACCGTGAGACAGGGCTTTACCTGTTCTAGTGGCTATAATGTTGTCAAAATGCACAAATATATATCTCGTGGCAGAAATTCTACAATGCCTGGAAGCTATAAAGTCCACAATCATTGATACTTCATAAAGAGAGCCTTGGTATCTTGACCAGAAAATGCCTGGACAGAAAAGAAAATGGAAAATGTAGGAAATATACAGGAGATCAGATGAAAGTCAAGATGATTCTGACCTGATTCTTTTCATCAAATTTCACTTTCATTTGGGATTTCTAGTATCTGCAATGTTTTGCTTTTCAAGTATTTTGACTGGTTTCATGAGAATGACCTTGACATCCAAGAGCTAATTAGCAACCACATAAGGGTTTCCTTAAATTAGAAACCATAATGTAAGGCTGCCAGATATGTGTGGTACTTTGATGTTACAGAAAAAGAGAGTGAGTCAAGAGGAGCTTTGAATTCCAGGACATTCTCTTTTTAGAGTAGAAGTCTTTGTGGATGAGGAGCCAAGCTGAAACAGCAAATGCAAATGAGAGTGAACAGGACTGTATGGGTTAGAATAAATATTGAAAGGTTTTGGTTGTGTTCAGACATTGATTGGCCAGCCTATTGAGACACATCTGGAGGATAATCCAATAACAAAAGCATGAGGTAGGTTTCAGCAATTGTTCGTCCAGCTGCAATAGAGGTGGAAATAATTTGCATTGGAGATGAAACACTTTTTAGTTTTTGTTAAGCAAATGATAACGGACTTTTAATCAAAACTTGATTATTCTTAAATGTGCTGATATACAATGGACATTATTTTGCTGGCGTTTTACTACTTGTAAGTTACATTTGGAAGTAGTTTGAAGACTGGTTCTTGTAATAATGAAACCAATAGTTTTTGTACCATGTTGCCTCTGACTGGCTCAATAGTCTTTAGTTTAATTTAGAGATACAGTATGAAAATAGGTACTTCGGCCTACCAAGTCCACACTGACCATCGATTACCCATTCACACTATTTCTATGTTATCCCACTTTCTCGTTCACTCCCTACACACCAGGGGCAATTTAAAGAAGTAATTTAACCTACAAAGCCTCACTTCTCTGGGATGTGGGAGAAAACCAGAGGAAACCCACACAGTCACAGGAAGAACGTATAAACTCCACACAGGGGACACCTTGGGTCAGGATCGAACCTGGGTCTCTGGTGTGTGAGGCAGCAGCTCCACCAGCTGTACCACTGTGCTGCCCCATAATAATGGACAATGTAAATAACAATGGATTAAACCAAAGCTTTCAGTGCAAGTTACTGAAGGTATAAAATAGCACCTTATTAGTATTTATCACCTTGTTAATTTATTGAAACAACCATGGCCACTTCAGAGTATTATTAACAACAAATGTTGACATCAAGCCTCAAAAGGAGAAACAGGGATTAGTTTTTCAGGGGTAGAAGTTTAAGAAAATTCTTAGCCGAGAGGAGCTGTGAGAATGAGTAAGGGAATTTCTGAGTTTGAGGTTCAGATAACTGAAGATATCACAACATCAGTGGGGGAAAAATTATATTTATTTTATTTATTTATTTATTTATTTGTTCCGAACAAGTAAAGACATAAATAGGAATAAATAACCACAACAAATTCGAAAAAGTCAAACATTGGACATTCCAGGCAATATTTGCAAAGCAATGAAAAGCATAATGCAAAATTTAAATGTCCAACACTTTTTCTTTACAAGCTCGAAAAGGATTGAGAAGAAGAATAACTTATTTAATCTCACCCCTTCTCTCTAAACCCCTCTTCCATATTTAATAATTAATTAATAATAATAATAATACCCCAGACAATTTTTAGAGATACATACAGACATATATATACATACAACTGATAGACACATACAAGTAATATGTATGAAGTAACCAAAAGACATAAATGAATAATAAATAAAACAATAAATAAAATAATAAATAAACATTAACCCCTGTTTGTCAACGATCCCCTTCATCCCTGTACCTTGTGAAAAAAAGTTTTTTGTATGTCATTTTGAACTGGTTCATGTTTGGACGTTGCTTTAATTCCACATTCAAACTGTTCCACAATCCTACTCCACAGACCGAAATACAAAAAGTTTTTCTGGTCGTGCGGACTCTTTGTACCTTAAAATTAAATATTCTTCTTAAATTATAACCCCCCCACTCGCACATTAAATAATTTTTGTATATTTCCAAAAGGGGCCAAAACTAAGTTTTGGTCCCTTTTGTTTAGGGCCAAAAATAAGTTTTTATTTTTGGCCCTAAACATTATCTGTGCTGTTTTAAATGCAACCAAATCTTCTAATTTTAATAATTTTGACTGTAAGAATAATGGATTAGTGTGACCCAGATACCTGACCTTGTGAATAATACGTATTGCTCTTTTTTGCAGAATAGTTAATGAATGTAGCGAACTTTTATAGTTATTGCCCCAGACTTCTGCACAGTAATTTAAATAGGGTAAGATTAGTGAACAGTAGAGAATGCGGAGTGATTTGTGATCCAGAACCTGCTTAACTTTGTGTAATACAGAAATGCTTTTTGACAGTTTGGATTGTACATGTTTAATGTGTGATTTCCAGCTGATTCTATCATCCATTATAACCCCAAGAAATTTATTTTCATGAACTTGTTCAATTTCAACCCCATTTATCTTTATATTTGCTTGTGTATTAGTGCTGCAATTACCAAATAACATTATTTTGGTTTTGCTCAAGTTTAATGATATTTTGTTCCTGTCAAACCATGTTTTCAGTTTGCCCATTTCTTTTGTTATTTTGTCCAGTAGTTTTAAATTCTCCCCAGAACAAAAAATATTTGTGTCGTCTGCAAACAAGACCAGCCTCAAGGCGTTGGACACATTACAAATGTCGTTTATATACATGATGAATAGTTTTGGACCCAACACTGACCAATTAGAATATATCTAATTATTCTGATGTGCATTTCATCTTCTAGCTTAGCTTGGTTGGTAAATTAGCCTCCCATCCAATACAATTTTAATAGATATTTGTTTAGATTAGTTTAATTTAGAGATACAGCGCAGAAGCAGGCCCTTTAGCCCACTGAGTCCGCACCGACCAGCGATCCCCGCACATTAACACTATCACTAGGGACAATTTACACTTATACCAACCAATTAACCTACAAATCTGTATGCCTTTGTAGTGTGGGAGAAAACCAAAGATCTCAGCAAAAACCCACACTGTCACTGGGAGAATGTACAAACCATACAGACAGCACCCCTGGTCAGGATTGAACCCAGATCTCAAGCACTGGCAGCAACTCTACCGCTGCACCACTGTGCCAGAAATTCCTACAACATTCCCTCATGGTGACAAATGGACTGAAATGCTGACTGCTACTTGAAATTCAGTGGTTAATGAGTAGTGATTTGTGGGGAAATAGGAACTTGAAACAACTTCCCAGATGTTAAAAATCTTAAAATAGAACACAGTATCAGCAGTGTTTCTGCTGGAAAAGACAATACTTGAACATTTGCTTTATGAATTGTACAATTTTTAAAGACTGCTTTTCATAGTCATAGAGTGATAACAGTGTTGAAACAAGCCCTTTGGCCCAGCTTGCCCACACCGGCCAACATGCCCCAGGTACACTTGTCCCTCCTGCCTGTATTTGGTCCATATCTCTCCAAATCTGTCCTATCCATGTACCCGTCTAATTGTCTCTTAAATGTTGGGATAGTCCCAGCCTCAAATACCTCCTCTGGCAACTTGTTCCATCACCCTTTGTGTGGAAAAGTTACCCCTTGGATTCCTATTAAATATTTTCCCCTTCACCATAAACCTATGTCCTCTGGTTCTTGATTCACCTTCTCTGGGCAAGAGTTCTGTGCAATGACCCGATCTATTCCTCACATGATCTTATACACATCTATAAGATCCCCCCTCATCTTCCTGTGCTCCGAGGAACAGAGTCTCAGCCTACTATAGCTCAGACACTCTAGTCCTGTCACCATCCTCGTAAATTTTCTCTGCACCCTTTCCAGTTTGACAACATCGTTCCTGTAGCATTTTATAAATTAAAACCAGTGTCAGGGGTAATGGGGAGAAGGCCGGAGAATGGGGTTAGGAGGGAGAGATTGATCAGCCATGATTGAATGGTGGAGTAGATTTGATGGGCCGAATTCTGCTCCTATTACTTATGACCTTATGACCTTGTTTGATGTCCATTTTGTGACTTGCTTAACTATTTCTTCTCAAATTATGATAAATCACTGGAAATGAATACCTGAAGAATGAAAAATGACAAGAAGATTCTTTTTCAGAGATTTATGGGGTTTCAAAAAAAAATAAGAACATATGGTGGACATGGAAACGTCATATGAAGCAAAAGTAAAATGAGGGCATGATTCAAGGAATTTGCACTAGGATATTTGTTTGTGAGCATTCGTGGATGGTTCCTAACTCCTCTGGAAAATGTAACACTATGCATTTGTTAGTAATGGGAAAAATCAAGCTGAGAGTAAAAATGCCAATTGGAAGTTGCTAATTTCGTTCAGGCCAAATTGCTTTGACCAGCATCCATTTTCTGATTGAAGAACCTGCCATGAGAGAAGGGTTTGCTTGGTAACTTGTATTCTAAATACATTTGTTTCTATGTTGCATTTGATGGTCTTCATGGTACATTATCTTTCAATTTCAATTTATGTATAACTCATTTCATGCACATCATATCGAAAATAAAACAATTATACTGGTATGCTGAGAAATTTAGCGGCTGTAAGAAATAGTTTAAGAAATAATTATAGCCCAAGCTGTGTGCACATTGTTTTACAATCAACATAAATAGTACTGTTTCTTGAAGACCAACAGATGATGCTTTCAATATAGCTTTGCTCGCTGGCCAACAATTCTTATTTATGTAGCACTGTTTAACCTATCAAAACATCTGTGTTTCATTGGAGCATTGTTCAACTAATTTTGATATTGGGCAACATGAGATATTATTGCAGATTAGCAATCCCAATATTTTGGGTGAGGGTTTAATTCCTGAAAGCTCCCGAATGATGAATATTACTCAATTTCAGATAATACAGATATGAGTTTTCATCAAGGATCTCTCTGTACTTTGCTCCATTCATCTTTCCCTCGATCCTGACTCGTCTCCCAGTTCCTGCCGCTGAAAAACATCCCCACAGCATGATGCTGCCGCCACCATGCTTCACTGTAGGTATGGTATTGGCCAGGTGATGAGAGGTGTCTGGTTTCCTCCAGACGTGACGCTTGGCATTCGGGCCAAAGAGATTAATCTTGGTTTCATCAGACCAGAGAATCTTGTTTCTCATGGTCTGAGAGTCCTTTCGGTGCCTTTTGGCAAACTCCAAGCGGACTGTCATGTGCCTTTTACTGAGGAGTGGCTTCCGTCTGGCCACTCAACCATAAAGGCCTGATTGGTGGAGTGCTGCAGATATAGTTGTCCTTCAGGAAGGTTCTCCCATCTCCACAGAGGAGCTCTGTCAGTGACCATCGGGTTCTTGGTCACCTCCCTAACCAAGGCCCTTCTCCCCCGATTGCTCAGTTTGGCTGGGCGGCCAGCTCTATGAAGAGTCCTGATGGTTCCAAAGTTCTTCCATATAATAATGACGGAGGCCACTGTGCTCTTTGGGACCTGAAATGCTGCAGAAATTGTTTTATACCCTTCCCCAGATCTGTGTCTCGACACAATCTTGTCTTGGAGGTCTATAGACAATTCCTTCGTCTCCATGGCTTGGTTTTGCTCTGACGTGCACTGTCAACAGTGGAACCTTATATAGACAGGTGTGTGCCTTTCCAAATCCTGTCCAATCAATTTAATTTACTGCTGGTGGACTCCAATCAGGTTGCAGAACATCTCAAGGATAATCAATGGAAACAGGATGAACCTAAGCTCAATTTTGAGTGTCATAGCAAAGGGTCTGAATACTTATGGAAATATGATATTTCAGTTATTTATTTTTAATTAATTTGCAAAAATTTCTAAACCTGTTTTCGCTTCTTCATTCTGGGGTATTATGTGCAGATTGATGATAAAAAAAGAAAATAATTTAATCCATTTTAAAATAAGGCTGCAACGTAACAAAATGTGGAAAAAGTGAAGGGGTCTGAATACTTTCTGAATGCACTGTATACATCTCTATGCTGGAAAGAGGTACAGGATTGTAATGTGGTGTGTCATACTAATCCTGATGCTGGATACATCAGAATGAGAAGTAACAGTAAATCAGTCTTGTCAGCATCTTGTTGGACACAAAAATATAGGTGCTCCATATCAGACATAATGTGTGACCTTGCCCTCCATAATTCTTGCCACTTTGACGGCATTCCTCCTTTCTTTTCATCATGTTAACTTTCCTCAAGGCTGACACCTTTGCTTTGTATTTTTCTCCAGTATTTGGGTGCAATGCTGTTGACCTATTCATCCTGAAGTGACAGAAATCGGTACATTAATGCCTGAAATTAGAGTACAGTATGCAAATGAAGTGTTAGTGTGAGGTGCTATAGCACAAGAAGGGACTGGTAAATGGAACAGTAGTAGGCCATTCAGTTCCTCTTGCCTTCATTACTGTTATTGAGATCTTGTCTTTCTCCAGCACCACTTGTTCTGCGTATAGGTATGCCAAATATTATTTGATTCCTTTAATATTCAAAAGTTTATTGATCTTGAATATACTTAGTGATGCCCCTATGTCTCCACAATTCCTTTGGATAGAGATGTCCAATGTTTCATTAATTTTGGTGTAAAGCAGATTCTTCTTGTCTCAGTCCTGAGTGCCTGAATCCTTATTTTGGGACTGTGAGCTGTTTCTGGACACCTCGTTCATGGGAACCATCAGTGCTGCATCCACCCTGTTAAAATAAGTTAAATATTTCTGCTTCAATGAGATAATCTCTGTTTTCTAATTTAAACCATCCAGGGTGAGGCTTTTCCAAAGTTCCGAGACAAACCACTGCTGAAGGAATTGTGCAGGAAAGAACTGCAGATGCTGGTTTAAATCGAAGGTAGACACAAAATGCTGGAGTAACTCAGTGGGACAGGCAGCATTTCTCGAGAGAAGGAATGGGTGACAGAGGGGGAGCAATGAGAGAGGATGTTGCTGAAACAGGGGGAGCTAAGTCTGATCAGTCTGATCTTGATCGGTCTGAAGAAGGGTCTCGACCCGAAACGTCACCCGTTCCTTCTCTCCAGAGATGCTACCTGTCCCGCTGAGTTACTCCAGCATTTTGTGTCTACCACTGCTGAAGGAAGTCGGGTTACTTGCTCCAGTTACAGTCAGGATTAATGTAAGAAAATTAAGTGCTACTTGAAATTGAGATAGAGGAAAATGCTATCATTATGATTTAAATCATCTGTTCGGATTTAATTATGTACCTGAGGATCATTTAAATGTACTATTGATTAAATAACATTAATTCATAATTCATAACCTGTCAGTTTGGGTGTTTATACTTCTATAACCTGAAATTGGAAGGGCAAATGCAATGCACTATCCAATACTGGATCTGCACAGATTGTGCTTTTCTTTTCATTATATTTTTCTTATAAATTCACCAGTCCGTAAAAATTTACAGTGGGTCACAAATACATAAATCATATAACCGGACACAACCTCACATCGGGTCTCTTTAAATGTCTGCCATCACATTCAAGACAATTGTGACACTCAAACTTTTTAGAAAATCGGTTCCAATCTTTCAGATGGTTTTCCATGGAAGAGTAATTTTCTTTAAAAAAAAGAAATCTATAAAAGCTATTAATAAAAACAAATGTCAGCAAATGCATTAAAATAAATAATTATTTAAAGTAGATTTTGAAGACAGCTTTACAATTATTGATCACAGCTAAGAATTAATTGAATACGATCTCCCAAATTGAAGGACCATTTCTTCATGGATGATTATCTTGTCCTTTTTGAGTCATGGAAATATAAATTATTTGGGGTGAATATCAAAATCCCTGTGTGCCAATGTTCCCCTGATTTTATGTGGAATTCATTAATGTTGAAATTTAATATCTGCTTTTCTGGTAATATATCGTATTAGTTGGCTGCAAATTCAAATCTTAGCATAGAAACTTGTGAAATTGAATTTAATAAACCTGGGACTACATGAGCCAATACCAGAAAATTATCTTGTAAATTGCTGGAGTTTTGCAAAATGCTAAACCATCACATCAACTTAGCCATCAGGCATCATAATTATACAGCAGAAAATAAATTACTGGAGAAACTCACAAGGTCAGTCAGCATTTATGGAGGGAAATTGACAGATAATGTTTAAGGGTTAAAAGCTGCCTAAGCTGTGAAGTTCCTTTCACATTTTTTTTTTACTCCAGATTTCAGCATTTGCAGGTTTTCCCATTTTGTATATGCAAGTGGCTCTCCATGGTATCTAAACCTGTGTATAGAAATGCAATAGTTTAAAAACATAACTCAATACCAACTTTAGCAAAGCAACATAGATGTAAAAGCTTTTAATTGAATAAATATTTGTTCAAGCTTATGTGATCCTAGCCTCTGTTGCTATTCACATGGAATTTGCACATTCTGCCTGTGTCTGAATGAGCTTCCCTGGGTTTTCTAGTTTCTTCTTGTACCCTCGAGATGTGCTGGTTGAAAGCATTAACTCCCCACAGTAGTCAATTAATCTGTGAGAGAATAGGTTATGGGAAAATATATGGAGCAATGGGGAATTATGTGATTGCTCTTGAGCAGGTGTGGATGCAATGGACCAAATGATATTGTATGTCAGAAGGAAATATTTGATCTGGTACTGGTTTATCATTGTCACATATACATTATAAAAAAAATTAAAATAATTTCAGGTAAGCTCACTATGATGGAGACGAGATAAGCAAGGCTAAGATGGAGAAGGACCTGCAGAAGGGCAGGACAGTAGTGCAGCTAGTAGAATGGCTGATTTGTAGTGAGTAATGTAGGATTAGTATAAATAGTTGGTTAATGCTTGGCATGAACTCGGTGGGCCAAAGAGCTAGGCTGCATAACTCTGACTCGGACCAGAGTTGTCCTTTTCTCTTAATTGTATCATGCTTGGTGTGTTTGTTATATTTCCCCAGAAGGAATGTGGCCTGACTCGGCATGAATATGGCCTGAGTCGGCATGATGCCTGTGACGCATTCTATTGATTTTGGAGTTCAGCTAAAACCCGGCTGTTGAAGCTTTTAAGTTAATGAATGCTATCTCAGCATCTTTCTTTCCTTAAATGTTTTTCTCCCTTAATGGCTCACAGTGTTAATATTGGCCAAATTAAAGACACCATAAAATGGAGGATCCCTGCACTTGTCAGAATTTGCTTAACTCTTGTCAGATGAACTTTACAGGCTTTGATTGGCACCAGCCAGTTTAGGCACAGACTGGTATCCAGGATGGTGAAGGGTCCTGGTGTTCTCTCTGTTTCTCTTAAATTGATAACATGTATAGCAGTTTTGCAAACGAACCTTAAATGCATAATTTCAATTGAATCGCTGCAAAAGCATTGTACATAGTATAAATAATTTTGCGAGAAGGTCATCCTGTTAATCAATGATTGGTCGAACTGTTGAGCCTTGGAGAAACTGTTTGAATCTCAAGGCACATGTTTCAATGTTTGTTCTTATTTGCTTCCTTCTGGAGCTTTCTTTCAAATACAATGTATTAGCCACTGTATTATTGGGTTAGGGAAATGTCTGTCATGTATGGGGTTAATCCATATCTGTTATTGGATTGTAAAGAGACCACCCCCATGTGGTTCGGCCCCTCGAGGTCCGGGGACCTATAAAAGTCCGCTACCACGAGGTCCTGTGTTGATCTTCTGGGAGAGCGCTTTGGACTGTGTGACCTTCTGGAGTGTCTCTGTTTAAGCGAGGCCAAGAGGGCTTGATCAGGCAGATACGAGGATCGAACCCGCGGTGGTTAAGTACAGTGGTGGGAAATGTAATTGTGTTTTGTCAAAATAAAGTTTAGATGCGCAAGTGCTTGACTCAGTGATTTTTGACTGAAACTAGACTGGGTGGGAAGCTTAGAACGAGCAATTTACAGCAGGAGTTCAGATTCAATCCTGTCCTCCACTGCTGTCTTGTGTTGAATTTGCACATTCACCCTGTGACTGCATTGGGGTTTCCTCTGGGTGATCTGGTTTCCTCCCAAATTCCAGAAATATACAGGTAACTGGCTGCTGTAAATTGCTCTTAGGGCCCCTAGTTGGCAGTGAGTGGTAGACTCCTGGGGGAGTTAATAGGAATGAGAGAATATGGCGGGAGGGTGGACAATGGGGAATGGGATTGCTGTGAAAGCTGACATAAACTATGCATCATATTTTCTTTGTAGTAAGAAAATATAAAACAATAGCTTTACCTTTGCTATAAAAATTTCCCAGTTCATATTTTTCTGCAATGAAATCGTATAATTCTCTCAGTATTTTTTAACAACAAATGTGTGCCTATATTTCTACATAACAACATTGTATCCAGAACTCTGCTTCTGGGAAATTCTGCATTGTGCTCCATATTTTGGCACCTTTGCTTAGGCCTGGTGAATAATGTTCCTGTTGCTACAGAAAACCCAAATTCTGTTCATGCTCTTTGTTGAGTCAATGCATGCAGTACAATCTCAGTCTACTGGGTTGGGGGCAGAGTGGACTTGATGTCCATTCAATTCTTTTTAAATGAAGTATAACTCTGAAAGCCATATCAGAGGGAATTTTGCACTCTGCCCATTTGAGCCATCAATGGTGCAGCAGGAAATGCTGCTGCTTCATAGCTCCAGTGAACTGGATTCAATCCTGATCTCCAGTGGTATCCATTTGGACATCCAGTTTACACATTTTCCATAGACCTGCTTGGGGTTTCACTGGTGCTTTGGATACCATATATTGCAAGGACGTACTGGTGCGTAAGTTAATTGAGGTGGAGTTGGCAGGTTTGCGAGAGAGAATAGATTTGGAAATAAGTAGGGAATGGAATTTATGCAATGCTTTGAAAGCTGGTAGGCTAAATAACCTAAAATAATGAGAGAAAAAAATGAAGTGCCTGCTGTTTTATTTTAAAACTCAACTATCAAAATTGCATTGTTGGATACCTCTAACCTTGACTTGGTTTATTGAGATTAATTGGTGATGTGCTGGTAAATGAGTCACAGAGAATAGTTGGGTATCTTGAAGGAACTGTCAATTCAGAGGTAAAAGTGGGTAATTACTGCACTTAAAATAACTGAAAGATATTTGTGATCATTATGTCAAAGCCTGCATGTCGGTGCTTCTGGAAATAATCAAATATTGAATGTTCAAATAAACAATTTATAACTTTTTTACTGCAACCATCAGCCCTGAGTCAAAGGGACATGCTCTCCACATGATGCCTCACGCACAAATAGTTTTGGTTCTTGCATTGTATCTTGCCCCTTTCAGTTATGTTGATTCTCTGATAGTGGACAGATCGTAATAGAAGGGATTCATGACGTCTGTCGTCCAAAAAGAAACACCTAAAATTTGTACTACTTTACACGCTGTTCATAAGGCTATCACTACAAGGGCAAATTGAGAGATATCTATGTGCATTACCTCTACTAATTTAACAAGTCAGAATTGATATTCCAGTTGCCAGTTATTTAATTTTCCATTTTATTCCCAATCTGACTTCCCAGGCCTTGGCCTCCTGTACATTTCTAGTGAAAACAAGCCGGAAAAACAATATCCCCATCTTTTTCAACTGTACATAACACAGACTTCCTGACTATTGTGAGTTCAACATTTTTGAGTAATAATTCTGCCACTCCCACTTGCATCTTCTTGAGACCCTTTCTTGTGCACTAATTCGTCCCATGACTATTTCCTTCTGCCATTTAATTTTTGCATTTCATGCCTTAAAATCTTTAATTTTTCTTTCTCTGGCCTCGACCCTTGCACTTCAAAAATATAACTTTTTCTGTCCCTGTCTCTATGAAGGTTTAATTTTTTTTTTTCTGTCTAGAAATGCTGCCTGATTGTTGTGTTTCCAACTTTCTTTAATGTCAGAATTTCAGTATCTGTGGAATATAAATTACAAATGGTGAATGCTGGAAATGCTCAGGAGGGCAACCAGTATTTGTGGAAAAAGAAATAACGTTGTCAAGGACCTGTCATTTGAATTGGGGGTATGTTATAACATTGAAGTCTGTGATAAAAGGGCTACATTATAAAACAGTTTTAATGCAATGTAAGCTGCTTCTTTAAATATCTGGTTCGCTGATTGCACTGTGGGAGCTAGTTCTAAGGTATTTATTTTAAATGGTTTTATTAAGAATATGTACAACAATGATGTGGATTCTCAGAGTTGGAAGCACTTCTGATCCATGGAAATGATGTGTGTTGTTCAGTGTTGAACAAATTTTACTTTCTTGTTAAGCCCAGCGATTCTACTCAATGCAATATGAAGATATAAACATTGAATGTTGCTTTTTATTTTCTGCCTCTTTTTTTTCAAAGGCTGCCTTCTGCCTTTGAAAGAGCAGTTGCACTTGCAGATTGCCACCATACATAACTGAAATGATTAGCATCCATTCACCACTAGACTCTGCCTCGGGGAGGAGCCATGCGAAAGCTCAGTGTGGTGTGGAGAGTAAGTGCGAGTCTTTGGATCAAAAAACTGCAACGTAGAGGATGATGACGGGATGAGGTATATCTTTTTTTTCTCTTCCCTATTTCCCTCGTCCAGTACAGTAAAGATGATAGTTAGGGCAGTTGTTTACTCCTCATGCAAGATATGGTAAGTTGGGGAGTCTTGCAATACACTCGTGAGAGAAGCGTCCAGCTGCAGCTCCTTACAAACGGTTTTCAAGAGAGAATTAGATTTAGCTCTTGGGGCTAAGGGAATCAAGGGATATGGAGAAAAAGCCGGAGTGGGGTAGTGATTTTGGATGATCAGCCATGATCATATTGAAAGGTGGTGTTGGCTCGAAGGCCCAAATGGCCTACTCCTGCACCTATTTTCTATGTTTCTATTAGGGGACTGGAGAAACAGCTGGCTGACAAATGCCATTTTGTGGCCCCTTTTAGCCCTTCTATTGCCTGTTTGAGTTTATATTCCTCAAAGGCTCTGTCTGATTCCATCCTCTTGAGCCTTGCATGTGCTTCCTTTTTCCTTTTGACCAAATATACAGCCTGTTTGGTCATCTGAGGTTCCGTAACTTTGCCATCCTTATCCCTATTTACTGGAACATGTCAGTTCTGAACATCGATCAATTAGCCTTTAAACAACATCTTCTTGTCAGAAGTGGACTTGCTCAACAACAATTTCTCCTATCCAGCCAGGCTAATTTTGCAACACAAGATCCAGTGTGTTCCTTCTCGTCTTGAAATATCCAGGTACTGTTTCCAGAAACCCTCCTGTAAACACCTCTTAATTTCTGCCCCGTTTATTTGGAACTGAGCAAGACTTAGTCAATATTGGGGAAGTTAAAGTTGCCTATGAAGACAAACCTGTTGCATTGGCATCTTTCCATAATTTGTCAACACATCTGTTCCTCTACTTCCTGCTTGCTGTTGGGGAGGCTGACACTACCATCCCAGAAAATTGCTTGCACCTTTTTTATTTCTAAGCTCCACCCATACTGTCTCTGTGGACAAACTCTCCAGTATGTCCTCTCTCAATGCTGCCGTGGCGGTCTCTCTGATCAGTAGTGCAACTCCTTCACCTCTGACATCCTTGCGATCATGTCAGAAACATCAAAACCACAGAACTTTGTCAAGAACAGATGAATGCATGGCTCAGGAGGTGTTTTTTGGATTCCGATTTTTAGATTGTAGTTTCTGTGTGGTAGCTGTCAACTGGATTCACCACAAAGTCAAGTATTTCATATTCCACACCCTTTCAGAAATGTGATGAAGACCAACAATGTGGTTTTGTCTTCAAATTGTAATAGTTGGAGGTTTAAGCTTTTTTCTTTTTTTCTTTATTCCCCTTTTCATATCTTAATCCACTGGTTTGTTCCCTTTATTAATGTTATAAAGTTTGAATCTGATTGATTAAAGATAACAACTGCGAACCCTGATTGGTCAGATTGCAAATCCTGGCTTACCTGAAGGATCAGACTTCCATCATTTCAATAAGCAGAAAAAATCTACCCGAGCAATTGTGAATATGCTGTTGGACGTCCTTTGCACAGTTTGGCCTTTGCTTAACAGCTAAATTTAGATAATTATTATTTCCAGCTTCAGAATGAATTCTTTTTAACTGTTCCAATGTAAAAATGCTAATACAGTTCTATCATTTCTCTATGTTGATCAACTTCTGTTGATAAATACAATGAATTGATCTTGAGTAATTTTTGACCATATTTGGTGGGAAAAGCAAATTATAGGGAGTTGGGTACAAGATTTAAAAGCAGGACCCCAAGGATAATCTCTGGATTATTCCCACTGCCATGTGCTTGTGAGGGTAGAAATAGGAAGATAGGACAGAGGAATGTGTCTCACGAGCTGGTGCAGTGATTCTGAATTATTTTTTTTAGACCACTGGGATTTATTCTGGGGAAGAGGTGACCTGTACATGAGGGTCAGGCTACACTTGAACTGAAGTGTGACTAATATCCTTGCGGGGAGGTTCACTGGTTAGCGCGCAACAAAAAGCTTTTCACTGTAACTGGGTACATGTGACAATAAACTAAACTAACTAGTGCTACTCAGGAGGGTTTAAACTAGAGGCAAAGGGGTGGAAAACATAGAACATAGGAAATAGGTGCAGGAGTAGGCCATTTGGATCTTCGAGCCTGCACCGCCATTCAATATGATCATGGCTGATCATCCAACTCAGTATCCTGTACCTGCCTTCTCTCCATACCCCCTGATCCCTTTAGCCACAAGGGCCACATCTAACTCCCTCTTAATATAGCCAATGAACTGGCCTCAACTACCTTCTGTGGCAGAGAATTCCACAGATTCACCACTCTCTGTGTGAAAAATGTTTTTCTCATCTCGGTCCCAAAAGATTCCCCCTTATCCTTAAACTGTGACCCCTCGTCCTGGACTTCCCCAACATCGGGAACAATCTTCCTGCATCTAGCCTGTCCAACCCCTTAAAAATGTTGTAAGTTTCTATAAGATCCCTCCTCAATCTTCTAAATTCTAGCGAGTACAAGCCGAGTCTATCCAGTCTTTCTTCATATGAAAGTCCTGACATCCCAGGAATCAGTCTGGTGAACCTTCTCTGTACTCCCTCTATGGCAAGAATGTCTTTCCTCAGATTTGGAGACCAAAACTGTACGCAATACTCCAGGTGTGGTCTCACCAAGACCCTGTACAACTGCAGTAGAACCTCCCTGCTCCTATACTCAAATCCTTTTGCTATGATTGTTAACATACCATTCGCTTTCTTCACTGAAAGTAGGCACCTGCATGTCTACTTTCAATGACTGGTGCACCATGACACCCAGGTCTCGTTGCATCTCCCCTTTTCCTAATAGGCCACCATTCAGATAAACATGGTAGTAGGTCAGAAATTATAAGGAATAATGGGAAGATGGAGGTTAGGACCAGTAAGTCTCAAAACGAGGACAAGCAGGGAGAGGTGAAAGCCTATGTTGATGTTGATGAATTGAAGTGTGTTTTATTTCAATTTCAGGAGTCTTGCTGGCACCGACGATGGCTGCCACGGTGTACTGCTCCTTGTTGTTTTGTATGTGTTTGTTCATTTGTGCCGTCTGTGAAAACCCCACAAAGATTACTTTCATGAGAAAGATACTCATTAACATCAGACATTCAGTAACTCCAAACATCGTTCCGGATTTCTCTCAACCGCTGGATTTTTTGGACATGCTCGTCGGCGGGGCTGTGGCTGCTTTCAAGGTGTTGAGACGGAGGAGGACCATTGGGAAGCACTCTGGAGCACTCACCCGAACACTGGCAACGAGGATCACATACACCACTCCCGAGCATATTCCTGGCAAACGTACGTTCTCTCAATAACAAAGAGGATGAACTGCAACTCCTGCGCCGGACAAACAAGGACTTCTCTCGAGCCGCTGCCCTGTGTTTCACCGAAACCTGGCTGTGTGAGTCAACCCCGGACAGCACGCTGCAACTGGTTGGCTTCCAACTTCACAGAGCGGACCGGAGGCAGTGGGGAAATCAAGAGGTGGTGGAATATGCTTCTATACCAACCAGGACTGGTGCAGCGACATCACGGTAATGTCAAACATCTGCTCTCCCAACCTAGAATCCTTCTTTATAAACTGCAAACCTTTCTCCTCTCTGAGGGAATTTAACTCCTCTATTCTCACTGGAGTTTATCTTCCCCCCCCCCCCCCCCCCAATGCCTGTGTACGTGAGGCACAAACGCAACTCCCTGACCAGGTAATGAGGGTAGAGAGTGACTTCCATGGTCATTGTTTTGGGGACTTTAACAAAGCTAACCTCAGCAGTGACCTTCCAAAGTACAGACTTCAGGTTACCTGCCCCAACAGAGGGGAGAGAACACTTGACCACTGTTACACATCAATCAAGAACACATATCGCTCTGTTCCCCGGGTGGGTCTGGGTCTCTCTGATCATTGTCTAGTTCGCCTGTGGTCAGAACAACGAAAAGGTGGATAAGCGAGGGCATTGAGAACCTACAATCCTGCTTTGACTGCATGGATTGGAATGTGTTCAGTGAAGCAACCACAAGCCTCGATGAGTATACAGACACTGTATCATCATATGTCAGCTTTTGTGAGGACAGTTGCATTCCAACTAGGACCCGGACCTGGTTCAACAATGACAAGCCCTGGTTTACTGCAGAAATCGGACAGCTCCGCCAGTCTTAAGAGGAAGCCTACAGTTCCTGGGAACCATCATCTCCAAGGACCTTAAGTGGGGGGGGGGCTACCATCGACTCCACAGTCAAAAAGGCACAACAGAG
Organism: Malacoraja senta; assembly: GCA_038087875.1. Lineage (NCBI taxonomy): Eukaryota > Metazoa > Chordata > Chondrichthyes > Rajiformes > Rajidae > Malacoraja > Malacoraja senta. Next base: position 334,801,593 of record CM075977.1, read on the forward strand.
GATGTACTTCCTGTGGCAGCTGAGGAAGAACAATCTGCCACAGGCAATAATGGTCCAATTCTATACGGCCATCGTAGAGTCTGTCCTCACCTTCTTCATCATGGTTTGGTTTGGCTCAGCCACTAAGCACGACATCCGGAGGCTGCAGCTGAGAAGGTTATTAGCTGCAACCTTCCCTCCACTGACGAACTGTACACTGCAAGGGCCAGGAAGCAAGCGGGTAAGATCACCCCTGACCCCTCTCACCCTGGCCACAAACTCTTTGAATCACTTCCCTCTGGAAGGTGTCTCAGGACTGTCGAAGCTGCCACAGCCAGGCATAAAAACAGCTTTTTTCCACGAGTAGGAGCTCTACTCAATAACCAAAAGTCTGTAGCCTCCTTTTGCTCTGGTATTTTATTTAATTCATATGTTTACTCGATGATGTTTTATTACTAAAGGTTAATGTTTTATGTGTCATTCCTAACTGTCACTGTATGTCATGTTGTCACTTGTGGGTGGAGCGCCAAGGGAAATTCCTTGCATGTGAATATACTTGCCCAATAAACTTATTCATTATTGTGGGGATAGCAGTTTAATTTATAGAAACATAGAAACATAGAAAATAAGTGCAGGAGTAGGCCATTCGGCCCTTCGAGCCTGCAAAGCCATTCGATATGATCATGGCTGATCATCCAACTCGGTATCCCAGCCCTGCCTTCTCTCCATACCCCCTGATCCCTTTAGCCACAAGGGCCACATCTAACTCCCTCTTAAATATAGCCAATGAACTGGCCTCAACTACCTTCTGTGGCAGAGAATTCCACAGATTCACCACTCTCTGTGTAAAAAATGATTTCTCATCTCGGTCCTAAAAGACTTCCCTCTTATCCTTGAACTGTGACCCCCTAGTTCTGGACTTCCCCAACATCGGGAATAATCTTCCTACATCTAGCCTGTCCAACCCCTTAAGAATTTTGTACGTTTCTTTAAGATCCCCCCTCAATCTTCTAAATTCTAGCGTGTACAAGCTGAGTCAATCCAGTCTTTCTTCATATGAAAGTCCTGCCATCCCAGGAATCAGTCTGGTGAACCTTCTCTGTACTCCCTCTATGGCAAGAATGTCTTTCCTCAGATTAGGAGACGAAAACTGTATGCAATACTCCAGGTGTGGTCTCACCAAGACCCTGTACAACTGCAGTAGAACCTCCCTGCTCTTATACTCAAATTCTTTTGCTATGAATGCTAACATACCATTTGCTTTCTTCACTGCCTGCTGCACCTGCATGCCTACTTTCAATGACTGGTGTACCATGACGCCCAGGTCTCGTTGCATCTCCCCTTTTCCTAATCGGCCACCATTCCGATAATAGTCTACTTTCCTGTTTTTGCCACCAAAGTGGATAACCTCACAATTATCCACATGCATCTGCCATGCATTTGCCCACTCACCCAACCTTTCCAAGTCACCTTGCAGCCTCCTAACATCCTCTTCACAGCTAACACTGCCCCCCAGCTTTGTGTCATCCGCAAACTTGGAGATGTTGCCTCATCCCAATTCAATTCCCTCATCGAGGTCATTAATATATATTGTAAATAGCTGGGGTCATAGATACATAGATACATAGAAAATAGGTGCAGGAGTAGGCCATTCGGCCCTTCGAGCCTGCACCGCCATTCAATATGATCATGGCTGATCATCCAACTCGGTATCCCGTACCTGCCTTCTCTCCATACCCCCTGATCCCTTTAGCCACAAGGGACACATCTAACTCCCTCTTAAATATAGCCAATGAACTGGCCTCAACTACCCTCTGTGGCAGAGAGTTCCAGAGATTCACCACTCTCTGTGTGAAAAAGTTTTTCCTCATCTCGGTCTTAAAGGATTTCCCCCTTATCCTTAAGCTGTGACCCCTTGTCCTGGACTTCCCCAACATCGGGAACAATCTTCCTGCATCTAGCCTGTCCAACCCCATAAGAATTTTGTACGTTTCTATAAGATCCCCTCTCAATCTCCTAAATTCTAGCGAGTATAAGCCAAGTCTATCCAGTCTTTCTTCATATGAAAGTCCTGACATCCCAGGAATCAGTCTGGTGAACCTTCTCTGCACTCCCTCTATGGCTATAATGTCCTTCCTCAGATTTGGAGACCAAAACTGTACGCAATACTCCAGGTGTGGTCTCACCAAGACCCTGTACAACTGCAGTAGAACCTCCCTGCTCCTATACTCAAATCCTCTTGCTATGAAGGCCAACATACCATTCGCTTTCTTCACTGCCTGCTGCACCTGCATGCCTACTTTCAATCACTGGTGTACCATGACACCCAGGTCTCGCTGCACCTCCCCATTTCCTAATCGGCCACCATTTAGATAATAGTCTGCCTTCCCGTTTTTGCCACCAAAGTGGATAACCTCACATTTATCCACATTATACTGCATATGCCAAACATTTGCCCACTCACCCAGCCTATCCAAGTCACCTTGCAGTCTCCTAGCCTCCTCCTCACAGCTAACACTGCCCCCCAGCTTAGTGTCATCCGCAAACTTGGAGATGTTGCTTTCAATTCCCTCGTCCAGATCATTAATATAAATTGTAAATAGCTGGGGTCCCAGCACTGAGCCTTGCGGTACCCCACTAGTCACTGCCTGCCATTGTGAAAAGGACCCGTTTACTCCTACTCTTTGCTTCCTGTTTGCCAGCCAGTTCTCTATCCACATCAATACTGAACCCCCAATACCGTGTGATTTAAGTTTGTATCCTAATCTCTTATGTGGTACCTTGTCGAAAGCCTTCTGAAAATCCAGATACAACACATCCACTGGTTCTCCCCTATCCACTCTACTAGTTACATCCTCGAAAAATTCTATAAGATTCGTCAGACACAATTTACCTTTCGTAAATCCATGCTGACTTTGTCCAATGATTTCACCACTTTCCAAATGTGCTGCTATCCCATCTTTAATAACTGACTAGCAGTTTCCCCACTACCGATGTTAGACTAACTGGTCTGTAATTCCCCGTTTTCTCTCTCCCTCCCTTCTTAAAAAGTGGGGTTACGTTTGCTACCCTCCAATCCTCAGGAACTACTCCAGAATCTAAAGAATTTTGAAAAATTATCACTAATGCATCCACTATTTCTGGAGCTACTTCCTTAAGTACTCTGGGATGTAGCCTATCTGGCCCTTGTGATTTATCGGCCTTTAATCCATTCAATTTACCCAACACCACTTCCCGACTAACCTGGATTTCACTCAGTTCCTCCATCTCCTTTGACCCGCGGCCCCCTGCTATTTCCGGCAGATTATTTATGTCTTCCTTAGTGAAGACGGAACCAAAGTAGTTATTCAATTGGTCCGCCATATCCTTGTTCCCCATGATCAATTCACCTGTTTCTGACTGCAAGGGACCTACATTTGTTTTAACTAATCTCTTTCTCTTCACATATCTATAAAAACTTTTGCAGTCAGTTTTTATGTTCCCCACCAGTTTCCTTTCATAATCTATTTTCCCTTTCCTAATTAAGCCCTTTGTCCTCCTCTGCTGGTCTCTGAATTTCTCCCAGTCCTCTGGTATGCTGCATTTTCTGGCTAATTTGTACGCAACATCTTTTGCTTTGATACTATCCCTGATTTCCCTTGTTATCCACGGATGCACTACCTACCCTGATTTATTCTCTTGCCAAACTGGGATGAACATTTTTTGTAGTTCATCCATGCAGTCTTTAAATGCCTTCCATTGCATATCCACCGTCAACCCTTTTAGAACTACTTGCCAGTCAATCTTGGCCAATTCAAGTCTCATACCCTCAAAGTTACCTTTCTTTAAGTTCAGAACCGTTGTTTCTGAATTAACAATGTCACTCTCCATCCTAATGAAGAACTCAACCATATTATGGTCACTCTTGCCCAAGGGGGCACGCACAACAAGTCTGCTATCTAACCCTTCCTCATTACTCAATACCCAGTCTAGAATAGCCTGCTCTCTCGTTGGTTCCTCTACATGTTGGTTTAGATAACTATCCCTCATACATTCCAAGAAATCCTCTTCCTCAGCACCCCTGCCAAGTTGATTCACCCAATCTATATTTAGATTGAAGTCACCCATTATAACTGTTTTGCCTTTGTTGCACGCATTTCTAATTTCCTGTTTGATGCCATCCCCAACTTCACTACTACTGCTAGGTGGCCTGTACACAACACCCACCAGCGTTTTCTGCCCCTTAGTGTTTCGTAGCTCTACCCATACCGATTCCACATCCTCCAAGCTAATGTCCTTCCTTTCCACTGCGTTAATCTCCTCTCTAACCAGCAACGCTACCCCACCTCCTTTTCCTTTCACTCTATCCCTCCTGAATATTGAATATCCCTGGATGTTCAGCTCCCAGCCTTGGTCACCCTGGAGCCATGTCTCCGTGATCCCAACTATATCATAATCATTAATTGCTATCTGCAGGTTCAACTCATCGACCTTATTACGAATGCTCCTTGCATTGAGACACAAAGCCTTCCCAGCACTGAGCCTTGCGGTACCCCACTAGTCACTGCCTGCCATTCTGAAAAGGACCCGTTTACTCCTACTCATTGCTTCCTGTCTGCCAGCCAGTTCTCTATCCACATCAATACTGAACCCCCAATACTGTGTGCTTTAAGTTTGCATACTAATCTCTTATGTGGGACCTTGTCGAAAGCCTTCTGAAAGTCAAGTCAAGAAATTAGAGTCTGGATTGGTGCTTGGGACGATGATGTAGCCATTGTGGAAATGTGGTTGTGTGGGGGCCATGATAAGGAGCTCAATGTTCCAGGATTTTGATGTTTCAAATGTGATATGCAAGGCCAGCAGCATAATCAAGCATGTCGCACCCTGGCCACTCCCTCTTCTCCCCTCTTCCATCAGGCAAAAGGTATAAAAGTGTGAAAATTCACACCTCCAGATTAGGGACAATTTCTTCCCAGCTGTTATCAGGCAACTGAATCATCCTACCACAACCAGAGAGCAGTGCTGAACTACTGTCCACCTCTTTGGTGACCCTCGGACTTCCCTTGATCAGACTTTGCTGACTTTACCTTGCACTAAACGTTATTCCTTTATCGTGTATCCATACACTGTAAATTGCTCGATTGTAATCATGTATTGCCTTTTTGCTGACTGCATAGCGCACAACAAAAGCTTTTCACTGTACTTCGTTACACGTGACAACTCAACCAAACTAAACTGATCTGTTCAGTGGAGGCAAAAAGGTGGAGGAGTTGTCCAATAATTAGGGAGGCTGTCTGCTGTAATATACTGGAGGGTTCATCCGCTGCAGCTTTGTGGGTAGAACTTAGAAATAAGAAAGGCGCAATCATAAATGATATTGCACTATTGGCCTCCAAAGGACCTCCAGCAAGCGGGAGATAGAAGGATAGATATGTAGACAGATTACTGAAAGATTGCTCCTGCTCAGTGCCAAAGTCTTAGATGGGACACAATTTGTGACGTGTATCCAAGAGTTTCTTGAAACAGTATGTAGATAGTCCAATCCGAGAAGGGAAAACACTGGACCTTGTGTTGGCCATTGAGCCTGGCCAGGTGACTGACATTACAGTGGAAGAATATTTTGGGTATAGTGATCACAACACGTAAGCTTTAAGCTTGTTTTGAATAGGGTGAAGGCTGGACTTTGCAACATACTAAATTGGAGAAAGGCCATTACAATGTTATTAGGCAGGAGCTCGGGTTGCTGCACTGGGAGCTGTTCTGAGCACATCTAAGGTGTGGGAGTCATTTATAGGCCATTCAATGAAGTGCAAAAGTGGCATGTTCTGGTAAGGACGAGGGATCAGGATGGCAAAGTAAAGGATCCTTGAATGACCAACGAGATTATAAATTTGGTCAAAAAATGAATTGCATGCAAGGTTTAAGAGGGTGAAATCAGAAGTGCCTTTAAGGAATATAAAGAAAGGAGGAAAGAAATCAAGTGAGCGATTAAAAGGGCCAAAAGAGGCCAGGAAATGGCTTTGGCAAATCAAATAAAGGAAAATCCAAAATATTTTTATAACTACATCAGTGTGTGGAGGTGGGTTACTAAACATATGCCTGGGTTAGGGGGTATTAGCTACAGGGAGCGGTTTGACAGACTTGGATTATTTTCTCTGGAATAATGGAGGTTATAGGGAGACCTGATAGAAGTACATCAAATTATGCCAGACACAGGTAAGATAGGTGATCAGAACCTTTTTTCCAGGATGGCAAAATGAAAAACTAGAAGGCATAGCTTTAAGGTGAGAAGAACAATGTTTAATGGAAATCTGCGGGCAATTTTGAATTTATGCACAGAGGCAAGTAATTGCTTGGAACGCACTGCCTGGGGTAGTGTTGGAAGCAGATAAGATCGTGGCATTTATGAGTCTTTTGGATAGGCGTATGGAACTGCAGGGAATTAATGGATATGGATTGTGTGCAGGTTGTTTCGAGTTGGTCTTGGCATCATGTTCAACGTAGGCATTGTGGGCTGAAAGGCCTATTTTTGTTCTGTACAGTTTTATGTTTCCAGTAGCTTCTCCAGAGTTGATCTGAAACCAACTATCAGTTTCCCAATTGATATCTTCCCCCTGAACAGAATATACAACTTTCCAGTTTTTCTTTGTGAAGATGTTCATTGGAGTAACTGATCAGCTTACTGTGCAGTCAGAGCAAAGTGGAAAAACATAAAGTTGTGGGTTGGTCTGCCCCTACTGTTGTTCATGCAGGGACTATGTTCTCGATACCATCCTGAATGCTTCTCTACTTTGAGAGAGTGTGGGCCAGAAATTCCCAGGAATAAGTGAAATTTTGCATTTTGTTGAATGTTTTCCTGGAATGTTTTCCTCATGCTGATAATCGTGTTGGAATTGAGTGTCTCTTTTATGTGTATGAAGTTGGGATGAGAATGATGTGGCCTCCCCAATATAGCTGAGAGTAACTACGGCCTCTGAGGCTTTAGTAAAGGGTATTGATGTGTTTTTTGTTTTGGAGGATTTTGTCGAGATGGTGTTGGTGAAATTTTTCCAGTGCATTGAGAAGCTTGTTGAAGGTAGTCGAGATCTTGGAAGCATAGAGGAGGGCAAGAATAACTGGTGCCCAGCGGACTGTCAGTTTTGTCAGGATTGTGGTCTCATCAATGGTCTCAACCCAAAACATCAACTGTCTATTTCCCTCATCAGATACATTCTGACCCACGGAGCTCGTCCAGCATATTGGTTTTTGCTGAGATATGATTCCTGAGATATATCACTCATTGGAAACAGTTCTCCTATTTATTCAGTTCATGGTGTTAGTCTGCATTGGCGATCTACCAGAAATGCATCTCTGCATCTTTCATTCTTAGCTCGTCTATCGGAATTTACTCTTCTGATTTTACTTTTGTTCATGAGACACCAAACTGGCGGGTTGGGCTACTTCTCCATTATATGATTGCTTATCAAATGGAAAATGCTGGAGTGAAAGTAAGAATATTGGTACTGTTTTTAGAACTCTGATAAAATGAGAGCTATTTAACGTTCATGTTCCTATATGCAGTCAATTCCATGTTACCTGGACTGGTAGGGTGAAGCAATTAGGAAACACAGTTTAGAACTAAAATCTGTTAAATGATAAAATCTAACTCAAGTGGCTAATATATCACGTCCCATCAATCAATCTTAAATTATTGTGATTATTCAAGAAATTTTGCACACCACAGGCAGATTCTAATCTTGCTCTTTATAATGAATGTTGTAAACACTGACAGAAAACTGTTCCATTCACGCTGTGTGATGATCCTTTTCGGTGTTGCTAAGTTTCCAAAAATCATAGAATTTCAGAAATATGCCATGCTGAAAGAGTTTATTCTGTCTTATTCATTTCAACTGCATCTTTGAGTAAGCAGTTTATATGTAGACATATAGTCTGCTTTATTCAACAGCTATTAAGTTCCCTTTCAAGTACCAGTCAAACACCATTTAAAAAAATTATTGATGGCATCAGTTATTATCCACCTTTCAGGTGGAATAGATGCTTGGCTGGAGTGTGAAAATATGACAACTCGCCTTCCTCGTTTGAAATCCTTTAGTTTTGGTCACTGTATTATAGTTTTGGCAGGTATTATAGTTTTTCTCCATTTACTTTTATCAAAAACACACTTCATATAAAACCACTAGCAGGTCACTTTTGGCTTCTTTAATTGCAGGGAGAATAAGTTAATTTCTCCAGCCTCTCCTCTTGTAAGTCTTTGCATCTTTATTGAAGTGTACAATATTCAGATGAGACCAAAACAGTTATTTATAAATTGTAACATAATCCCCTTGGTTTTAGACGTTATGCCTCTGGTACAAACCCTGGAATTGATCAGTGTCGACATGGTCTTAATCTAAGTAAAAGTAAAGGAAAACGTTTTAATTGTAGCTTAAAATTAAGAGTGTAGTCAAATCCTATAACATGGATAACCTATTTTCTATTGAATTTTAGAAGCTGAGTTAAATATTAATAAAAAAGCTTTTGTAAATTTCTAAATGTAATGGAAAGATAATGTGCTTCATTCTATCATTTAAAGTGATGTCATTTAATTATTGAAATCTTTTATAAAGTGTTATTCAGAGAGTGGCTATATGAAACTTGGGCTATGAATTAATATATATTCTGGACAAAAGAGTCATCACCCAAGGGGAGTCAGTGACATTTGGTTTTGTAAGTGCATTTCAATTAAATAGCTAAAAATAAATTAAAGATACTGATTCAAAAGCAAGATACTGGAAATCTGAATCAAGACATAAAATGCTGGATGTACAGATGAGGCGGCATTGGAGAGAGGAGGAAAAATGATTCAGATGGAAAACCTACCATAACAACAGATACTGCTTCATAGGCTATACAATCCCATCAACTCCCATCATCTTTATTAGGTTTGGGATAGATTTGAAACATTTTGAAATTATTTCTTGGAATATTGATGCGATCAACAATGCTGGCATTTAATACCCACCAATAACTGCTCTTGGTACAGATGCTGGTCAGCAGCCATTTTCAATCATGCTGTTCTTTTTGTGAAGATTCCCCAGTAATGAAAGTACAAAAATAAGACGGTGGAGAACATAGATTGTTCTGTTTCCATTCATCAGCTGCCTCTTTTCTTCCAGTGATGCAGATTGTAGGTTTGAGAGATGCTGCTGAAGCAACTTCAATGAGTTGATACAGAATATGGTGTTGATGGTGCACACTACAGCTACAGTGCACTGGTAAAATGAGTGAATAACTATGGGTTGGTTGATAGGGTGCAAATCAAGTGGGCTGACTAGTCATGAATGGTATTGAGCTGCTTGAGTGTTGTGGGAGCTGTTTTTGTGGGCAAATCCGGTATTTTTCGTGGACATCTACTTGCACCTCATGGACGATGGAAAGGCTTGGACCAGACATGATTTGAGCCTCTCACCATAGGATGCTCAGTATCTAGACTATGGGTAGAAATCCTGTAATTTGTATGTTTAGCAGCACTGTGGAACTATCACCCTAGGTTTGCCTTTTTGTTCTAGCCACAGAGTTTGGGTGGGGGCCAACGGATGATTCCATTATGTTTTGGTAAATGAGACTTCATGAGTTTATTGACAAGAACATTTATCGAGTAATATGATGGGAACCGGCTGCTCTGTCCACCAAGTCTATGCTGACCTTCAGGCTTCCACTCACACTAATCTTACCTTAATCCTATTTTTTGTATTCTTCCCACATTCTCATCAACTCCCCCCTCCCCCCAGATCAACCATTCACTTTACTGTAACTACCTCCTCTGGCAGCTGATTCCATATACCTACATATACCCTTTGTATGTGTGTATATTAATAAAGTTGCCCCTTGGGTTCTTATTAAATCTCGGCCCCTCCCCACTTCCATCACCTTATAGCTATATCCTCTGGTTCTCTATTTCCCCTACTCTGGATAAAAGACTCTGTATATAATCTATTTATTCCTAACATCTTATACACCTCTATAATATCACCACTCATCCTCCTGAACTCCAAGGAATAAAGTTCTAGCCTGTGCAAACTCTCTCAAAAGCTCAGGCCCTTGAGTCCTGTCGACATCCTCGTAAATCTTGTCTGCACCCTTTTCAGCTTAACAACATATTTCCTATAATGGTGATCAAAACTGAACACAATACTGTAAATGTTACCTCACCGATGTTTTGTGCAACTGTAACATGACCTCACAACTTCTAAATGGAATACTCTGACTAATGAAGGCCAATATGTCGAAATCTGCCTTGACCAACCTATCTACCTGTGACACCAGTTTCAGGGATCAATGCAACTGCACTTCTAAATCCCTCTGCTCCACAACACTCCCCAGAGCTCTGCCAATCACTGTGCAGTTCCTGCCTTGGTTTCACTTCCCAAAATGCAACATCTTTCACTTATCTGCAGTAAACTCTGTTAATCATTTCTCAGCCCACCTGCTCAATAGATCAGGATACTGATGCAATTTTTGACAACCATCTTTGCTATCTACAATACAACCCACCTTAGTGTCATCTGCAAACTTACTAATCATGCTTTGTACATTCTCATCCAAATCATCGATATAGATGATAAACAGAAATGGATCCTGAACCCATGAGGCACACCACTCGTCACGGGCCTCCAGTCTGAAAAACAACCTTTCACTATTGCCCTCTGCTTCCTTCCATGAAACCATTTTTTCTATCCAGTTGGCTAACTCTCTTTGGATCCCATGCGATCTAGCCTTCCACAGTAGCCTGTCATTTGGAACCTTGTCAAATGCCTTGTTGAAATCTATAAGTATAATGTCTTTAGCTCTGCCCTCATCAACCTTTTTGGTCGTGAGATTTTTAGAGATTGTGGAAATGAGGGATATGTGGATAGTACAAGATAGTAGACTATAAATCTTAGCCATGTTCTTATTAAAATGACATTGTAGTCACAAGGGGTTGAATGGCTTTGTTCTGTTTCAATGAAGGTCATTGATGAGTAAGGTCACTGATGAGTAAGTGTTTGATTGTTAATGGCTTTTCCATCATTTTACAAATGGATTGGTAAGGAGCAATTTGGGCAGAGAGCGTTTGCCTTTTGTGAACCTGACATTGCTCAGCGATTTTCAATATTGTTGTGTAACTAAACTGTGCAGGAACAAGTTGGCTAGCTGATGCAGGAGTTCAAATCAACATTTCAATGAGATATTGTCTGACCTCTGGATTTTGCCACACCCAGTGCACTCTACGAATTGAACATTGAATGGCCAAAGCCTCATTTCTGATGATAAGAGATAAGATGGATCGTCTATTTGGCACCTTTGCCCGATGTTGGTTGGCAAGCTTTAATCCTGTCATACATTCACAAGCAACGACACCTGCAAGTAGTGGAGTAGTGGAAATTCACCCTTGTAGATTTCCACCCAAAAATCTGAGGTAAGGAATAAAATACAGTACTACAGAATTGGTGAGAAAAGTAAACAACATTTTGTTTTGGTTCGTTTCTGCAGATGATGCGGTTTAGCATTACGGAAAATCCGAATAAAGATTGTATTTTAGGTATACAATCCTTCCGTTACTCGAGGATCATTTGTATAATTGTGCCATTTAATTCAAGGACCAGAACATTTCAGAAAACACACAGGGGAAAATTGCCCTTAAGTGCATTTTACAAATTTCCAGTCAAATGGAGCAAAATAGTTGGTGACCTGAAGAGAGGTCCAATTTCTAAACATGGGCTTCCACTGAGTTTTTTGGGGGAAAAAACTTCCCAATGCACTTTATTCACTGGCACCTTACTTGGATTTAACAATGTGCTTTCTTCCCTTTCAAATGTTTTGGGGCAACTTCCTCAGTCATCCTAAATTTGCAAACTGATTTTCTAGAATCAATACAGGAGAGGTGTGCAAGGAGTTTTTCTTGACCTCCTGGCTGATATTTATTCCTCTTTGACAATCGAGTTACCCAATTGTCTTCACATTTCTGTTTGTGTTTGCTGTGTTCAAAATGTCTACTGCCTTCCATTACAACAGAGTTTTGAAGCTGTGACAGCTGGTTTATCTGCACCACCGCCCTCGGCTCTAAACAGCAACTATTCCTTTTTGAGGGAATAGGAAACTGGCAGCTGGAGCTATCAAGCATCTTACAATCTAATGAACAAATTCAATTAGCAGCCAAGTGACCTGATTGACGTCTGTTTCTGTTCTGCAATGGTGTGCATGATTGACATCTGTTTCTGCTTTGCACATATCCTGATATGCCTATTTTAAACAATAATTAAAGTCAACTGTAGCTATTCTCAGGTTAGCCACAGCAGTAGAATTAGGCCATTCAGCCCGTCGGGTCTACACTGCCATTCAATCATGACGGATCTATCTTTCCCTCTCAACTCTATTCTCCTGCCTTCTCTCTGTAATATTTGACTTCCTTACTCAGCAAGTACCTGTCAATCTCCGCTTTAAAAATACCTAAAGATTTTACCTCCACAGCCCCCGTGGCAAAAGATTCCATGGATCACCACTCTGGGTGAAGAAATTCCTCCATCTCCTTTCTAAAGGTACATCCTTTTATTCTGAGCATGTGCCCTCTGGTCCTATACTCTCCCACTAGTGGAAACATCCTCTCCACATCCACTCTATCCACGCTTTTCATTATACAGTAAGTTTTGGTGAAAAACCCCCACATCCTTCTAAACTGGAGCGAGTACAGGCCCAGACTTTTTGAATGCTCATACATCAGATGAGACTTTATGGTGTGAAATTGACTGCTAAATACTGACAAGTTGGGAAAACTGCAAATGCAGAGAAGGCTGTGCATTGCTCCTGGTCTCCTCAAAGCCCAAGAGCAGAGTAGGATCTTACTTAGATTCTCCTGCTCGGCTTCTGTAGCTGTAAGGAATATGGTGAGATGTTGCATATCTTTTAATTGTGTATTTTTACTTTAATATTTAAATGACTTTAAATGTTCTCAGTTAATTCTTTTTCAATTTGCATCTATAATATTAAAAAATATTTTAAAAAGTCCTTTTTTAAAAGGATGAGAAAGTGGGATAAAATAAAACTAGTGTACGGGGTGATCGATGGTTGGCATGGACTCAGTGGGCCGAAGAGCTCGTTTTCATGCTGAACGGGTGATCAATGGTCGGCGTGGACTCGGTGGGCCGAAGGCCCTGTTTCCCCTGTTTCCATGTGGTAACTCTAAACTAAACTACATTGCTTTTGTTAGAAAAGGTTAGGGCATTATCCTCCATCTTTCAGAGTCTAGGCCCAAATTATAGGCTTGGGCCTAGATTTGTAGCAACCAAATCTGTTTCAGCAGTAAATATTGTCCAATATTTGGAATGAAAATGTGGAAAACAGTAATATTTTGCACTGGAAAGCTGATTTTGATTTTGAGTTAAGCAGTGTATCATAGAAGTAGAGTGGCAGTGTTCTGCAGTAACTGACTTAAAAATGTACAACACAACTTCAAGGTGTCAATAATCCATTTAAATAAATGTTGGACTGACTATTTTGTTCACTGTTCAGTTGCAATTTTCGACAGGCAGTCTTTGTAACCTGTGTTTGAGAGCAGCACGATACAAATAAAATGATGAAAACTGGGTGGCGTGGTGCAGAGAAGGCAGTTGAATTGCTACCTTACAGCGCCTGAGACCTGGGTTCGATCCTGACTACGGGTGCTGTCTGCACGGAGTTTGTACGTTCTCCCCGTGGCTGGTGGCGCTGCTTTCGCTGTAAGGCAGCAATGCTTTTGCTGTAATGCAGCAACTCTACCGCTGCACCACCAGCCAATTGTAAATTGTCCCCAGTGTGTGTAGGATAGTGTTAGTGTGCGGGGATCACTGGCCGGCGCGGTCTTGGTGGGCCGATGGGTCTGTTTCCAAGCTGTATCTCTAAACTAAAAAAAATAAACAACCTTGATGGCTTTGATAGAAAGCAACAATGAGGCGTGGCTATGTCATAAAGTCATCCATAATATTCTATAGTATTTTTGTGGGCAGAGTTTATTCGGACCCTAATCTGCTGATTACATCTTCTGTGCCTGACACTTCATTGGAAAAGGTATCGAGTACAAAAGTTGGGAGGATGCAAGAGCATTGGCAAGAGCACCCTTGAGTATTGTGTATAATCTGGTTGTCTAGCTACAGGAAGGAGTTGGACAGGGTGCTAAAGGGATGCACCGTGATTACTTGGGCTGTGAACCTGAGTTAAGTGGAGAGGCTGGGACATTTTTATTTGAAGCATTGGAGGCTGAGCGGTGACCTTATTGAGGTGTATCGCTCATGAGAGGCATGGATGAAATGAACACAAAGTAATTTTCCCGGGATTGATGATTCAAAAACTAGAGAGTGTAGGCTCAAGAGGAGAGGGTAGAGATTTAAAAGCCAATAACCCTTTCATTCAGTGCAGTGCATATCTGGTATGAGCTGTCAGAGGAAGCTAAAGAGGGAAATACAATTTAATTAGGACAAAAAAAACATTTGGACATGCATATGGGTAGGAGGGTTTAGAGGAACATGAGTCAAATGTTGCCAATTGGTATGAGCACAATATGGCAACTTGGTCAACAAGAAGAGTTAAAGGACCTGTTTCCATGCTCTGCAGCTCTGCCTCTATGGCAGAAGATAATAATAATAATAATAATAATCATTTTATTTACTGGCGCCTTTCTAAAACCCAAGGACACCTTACAAGGCATAGAATCACAAAAATACAAAACACATTATCGGAATAAATTAAATATATAAACACCACAGTACACAAATCAAGGACAGAATTCAATTTCAAAAGCACAAAAAGAAAATAAGAAACACAATTTGAGGAGAGAGCAGCGTCCTCTCCATAGGAGATAAGCAAGGTCCTCTCCATAGGAGATGGGAAAGGACCTCAAAAGAATATTTCTTCTGTTTTATTGCTGAGAAAGACATGAAGACCCGGGAACTTGGAAAAGTTAAATGCAAGTAACTTTTGGAACATGGACTGTACGTATTACAGTCGAGGAGGCACTGAATGTCTGAAGACTTATTGAGATGCATAAATTTTCCAAGATTGATCAGCTATATACAATGAATGAATAATGAATGCATAAGTTCACTGGCCAAGTATTCACATACAAGGAATTTGCCTTGGTGCAGCAGCTACACTCGAGGACAAGGACAAAGTGGGAAGCTGAACAAGAAATTGTAGGCCCCTGGCTGTAATAAATGAATCGTTGTTAGAAAGAATGAGGTGCCAGAAGAGTGAATGGTGGCTAATGTTGTGTCCTCATTTAATAAGAGCTACAAAGAAAACGGAGAACTATCAAACAGTAAGCCAGATATCTGTGAAAGGGAAGATACTGCAGAAGATTCTGAGGGGTTAGATATATATGCCTTTGGAAAGGTGGGTTTATTAGGGACAATCGGCATGGTTTTGTGCATGCGAGATCATGTCTCACTAATTTGAGGGGCTTTTTAAAAATGTATCTGCCAGAGAATTGTTACAAATGTCATTGTAACAGACTGTTTAAGATGCAGAAATACACAATGATTTAATGAAATTAATTTGAACAGATAGCAAGCGTTCTTAATGGTGTATATAAATATAATTTGCAGCATATTTAGTGCCTTGAGTAAATAAACTGCTGTGCATTTCTGAACAAACACTAATTTGTTTTTTCATGACATGGAATTGATAAATTACCATTTAAAATGAGTGTGCTTTAATTGTGGTTGATTTGTTTGTTTATGTAGTATACCATGTGAAATAATACAATACTATTAAGAATCAGCATCATCAGTTGCAACCTAGCATTTCTTTCAACATAGCAGTCTCTTGTGGCCAATTTATCTTACTGCAGTTTGTATTCTGAACATTGCACTAAATGGCTATGAATTTCCAAGGTTTCAACAAACCGCAGACATGATCTTCATCATCTAGTCGACCTCTGTCATTAAATCATTTTTGCCCCTGGACAAGATTATCTCTGCCAAGTCAGAAACAATAATAGAGGCAGAACTATGGATGAGGATCCTTTATTAAGAGTTATTAAGAGTTACCATTTCACCAGCTTGTCTAAAATCTCATGCATGATTGGAGGCTGACAATGTGAATAATGATAGAATCTACCACATATGGTTTATATGAAGATGATTGTCCTGGAATGGCCTGGATTCTGAAGATCTAAGTGTATTCTACTCCTTTTACATTATGTTAGCATATGGATTTAGGGCTGTTTCATATGTCAACTAATATAAGTAGGTTGTAATTGATTAGTCTTTGTGTTCAAGACCGATGATGAGCTATTGGTTGAGTTGAACATGATTGGGCTTCGACACAGACTAACAATTCTGGATACATAGCCGTAGGAAAAATACTTATTTGACTTCAGTACATTGTACAATATTGGTGAAAATCCAGTATGTGTATCAATGAAAGTAGCAATAGCTACTCGTCAATAATCCATGGGAAGGTTTGAAGATTAACTGTTGTAATAGATGAAAATCAAAAATATGAACTCAAAACATTTGGCCATGGTGGCGAGTTTCGGTCCAATACCTTCATCAGAGACGAGAACTGAAAGAGAAACCAGCGAGGGGAAATGGAGCAAAAGAGACGGAAGTCCAGATGGAGAGCAAGGGGAACCTTTTCATAGTTGGAATCCTGGAAGAGGGGCAGTGAATTAAATAGTAAATAAAAATCCAAGATACCACAGATCTTGAATAAAGACCTGCCCTGCTTTTTAAGCAGGTTAAGGTGGGATCTGGCCAAGCCCTATGGGTAGACCAATAGTTGGAATGAAATTCATTGTCTATTTATTCTTGATAATGTTGTGTGTCAAAGGCCACGGGCACGTGTTGTAGAGCAGAGGGATATAGGAGTGCAGATACAAAGTTCCTTGAAGGTGGCGTCATAGGTAGACAGGGTGGTCAAATTTGATAGTGATTAATATATGTAGTGGCCATTTGGCTTGTTTTGTGTGTCATTAACTATGGCATGTGTCTTTAAATTTTAGACTGCCCGTTATGTGGGTGGGATTTATGACGTATTTTAGGGCATGTTTGGAGCTAATTTTCTTGCGCAGAAGCTTAGTTTTTAATTTAGTTTCGGACCAGCATTAGGAAGGCATACCCTTCAATCATGCGAAGTGTAACGGAGACACGAGGAGTTTTCTAACGTTTAATGCAATAAGCTGGAGTTTGATGAAGATTATAGTGTATGAGTCGGAAGAAGATTGGATGTAACTTGTTTTTCATCAACAATAAAGAATTTATTCATCAAAAGACTGTGTTTTGATGATTTATCTGTGAAGTAGCTCTGAAGGTCCCTGACAGAGAACTTGCATGCGTATAACGACATTCCCCTTAACCATGTAGTCCATTTAGCGGCTAGAGGGAGTAATCTCTTGAACTATATAAAAATCTGCCGCTACAATAATATTTATTAATGCCAGGGCGGCATAGTGGTGCAGCGGTAGAGTTGCTGCCTTACAGCGAATGCATTGCCGGAGACCCGGGTTCCATCCCGACTACGGGTGCCATCTGTACAGAGTTTGTACGTTCTCCCCGTGACCGCGTGGATTTTCCCCAAGATCTTCGGTTTCCTCCCACACTCAAGACGTACAGGTCTGTAGGTTAATTGGCTTGGTAAATGTAAAAATTGTCCCTAGTGGGTATAGTGTTAATGTGCGGGGATCGCTGGGTGGCGCGGGCCGAAAGGGCCTGTTTCTGCACTGTATCTCTAAACTAAACTAAAACGTTTTTGGCGCATTGACCTACATTAGTCAGAGTATTGAGTATAGAATTTGGGAGGTCATGTTGCAGTTACATGAGATGTTGGTGAGGCTGCATTTAGAGTATTGGGTTCAGTTCTTGGCCTCTTTTTACAGGAAAGATGTTGTCAAGTGGAAAGGGTACAGAGAAGATTCATGAGGATGTTGCCAAGATTTGAGGGGCTGAGCTATATGGAGAGGTTGAGCAGACAGAGACGCTATTCTTTGGAGCGCAGTAGAATGAGGGGTAATTTTATAGATGTGCATAAAATTAAAAGGAATAGGTCGGGTAGACGCAAAGAGTCACTTGCCCAGAGTAGGGGAATCGAGAACCAGAGGACATAGGTTTAAGGTGAAGGGGGAAAGATTTAATAGGAATCTAAGGGATAACTTTTTCACAGAAAGGGTGGTGGGTGTATGGAACAAGCTGCAAGAGGTGGTAGTTAAGGCAAGCACAATTGCAATGTTTAAACATTTAGGCGGGTAAATGAATGAATAGGACAGGTTTGGAGTGATATGGGCCAAACACAGGCAGGTGGGACATGCAGATGGGACATGTTGGTCGGTGTGGGCACGTTGGGCCAAAGGGCCCATTTCCACACAATGAAAAACTTTTTGTTGCGTGCTAACCAGTCAGTGAAAAGACTATAAGGTACACAAAAATGCTGGAGAAACTCAGCGGGTGCAGCAGGATCTATGGAGCGAAGGAAATAGGTAACGTTTCGGGCCGAAACCCTTCTTCAGATCAGTCTGAAGAAGGGTTTCAGCCCGAAACGTTACCTATTTCCTTCGCTCCATAGATGCTGCTGCACCCGCTGAGTTTCTCCAGCATTTTTGTGTACCTTCGATTTTCCAGCATCTGCAGTTCCTTCTTTAACACAGTGAAAAGACTATACATGATTACAATCAAGTCATCCAGTGTGCACGTAGCATAGTGGTTAGCAATCAGCTTGCTATTTTAACATTGCTATATCTGCTATTTATGTGGAAGTCATTATCCAAACAAGTAAAGTAATGATACAAAAGCACAATGAATAATATTATTAATCACTATCAAATTTATTTTAAGCTATTTTTAATTTGCCTGTGATTTTCATGTTTCGGTAACCGAGAAGCTGCTTACAATTTGGTTTAATATTCATTATTCTCCGAATTGTCTTTGTCTGAAATTTCTTTGGAATTGTCCTGAGCAGACACAGTATGCTCATTGGAAAATCTGTTTAAGTGCCTATTTGGGATTTCAACTTGGGATTTTAACTTCCACCAATTTATAGTGGATGCTCAGGAAAGCTCTCAAGAGATAACATTTTATAATATTGTACTTATTTTCTGGTTTATCAGTCAGGAATTAAATGGACCAACCATATTATATCTTGTTGGGTACAATGCTTCTTTTATTTTGTTTTGTTTAATAAATGTAACACTCAAGGCATTTCTAATAAAGCTGTTGATTAGTGTTTCAGTTGCAAATACCTATAAAACTATTGTGACTCAATAATGTTGATTAAAATAGAATTTGAGCATAATTTAATTTGGTTTTGGATGGTTTATCCTCCCACTAGACGTAATTGCAAGCTGCATTCAAGAGTGGAGACAGCAGTGCATTGATATCTCGGTGGTAATTATCAACCGCAGTTGCACGAAATAACTTTCAAAATTGTGAAGGTTATTCCCCGGTAGTTTAAGCACTTCACCAATGAATAGTAGATATTTTGCATTTCAATGTCATTCCTCGCACACAATGGGCATGTTCTCACAAATTATTGCTGCTCTTTCTGATGGGATCTAACAGAATTTAAGAGGTAACTGGCAGTGATCTGCTCTAGCTTTGAAAGATGTTAAATGGTACCCATGGGCCAGCCAAGAACAGCTGCAAGGAAAAGCCTTGGAACTATAGACCAATGAGCCTAACATCTGTGGTAGGCAAGTTACTGAAGAGGATTGTGAGAGATATGCATTTGGGCTGATTAGGGATAGTCAGCATAGTTTTGTATGTGTGAAATCGTATCTTACAAATTTAAATGAGTCTTTTGAAGTAGTAATGAGGGCTAGACAATGGACCATTGTGGGCTACACATTTCTTTGATTATCGTTGCTTTCTGCATATCTTCCAATCATTTGTCCCAAGTACTGTCTATATCTCTTTCCCTTTTTGCCTGACTCTCAGTCTGAAGAAAGGACTCGACCCAAAACATCACTCATTCCTTTTCTCCAGAGATGCCCCCTGACCCGCTGAGCTACTCCAGGTTTTTGTCTGCTTTCGGTATAAACCAGTATCTGCATTTCCTCACTCCACATACATTGTCTAATTAGACTTCAACCAGGCCTTTAAGTTTCTGCATGATAAGCTGTTCAGGAAGGTCGCAGAATAGAGAATTGGTTTCAAGGTAGGAAGGAGAGGGTGGTGGTGGTGGAGGGGTGTTTATCAGACTGAAGGAGTGGGGATGGGGGGGGGGGTGGGGGGAGAAGAAGAGAGAATGACTGGGACATGAGCAATCCTTGATTTTGTTGACTGCTCTCCTGAAGCAATGTAGGTGAACTAATTGGAGAAGGGGGATGGGAAAGAGGCTGCTATGCTTGATCAACTGGGCTGAGCTCTCAACCAAATCAATTTCAGTGCTGTTGATGTAAGCTCCATTCCTCTCAGAGTAGTTTCCATATCAAGCTGTGATGCATCCATGTATTTTCTGGTGCATCTATTTAAATTGGTAAGAGGCAATGGAGATATGCTGCATTTTCTTGTTCTTCTGAGGAAGTAGAGAAATTAGTGTGCTTTCTTGACCATATCATCAATGTGGTTGGACTTGGCCACATTGTTGATGATATTTAGTCCTGGTAACTTGTAGTTCTCGACCAAATCCACTTCAGCACTGTTGATGCAGACTCCACAATGCTGCCTGAAGTTGATGACCAATTTCTTCATTTGCTGACATTGAGGGAAAGGTTGTTGTCTTGACACCATGCTCTATCCTTCCTGTACTCTGTAACATCATTGTTCGATATCCAGTCCACTACATCTTTGACGGGCACCAGTGTTGAGAATTATTGTGGAGGGTGCTTAGTTGCCTATCCTTATTGATTGCGATCTATGGGTCAGGAAGTACAAGGATCCTGTATCTGTTGGGGGTGATGAGTTCTAGATCCACGAGTTTGGAGATGAGTTTGATTGGGATAATGGTGGTGAAGGCAGAATTATAGTCAATAAACAGGAATATGACCTAGCTGGCTTAGTTATGGTGTATGGTTATGGAGACCTGGTAGAGGGTGAATTGTAGTGGATCACGACTATCTGCGAGATTGCAGTTGGTGTGTGCCACGATCAGCCTCTCAAAGAATTTCATAATGGTGTATGTCAAACCACCTGACAGAAGCCATAAGACGTTTACACTAATCCTCTGATATTTTCATTCAATTCTCCCTTCAACCCCCTACAGATTCCACCATTCACCTGCACAATAGGGGCACTTTAGTGACAATTAATGTAACAACCTGCCATGTGAAACTGGAACACTGGAGGAGGGAGGGGGAGAGCGGTGAACCCATGGGATCGCAGGAAGAATATGCACACTCCATGCAGACATCATCAAAGTTCGGAATAGAGCCCTGACACAGAAACTGAGACAGCAGCTCTACTAGTAACACAGCTGTGTCCCCAGAATTAATGACACTTGTAACATTTGGGAAAGGCAGAAGTCATGCGTGTGATTAAGCTTCACATTCTGGGTGTGCAGCTTCCCAAGGCAGTACCACACTGCATCGTCCACTTCACTTTCAAAAAGGAGCGCATGATCTGCCCACATTGATGAGAATCTGTGATTGTTATTTTAAATTGCCTAATCCCAGAAACCCTGCAGATGTTTAAGCCCATTGTCTCTCAGACAAAACATGCTTCTCTTGCCAGCAGTGCCCGCATCCCAATAATGACTAAAAACAAAAAAAAGCTTAATTCAGCATAAAATGTGATATGTACCTTTTTAGAAATATAGAAAATAGGGCCTTTTGGCCCCTCGAGCCAGCATAATTCAATATGATCATGGCTGATCATCCAAAATCAGTACCCCATTCTGGCTTTTTCCCCATATCCCTTGATTCCCTTGGCCCTTAGAGCTAAATCTAACTCTCTTGAAAACATCTAGTGAATTGGCCTCCACTTGGCAGAGAATTCCAGATTCACAGCACTCTGGGTGAAAAAGTTTGGCCTACCCCTTATTCTTAAACTGTGACCTCTGGTTCTGGACTCCCCCAACATCGGGAAAAATTTTCCTGCATCTACCCTGTCCAATCCTCTAAGAATTGTATATGTTTCTATAAGATATAAGATATTCTTAAGGGGTTGGACAGGCTAGATGCAGGAAGATTGTTCCTGATGTTGGGGAAGTCCAGGACAAGGGGGCACAGTTTAAGGATTAAGGGGAAATCCTTTAGGACCGAGATGAGAAAAACATTTTTCACACAGAGAGTGGTGAATCTCTGGAACTCTCTGCCACAGAAGGTAGTTGAGGCCAGTTCATTGGCTATATTTAAGAGGGAGTTAGATGTGGCCCTTGGGGCTAAAGGGATCAGGGGGTATGGAGAGAAGGCAGGTACAGGATACTGAGTTGGATGATCAGCCATGATCATAATGAATGGCGGTGCGGGCTCGAAGGGCCGAATGGCCTACTCCTGCACCGATTTTCTATGTTTCTATGGTTCTAAGATCACCTCTCATCCTTCTAAATTTAAGTGAATACAAGCCCAGTCAACCCATTCTTTCATCATACATCAGTCCCACCATCCTGGGAATTAACCTGGTGAACCTACGCTGCACTCCCTCAATAACAATGTCCTTCCTCAAATTTGGAGACCAAAATTGCACACAATACTCCAGGTGTGGTTTCACTAGGGTCCTGTACAACTGCAGTAGTACCTTGTTACTCCTAAACACAAATCCTCTCGCAATAAAGGCCAACATGCCATTGGCTTTCTTCACTGCCTGCTGTACCTGCATGCTTACTTTCAGTGACTGATGTACAAGCACACCCAGGCCTCGTTGCACCTCTCCTTCTCCTAATCTGACACCATTCAGATAATAATCTGCCTTCCTGTTCTTGCGACCAAAGTGGATAACCTCACATTTATCCATATTATTATGCCACCTGAACACGTCGTGGTCTGATCAACCACGGCTGGGTCGCCTGGGTGAGGGTGTCTGATGTTGAAAGACCTGAAACACCCAATGACCCCATGTTACATCACTGATGATGTGTTCAGGAGCATCAAGAGATGTATTTTATCAATCATCTGCCATGCTTCCGCCCACTCACCCAACCTATCCAAGTCAACCTGCAGCCTCATAGCATCATCCTCGCAGCTCACACTGCCACCCATCTTTGTGTCATCGGCAAACTTAGATGTTGTAGCAGCGCCTGCTGGCGCACGCAGATATCGAACCCGGCGTTCAGATGCCGTGGTCACGTGACTCGGGAGGGGCTGCTGTTTTCGCGCGGTTTCGCTTTCGCGCCACAGTTGTTTTGCTGACCACCGTTGTGATCAGACGTGTTGGCAGAGACCTGTTTGCCAAGGAGTGATTGTGTAAATAAAACCGTTCAGAAAACTTGGTTGTCGTTTCTGTATCCGCTAAAATGTTATATTTAATTCCCTCATCTAAATCGTTAATATATATTGTAAACAACTGGAGTCCCAGCACCGAGCCTTGCGGCACCCCACTAGTCACTGCCTGCCATTCTGAAAAGGACCTGTTAATTCCTACTCTTCGCTTCCTGTCTGCCAACCAGTTCTCTATCCATGTCAATACCCTACCCCCAATACCATGTGCTCTAATTTTGCACACTAATCTCTTGAGTGGGACCTTGTCAAAGGCTTTTTGAAAGTCCAGATACACCACATCCACTGGCTCTCCCTTATCTATTCTACTCGTTACATCCTCAATGAATTCCAAAAGAATAGTCAAGCATGATTTCCCTTTCATAAATCCACGCTGACTTTGACCGATCCTGTCACCGCGCTAATATAACATTTTTAATAATCGACTCCAGCATCTTCCCCACTACTGATGTAAGGCTAACTGGTTTATAATTCCATATTCTTTCTTAAAAAATGGGGTTAAATTGGCTACCCTCCAGTCCACAGGAACTGATCCAGAGTCAAGAGAAGATTGGAAAATGATCACCAATGCATTCACGATTTCTAAGGCCACCGCCTTTACTCTGGGATGCAGCCCACCTGGCCCTGGGGATTTATCTGCCTTCAGTCCCAACAGCTTACCTAACACCATTTTCTGACTAATGTGGATTTCCTTCAATACCTCCTTCCTACTGGATCCTTGGTCCCCTAGTATTTGCAGGAGATTGTTTGTGTCTTCCTTAGTGAAGACTTAACCAAAGTACTCATTTAACTGTTCTGCCATTTCTTTGTTTCCCCATTATAAATTCACCTGTCTCTGACTGTAAGGGACCTTCACTTCATCTTCACTAATTTTTTCCTTTTTACATACCTATTGAAACTTTTATAGTCAGTTTTTTATATTCCCAGCAAGCTTTCTTTCATGCTCTTCCCCCCCCCCCTCTTAATTAACCCCTTTGTCCTCCTCTGAGTTCTAAATTTCTCTCTCTCCTCTGGTTTGCCGCATCTTCTGGACAATTTATATGCCTCTTCCTTGGCTTTAGCACTATCCTTGACTTCCCTCATTAGCCATGGTTGAGCCACCTTCCCAGTTGTTGTTTTTTGACAAACGGAGAGGAACAATTTCTGGAATTCATCCATGCGGTCTTTAAATCTTCACCATTGCATCTCCACTGTCAACCCATACCGATTCTACAGCATCCAAGCTAATGTCTCTCCTTGCTATTGCCTTAATCTCCACTTTAACCAACAATGCCACCCCACCTCTTCCTTTCTATCTATCCTTCCTGAATATCAAATACCCCTGCATGTTTAGCTCCCAGCCTTGATCACCCTGGAGTCATGTCTCCGTAATTCCAACTATATCAGTTGGAATTAACGACTAATCTTATCCCTTAACTACTGATCTTATCCATTAACTACTAATCATATCCCTTATAACTACTAATCTTATCTCTTAACTGATGCTTTAATTTCAAGTATTTAGTGCCACAGTGGTTAAAAAATCTCTATTGATGGGGCATTCATCTCTTAATGTTGACTTTATCGGATTTCCTGTTAGTTGATTGCAGAATATTCCACTTGCTCAAACTGTTAGAAAGGTTTACATCAACTTATTAGCTACTGATGTTCTCATGCTGAATAAAACGACAGAAAAGTTCAACCTGTCTCCATTTGACAGATTATTGCCTGTGGCAAATATGTAGCCTTGGTGGGCAATGGAGAACTGCAGTGCAACATTGCCCTGGATAATATTAATAGCATTTCTCTGGATGTGAGCCAAATGATTTTTTCTGACTTGTCAGTTTCTCTCTGACAAGACCATCCTGTACACATTTATTGTTTGTTTCCAAGGTGATTGCAGGATTGGAAGGATCCCACAAACTCTGCTGTCATTTATTTGTGGATAATAGTCTTGAAGCACTACATTCCTAAAAAACTAGTTTTAGGAGAAGACTAATCTAAAGCAGCAGAGATAAAAATGTTGGTGTTGACCACTATGCCCTGGCTATTTGATTTTTTTTCTGGTTGTGAAGGGAAGTTACAGTACAATTGCTTAAATCTCTTTTACCTCTAGCAGCCCATATGCTACATTTAAATTGAGGTTGGCTGCATTTTGAAGGAAATGAGACATCCAGCAATTCTATCTTTTGTTCAGCCAGTCCATATTAATAACAATAATATTAATAACATGTGAAAGTCCATATTAATAACATTGCTTTATTGGATTGCACGTTGTCCTCAGAGTAATGTTCAAGAATCAGTTAATGCAAGAGTGATTGATTGCCAATTTCACTTGGTCACAGCTTGCTACATTTAGGACAATTGCATCCACTATTTACATTTCTCTCAAATTAAGCAAAATATCACGTTAGATTTTAGAAGGCTCGTTATCAAGCAAAATTTGGCATTAAGCTACATGGAAGCGTATTCATATGGTCACCAATAACGTGGTCAAAAGCTTTGAAGAGTATCTTTAAAGGAGTAAAGCCGTAAGAAGCTACGGAAGGATTTAAAGAAGGATCCTCAGAACCAAGCTTATGAACCAAAGTTATGAAAAATCATGAATGCTTGATGTTAAATTAATGGAGCATTCCTTGGATTATTGAAGGAATTATGGGGATTTCAAACGTTGAGATATTTAAGACAATGTAAAACTGAGCAGAAGACTGATGTGAGAACTGGGCCTGGTCAGACATGGGTAGCACAGTTTTTGATTACTTTAAATTTATGGAAGTTAGGAAATAATTGGTTTGTTGGGATTAGTCTAAATTGCCAAGACTATAAGGAATGGATTTAATGTTTCAGCAGCAGATGAAGCAGGAGAGGAGTTGGGGTACCATAACAGATGGAAATAGATGATGCAGATATGTCAGGGCTGCCAACATTGGGTGAGAGTTGGGAGTGAGAAATTGCGAGAGACCAAGCCCGAGGGAGCGTAGCGACCGGGGGGGGGGGGGGGCAAGGGTGTGGAAGGAGGGTGTTCCCCCACCCATTGGTATTGAGCTTTTGCATTTCTCAGCTTGAAATTGTGCAATCTGGTGCATACTGTAGCGAGTCTTTTAACTTACACTTGAATGCAATGTATATGCTTTAAATTGGATTAGCTATGAATAAGGTAAGACTAAATTACATTCCACAGTAGAGCGAGGCTCTGATCAACAAGTGCAGCACATGAATGATCTTAGTATATTCATGTATGGAAATCAGATTATAATCAAACACTTGGCCCATGTTGACCAACCTGGTACTACTCCTGACCCTGACTCCAGTTGCATACCTTCTCTCATTCCTGACCCTGAGTCCAGCGTTACACGTGGTCCCAGCTTTGAGTGCACACCTAGTACTATTCCAGACCTTGAGTCTGGATGCACACTTGGCCTTCCTCCAAGCCCCTCTGCACTGACAATATATCTGGCCCACACATAAAGCCACATATCTGACCCCCTGGACTTAAACTATTACGTTCAAGTCCACAGGTGCTTATCTAATGAGGTAATCTTTTATGGGGCACTTCACAGACCAAAGTATGTATAACAAAATTTGCTACATCCACTGGCTTCCTTGTTATCTAACATGCTAGTTACTTTGTCAAAGAAGTCATCAATTGGTTGAACACAATTTCTCTTCCATAAAATTATACTTACTCAGCTGGATAAGTATTCTGTTACCATTTCTTTCATTTTCCTAACAAACTGTCCTGAAGTCATTTTCACCCCCAATATTTTCAGTATTTTGCTGTCTTCCTCTCAGCTGGGACATTTCCAAAATGCAAAGTACAATAACTATATATTTAAGCAATATTACTCTATTAAATGTGATCTTGAGCGTACATCATATTTTCTGTGGTATTCATAACATAACAATTGATTGCACCTACCAACATGGATACATTGTTATATTACAGTTAATATGTACCGATGGCAAATTTTTGTTCCAATGCTCCCCACTCCCAATTACTTTTACATTGAAGTGATTGAAATCCAAGTGAAGCTTAAATGGCATCATAAAAGTAAAACCTCCAGAATGGATGATATTCATTACGTGGTTGGTTGGGGGTTAGTATCAGCACAATTACTATATTAAACTTTGAATCTTCAGATGTCCTGGTTCAAGCTAAAACTAAAGACAAATAATAATCTCCTCACATATTGTCCTGCAATTATCTCTGTCACTCCTCTAAAATATGCCCCTTCTTTGAACCAGCTCTTAAATATCGCATCTGAATCAGTTTCCATCCGATTACACGCCTTGAGGATGTTCATCTACGTGTTCAATTAATAAAACAACGAGATTAGGGACATTTCTATTCAACCTGTCAAAGGAATTGGGGGGGGCTTAGAAATAGTCAGTGAGGTAACCAAACATAATAGTTGAGTGGCAAATGACAATAGTGCTACCTTCCCAATATTTAACTGTAGGAAATAATGGGTTAACGCGGCTCTGTTGTGACAGACAGCCTGATACCTTGCATGTCATTTTAATATTACACTTATCCCATCCCCCTGGATGTTCCGGATGAATAAATTAAGGTTTTGTCAACTAATTACAAATCAGGCTAATTACAAATCAATAACATTAGCCAACTTTGAAACATGAAGCGCTAAGCATTGTGATCCAGACATCACGGACAACTGGCCTCAGTTCCCCGCTCACATCTGGCAGTGTTCTCCGTCTGAACCAGGGGCCGCGGAGCATTTTTGAAAGTGTGGAGGCTGAGCGATCACTGGCCTTGGGGGTACCCGGTGAGAGAGTGGAGCAACTGAGTGGGGAGAGGGTGTGGAAGTGGGGTGTCCCCCCTTTTTGAAATTTGATGTATTTAAATCATATTTTAGTGAATTGTAGAAGTATGATTTCAATGTTTTTTGTATGAAGTATTTTTAAGAGGTAACGTTTTAAGGAGTAACTTTTTCCACACAAAGGGTGGTGGGTGTATGGAACAAGCTGCCAGAGGAGGTAGTTGAGGCAGGGACCATCCCAACATTTAAGAAACAGTTAGACTGATACATGGATAGAACAGGTTTGGAGGTATGGACCAAATGCAGGTAGTGTAGCTGGGACATGTTGGCGGGTGTGAGCAAGTTGCACCGAAGGGCCTGTTTTCACACTGTATCACTCTATGACTACATTATACCTCCACCATGCATGAATGTTTCAAAATCAAGTGATCGAGTTTTATTGCCATATACTCAAACATAGAAACATAGAGAACAGGTGCAGGAATAGGCCTTTCGGCCCTTCGAGCCAGCACTGCCATTCAATATGATCATGGCTATTCATCTAAAATCAGTACCTCTTTCCTGTGTTTTTTCCCCATATCCCTTGATTTCGTTAGCCCCAAGAACTAAATGTAACTCTCTCTTGAAAACATCCAGTGAATTGGCCTGCACTGCCTTCTGTGGCAGAGAATTCCACAGATTCACAACTCTTTGCGTGAAGAAAGTTTGTCCTCATCTCAGTCCTAACTGGCCTACCCTTTATTCTTAAACTGTGACCCCTGGTTCTGAACTCCCCCAACATCGGAAACATTTTTCCTGCAGTTACAGTCAGTGAAAATCTAGCAGGCAAGCAGGATGCTTTCTCCAACCACCCCCATTTGAAGTCCACTATCTTCCACCGTTTCTACCCAGTGCTTGGTACTTACTTCCAGCAACCACTGGTTGTCATCCGCTTCCGCAATGCTTCCGACGCCTCCGATGGCCCGGGACTCTTGCACTGGGGCTGCTCCATGGACAGAGCTGCAGTGAGCGACTCTCCAGCCCGGCAAACACTCGCCAGCTCCACTCCCCATCCACATCTGTCCCCGCTGCTGCTTCTGGTTCCAACACCCGTGGCCCATGCAGTGGATATGAGTTTTGAAAATTTAGTTGATCACAGAATTTCTCACGACAGAGCATGAAAAATTTGTGATCAGCGTGAGAATTTTGCGAAATGCGTGATTCTCACGCTCAATGCATGAGAGTTGGCAGCCCTGCCTCTCTATCCCCCTCACTCTCCCCCTTTCTCTCTCCCCTTCCCTCTCTCTTCTCTCTCCCCCTTCCTCTCCTCTCTTCCCCTCTCTCTCTCCCCTCTCTCTCCCCTCTCTCTCCCCTCTCTCTCTCTCTCTCCCCCTCTCTCCCCCTCTCCTCTCTCTCCCCCTCTCTCTCTTCCCCCTCTCCTTCCCACCTCACTCCCCCTCTCACCCTCCCCTCTCACCTCTCTTTCCCTCTTTCCCCTAACTCTCTCTCCCCTCTCTTTCCCCTAACTCTCTCTCCCTCTCTCTACCTCTCCCCCTCTTTCTTCTCTCGCTCACCCCTCCCTCCTCCAACACCCCTCTCTCTTTCTCCCTCCCTCTCTACCCCCCTCTCTCCCTCTCGCTCTCTCTCCACACACTCTCTCCCCTCTGTCTCTATCACCTCTCTTACTCCCCTCGCTCTCTCTCCTCTCTCTCTCCCCCATCTCTCCCCCATTTCTCCCTCCAACCTCACTCTCCCCCTTGCTCTCTCTACCCTCTCACTCCCCTCTCTCTTTCTCCTTTGTCTCTATCTCCCCTGTCTCTTTGCCCCCCTCTCTCTCTCTCTCTTTCCCCCATTTCTCTTTCCCCCCTCTCTCCCTCTTCTCCCTCTCTCCCTCTTCCCCCTCTGTCTTTTACCATCCATCTCTTCCCCCTCGCTCTCCCCCTCCCTCTCCCCATCTCTCCTGCCCTCTCTCCTCCCTCTCCACCCTCTCTCTCTCCCCACTACCTCTCTCCCTCTTCCTCCTCTCTCTCCCTCCTCTCTCTCCTCATTCTCTTCCCCTCTGTCTCACCCTCTCTCTCTCCTCTCACACCCTCTCTATCTCTTCTCCCTCTCCCTGTCTCGTTCCCCTCTCTCTCTCCCCCTCCCTCTAAGAGTCTCTGTCCCTTCGGCACAGAGACTCTTACGGCAGCGGCGCAACGCTTCTGACGCCTCCGACGGCCCGGGACTCTTGCACTGAGGCTGCTCCATGGCTGGAGCTGCAGCGAGCGACTCGCCAGCCCCGCAAACACTTGCCAGCCCGGCAAACACTCGCCAGCCCCGGCTCCCCGCATCTGTCCCCGCCGCTCCATCCCTCCCTCAGCCCCAGCTCTCCAACACCCGCGGCCCATGCAGTTTATATGAGTTTTGAAATTATCGTTGATCACAGAATCTCTCACGAAAGAGCGTGAGAAATTTGTGATCAGCGTGAGAATTTGTCGAAATGCGTTATTCTCACGCTCAAAGCGTGAGAGTTGGCAGCCCTGTATGTGGTTGGGAACTCCATTGTGGGAACTGGTTTTTAAGAATTTCAGAACTTACCAGGGAAATAATGTAGCAGATTTGTGGTGGGACTGCACATAACAAGGTTGGTCTTGGTAATAATTAGCTGGGGAAAGGTTTTTGGCTGTTGTCATTATTGGATGTCAAAGCAATAGTCTGATAATTTAAAGATACTGTAGAGATCCAAAGCATGGTGATGGGCTTGGTGGTATCAGCAGATGTTCAAATTCTGACATTTTTAGATGATGTTGCCAAGGGTAGCATTTGGATGTGGAATAGGAGGGCTCAAAGGAAATTTTAGTGGTGCAAAACTGAGGGAAAACAATCGATAGAAATCCCACCTTATTGTAGGTCTGATTGGGTGAAGCGGCTGATTCTATTTTACAAAGGAATATATGAGGGGACATGATATAAATGCGATCACCAGTACTTTTAATGCAGGAAGATGAGCATCTGCAGTAGCTAGGTTAATCAGAAGGCAGCAGGTTAGGGGGTGATGGCCAGCACAAATAATATTCTGGCAGTCACTTTATTGAATCTCTTCGTGAGATCCAGGATGGTGATTGCCGAAATATTGTGAAATGACTCAGTCAGGCAGACTATGCAGCAATGAAGCTACTGTTTGCTTAATGAACAGCTCTGCCAATGAGTATCAAAGTCACCTTCATTATTTTAACACTAGTGCAGTTGGCTGAGGATGATTGATCAGCATGCTCTAGCCTGAATGCAGATGCCAAAATGTTTGAAAGATGTGCGGAAGCTCAACAATATGTCACATTTTATCTTGTAACCTAGGGCTATACTGCACTTGCACTTGCACAGCCTTGTCAAGGAGAGAGGCCTGAATTTGAGAGAGTGAAGCTCAAATCAGATGAGGAATATCAGCTGACATATCTCTGATCCATCCAAATTTCCAGACCTGCGCACTACAACATAGGGCATATTCTTTTTACTGTGTATTTATTTTTGTCAAGATATACCCCTCCCAATCTACTCTCACTCCCACCCCATCTACTCTCCTCCCTCTCTACCCCCTCCCTCGCCCTCTCCCTCTCTAGCCTGCTCCCCCTCCAGCTCTACCACCCCTCCCTCTCTACCACCCCTCCCTCTAGGGATTGAAAAGGGAAGGTGAAGAGGAGGAGGAGGGAGTGCACAGTAAAAACAATATGCCCTATGTTGTAGTGTGCAGGTCTGGAAATTTGGATGGATCTGAGACATGTGTTATGGAGTTGATCCTTATTGTTATGCTGCTTTCTTGATATGTCAGCTGATATTCCTCCTCCACCCCTCCCCATCTCCCTCCTCCACAATCCCCCACCCCCCTCCTCCACCCCCCCCCCCCCATCTCGCTCAACCACCCCCCATCTCCCTCTACCACCGCACACTCCACCCCATCTCCCCCTTCATTTCCCTCATCCTCCTCCCCTCACTCCCATTCCCTGCCCCAGGACCTACCCAGGTCATAGAGCAGTGACAGGGCCTGGAATTCGGTCTGGTTCTCGTACTCAGCCCGGTCCTGGCTGTAGACTCCAGCTGTCAGCTCGGCCGCCGCCTGCTCCAGTGCAGGCCCCGACTTCATCTCCGGGCTCGTCCCTGACCCCGGAATCAAGCTCGTCCTTGGTTCCAGCGGCGGCTTATTTGGCCCCGATCACTGCCCCATCCCAAGCCCCGGGCTCGGCCCTCACTCCAGCTCCAGCACCACCCTCCCCACCGGGCGTCGGGTACCGGCAACTGCCGCCACACGAGCGCTGGAGTGCACCTCCCTCCACGAGTGTCCCGTCCTGCCTTGCGAGTGCATTGTGATGTCACTCAGGTTTTTTCCGAAATGGATGAGTTTTCGGGCTGGTTTTAAAACTTGAAACAGTTAAAGTTCAGAAATATGGGTGGGAATGCGACGGGAAGATGTTTATCGCCTCGCGGGAAAAATGTGAGTAGAATGCGTGAAAATGAGAAGGCTGTGGCCTAGCGTTTGGAAGAAAATAGGAAAATAGAAATTGACACACATACACACACAGCCATAAACAAGACGAAGAGTTTTAGTAATAGTGTGTGTGTGTGTGTGTGTGTGTACACACGCACACGCAGCTTTCTCCTCAGATTGATAGTTCTGTTGCACTGCCATCTTTGCTGTGATGTGTGCATGGTAAATTAGTGAGGGTGATGTCAAGTAGGTCCTTTCCCTTCGTGTTCCAGTGTCATCATTGCGGCCGACCATGGGCACAGTCTTATTGGTATTACTGAGCCACTTAACACTTGTTGGGGGATTTTGACCTTGATAATTTCAATGCTTTTTCCAAATAATGTTTAACAGTAAACGGTTGGAATGGGGTGGTAGGAAACAATCAGCAAATTGACTCATAATCAGTGAAAAATGCACTTTGTTACAACTGTTTATCACTGGACTGTCACCTCTGCTTGGTCTGATGTGTACTTTGCAAGCTATATTCCAGGAAGATGCTGTGTGAGTATGTAGAATCAAGGAACTACAGATGCTCTTTTATACAAAAGGTCACAAAGTGGATTTTATGTCGGTACCTTTCTTCAGACTGAAGTTTGAAGGGTCCCGACCCGAAACATCACCAATCCATGTTCTCCAGAGATCTCTGCCTGACCCTCTGAGTTACTCCAGCAATTTGCGTCCTTTTTGGAGTTTGGTGTGTTGGATGAAATAGTTGATTGAGAGTTAAAAGTCAGTTTGTTAGTTGACTATGCTATAAAATAACACTCCACTGGCAAAAATACCCATATTTTAATGGGTATCCTCCAACCTCATCTATTGCATCCGCTGCTCTAAGTATCAGCTGCTCTACATCGGTGAGACCAAGCGTAGGCATGGTGATCGCTTCGCCCAACACCTCCGCTCTGTTCTCAATAACCAACCTGATCTTCCGGTGGCTCAGCACTTCAACTTCCCCTCCCATTTCGAATCCGACATTTTTGTCCTGGGCCTCCTCCATGGCCAGAGTGAGTCCCACCATAAATTGGAGGAGCAGCACCTCATGTTTTGCTTGGGTAGTTTACACCCCAGCGGTATGAACGTTGACTTCTCCAATATCATGTAGTCCGTGCTTTCTCGTTCTTTCCCATCCCCTTCCCAGCTCTCCCACAGCCCACTGTCTCCACCTCTTCCCATCCCCTCATCAGTCTGAAGAAGGGTCTCAACCCGAAACATCACCTATTCCTTCACTCCATAGATGCTGCCTCACCCGCTGAGTTTCTCCAGCATTTTTGTCTACCTTCATATGTTAATAAGGATGACTTTGCTAGGTTTGTGTGGGCTGAATATACCTTTATCATGTTTGGTGCTGGCTAGTTCAATTGATTTTATTTCAGTTTCTTGATGTTTGAGAGCTTAGTTTGATTGGCTAACAATGGATTTAAGTGTAGGACACCCCTGTTTTAACGGACCTCTTTATAATGGAATTTTGTAATAGCGGACGGGCCTACTGATGTCTGCCAACACCTGCCACTACCATTGCCGGCCCTTACCTGCACTCTGGCTGGAACCATTGACTCTGCTGATCCCTGCCTCTCCGCCGGCTGCCAACAGGCCAGGACCATCAAATCACCTGGATTCCAGGCCAGTACCAGACCCAGAGTCTGAAGAAGGGTTTCGACCCAAAATTTCACCTATTCATGTTCTTCAGAGATGCTGTCTGACCCGCTGTTACTCCAGCATTGTCATTTTGTGTTTCTACTACATAAAATGATAATCCCTTACTCAATGATAGCAGACAATTGGCAGTAACTGACACCACCCCTCCTCCACCCTCCCATCGTCTGTTATAATGAAGGTTTAATGTACCTTGCTGTGATGTTGCGGTTATAAATAAACCAAATCAAGTAATGAGAGCAGATTTTCCATCCTTGGAGATGAGGTTGAAGATGGATCCAGATCTGAATCCTTGTCTGTCTCTTTCCCTCCACAGTTGTTGCCTGATGAGTTCCTCTAGAACTGTTTTTCGCGCAAGATTTCGATACTTAATAGATATGTTTACAGGGCCACCATTACCAGTTTTAAATACCAGATTTATTTTGAACGCTGAAAGTAAGTTCCCCAGTTGCCGTGATGTGAATAAAACTTGTTTCTCTGGATCATCAGAACAGACTTCTGGATCACTTGTCCAGAAACGTAATCACAATGGTACAATGCCCAAAGTTAACCCCAGTGAATGAAATCCTTGGAGCACACCTCGCCTGTGAGATCATTGTAGATGTAGGCTGCACCTTCATTAGCCAAAGTCTTTTCTTGTCAGGACTCCTCAAGAAAATCCTCCCACCTAATCATAGATCATAATAACAAATTAAGAGTGAGGCTGGGAGCCAAGAATAAAATATGGACATGTTTGCGACAATATATAACGCAAGAGACACCATCTCAGCATAGTCAGTTGAAAACGCTCATTAGATAAGCAAATTGTGAAAATTATATCTAACTATTATGCAAACAAATAAAACCTAATTATTTTGATATAGCTATATTTTCAACACTATTATTTCTTAACCAATACACCAATTGCAGTACACACAATAAAATTGAACTGTATAATTTTACTTTTCCTGTCATGATTTTTAATGACAATTTTTTTGCAGTTGCTGTTGAATCCTGAATACTGATAAATATATAAATTTTTGATAAAGACATTTCATGCTTGGGTTGGTATTACTCACACCAGATTTTGAACCAAGTGATAAGAATAGAATATTGTCATTATCAATTCAATTCATATATGCAAGTACCCTTGGCAGGTACATGATGAAACAACAATGTCTGATTCTGTTGGCAATGTGGAAACTTTATGATGCTGGATAAATAAACAGAAATTGAGTTTTCAACATTTAGAGAAATGGAAAAGCGGGGAGGAAAAGAGTTAAAACAACAGACTTGTTTAAAGAGAATATTCTGTTGAAATGCTGGGAGGGGGATATCCTGGAATTATCAAGTTTAGTCTTTGCTTAGAATTTTTTTTTAAATAGATTAAACTACTGGGTCTGTTCTTTCAGGTGCAAATTCATGGGATGGATATTGAAATGCAAATTTGCAGGGAAATTACAAAGAAGTGCAAAAGTTATTGGATAGAGTTTTCCTCGAGTTGTCATTGGATGTGAGGACAACTATCTAAACGTAGATTTGGAGCAGTAACAAGAGACAAATGGGAAGGAAGTTCTGGTATATTCAGGAAAACTTTGGTCAATAATTTTCTGGCCCATCAATAAAGCCAGTATCATTGGACGATTCTGGCAAGTGTGCTGGGCCAAGTGGAAGAGGTATCAGTGGGGGAAATATCAATAAAACAGTTATAATAAACCTAGAATTGATATTAAAAAAGGGTTACGACCACTATGAAGTGAAAATAGTCAACGAGGGGGAATGATTTCAATGGGCTGAGACTAGTTCTTGAGGTAAATTGGAAGGTTGGTAGGCAAAAATATAATTGAACTTTGCGAAGCCTTTAAGATGGAATCTACAATGTTTTATCTTTTTTTTAACCTTGTTAAGAGCCTGTCCCACTTGAATGACCTAATCCACGAGTTTAGAAAACCCTAGACGAGTTGAAAAAAATGTCAAGGTCGTGATGACTCGCCGAAGTAAAAGACCTCCTACGACCTCCTACGACTATGTCTACGACCACCTACGACCCCCTCGACCCCAGTCTTCCACACTTAAGACCAACTACAACGCTATGAGTGGAAAATTATCACATGATAAAATGGTCATGTTTGCATTTTTTTCTCGGGCCAGTTATCGACCTACGACTACCTACGACTACCTACGACTACCTACGACTACCTACGACTATCTACGACTACCTACAACTACCTACGACTATCTACGACTATCTACAACTATCTACGACTACCATCACGACCTACTAGGACCTACCTACGTGAAAAAAGTGTCAATTTCTTCCATGCCAACCTTTTTTTTACTCGTGGAGTACGCGGAGACCACTCACGAGCATGAGGAAGAGTTACGAAGACCTCCTATGACCTCGTGGCGACCATGCTGCGAGTATGAGTCAACGGCGAACTCGGCAGAGGTTGCCAATTAGGTCGTGAAAGTGGGACGGGCTTAAGAGCTGTCTTGAAGATCACTACAATAGAGGAAATTACAACAGATAAAAGGCATATGATTGCAATAGGCCAAGTGATTAAGACAGGTGAAAATTAGGCTGATTACAGAAAGTTTGGCAAGATAAATGAGACAAAGGACATGAGTGAACACTGGCAGCTAATGTTTGTCGACAATACATGTTTCATCAATGTCACTGACCTCCCCACTGTCAAAGTGACCTAATGAAACAGTGGCTCAAAGGCAGCTAATATCATCAAAGATCCACACCACCATGGCCACGCTCGTATTATGGCTATCATCAGGAGGGTAGTCCTGTAGCCTGAGAATCATGACCTCCAGGTCAGGAACAGCTTCTTCCCTGCGACCATCATGCTTTTGAACACTGCACAACGCTAACCACAAGCCTACATCAGCAACTATGATCTACTACGGACTTCATGTTGGCTGAACTACATCTTTAGATTTTGCGCAATTATTGTCTGGTTGCCTACTCTTACTGATTATTAATTCATTGTAATTTACTAATTATTATATAGTTATTTGCTATTGCATTCTGAAGAAGAGTACTTCAGATTGCTAATGCATTTTGTGTTATTGGATTCTGCAGAAGAGTCCTGACCCGAAACTTCACCTGTCCATTTCCTCCCCAACTTTTGTCAGACCTACTGAGTTCCTCCAGCACTTTGTTTTGTTCAAGATTCCAAAATCTGCAGTTCCTTGCTCTGTTTATTACATTAATGGGCCTATGAAGCTACAGCAATTTCATTGCACAATTTCACTGTATCATTGCTTGTACATATAACAATTAAACACTCTTGGCTTGACGCTCTTGACTGAACAGCGGTAGATGCAGGGATGGTTTCCAGGGACGGGATAATTGCATGCCCATGCAAAATTGAGTGTGGCAATAAACACATTAACTTCAATGGTGGGGTGAGTTCCATCATCGATAATCAAAGATGGAAATACAATTGATTTGGCAAATTTAGATTTCCGAAAGATAATTTGATAAGTACCACATAATAGGCTCATCAAGACGGGTGGTTACATAACAAAAGTGACGGCAAGTGGGTGAAAAACACGTAATTAGCCACAGGAAACTGTTCATAACGATATATTGTAATAGTAGTGGT
The DNA here is from genome assembly GCA_038087875.1 of Malacoraja senta. Classification (NCBI taxonomy): domain Eukaryota; kingdom Metazoa; phylum Chordata; class Chondrichthyes; order Rajiformes; family Rajidae; genus Malacoraja; species Malacoraja senta. The sequence goes on from CM075977.1 coordinate 334,839,387, forward strand.
AAAAGGCTGTTCTCGAGACTGGATAAAAGTATACAATTTGTAAACGGCATAAATTGTCAGTTTTCAGATGACACATAACTTGGAGGCATAGTGAACTAAGAGCATGATAGAAATATGAGATTACAGATGCTGGAGTCTTGAACTCAAGGTGCTGATGGTATTTGGCAAGCTAGGCAACATCTGTGGAGGGAAATGGACAGATGATGTTCGAAGGCTCCAAACCTGAAAAATTATCTGTCCATTTTTTTCCACGGAGGAGGATGGTCACATATTTAAAGAAGATAGACATAGTGGTGGAATGAGTAGTTAGCTGAGAGATAGAATTCAATAATGAGAAATGTGAAGTTCTGCATTTTAGTCAGAAGAGCTGCCTTACAGTGCCCCAGAGACCCGAGTTCATTCCTAATCACTGGTGCTGTCTGTATGGTGTTTGTACATTCACCCTGTAACTGCGTGCGTTTTCTCTAGGTGCTTTGGTTTTTCTCTCACATTCCAAAGACATCCAAATTTGTAGGTTAATTGACTTCTGTAAATTGTCATCAGTATAGGAGAGATCTAGTGCTTGGGTGATCACTGGTGGAGGTGGACTTGGTGGGCAAAAGGGACTGTTTCCACACTGTTTCTCTAAACTAAACTAATATAAACCAGAAGACACATCTTGTAGGAGGGATACAAAATGAAAGTTTTGTTCAAGACTCCAGCATGAATATTTAGTCGAAAATGGCAGAGCAGATTCAGAAGGGGTTAAGAAAACATTGGGATCTTAGGCTTTACAGTATATAGTATGTAGATGCATACTGTATAAAATTAAGTCTGCCATGGCCTTTATATAACTGGTGTCCGGTTCAAAGCACCACACTTGAGGAGAGATGTGAAGACTGAAGAGTGGGGAAAAGAGATTTACCAACTTGATTCCAAGGCTGAGGGATATTAGTACTGTGGATAGACTGGAGAAGCTTCATTGCTCATCTTTTGCGTGTCCTTATTATTTAATCTGTTCCCCCACTTATTTTGTTCCAACCTATTCTCTCACATACAACCATTATTCTCCTTGGAGCAGAGGAGAATGGGAAAAGACTCGGAGAATTATTTAAAACCATGAGGGTTGCAGAAAGGGTATGAATTAACTCTTCCCATAAATAGCAGGGTCAAGAGGATGGAGCAGGAACTCCTGGATGGGGTGAGAGTGTGTGTGTGTGTGCGCGCGCGTGCACATGCGGGGCCCCGTAGCTCCTGGACGATGACCTGGAGGTCAGAAGAACCTGAGGTCTTGCCTTCTGTGCCCTCAACATTGGCTTTGTAAGGCAGCCCTGGGGCATGAAGGCTGAAGGTGGCCGGGTGAGGAGAGGAACGATGGTTCGCGAGCCGATCTAAGTGGATGAGGTGACTGCTCCAACAATCCTTCATGGCCAACAACAGCTGGGAGTTTGAAAATGACACCAACTCTTGGCAACTGGCAACTCTTGCACACGGACTCGGGAGGGGGGGGCTGTTTCTATACATTCAGTACTTAATTGGGGTTTGTATTTATGTATGGTGATAATCTTACTGAACTGAATGCAAAAATAAATCACACTACCTTGGTTCATGTGATAATAAAGAACCATTGAATCATTGAATAACTGGTAGGCACAGAATTATGATAATTGACAATAGAATCAAAATTTATACTAAGAACTGTTTCTTGCACAACATAGTAGCATCAGATTCCAGCATTAAGGGGCTGTTCCACTGCGGCGACCTAATTGACAATAGACAATAGGTGCAGGAGTAGGCCATTTGGCCCTTCGAGCCAGCACCGCCATTCAATATGATCATGGCTGATCATCCCCAATCAGTACCCCGTTCCTGCCTTTGCCCCATATCCCCTGACTCTGCTATTTATAAGAGCCCTATCTCGCTCTCTCTTGAAAGTATCCAGAGAACCTGCCTCCACCACCCTCTCAGGCAGAGAATTCCACAGACTCACAACTCTCTGTGAGAAAAAGTGTTTCCTCGTCTTCGTTCTAAATGGTTTACTCCTTATTCTTAAACTGTGGCCCCTGGTTCTGGACTCCCCCAACATCGGGAACATGTTTCCTGCCTCTAGCTTGTCCAAACCCTTAACAAGCTTATATGTTTCAATGAGATTCCCTCTCATCCTTCTAAACTCCAGAGTGTACAAGCCCAGCTGCTCTATTCTCCAGCATATGACAGTCCCGCCATCCCGGGAATTAACCTTGTAAACCTACGCTGCACTCCCTCAATAGCAAGAATGTCCTTCCTCAAATTAGGGGACCAAAACTGCACACAATACTCCAGGTGTGGTCTCACTAGGGCACCGTACAACTGCAGAAGGACCTCTTTGCTCCTATATTCAATTCCTCTTGTTATAAAGGGCAACATGCCATTTGCTTTCTTCACTGACTGCTGTACCTGCATGTTTACATTCATAGACTGATGTACAAGGACCCCCAGATCCCGTTGTACTTCCCCTTTTCCGAACTTGCTGTCATTTAGATAGTAATCTGCCTTCCTGTTATTGCTACCAAAGTGGATAACCTCACATTTATCCGCCTTAAACTTCATCTGCCATGCATCTGCCCACTCCCCCAACCTGTCCAAGTCACCCTGCATTCTCATAGCATCCTCCTCCCAGTTCCCACTGCCACCCAGCTTTGTGTCATCTGCAAATTTGCTAATGTTACTTTGAATCCCTTCTTCCAAATCATTGATGTAAATTGTAAATAGCTGCGGTCCCAGCACCGAGTCATGTGGTACCCCACTAGTCACTACCTGCCATTCTGAAAGGGACCCGTTAATCCCTACTCTTTGTTTCCTGTCTGCGAACCACTTCTCTATCCATGTCAGCACTCTACCCCCAATACCATGTGCCCTAATTTTGCCCACTAATCTCCTATGTGGGACCTTATCAAATGCTTTCTGAAAGTCCAGGTACACTACATCCACTGGCTCTCCCTTCTCCATTTTCCTAGTTACATCCTCAAAAAATTCCAGGAGATTAGTCAAGCATGATTTCCTCTTCGTAAATCCATGCTGACTCGGACCAATCCTGTTACTGCTATCCAAATGTTCGGCTATCTCATCTTTTAAAATTCCCCACCACCGATGTCAGGCTAACTGGTGTATAATTCCCTATTTTCTCTTTCCTGGCTTTCTTAAAAAGTGGGATAACATTAGCTACCCTCCAATCCACAGGAACTGATCCTGAGTCTATAGAACATTGGAAAATTATCACCAATGCATCCACGATTTCTAGAGCCACTTCCTTAAGTACCCTGGGATGCAGACCATCAGGCCCTGGGGATTTATCAGCCTTCAGTCCCATCAGTATATCCAACACCATTTCCTGTCTAATGTGGATTTCCTTCAGTTCCTCTGTCTCCCCAGATACTCTGGCCACTACTATATCAGGAAGATTGTTTGCGTCCTCCTTAGTGAAGACAGATCCAAAGTACCTGTTCAACTCATCTGCCATTTCCTTGTTCCCCATAATAAATTCACCTTTTTCGGTCTTCAAGGGTTCAACTTTGGTCTTAACTAATTTTTTCCTCTTCACATACATAAAGAAGCTTTTACTATCCTGCTTTATATTCTTGGCTAGCTTACCTTCGTACCTCATCTTTTCTCCCCGTATTTTCTTTTTAGTTATCTTCTGTTGTTCTTTAAACATTACCCAATCCTCTTGCTTCCCGCTCATCTTTGCTACGTTGTACTTCTTCGCTTTAATTTTTATACTGTCCCTGACGTCCCTTGTCAGCCATGGTCGTCCCTTTCTCCCCTTGGAATCTTTCTTCCTCCTAGGAATGAACTGATAGTGCACCTTCTGTATTAGCGAGTTTAGGAGAGTTTAAAAAAGTGTCATGTTGTTGGGAAAAACGAACCTATTATTTTTGGTCATTGTGATAACCAGGCACTACACACTGATTCCATCCCCTTTCCTAAATGCTCGTGGCCTTGGTGTATGATGGGCCATATAATCACAAAATCACAAAAAAGGTCTGGAACATATCTTAATACATTTGCAGTTGGGTCCCTTATCAACTCTCACTACCTCTTGACTGTTCCAATGCACTCCTGGCTGATCTCCCTTGTTTGACTCAATAAACATGAGACCATCCAATATTATTGTCCATGTTCTAATTTGCACATTCCTGTTCACCCAATACCCATGTATTCATTGGCTCTTGGATTAATCAATCTATTTTAATTTTTTCATTCTTTCCTAGTTCTCCATAGCCGTGGCATTCGATAAAACATGCTTCCACATGAATCATGAACGAAATTTATACTCGGGTTCGAGCAGCGTAATAGTGCAGTAAGACATCAATAAAGTGCAGTAAAGACATCAATAAATTCTAACATAAAATCCTTCCACAATAAAATCTAAATAATAATGAGCCTATGAATAAATAGTAAAAAGGTAAAAAGGAGCATGGTTAAAAGACAGCAGCATAATAATGTCCATAGCAGCAGCAGACAATTCACAGAGGTAGTAAGGGTTCAGTCAGTGAGGTGGGGAGTTTAAAATATCACGGCCTCGGGAAAGAAGATGGCTTTAAGCCTTGTTGTCCTGGCCTTTGTGCTGTGCAGCCTTCTCCCTGAGTGGAGGGGGGCAAAGAGTCCATTTGCCGGGTGGATGTGGTCCTTCATGATGTTTAAGGCTCTGCTCTTGCACCTGCTGATGTAAATGTCCTCAATGGCAGGTAGGCAGTTATTTGTGATTTTTTTGGGCAGATTTGACCACCCTTTGCAACGCTTTCCTGTCAGCAGCAGAGCAGTTTCTGTACCACACTGTGATACACGATGTGAGGACGCTCTCCACCACACGCCTGTAAAATGATGTCAGGACTGGGGTGCTGAGGCCAGCACGCTTCAGCTTCCTCAAGAAGTAAAGGCGTTGGTGTTTTTTTTTAATGATGCTAGACGTATTGCAGGTCTAGGTGAGGTCGTTAGAAATGTGCACCCCCAGATATTTAAAACTGGACACCATCTCCACAGCTTCTCCTCCGATGTAGAGGGGAGGGGGGGTGTAGCCACCTTTTCTGAAGTCCACAATCACCTCCTTTGTCTTCCCCACGTTGATGTAGAGGTTGTTTGCTTTACACCCGACTTCAAGTTCTCCCACCTCCTGTCTGTAGCCCGACTTGTCATTGTGGGAGAATAATCCCACCACGACCGTGTCATCTGCAAATTTCACAATATGAAACAGTATCAAGTAACCACCTGTAGACTATTGAGGACTTTATTTTTATTTCTTCACTTTTCAGGATCTGGGCCAGCTGCCTCCTCTAATTGCCCATGAAAAGATTGTGTTTAGCAATTGCCTTGAATGCTGTGGTTCATTTCGTGAGGATACTCTTGTGCTTTTCAGGAGTGAATTTAAGGGTTTAGACATGAGATAATGAAGGAATAATGATATATTTTAAATTGAGATTAATTTAAGGGGAACCTATTGATGTGATGTTACCATGCATGTGCAGCCCATATCAATGGTGATAGAGGCCATGGATTTGGGGAATGCTATCAGAAAGTTTAAATCAAAGGGGATTTTCTTTAGGAAAAAAAACAAAGTAAGTGCTTTGCAAATGCTGCCCAGTAGCGATGATTCATAGACGAATTTATATTTATTATGCAAATGAGTTGCACAGAAACTGTTATCAGAATTTCACTGGGGAAATTAGAACAATGTTGTGATTGTACCCAAAACTCGACCTTCTATGAACTAGCTTCCTTCAGTTTTTAAATATTGGTATCTTTCTATTTTTCTCCTGATTTAACTTCTTTATTAAAGTAACTGAGGGGAATAGATCATCGAGCGCAGAGGAAATGATCTTGTTTGATTCTACAAAGCATATCTTTTCATTCATCATGTAAAGTGAGTTCCTAGAGATCATGGGATGCTGTTTGACAATTTACCTGCTGCTTTCCTGCTGTGTTTCTTTAGTTCTATCTCCTTACCTTTAAAAAAAAAGACATCTGAGTGGGTGGTTGCTATGTTCCAAGAACATGACAGAGTAAAATCTTGTGCGTCTTTATAATATATTTCACACTAGCAATTCTGAAGTTATTACTGGGAAAACAAAAATCATAAAATGTTCAAATTACCATGTGAAATATGAGTGTTTTGACCTATGTTAATAGGGCATCTGCTCACTTATGTCAAACAAGTTAGTAACTGGTGCTCGGCCCCCTGCTCTACTCTCTTCACACCAGTGACAGTGTGGCAAAGCAATGCAATCTACAAATCCTCCAATATCAACAATGTTTTTGACTGATTCGTAGCTGGTGATGAGGCAATGTTTATGAGAGAGAGAGAGAGAGTTGAGGGCCTGTCCCACTTGGGCGTCATTTACGCGACATCATTTACGCGTCACGACGCACGTGATGCACCCATGGCGTGCATTACGCGCGCATGGTGCATGGTGATGTAGGCTGTGACGCGCGGTCGCCCCAGGATTTTGGGACGCGCAAATGACGCCCAAGTGGGACAGGCCCTTAAGAGAGCAGGAGATTTAAAAAAGACACCTGGTTGTGCAACAACAACATATTGCTCAACAACAACAAAGCAAAGGAATTAATCATTTTCTTTAGAAAGGAAAAACCTGGAGACTATGTGCGGTTTTCATTGGAGGGCCGGCGATGGAAAGAGGTAGCAGCATCAAGTTCCTGTGCAATAACATCCCTCACCTGTTCTGGTCCCAGCACTTAGATGTAATCACAGAGAAGGCACCCTAGTCCCTGTACTTTCTTAGATGTTTAAAGAGATTTGGCATGCCACTGAATACCCCATCAAACTTCTTCAGATGCATTATCCTGACTGGTTGTAATATGGCGCAAGAGGCTAGAGAGAATGATGGACTCGGCCTCGTTCATCATGGCCACAGTCCACCCCACCATCACCTGTGGTGTTACCTGGTGGCATCCATCATCACAGATCCCATCCCTTTCGGGCCATGCTCTCTTCTTGGTGCTACCATTGGGCAGGAGGTATAAAAGCCTTAAATACCACACTACCATGTTTAGCAACAGCTACTTTCCTACAACCATCAGGTTCTTGGCTGCCCTGCACCACCTTCCTCAGCCACAGAATACCAGTGACCACCTAGTGCTCCACAATTTACTTGTTTTTTACTTGTGTATTTTGCACTGTCTTGTTCTTTAAGATTGTTTTTGTTGGAGATGACAATTGTCCAGTTTATGTGTGACATGTCTTGTTCTTTCACAGTCCATCTTTTGCACTGCTTGGCATAATTTATGTATAATTTATAATTTATATTATGTATTGTCTGAATCTATGTCATTGCGATGCCACTGCAGTCAAGACTTTCATTGCTCATGTACCTCACCTAAATGTGCAAGATAATAAATTCAATTTAATGCTAGAAAATAGTGAAGGAATGGCAGACAACGTTTTTTCTGATTATTTACTATCTACTGCAAATAAAAGTGTTAATATTGACCAAATTACACTATAAAATGGAGAATCCCTGCATTTGTCAGAATTGCTTAACCTTTGTCAGTGGAAAATTACAGGCTGTGGATGGCACCGACCAGTCTGAGCCTCAGATTGATATGCAGGATGGTGAAAGATCCAGGTGTTCTCCTCATTTCCCCTTAATTGATAATCTTCTATATTACTAAAAGTCTGATCTTGACCACTTCCTGTTCTGTATATTAATTTTAGAAAAAAACGCTACCACTTACGGCTGTGATTTTTAGCCATCTTACTCAGTCCCCTTCCGCTGTGCAGGACAAGAGGATTTTTCCCATCGATGAAAAATAAAAGAGTTATTAGTGTTAAAAAATGTTATAATTAGATCACATGGTATTGGGGATAGGGTATTGACATGTATAGAGAACTGGTTGGCAGACAGGAAGCAAAGAGTAGGAATTAACGGGTCCTTTTCAGAATGACAGGCAGTGACTAGTGGGGTGCCGCACGGCTTGGTGCTGGGAACCCAGTTATTTACAATATATTAACGATTTAGACGAGGGAATTAAATGTGACATCCCCAAGTTTGCAGATGACATAAAGCTGGGTGGCAGTGTGAGCTGTGATTAGGATGCTATGAGGCTGCAGGGTGACTTGGATAGGTTGGGTGAGTGGGCAGATGCATGGCAGATGCAGTATAATGTGGATAAATGTGAGGTTATCCACTTTGGTGGTAAGAACAGAAAGGCAGATTATTATCTGAATGGTGTCGGATTAGAAAAAGGGGAGGTGCAACAAGACCTGGGTGTGTTTGTATACCAGTCACTTAAAGTAAACATGCAGGTACAGCAGGCAGTGAAGAAAGCTAATGGCATGTTGGCCTTCATTGCAAGATGATTTGAGTTTAGGAGCAAGGTGCTCCTACTGCAGTTGTGTAAGGCCCTGGTGAGACTGCACCTGGAGTATTGTGTGCAATTTTGGTCTCTTAATTTGAGGAAGGACGTTATGCTATTGAGGAAGTGCAGCGTAGGTTCACCAGGTTAATTCCAGGGATTTATATAATGTTATAATTAAAAGTCTGATCTTCACCACTTCCTGTTGGTGCTTTATATTGATTTTAGAAAAAACGCTACCACATATGGCTGTGATTTTTGGCCATCTTACTCAGAGTCCCGCTCCATCATCAGGTGCCGAGGATTTTTCCCATCGATGAAAAATAAAAGAGTTATTAGTGTTTTAAAAATGTTGAGATTCTCTCTCCTGTCAATCACACCATGAAGGCCACGCCCCTTCTGGTGGAAGGGGGGAGGGACTATAAAACCCAGAAGTGTGGGCATGGCTCAGTCTCTGCAAGATGGAGGAGGGAGAGGTCACGACTCGCTGTCTTTAATGGCCTTGCACCCTGCTTGAAATGGTATGAATCTGCACTTGAATTTGGTGGCCTTACACCCTGCTTGAAGTGGTAAGAAACTGCACTTGAATTTGGTGGCCTTGCACCCTGCTTGAAATGGAATTTCAAGGAATAGCCGTGAGTCAACTGCCAGCCCACCAGCAGTGAGTGAGTGAGCTGCCAGCACAACAGGCTTGAGTGACTGAGCCGCCAGCCCAAGGATCCATTCGGCCCACAATGTCCATACTAGCCCTCTGGAAACCAGTCCATTCAGCCCACATCACCCATACTAGCATTCCAGAAAGCAACCCCACTGGCCACCAATATTGGAATTGGTGGAGAGGTGGAATATTGCGTTGGGTGGACCATCCCTCCTGTGTGATGCTGGTCCCACTTAGTCTAGTATGTATTAAAACTCTGTAAATAAACGTAAATGCATTGATGTGATTGGATTGCTGCAAAGGAATTGTAAATAATGTAAATAATGTTGCAAGACAGTTACCCTGCTGTTTGTTGATTGGCCAAAGTGTTAAGCCCTGGTAGAATTGTTTTGAGTTCCAGGGTAAATGTTGCATTATTCAGTGAACTAGTTTCCTTCCAGAAGCTTCTGCAAGAAACATTGTTGTAGATGCTCTGTAATTGGTTTGGGGAACTGTCAATAATGTATTGATGTAATTGATATGTTTGATTGGATTGTAAGCGGACCACCCCTATATAGTTCGGCCCCTCAAGGTTCGTGGACCTATAAAAGGTAGCCCCATTTTAGATTGGTGTCGATCTTCTGGTAGGGCTCTTGGGACTGAGTGACCCTTTGGGCAGTGTCTGCTTGCACGAGGCTGAAGGGCTTGGCCAGGCAGAGACAAGGATCGAACCCGCGGTGGCTTAGGTATCGTATTGGGGAATGTGCTGTTCATTCTAAAAATAAAGTTTAGTTGGTCCAGTGCTTGAGTCAGTGTTTTTTACTGAACTAGACTAGGTGGGGTAAGCTTGAGAAGAGCGTATTTACAAAAGCACAGGCTGTGTATTGCATTGCATTGACAGGTTAAAAGGTTTAGAATGGAGACGAGGAAACACGTTTTCTCACAGAGAGTTGTTAGTGTGTGGAATTCTCTGCCTCAGAGGGCGGTGGAGGCAGGTTCTCTGGATGCTTTCAAGAGAGAGCTGGATAGGGCTCTTAAAGATAGCGGAGTCAGGGGATATGGGGGAAAAGGCAGGAACGGGGTACTGATTGGGTATGATCAGCCATGATCACATTGAATGGCGGTGCTGGCTCGAAGGGCCGAATGGCCTACTCCTGCACCTATTGTCTATTGTTTCTGGCCACCCTGACATTGATCTACTCTAATGTGACATCTGAACTCGAGTCATGACCTTCACAGGGGGTCTGTAGCTAGAAATATAAAGCGGGTCCCATCAATTGGTTGGGGTGGAGGAAAGAATGTTATCGTTGCGGCCGTGTTTCCACCAATCTTTCCACCACCACACACAAGAAGCAAAAGAAGCACAAGACGCCATTGTATGCAGATGCCGAGAAGTGTGTTCTGGCTGAACAATTTCTAATCTTGTGATGTGGACTTGATAAGAAGAGATCAATTGGTCAAATTGTGGAATCATAAATAAATGTACAGGTTCTAAACAAGAAGTATAATGCAATAAATAGGTTTCATTTGTGTTCAGAAAGCAAAAAATAATAATAAAGGATGGAACTCACACTTTTTCAATTACATTTTCAAGGTTACTCAATAGTTATAATTGCTTATCATGTCATTCAGTGTTTACTCTGTCCTGAATGTGCCAGCTCTAGCTTTCTAGTAACTTTTGTGATGAACCAATGGGCAGCTTTTCAAAGTACAAACCATTTCATTGATTGCACTCCTGGGGATTGTTTAAACAGTATGGCAGGAAATTAACCTTGGTTCATAGAGGAATGCAGAAGGGCATGCCAGAAGCAAACTGAATGTACTTAGAAATGAGGCTCCAGCCTAAAGAAACTGCAACACTGCACTGGATATGTGTAAAAAAAAAGCATGTAATAGACTGAGCAAAAAATTCGCACAACCAACATATTAGAATTGCTCAGTCCCACCACATCTGGTCATGAATGATGATGGGCATTTAAACAGACCAGGATGAAGAGGCTTCAAGCATTTATCATCCTTAATTATGAAGTCCACAAGAGACATGGCAAGGAGTGAAAATCTTTGGGACCTTAAATTGTCATGGTTAACTATACATGTCCTTACTTGGATTGTTTGAATCATAGTCACACAGCATGGAAATTGGCCCATCAGCTCATCAAATCTGCATTTACCATTATGCCTCCATTTTACTCTAGATAGAGCTTATTTGATTCTCTTCATATTGGCATCATCTCCTCCTGGATTGCATCATTCACTCCAGACTGGGAATAGTTTACAACTAATTAACTACTGGACAGCATATCTTTGGGATGTGAGAAGAACTCACAACACCCTAAGGAAACCTGCATGATGTGCAAACGCTGTGCACGCTCACGAACAGAGCTCGGGATTGAATGAGGGTCACAAGTTCTGTGAAGCAGCCACTCTATTAGCTGTGTTCCTGTGCTGCACAGTCACTCCATGATGCTGTTAGACTTCCTGTGTTGATAGTCTGTTATTTCTATTCTGGAATGTGGGATCGTTGTAGTTTTGGGATGTTGTAGTCTCATTATTGTAACAAGGTGAGTTGTATTTAAATGGATGGCTGAGTAAAAGTCACATTCCAGAAATTCATAAGCAAAACATGACAGTAAACAACATGATATGCTCTGTGGAGAGACAGGAGTGTAGATGCTGGAATATTTAATAAAAGAGCAACGACCTACTGGAGGAATTCTGTGAGGCAGGCAGCATGTTGCATTTTGGGAATTTAAACCAGAGCAGCACTTCACAGAAGGGCCCGGGGGAGTGTTGGGGAGCAGAGGGATCTCGGACTACAAGTACATATTTGCTTGACAGTAGTGTTGTATGTAGAGAGACTGATAAAGTAGGCTTTTGGCACACTGGCCTTTATTAGTCTGTGAATTGAGTATAGAAGTTGGGATGTTATGTTACAGTTTTATAAGATGTTAACGATGCTGCATTTGGAGTAATATGTTCAGTTTTGATCAGCCTGCTATGGAAAAGATGCAATTAAGCAGGAAAGAGTACAAAGAAGATTTACAAGGATATTGCCAGGACATGCAGGCCTGAGCTTTTGGGAGAGGTTGGGCAGGCGAGGACTTTATTCCTTGGAGGGCATGTGTCTGAGGGGTGATCTTATAGAGGTGTATAAAATCATTAGAATAAGAGATAGGGTGAATACACAGTCTTATTTCCTAGGGTAGGGAAATGAAGAACTAGAGGACATGGGATTAAACTGAGGGGGGATAGATTTAATAAGAACTGGGGTGTCAACTTATTCATTCATATAGTGGTGGGGATATGGAATGAGCTGCCAGATGAAATATTTGAGCAGATACAATAACATTTAAAAGACGGTACACAAAAATGCTGGAGAAACTCAGCGGGTGCAGCAGCATCTATGGAGCGAAGGAAATAGGTATCGTTTCGGGCCGAAACCCTTCTTCAGACTGATAGGGGTTGGGGAGAAGAAAGGAAAAAAGGAAAAGGCGGAGGAGGAGCCCAAGGGCTGGGGGAGGGGAGGAGACAACCAGATGGCTGATGAAGGGGAGGGGACAGCCAGGGCTAGCAGAATTGGGAGAATTCAACGTTCAGGCCACCAGGATGTAGACTGCCCAAGCGGAATATGAGGTGCATTTCCTCCAATTTACGGTGTTGCTCGCTGCGGCCATGGAGGAGACCCAGGACAGAGAGGTCAGATACGGAATGGGAGGGGGAGTTGAAGTGCTGAGCCACCAGGAGTTCAGGTTGGTTATTGCGGACCGACCGGAGGTGTTCGGCGAAACGATCGCCAAGCCTCCGCTTGGTCTCACCGATGTAGATCAGCTGGCATCTAGAGCAGCGAATGCAATAGATGAGGTTGGAGGAGATGCAGGTGAACCTCTGTCGCACCTGGAACGACTGCTTGGGTCCTTGAATGGAGTGGAGGGGGGAAGTGAAGGGACAAGTGTTGCATCTCTTGCGGTTGCAAGGGAAAGTACCAGGGGAGGGGGTGGTATGGGAGGGAAGGGAAGAATTGACAAGGGAGTTACGGAGGGAGCGGTCTTTGCGGAAGGCAGACATAGGGGGAGATGGGAAGATGTGGCGAGTGGTGGGGTCACGTTGGAGGTGGCGAAACTGACGGAGGATCACTTGTTGTATGTGACGGCTGGTGGGGTGAAAGGTGAGGACTAGGGGGATTCTGCCTTTGTTGTGAGTGGGGGGATGGGGAGAGAGAGCAGTGTTGCGGGGTATGGCAGAGACCCTGGTGCGAGCCTCATCTATGGTGGAGGAGGGGAACCCCCTTTCCCTGAAGAATGAGGACATTCCTACCGACTCCCATGGCTATCTGGACTACACTTCTTCCCACCCTGCTTCCTGTAAGGACTCCATCCCCCACTCCCAATTCCACCGTCTACGCCGCATCTGCTCCCAGGATGAGGCGTTCCACACCAGGGCATCTGAAATGTCCTCATTCTTCAGGGAACGGGGGTTCCCCTCCTCCACCATAGATGAGGCTCGCACCAGGGTCTCTGCCATACCCCGCAACACTGCTCTCTCTCCCCATCCCCCCACTCACAACAAAGGCAGAGTCCCCCTAGTCCTCACCTTTCACCCCACCAGCCGTCACATACAACAAGTGATCCTCCGTCAGTTTCGCCACCTCCAACGTGACCCCACCACTCGCCACATCTTCCCATCTCCCCCTATGTCTGCCTTCCGCAAAGACTGCTCCCTCCGTAACTCCCTTGTCAATTCTTCCCTTCCCTCCCATACCACCCCCTCCCCTGGTACTTTCCCTTGCAACCGCAAGAGATGCAACACTTGTCCCTTCACTTCCCCCCTCCACTCCATTCAAGGACCCAAGCAGTCGTTCCAGGTGCGACAGAGGTTCACCTGCATCTCCTCCAACCTCATCTATTGCATTCGCTGCTCTAGATGCCAGCTGATCTACATCGGTGAGACCAAGCGGAGGCTTGGCGATCGTTTCGCCGAACACCTCCGGTCGGTCCGCAATAACCAACCTGAACTCCCGGTGGCTCAGCACTTCAACTCCCCCTCCCATTCCGTATCTGACCTCTCTGTCCTGGGTCTCCTCCATGGCCACAGCGAGCAACACCGTAAATTGGAGGAAATGCACCTCATATTCCGCTTGGGCAGTCTACATCCTGGTGGCCTGAACGTTGAATTCTCCCAATTCTGCTAGCCCTGGCTGTCCCCTCCCCTTCATCAGCCATCTGGTTGTCTCCTCCCCTTCCCCAGCCCTCGGGCTCCTCCTCCGCCTTTTCCTTTTTTCCTTTCTTCTCCCCACCCCCTATCAGTCTGAAGAAGGGTTTCGGCCCGAAACGTTACCTATTTCCTTCGCTCCATAGATGCTGCTGCACCCGCTGAGTTTCTCCAGCATTTTTGTGTACCTTCGATTTTCCAGCATCTGCAGTTCCTTCTTTAACATTTAAAAGACATTTGGCCAGGTATGTGGTTAGGAAAAGTTGAGTGATCTGGGTCAAACGCAGGCAAATGAGACTAACTTGCCTTCTGTTTCTGTGCTGTGTGATTCCATGCCTCTGAGTCGATAAATATAGAACCGGAGGGAGGGATAATGGGTGAAAAGGAACAGGTGGGAGTGAGTGGGTGTAGGTGTGGTGCTGGTGGAGGGTGAAAGACAAGTGGGGGACCCAGAATAAGGTGGAATGAGATATGACCGTAGGGAAGAGCAAAAAGGAATGGGATGGATGGTGGTGAGCGGAGTGGGAAAAAAGTGTGTGGGGGTGATGGGGGAATGGATAGAGGGGAAAGGGTTCCTGAAATTCAATGTTCATGTAGGCTACCCAAACGAATTATTAGAAGCTTTCCTTCCATGTGTATTGGCCCTCACTCTAACAGTGGGGAAAGCCATGGGTAGTTAGGTCTGTATGGGAATGTGAAGGGGAATTAAAATAGCGAGCAACCGAGAACTCAAGCAGGCTTTGATGGGCAGATGCGAATATTCGGCAAAGTGGTCATGAAAGGCTTGATGATATCGTAATCTGTTGTGTAGCTCATCAAACAGCTAATGGTCGGCATTTTCTTCTTATGTCCCAGTTGAACATATTCTGGGGATTTGATGAAGTTATTGATGTGTGTTAAGGCATTAAGTGTCTCAAGATTTAGAAAATCCACTTCACTTTTGTAAATGAAACGAAGCAGCATAAACCATCAGGTGGTATTTAAGCAGCTTGAGGACATTGGAAAATGTGCTTTTGGTTTTTTTTTGCTTCTCCAAAAATAGAAGAAGCAATGCCTCTTTGGGAGAGGTCAGCAAAGACGTCAGAGGTGACTTTGCTGATTGACTGAAAGCACATGAATATTAACCGTGCCAGTTTAAATATTCTGTTGACATGGGAGATGATTATTAGATTAATTTTCATTTCCATTGAGAAAATTCTGGGACATTTGAATCTTTTATTTTCTTGCAGTAACTATGCAGCATTTAAAATTAAATGTATATCCAGGGCAAAGTATGAGTGAAATAATAAAAGTTGAAATATTTGCATGTTAAAGGTAAGTGATAATTTAAGCATACACGTGTTAAAGTGCGCAGAACTAAATAGACCCAATGGTAATTGGGAAAGTAGCTGACAAGTGCGGCTTTCTCCTAATGTAGAAGCAGGGTAAAGTAATTGATTATTTGATAGATTTTATCATTTGCATGCCCAGCAGGGAATGAGAACACATTAGGAAGAAAATTCTCATCCAGAAATATGATCAGAGCAGAGGAAAACTGGACAAACGAGTCACATTGCAATATAAATGGGATGGTTCATTGAGTTAATTAGAATCAAAAGGTTAAATAAATGTGAGGTTATCCACTATGGCGGCAAGAACAAGGAGGCAGATTATTATCTCAATGGTGTCAGATTAGGAAAAAGGGAAGTGCAACAAGACATGGGTGTCCTTAAACACCAGTCACTGAAAGTAAAAATGCAGGTACAGCAGTCAGTGAAGAAAGCTAATTGCATGTTGGCCTTCATAACGAGAGGATTTGAGTATAGGAGTAAAGAGGTCCTTCTGCAGTTGTTCAAGGCCCTGGTGAGACCACATCTGGAGTATTGTGTGCAGTGTTGGTCCCCAAATTTGAGGAAGGACATCCTTGCTATTGAGGCAGTGCAGCGTAGGTTCACGAGGTGGGAACCTCGTGAATCCTCTGGATCCCCCCGGGATGGCGGGACTGTCTTATGAGGAAAAATTGGAGAGACTGGGCTTGTATTCACTGAAATTTAGAAGAATGAGAGGGGATCTTATAGAAACCTATAAAATTATATAAGGACTGGACAAGCCAGATGCAGGAAAAATGTTCCCAATGTTGGGCGAGTCCAGAACCAGGGGCCACAGTTTAAGAATAAAGGGGAGGCCATTTAAAACTGAGATGAGAAAAAACTTTTTCACCCAGATAGTTGTGAATTTGTGGAATTCTCTGCCACAGAAGGCAGTAGAGGCCAATTGACTGGATGAATTTAAAAGAGAGTTAGAGCTCTAGGGGCTCGTGGAATCAAGGGATATGGGGAGAATGCAGGCACGGGTTATTGATTGGGGATGATCAGCCATGATCAAAATGAATGGCGGTGCTGGCTCGAATGGCCAAATACCCTTCTCCTGCAGCTATTTTCTACGTTTTCTATGTTTCTATATTAAATTATAATCTATCCATTGGGTTGTACCAACTGTTGATTTAGAATAATATCCCCAAATAAGTGATAATAAAGGTGAGAATAGTGAATAATGCAAGTTCATCCATTTAGGTGAGCATTGGCCTCACCTAACCCAGTTCTGAAAATTGAATTGATAGTTTCAAAACAGGCTTGACAGCAGAGACACTTGTGAGTATACCGGACCTAGCTCATAGAATAGAGGGGTAGAAAGAAAGCAAGGGCTATCAGCTGTGCAGGAAAGAACTGCAGATATAAAATGCTGGAGTAGCTCAGCGGGACAGGCGGCATCTATGGAGAGAAGGAAAGGGTGACATTTTGGGTCGAGACCCTTCTTCAGACTAGAGAGGGGAATGGGAAATGAGAGGTGTATTGTATTGTATTGTATATCTTTATTGTCATTTCCTGAGTATTTGCATACCCAGAGAAAACAAAAAAACTTTCCTCAACCAGTGTCCATTTCAGTGTGCAGTAAAAAATAAATAGAAGTAAAAATACATATATCATGAACAAATTAACACTCTACTCTACTAAACATCAACAGGCGTTCCGATCGGCAGCGGCACGACAGTGGCCCTGCTGCAGTGTGTCCAGGTTGGTGGTTGGTGCACGATACTTTGGCAAGGGACAAAGTCCGTTTATCAGTCTTATAACCTGCGGGAAGAAGCTGAGGAGCATCCTGCTGGATTTGCACCTAATGCTCCGATACCTCTTCCCAGATGGCAGGATGGAGAATATGTGATGCGATGGGTGGTAGGGGTCTTTGATGATGGAGATGGCTCTGCTGATACATCTCTTCCTGTATATGTCCAGCAGGAAAGGGAGTGGAGCACCAATAATCCTGCTGGCGGTCTTCACAATCCTGTCTAGTTGGTGTCGTTCGTACGCCTTGCAGCTCCTGAACCAGGAAGTGATGCCGTAGATTAATGTGCTCTCGATTGTCCCCCTATAAAAAGTTCGTAGGTGTGTAGTGGGGAGTGCTGGGCTCTCTTGACCAGTGCTGTAGTGTTGGTCGTGGACGTCAGGTCATCTGACAGGTGGAGTCCTAGGAACTTCACGCTGTTGACCCTTTCCACATCAGCTCCATCGATGTGCAGAGGTGTATGGTGTTGTTTTCCCGCCCTCCTGAAGTCAACCACCATCTCCTTAGTTTTTCCCACGTTGAGAATGAGGTTGTGGGATTTGCACCATCCTGTGAGCAGCTCCACCTCCATCCTGTACGCCGACTCATCATTGTCACTGATGAGACCCACCACTGTTGTGTCATCAGCGAACTTGTTGATGAAGTTGTTGTTGAGTCTAGCAGTACAGTCGTGTGTTAGCAGACTAAACAGCAGGGGGCTTAGGACACAGCCTTGGGGCGAGCCAGTGCTCACGGCTATGGTTTTTGATGTCCTACTGCCCACCCTGACTGTCTGCTGCCGTTGCGATAGAAAGTTCAGGACCCAGTTACATGTGCCAGCATCAACCCCCAATAGCTCCAACTTCTCCACCAGCTGCTGCGGAATGATTGTATTAAAAACAGAGCTGAAGTCTATGAAGAGGATCCTGGCATAAGTATTTTTCCGATCAAGGTGTGACAGTACGAGGTTCAGTGTTGTTGAGACTGCGTCCTCTGTGGATCGGTTGGCTCTGTAGGCGAACTGCAGTGGGTCTAGGTCGGCAGGTAGACTATTTTTGATATGCTGCATAACCAGTCGCTCAAAACACTTCATTACTATGGGTGTTCGAGCCACTGGTCGAAAGTCATTATGGCAGGCTGGGTTTGGTTTCTTCGGGACAGGGACGATGGTGGCACTCTTAAGACAGTTGGGCACTACTGCCTGGCTGAGTGAGATGTTAAAAATGTCTGTGAAGACATCTTTCAGTTGCTCGGCGCAGTCTTTTAAAACGCATCCAGGAATGTTGTCCGGCCCTGCAGCTTTGCGTGGGTTGATGCTGGCAAAGGCCTTTTTAACTCCGGCTGCGGACAGCCTGAGCGACTGGTCACTGGGAGATGGCAGTAGTGCACGTGTCTGGGTGGTGTTTTCAACCTCAAACCGTGCGTAGAACTCGTTCAGTTCATCTGGTAGAGAGGGGTCGTTTTGGCATATCTGCAGCGGGAGGGGGCTTGTAGTCAGTGATGGTATGAAATCCCTGCCGGTAATGTAGAGAGATATAGAACAGATGAATGAAAGATATGCTGATAAGTAATGATGATAAAGGAAAAAGGCCATTGTTAGCTGTTTGCTCGGTGAGAATGTTAAGCTGGTGCGACTTGGGTGGGGGAGAGATGGAGAGAGAGGGAATGCAGGGGCTACTTGAGGTTAGAGAAATGAATACTCATATCATTGGGTTGTAAGCTGCCCAAGCAAATATGAGATACTATTCCTCCAATTTGTGTTTAGCATCAACTTGTATTAAGGTCACAATAATCTACCAACCTCAAGTAAAGGTATATCGCTACTGAAGAAGAAATTCTGGTTTTCTATTATTTATTAGTAAAGACCTCTGCACAGTTGGTGGTAATTAATGACCAGTTGAAAATCTAGGTACGACAGACAGTGTAATCTGGTCATTAAGAACTGCTGTATCTGCATATATTGAGGATGCTGATAAGAGAACTGTTTAGTAATGACCAGTTTCAGCTGGTGCCAATGACCAGACCTGAATGTGTCCAAGACATTTTATGTCAAAGTTTTATTGCTGAAAGAAAATATTCGGCACCCACGACCCACGGTGGCAACATTTCTCAAATATTCTGTATATTTGGATTTATGATTTCTCATGTCTTGATTTTTGAGACCTGGTCTCCTCTCACTCTTTCTTGGAAGTCTCCAAATGGTAATGTTTTGTCTTTGACAGCAACATCATTAAGTTTGCCTTTTCTGGAGGAGCACAGACACTCCTTATCCTTGTTCAGGCATAACCTCTGAATTCTTACTCGATTAATGTACAATGCATGAAAGTTGTCTTTCTTGTAAGGAGGAGATGTTGATGTTCTGACAGTCCACATCAATCACAACAGAAATTAGGACATTGTTGTCCATTTGCAGGTTGTTAGACAGTCCATTTTTAGGTAGTCCTTGTCTTCCAACATGTCAGTCAAAGAGAAGGAATCTTTTTTTACTTGTTTGCCTGGTGCAATGAATTCGAACCATATGTTCAGCACAAACAACCAGTCTGAAGAAGGGTCTCGACCCGAAACATCACAAGATGCTGCCTGTCCCACTGAGTTACTCCAGTTTTTTTGTGTCTATTTTCGGTTTAAACAGGCATCTGCAGTTCCTTCTTACACAAATAATATTCAAGGATCCCATTGAACAGGGGGTCCACATCTGGGACCATTAAACACCTTGCCAGTTGAAGGCTGCTGTCACCATTGAAAGTGATGCTTTATTCAATGGGTTTTGAGTTGGGTTTATCAGCCCTAACTGTTGTTTCCTGTAGACTGTTTGTTCTCCACAGCAAGAATGCAGTCCTCTCCAAGGAGTATGCTCGGGAAGAATTTGTCGAGGTTGCAAAAAAATTAATTTTCCCTCTTTCCCAGCTTGATGTCCCTTTGTAACATTCATGTAAACCATGACTCTGATCATTTTTTAAATCTAACAAAATCAATACATTTGGAATATGAAACACAATAAACATACCAAATAACAATGTCATTGTGTTTTGCATGATAAAGATGGAATGTTATAATTCCAAGCATGGTTTGTGTTAAAAGGAGTGGATTAAAATGTCATAACTTTGTAAATCTCCAATATTCCACTATCGAACTATTGAGAAACCCAGGCTCAGCAGGACAGATTCTATGCTCTTATTCATACACTGGGACCTCAGTTTCCACACTCCCTTTAAATATACTGTGTATTCTGGAAAAATCTATTCTACCATGTAGCATCTTTTTTTACAAAAGTGATTTCAAAGTGTGTTGAAGTTTTGTTTTGAATAATTGAATAGTTCAGAAAATCTGCTATTGCTAGATCATCACAATTTTACTATACAGTGTGGAGATGCAATAATACTGTAGTTGAGCATCCTCCTAAACTTCCTGTACTGCTCTGTTATAGGCAGCTTAGGATTTCTGTACTTCTAATCCTCATCACTTCATTGAACATTGGCATTTAAATGTGTTGGCTATACACCAGTACTATGTTCTTCAACTGTAGCGTAGGGAATGAGGAGGAAACTTGCTGTAGCATCTTACTGTGATACACTGACAAGTTATTAAAACTTATTGAGGTTACAATATTGTAAATTTATTGTTTTCAATTTATCAGTATCTTTACTTTGACTGCATTTACTGCACTCCCTCAATCTTTTCAAGATAAGATCCCACAAATATACAAAAACGGCATGGTGGCGCAGTGGTAGAGTTGCTGCCCTGCAGTGTTTACAACGCCAGAGACCTGGATTTGATTCTAGCTATGGGTGCTTGTCTTTACGGAGTTTGTGTGTTCTCTCTGTGGGTTTTCTCCAGTTTCCTCCCACATTCCAAAGACGTACATATTTGCAGGTTAATTAGCATGGTATAAAAATGTAAAAATTGTCTCTAGTGTAGGATAATGTTAATGTGGGGGGATCGTTGGTCGGTGCGGACTTGGTGGGACAAAGGGCCTGTTCCCGCGTTGTATCTTTAAGCTAAACTAAATGAATGCATCTCCTTTCATCATTAAGTAAGAAGTCATATTCACCAATGAGACGATGTTATACGTATGAATTCTTGTGATTACAGTATAGTTGGCTGTAATTATGATTTTTGTAGATGTTTTTGTAAGATTTGAGTGATTTTATTATGTACAATATTGAACATAGTGTCGCTGTCTCCCTGCTCTACCCCCATGCCCATCTGGACCACAGCCGTTGGCCCCTATTTGTAATTGGCTGTTGCTGAAGGGTTGTCAGTTGCTGTGAAGTAGCAGTCATTGTGATAAATGTGATCATAGAGAAATTTACTGGTTTGCGTGAGCAAATAGAAAGTGCTGTATTAGAATAAACCTGTATTGTAAAACAAATTGAAAAAAGCTCTGGTCTCATCTGTTCACTGGAACTACTGTAAAGCTCAAATAATCTATGATTCCTTCTCTTGCTTTGGCAGCCTGGTTTTTCAATTACAACCACAGGGGTGAGCCCCTTTCTGTACAGCAAAGAAAGCTTGAGTAGGCAGGATAATTGCTGCAGTCGCAGGAGGATAATTTATAGCTTATCCTTGGTTAAGGTAAGAGAAATTTCCTTTGCGATGGTACCAAAGTTATTTCAATTTTAGTGAAAACAGTTTTAAATTTGAGTCAAATTATGCGGTGTCATTTGTAATTTTATGGATTCTTCATCAATGTTAGTGAAGTTGTGTTCTATTTAGTCCTTCCATATATGGTTAATTTCTGGCACATGAAATAAAGATGCAGTTACGGACTTAACTAATTGTATTTTGGAAACCATTCTACTTTTGGATAAAATGTTGATTCTGCCTTAACCAAATGTACATGAAAATATCTGTTATTTTTGTGTTAAAGGAAAAACATATTAATATTAAAGATTACTCTTTATTCCTCTATTTTAGACCTAAACAAACGACATAAATAACTGCAATACCCAGATTAAATACACAAGGAATATATTAGTAGAAATTGCAAGAAACGGTGGCAATTAACACACTGATTTCCAATATTGGATGAAATGTTGTATTGGCATTTGTTTAAATATTCCATTATTTATTATTTAATTAAGATTGTCCTAAAAGGTGAATTTGTCTTTGACGATTTCGAGCTAAATTTTGAAAGGTGAATATAAAAAATATTTGACATTACTATCAGTATTGTTAAATACATGCTGTGTGCTCCTGCAATATTTTATTTTTTAATTGGGTATTATATACTTCAATATTAAATATGTATTAACAAATGAAGTTTGCATCTCTGTAGAAGGATTTTGGATCATTTGTTTTGGGGAACCTACACCTTAGTATTGCTTAACATGTTCAGTATTACTAATTGACCTGTGTAGACAGTAGAAACATTTGAGTTATCTGAAATGTTACTCAAGTCTTGTTGCCTAATGACAATCTATACTTACTACCTTTCTGAAGATTCCTCAGTACATGCAAAATCTATCAATTGAGTTTAGTACAACAGGTCCATTAAAATGCTGAAAATGCAATCACTGAGAAAAACCTCAATTGTTCACTGGCTTTTTCACAGGACAACCGTGTGCACCCAATGCATGAGACTGCCCATAATCCCTCCCCACCCTCACCAACCCCTCCAAGTAAAAACTCAAATCAATTAGGCCAAACCATACATTGTGTCAGTTTATTTTCCTAGAGTGCTAATACCTTTAAAATGTTATTGCATTATTGACAGCATTACTTTTCTTAAAGTAACTAAAATAGAAATGTATCCACCACAACAGGAAATAATTGATAGGATTGTCCGTGTATGAAGCCATCCACAATCACAACATGATAGTGTTCAGTACTTTATGTTCAGTATTGGTGTGTTTGAATATAATGCCACTTTCATAATCACCTCATTGAATTTTCTCTTGAAGGCCTAGCAGTCTCTTGTAAGTGATTCAGAACTAGCACCTTCAGAATAACTGTTCAAACATGCTTGAGTTGCTAGTTATTGCTGCGGTGTTTCTATTAATTCTTCTTGAAGTAGAAGTCCTAGATTAAACTAAACTAGAGATTATAAGGCTTCACTGCCAGCAACCTGGTTTGTTAAAATTATCTGCAGGAAAGGAACTGCAGTGTGTATTTCTCTCTGCCAATGTTTCATCCAGTGACTTATTTTCTCCCCAAACCTCAGTTAAAATACAAGCATAATTATCTTAATTATACTAGCAAATATTTTACAATCAAATATTTTACGTTGGGGAAAAAACACATTCCTTTTCAGTATAGAATAATGTTTTGCTCACCAAGCAGATGTAACTTGTCAAAATAATCAGTATAATCTTTATATCAAAGTCACTTTAATTCTGTTGAATTGGGGGAATGGAAGAAAATCAAGCTCTCTACTCATCTTTGCAATGTCCCATGGTAAATAGTTATGCACATTTTAATGGCTTGAATTTCTCACTTGTTTACCAGCTCATTTATGTTTCATACTAAATTGACGTTCATTTTATTCGTTGACTCACTGTTTTATATCCACATCCTACTCAAGCTTTTGAATTCCAAACTTATTTTTTTCTGACTGTTCAGTTGGTGATCTTAGAATGAAAGAACTGGTCCAACTTGAAGTCTATTTAGCTAAATAAATCTGTACCGGGTTTGTTGGAAGGTAAATTCAGTTTGATCCACTTTCTCATTCTTTCTCTACATCCCTGTCATTTTGGTCCAAATAGTTTTGTTGTTGTTGATAATTGCCTTAATTTAGCATCTTCAACCTATTTAAAAATTGGAAAAAGATAGTGAGTCACTGAACATCCCAAGGTTTTAAACACTTTATGTGGCCCGGATTAGGCTGTTTATTTGCGTATGTGCAATCCTGTCTCGCGAAATGGGTACCTCTGTACCTGTTCAATGTTTTAATGTCTTCCCTTGAATGTTCTCCACAGAATTATTTCCATGTCTGGTTATAAGCAATTTCATGTAGTATCTAGGATAATACCCTAACTATTAATTTTGTGCTTCTATTTATCCAAGCTCAGGTCCAATAAATAATGAACTTTTCCTGTATTTTTCATACATTTGCTTAAAACATGTCTGTGTCTTTATTTTGCAGCTCCCATTATCATTGTACTGGTTAGTGCGATTGACTCTCATGTATTTTCTTACCAAAATGCACCTGCCAGTTCTCTGCTATTTTTCATCAGCTGGTTTCTATTGCCCACTATCTTGTCTGCATGCTCTTAAAGTCTATGACTATCTTCCTTACTGTTTATTTCACTTCTAAATTTCATATTATCAGCATATTTTTTTCACAGGTTTGTGAATTTGATTGTTAGCCTTTCTGTGCATGTAGAGCCTTTTTATTCTCAAAGTATGGCGTTGATTCCAGTCCAAGACTTACTTGTATTTGAGATTAATTAGCTCAATCTCACCAACCAGTCCTTTGAATGAATGAATGAATGAATAAGTTTATTGGCCAAGTATTCACATACAAGGAGTTTGCCTTGGTGCTCTGCCCGCAAGTGACAACATGACATACAGTGACAGTTAGGAATGACACATAAAACATTACAATACACATAAAAAATGACAATGATAAAACATTATCGATTAAACATGTGAATTAAATAAAATACCAGAGCAAAAGGAGGCTACAGATTTTTGGTTATTGAGTAATCAAAGCTACAAAAAAATACAGTTTTTGGTTATTTGGTAAATGATGGAGCGCAGAAGGTTAAGAGGGGACTTGATAGAGGTCTTTAAAATTATGAGCGGGTTAGACAGAGTTGACGTGGATAAGCTTTTCCCATTGAGAGTAGGGAAGATTCAAACAAGGGGACATGACTTGAGAATTAAGGGACAGAAGTTTAGGGGTAACATTAGGGGGAACTTCTTTACTCAGAGAGTGGTAGCTGTGTGGAATGAGCTGCCAGTGGAAGTGGTGGAGGCAGGTTCGATGTTATCCTTTAAAAATAGATTGGATGGGTATATGGACGGGAAAGGAATGGAGGGTTATGGTCTGAGTGCAGGTAGATGGGACTAGGGGGAAGTATAATAATTTTTTTTTAAAGAGAGAAAAAAAGGTGTTCGGCACGGACTTGAAGGGCCAAGATGGCCTGTTTCCGTGCTGTGATGGTTATATGGTGGACGTCACTGTAGTCCAGATACCAGGGACATTGTGCAGGTGCTGTTATTTGGGGCTCACAGGGTATCCGTGAACTGCTGTTCAAGAAGAGCCACCTATGTGGTGTCCTTGACGTTAAACACTGATATTCTTATTGTAGCACTTCTTTTGCTGCTGTTACTTTGGGGCCGCACAGAGAAGAATTGTCAGAGATTAGACCAATGGTCATTAATTTAATCATGCTGTGGTCTTCTGCTTGCTTATCTTTCTGATGAATATATACTTGTTATATGTGTATTATATATAATGTTATGTGTATTATATATAATGTTATGTGTATTATATGTAATGTGTTATACGTGTGTGTTATGTGTATTCTATAATATTTATATTGGTGAGATAACAGAATGGATGTGTGAAAGTATTTTCTGGCAAATTTCTAAACTTGTGGACATGGACATTGAACTGCCAGGTTTGTCGTTTGGCTCTATGTTGAATAAGTGTGATGTTTTTGTTCCTGTGTCCTTCGGTATGATGCCTGTATCCAAAAGGATTAAAAGATCCTGGTTAACATCTCCATAATGTTTTCCCAATTGAGAATGCATAATTTCCTGACTGGGTGACTTTTCCTCCTGTAACCCTTTATCATTCTTCCTCTTTATTTTAATCTCATCCGTTATTCCAGCAAACTCTTTGTTTACCATAGCTTTGGCAAAGTTCCCTTTCTCAATTATAGGTACAAATTATTCGTGCAGTATCTCAGTCATATTCTTGCCTAGCTCTTCATTTAACTTAATTGCTTTTCATCACCTTGACAACCCTATTTTTTCTATGATTATCTCTGTAGAAGACCTTTGCATTCTTCTTTCTGTTTGCCGCCTGCATTCTTTGCCTCTCTGTTATTTTTTAATGTATGTAAATAAGATTTACTTGATTTTTCCAGGACTTAAGGGCCTGAGCTATAGGGAGAGATTCAACAGGCTGGGACTTTATTTCTTGAAATACAAAATGTTGAGGGATGATCTTATAGAGATGTCTATATTCATATGGGGAATTGAAAGGGGGAATCACAGTGTCTTTTGGCCAAGGTCGGAGAATCAAGAACCAGAAGAGGTTGGGGCAAAATTTATTAGGAACCTGAGGGGCGACTTTATTATTCAGAGGGTGGTGAATATATGGAACAAGCTGTCAGATGAGGTAGTTGAGGCAGGTACTATAATTGCATTTAAAAAAACACTTGGATGGGTACATGGATTGGAAAGGTTTAGAGGGATATGGGTCAAACATAAGATAAATGGACTGGCTTGGATGAGTCTGCATGGATGAGTTGGGCCAAAAGACCTGTTTCCATGATGCATGACTGTTGCTTTGACTCTACTTTTCTTTTTCTTGTCTTAGTTATCCAGAGTGCTCTGACTTTGGTTGCCCTACTTTGGACCTTATGGCCTTATGGTGAAAAAAATCACCTTTGTAATCACTGGTCAATTACATTGCTATTTGTTTCTCTCCAGCTTCAATTTATCCAGCACAGAGCCCTCATTAGTTTGCTGAAAAAAAGCAGCATCTAGGTGATTTGTTTCCTCTTGGATGCTCTTTGACCTTCTCCACAATAAACCTAAATTCACAAGTCTTTCATTCACAGCATTAACGGGTGTACTTTTACATTTCAATGTGAAACATTAATTCAGAGTTAATAGTTATGGTGTTGAAATTGTACGTGTTAAATTTGATTTACTTTTATTTGTTTTCAACAACCGATCGACAAATACAATAATTGGAGCATGTGTTTTTCAACACAGTCTTTGACATGCCATTAATTTTGCTATTAATAATGAAAGCAGAAAATCTCACTACAGTTATAATCTGTGAACTCCAGAGATGAAGCCACAGAAAAATATTGTACCTGAAATTGCAGTGAGTTCTTTACATTACACATGGAAATATAATCAATTGATTTCAAGTTTTGTTTTCCAATGGGAGTTGTTTTAAAATTGATTTATGTGAAAGCAGATATCAGGGACCAGCCTGAATTAAATTGAATTGGAAAATTTATCCCTTGATTTTCCTGCAGCTCCTAAATTAAGATCCTTAATCTTTCAAAGTGTTTCACAACATTCCATTTGTTCAATGCTGCATAGTCAAAAAGAGAGGGAGAACATGAAACATAGTCAATTTTAAAACTATTATTTTCCTTTAAACACATGATATTCAGAATCTTTGAGCTGAGACAGACCTTTTGTTCCTTTATCCATAGCAAGATTAAGCTGCTTGAATAGTGCCACCTCAAGTTAATTTTCCTACACTAAGGATAACAGTGGGGTGCAAAATGACTATGCCCTCTGAGAAAAGGACCAACAAATGGAGAGAAGATATCTATGAGTTCCGAAAGAAACATGGCCTCTCCAAAAGGGTACTACTCAATTGCTGTCTTGTGAAACGACTCCTTGCCTGGGCAACACCACCTATGAAAGGTATCATCCACATTTTTGTTATGTTTCAGTTTTATAATGATTGTTTGCAACAAGTGGCTTTGGAAATTGTGTTGTGTGATATTTTTATGATAAACACATCAATGTCAAACTTCTTTGTCCATTGTTTTAAAAGTCCAAGGTCATTTGAGGAATTTAATACAGCAATATGTGATTATCAAAAACAGTTCCTGGTTTACATGTTTGTTTCAACTATATTAGAGATGTAGTAAATGTTTGGAGAACTAATTATTTTGTTAGTATGAAAAATTACATTTGTAAAATATTAAATTGCAGATATTTGTTTAGAATTATAATATTCAGAATGATCCATTATGCTATTGTGCTGGTGTACAAGCCCTAAAGCTGTCGTTTAACTGTGTAAGCGAAAATATGCAAGCTGAGGCTTTCTATTGCACAGAACTTGAGTTCACATCTTTCACAAAAATAAGTAGATATACATTTGATTGGACAGGTCCCTATTTCATGAAATACCCATTATCTGATGAATTACATTTTGAGTTGGGTAGATGTCTTAACTATTTGAATAATAAATATATTTTAACACTCGCTAAAATGTATATTTCTGGCTATGGCAGTGGACAGTACAATGTCTTATCATATGAAGTTTATTATTTTAAAAATGTTTTTAAAAATTGCCCATGCCCAGAGTGTTCCATTTTTACAACTTTTATGGTAAGTTGATAATGCAGCCTGTTGTATACTTGGGTTTTTTGTACAAAGCAAATGGGACAAATTGACTGATGCATTCTCGATTGCAATGTTTTCTTTGAGTTTTTCCTCATTGCTAATTTTGAACTTAACATAGGAATAAATATCGTATGACCAGGTTGTTTGTCAAGCATAAAGGACCAGGTTGTATAGTCACCAATTTCATGAATTTAAATTGAAGCCGAATTGTTCCAATCAAAGTTTGAGCTGTCCAGTTAGAAAAAATGAAAATACTACAGTTTAATTGCTATATCTTTCCAAAGGTTTGACAACATACTAATTTCCATAGAGTACTTTATTTAACAATTGGTCAGTCACAGTAAACGAGTTGCATTGAGGTAACACAATCTGAAACAAGTATGCAATTACCTCCACAAGATTAGACCATAACTGGCTGGCTAGTTGACAGTTCATTTTGTCTACTGATGGGTGTCTTGTTTGGCCCTACCTTGTTTTATGGTAAATTTTGACAGTAGTGGCAGCAGGCATTTGTTCTCTTTGTGCTATGGTAACAATCTCAGAACCATTTACCATCTCTGACAGATGCCATAAATTAAAGGTCTTATGGGAAAGGAAGTTGCTTTATGCCCTCTATAAGTTTAAACATGTTGACTTTGTATTCCAACAGCTCTCAGAAAAAATTGTCACAAAACCATCTTGAAACAGAAATTTTACGAAGGAATTTCTTGAGTGTCTAAACAAACTCTCTTGATGTTTTTCATTGGTAGAAATCTACTCTTGATTACAGTTTCCAGGTGACATGTACCATATTTGACATAATTATTGCTCCATATCGATAGTTTCTCAAAGTATTTCTGGACCATGCCACTCAAGATAGGAAACGTAATTCACAGGTGTTGGGTCATGATATATCTTGTAAGCATGCAATTATATTCTTCGGACACTGGTGATATGTACAGAATCTTTAAACTAAGATATGAGCTTTGAAGCTTCTGGTTTTTGGACAAATTCTTCACCTAATACAGATTTTTCAACCAACTGTTTGCTTTACTATTTTCCAGGCATTGTAACCTTTTTTCTAACTCCCTATAGAAAGACCATTCTAAATTTGGTTTTGTGTAATGAACTGGATTTGATTAGGGAAAGGAAACCCGAGGAGAAAAATGAACATAACAGGAAAAATTCAACCTGCAGTTTGACAGAGGGAAGATCTGTATTTCTATTGAGTAAAGGTAATTACAGCGGCTTGGGAAAAAAGCTAGCTAAAGTTGACTGGCAGGAATGACGCGAGTTTCAGCAAATGATTTGAAAGGCATAGGATCTTTTCATCTCAAAGAGGAAGAAAGATTCTAAGGGGCGAACAAGGTGACCTTGGCTGACAATCAAAATCAAAGACAGCAGAAAAGTAAAAGAGTAATATAATATTGTAAAGATTAGCATGAAGCAAGAGAATGGCAACTATAAAGGCAATAAGGGGAGAAAATATGAAATATGAAGGTGTTAGCCAATAATAAAAAGGAGGATAGCAAAGTTTCCTCAGATATATAAAGAGGCAAGAGTGGACATTAGACCGCTGGAAAATAACACTAGCGAAGTAGTAATGGGGAACAAAGAAATGGCGGATGAACTGAATATGTTTTTTGTCAGTCTTCACAGTGGAAGACACCAGCAACATGCCAGAAATTCTAGAGAATCATGGCAGAAGTTAATGGAGATGCTATTATTAAGGAGAAGGTACTTGGGAATCTGAAAGACCTGAAGGTGGATATCACCTGGACCAGATGGATTACAGCCCAGGTTTCTGAAAAAAGGAGCTTTCGAGATTGTGAAGGCATTCATAGTGATCTTTCCAGAATCGCTAGAGTCAGGAGTGGTTCCAGAGGATTGGAACATTGCTAATGTTGCTCTACTATTCAAGAATGGAGTGAGGCAAAAGGCCGGTTCGCCTGACTTCAATGGGTGGTAAGATTTTAGAGTCCATTATTAAGAATGAGGTTTCCGACTACTTGGAAGCACATAATAAAATAGGCTAAAGTTCACATGGTTTTGTTAAAGGGAAATCTTGCCAGACTAATCTGTTAGAATTCATTGAGGAACACATCTGGAGTATTGTGCACAGTTTTGGTCTTCTAATTTGAGGAAGGACATCCTTGTGATTGAGGCAGTGCAGCGTAGGTTCACGAGATTGATCTCTGGGATGGCGGGACTGTCATATGAGGAAAGATTGAAAAGACTAGGCTTGTATTCACTGGAGTTTAGAAGGATGAGGGGGAATCTTATAGAAACATATAAAATTATAAAAGGACTGGACAATCTAGATGCAGGAAAAATGTTCCCAATATTGGGCTAGTCCAGAACCAGGGGCCACAGTCTTAGAATAAAGGGGAAGCCATTTAAGACTGAGGTGAGAAAAAACGTTTTCACCCAGAGAGTTGTGAATTTGTGGAATTCCCTGCCACAGAGGGCAGTGGAGGCCACGTCAATGGATGGATTTAAGAGAGAGTTAGATAGAGCTCTTGGGGCTAGTGAATCAAGGGATATGGGGAGAAGGCAGGCACGGGTTATTGATTGGGGACGATCAGCCACGATCACAATGAATGGCGGTGCTGGCTCGAAGGGCCGAATGGCCTCCTCCTGCACCTATTTTCAACGTTTCTATGTTAACGTAGAGGGAAAGATAAAGGAGAGTCAATGAATATTGTTTATTTGGATCTTCAGAAGGCCTTTGATCAGACGTCTCATTAGGCTGCTAAACAAGGTGCGAACCTATGGTAATAGAGGCAAGATACAAGCATGGATAGAAGGTTGGCTGAATGGCAGAGGGCAAAGTGTGGGAATAAAGGGGACTTTCTCTGGTTGGCTGCCAGTGATGAGTGGTAATCTGCATGGGCTGTGTTGGCTGTGTAATGTTTTACTTTATATATTAATGTCTTGGAAGATGGAATTGATGGGTTTCTGGCCAGGTTTGCGGATGATACGAAGATAGGTGCAGTGGCAGGAAGTGTAGCAGAAGTAGGAAGTCTGCAGAAGGACTGGGGAGAGTGGGCAAAGACCTAATTCTGCTGCTATGACCTATGAACTTCATGGGCTAAGGCCCAAATGCAGGCAAGTAGGACTAACCCAGAATGCCATCTTTGTTGGCGCAGACAACATGGGCTGAAAGGCCACTTTCTCATGCTGTATAGCTCTATGACTCTCTATCTTCAGTAGAATAAGAACTGTATGGTAAAATGAGATACATATGTCACTGTAATGGGCATGTATCATGCTACATGGTACAGTTCTGATGGTCACACATAATTTGGTGGCTTAGAACCCTTCACGTCCATGCACATCTTTAAAGCCTTGCATTTTGGAATCCAGACACAGAATTATAGAATCCTCTTCTATTGGTTTCTCTTATCTTTTTTTAAAGTGGGAATATACTTAAAGAAATTGGTTCATTTCTGGATACAAAAGATATCACGGAGTTATGGGGAGAGATCGGGAATGTTGTTTTGAGATGGATAATCTGCCACGAAATTATTGAATTGCAGAGCAGTTCAAAGGACCAGATTGTTGTTATTTTTCAATACTTTTTCAATTAATCTGTAGACTCTTAGCAGGATCTGAGCTGACTTTTATTATATGACTGTATTAATGAAGCCAAGAGTGTACAATTTCTTTCCACTCCAAGTAAATAAGATTCTAAAATGGGGTTTTTAAAAATGTTAGTTCAGGATTATTTTCAAGCTGGGAGTGTGAATGATTTGTTAGTTTTTGTACTGCTGGATAACTTTTGCAGATACCTTGAGTCATTGCATCATTATTTGACATGGATTTATGATAATATCAAAACTTCAAAATGTTCATACTTATGGGCCTGACCCACTTAGGCGATTTTTCAGGCAACTGTGAAGTTGCCGGCAGTCACCTGACAAACCGGCAAAGTGCCAAAAGTCTTTTTGAACATCTTATCCACCTGCGACTCAACCTTCAAGGAACCATGCACCTGTACTCCTAGATCATTATGCTCTACAACACTACCCAGAGGCCTACCATTTACTGTGTTGGTCCTGCCCTTGTTCGACGTCCCAAAATGCAACACCTCACACTTCTCTGTATTAAATTACATCAACCATTCCTCTGCCCACCTAGCCAATCGATCCAGATCTAGCTTCTTCACTTTGTGCAAAACCACTCACTTTTGTACAATGGCATAGAATGGGGCTGAATATCCATTCATTACAGTCACTTAATTATTTTGCTATTTTTGATAGGTAATGAAACCTCTTTACCCCATTGCAGTTCCTCTCCATAATAACATATGCTGATATATATAATTGGAAATGGAAATGCAGCACACAGGCCATTTTTTCAGTGGTTACCATGCCCAAATATTACAGTTGATGAGTGATATACCATCAATGGTTATACATGTACTCCAAATTTAAATTTTGTTTGTATAGTGCCAACTTAACTCTTTGTGTCTATGCCAATACTTGCATAATGTAATGAGTTATGATTATATGTTTATAATGTATATAAATGGCTTGGATGTAAATGTAGATGGGTTAGTTAGTAAGTTTGCAGACAGCACCAAGATTGCAAGAGTTGTGGATAGTGAGGAGGACTATCAGTATAGAATGGGTATAGATCAGCTACATAAATGAGCAGAGATATGTCCTACTGAGTTTAATCCAAGCAAGTGTGAAGTGTTGCACTTTGGGAGGTCGAATGCAAGGGAAAGATAGCCAGTTGATGGCAAGACTAAAAAAAAGTCAAAACAACAATGATGTGCAGATGGATCTGAGAGTGACAAGCAAGTTGGTCAGGCATTAAGTATGTCGGAGTTATGACGCAGCTCTATAAGACTTTGGTTATGCCACATTTGGAGTATTGCACGCAGTTCTCTTTGCCCCATTACAGAAAGGTTATGGCTTTGTAGCCGGTGCATAAAGGTTTTGCCAGAATGATGTCTGGATTAGGGGGTATTTGCTTCAAGGAGAGGCTGGACAAACTTGAATTGTTTTCTCAAAAATTCCAAGACCTGATTAGAAAAAAATAAAATTATAGACTGAAGAGATAGGTTTGACAGTCAACTTTTTTTCCCAGGGTGGAAATGTCAAAGACCAAAAGCTATAGCTTTACGTTGAGAGGGGCAAAGTTTTTATGAGATGTGTGGGGCAAGTATTTTTACACAGAGGGTGTTTGATGCCTGGAACCAGGCACGTGTCGTGAGTAATTACTCAGGGTAGACAGTCAGTCGGCTTTTTAAAAATCTTGAAAACCGCGCATATGCGGATTATTTTCCTCTCCGTAAGCTGTCAGTCGACTTTTAAAAATCTTTTTTTTTTAAACGCGCATGCGCAGATTGTTCTCTCCGATAGGTAGTCAGCCGATTTTTATTAAGTAATTTGTCTTCAAAAGCCTTATCTCTTACTAAAGTATTTAAGGACATATACCGTATTTCCTGGCAATGAAGATGCACCCCCATTTTGAGTTGCTAAATTTGGAAAAATGGCTGGCGGGACATAGAATTTCTCGCGCTCAAAAAAATTAAACATAAAAAATTAAAATTAAAAAAGTAACAATACAATTTAAATTGTAGGGAGAAGAGTAGATCGGAGGTGTCGGTGTTACAGTGGAATAAAGGGGACTATGGGGCCATGAGGGAGGAGCTGGCCAAAGTTGACTGGAAAGATCCAAAGAACAAAAGGCAGGAATTTCTAGGAATAATACAGAAGGTGCAGGATCAGTTCATTCCTCGGAAGAAAGATTCCAAGGGGAGAAAGGAGCGACCATGGCTGACAAGGGACGTCAGGGACAGTATAAAAATTAAAGCGAAGAAGTACAACGTAGCAAAGATGAGCGGGAAGCAAGAGGATTGGGTAATGTTTAAAGAACAACAGAAGATAACCAAAAAGACAATACGGGGAGAAAAGATGAGGTACGAAGGTAAGCTAGCCAAGAATATAAAACAGGATAGTAAAAGCTTCTTTAGGTATGTGAAGAGGAAAAAATTAGTTAAGACCAAAATTGGACCTTTGAAGACCGAAAAAGGTGGATTTATTATGGGGAACAAGGAAATGGTAGATGAGTTGAACAGGTATTTTGGATCTTGTCTTCACTAAGGAGGACACAAACAATCTTCCTGATATAGTAGTGGCCAGAGGATCTGGGGTGACGGAGGAACTGAAGGAAATCCACATTAGGCAGGAAATGGTGTTAGATAGACTGATGGGATTGAGGGCTGATAAATCCCCAGGGCCTGATGGTCTGCATCCCAGGGTACTTAAGGAAGTGGCTCTAGAAATCGTGGATGCATTGGTGATAATTTTTCAATGTTCTATAGACTCAGGATCATTTCCTGTGGATTGGAGGGTAGCTAATGTTATCCCACTTTTTAAGAAAGGCAGGAGAGAGAAAACATGGAATTATAGACCAGTTAGCCTGACATCAGTGGTGGGGAAGATGTTGGAGTCAATTGTAAAAGATGAAATAGCCGAACATTTGGATAGCAGTAACAGGATCGGTCCGAGTCAGCATGGATTTACGAAGGGGAAATCATGCTTGACTAATCATCTGGAATTTCTTGAAGATGTAACTAGGAAAATGGGCAAGGGAGAGCCAGTGGATGTAGTGTACCTGGACTTTCAGAAAGCATTTGATAAGGTCCCACATCGGAGATTAGTGGGCAAAATTAGGGCACATGGTATTGGGGGTAGAGTGCTGACCTGGATAGAGAAGTAGTTGGCAGACAGGAAACAAAGAGTAGGGATTAACGGGTCCCTTTCAGAATGGCAGGCAGTGATTAGTGGGGTACCGCAAGGCTTGGTGCTGGGACCACAGCTATTTACAATATACATCAATGATTTGGATGAAGGGATTCAAAGTAACATGAGCAAATTTGCAGATGACACAAAGTTGGGTGGCAGTGTGAACTGTCAGGAGCATGCTATGAGAGTGCAGGGTGACTTGGACAGTTTGGGGGAGTGGGCAGATGCATGGCAGATGAAGTTTAATGCGGATAAATGTGAGGTTATCCACTTTGGTAGCAAAACAGGAAGGCAGATTACTATCTAAATGTCGTCAAGTTGGGAAAAGGGGAAGTATAACGGGCTCTGGGGATCCTTGTTCATCAGTCTATGAAAGTAAGCATGCAGGTTCAGCAGGCAGTGAAGAAAATGAATGGCATGTTAGCCTTTATAGCAAGATGAATCGAATATAGAAGCAAAGAGGTCCTTCTGCAGTTGTACAAAGCCCTCGTGAGACCACACCTGGAGTATTGTGTGCAGTTTTGGTCCCCTAATTTGAGGAGGGACTTTCTTGCTATTGAGGGAGTGCAGCGTAGGTTTACAAGGTTAATTCCCGGGATGGCGGGACTGTCATATGCTGAGAGAATGGAGCAGCTGGGCTTGTACACTCTGGAGTTTAGAAGGATGAGAGGATATCTCATTGAAACAAATAAGATTTTTAAGGGTTTGGACATGCTAGAGGCAGGAAACATGTTCCCAAAGTTGGGGGAGTCCAGAACCAGGGGCCTCAGTTTAAGAATAAGGAGTAAGCCATTTAGAACGGAGACGAGGAAATACTTTTTCTCACCGAGAGTGGTGTGTCTGTGGAATTCTCTGCATCAGAGGGCGGTGGAGGCAGGTTCTCTGGATGCTTTCAAGAGAGAGCTAGATAGGGCTCTTAAAAATAGCAGTCAGGGGATTTGGGGAGAAGGCAGGAACGGGGTACTGATTGGGGATAATTAGCCATGATCATATTGAATGGCGGTGCTGGCTCGAAGGGCCGAATGGCCTACTCCTGCACCTATTGTCTATTGTCTATTTGCCCAAGGCTTCCAGATCTCCACCATTCTGAATGACTGAATGGGTAGGGGGTGGCGGGTGACGGCAGGTGAAGAGATGGTTGGAAAAACGAGAGCACACTGGGACAAGTTGAATCAGTTATGATCTTATTGAATAACAATATTAGTTCAAGGGTGCAATTGAGGTTACTCGCGCTGACACAGGAGTAAGTTCCACCGCCCGGTGTCTTGTTATCCATCGCCAGCTGACCCACTCCGCTCTATGATCTTTGTTCTTGAGCTGGTCCCCTCACTGTCAGGTCTCCAAGCCAGGTTAAAAATAGGGATAACGAGAAGTTCAAAACTAATGCCAACTGCTTTTGTGCGCGTCTGTTGACAAGTTAGCAGTTCTCTCTGTTATTCTCGCTTGACCGACAACCGCCACACACCTCCAAAGCCTGCGTGCCCCGCGAATGGCTGCAGTTCCCAGGTCGGCTGCATGCCCCGCGAATGGCTGCAGTTCCCTGGTCAGCTCACTTGCCCAGGTCTGGCTGTTGTGCCCAGGTCGGCTGGCTTGCCCCAGGTCTGGCTGTTGCACCCAGGTCTGCTCGCTTGCCCCAGGTCGGCTGCGTGCCCGGGGAATGGCTGCAGTTCCCAGGTCTGCTCGCTTGCCCCAGGTCGGCTGCGTGCCACGGGACTGGCTGTTGTGCCCAGGTCGGCTCGATTGCCCCAGGTCTGGCTGTGACACCCAGGTCGGCTGTGTGCCCCGCAAATGGCTGCAGTTCCCAGGTCGGCTTGCTTGCGTTTGCTTGAGTTCGGGTTACGGGCTGGATCCGGGCCGTAGGTTTCCGACTCCTGTGTTAGGCCTTATTGTGTCTCCCCCCCCCCCATGTTTAAAGCGATTTGGCCCAAGTCTATCTTTCTTGGCTACCAATCTAGCCTTCGGCCTCCAAGACGCAGGTAAATTGTCGGGCCTTATTTTAAGGTAAAAAATAGCGTCTTCATTGCCGGGAAATAAGGTAGCTCAAACAAATTTACTTACCACATTATTTGTGCACGAACGCCATTCTTCTCTCTTTGTTTCTTAAGATACTCTTAAGCTAATGACAATCCATGTTTCAAAAACCCGCCACGAAACTTGCGCCTAGCATGCGCAGTACGATGCTGCGCAGCACATGCACGCAGTCCACGGTGCAAAGGCAGAATTTCAGCTGTCTTTATAGACCGTTGTCATTGAAGGCTTGAAGCAGCGTCGACGGCACGTGAGATGCACATACTTTCGCGTGTTACATGTACTGCGGATGAATGGCACGGGAGAATTATGTCTACCTAAGAGATCGATCTCGTCGGTAGGCATAATTCTCCCGTGCCTTTACTATTTATATTTAATAATTACCATTTTATCATTTCCGTCAGGGTAGGCACCACATACCTTGCCTACCCGGACGACACGTACCTGCCTGGAACGCACTGCAGGGTTGGTGGTGGAGACATACAATGGTGGTGTTTAAGAAGCTATTAGATAGGCACATGAATATGCAGGAAATAGAAGGTAGGGGTTATGTGCAGGCTGATAAGATTAGTTGCATTTGGCATTATGGTCAGCATAAGGGCGGCACGGTGGCGCAACGGTGGAGTTGCTGCCTTACAATGCCAGAGATCCGGATTTGATCCTGACTACGGGTGCTGTCTGTATGGAATTTGTATGCCAAGGTATAATTGTAAATTGTCTCTTTTTTCGTATAGGATAGTGTAGAGTGTGTGGGGATTGTTGGTCGGTGTGGACTTGATGGGCCGAAGGGTCTGATTCTGCTCTGTATCTTTAAACTAAACTAAACATAGACATTACTTGCTGAAAGGCCTGGTCCTCTGCTGTATTTTCCTATGTTCTATAATTTGGATATTTGAACAATGTAATTTGCAATGTTGGTGAAGGATATCTGTGTGTTTAATTTACAGTGCATGAAAGCAGAACCAATGCAAATTTAGTATCTGGTAGATCAAAATTTGAGGAAGGACATTCTTGCAATTGAGGGAGTGCAGTGTAATTTCACCAGGTTAATTCCCGGGATGGCAGGACTGTCATATGATGAAAGAATGGAGCAACTGGGCTTATATTAACTGGAATTTAGGATGAGAGGGCATCTTATAGAAAAATAAAATGATTAAGGAATTGGACAAGCTAGATGCAGGAAACATGTTCCTGATGTTGGGGGAGTCCAGACCCACGGGCCACAGTTTAAGAATAAGGGGAGGCCATTTAGAAATGAGATGAGGAAAAACATTTTCACCCAGAGAGTTGTGAATTTGTGGAATTCTCTGCCACAAAAGGCAGTGGATGCTGAATCACTGGATGCATTCAAAAGAGAGTTATTAGAAACATAGAAACATAGAAAATAGGTGCAGGAGGAGGCCATTCGGCCCTTCAAGCCAGCACCACCATTCATTGTGATCATGGCTGATCGTCCCCTATCAATAACCCGTGCCTGCCTTCTCCCCATATCCCTTGACTCCACTAGCCCTTAGAGCTCTATCTAACTCTCTCTTAAATCCATCCAGTGATTTGGCCTCCACTGCCCTCTGTGGCAGGGAATTCCATAAATTCACAACTCTCTGGGTGAAAACGTTTTTTCTCACCTCAGTCTTAAATGACCTCCCCTTTATTCTAAGACTGTGGTCCCTGGTTCTGGACTCTCACAACATTGGAAACATTTTTCCTGTATCTAGCTTGTCCAGTCCTTTTATAATTTTATATGTTTCTATAAGAATCCCCTTCATCCTTCAAAACTCCAGTGAATACAAGCCTAGTCTTTTCAATCTTTCCTCATATGACAGTCCCGCCATCGCAGGGATCAATCTCGTGAACCTACGCTGCACTGCCTCAATCACAAGGATGTCCTACCTCAAATTAGGAGACCAAAACTGTACACAATACTCCAGATGTGGTCTCACCAGAGCCCTATACAACTGCAGAAGAACCTCTCTACTCCCATACTGAAATCCACTTGTTATGAAGGCCAACATTCCATTAGTTTTCTTCACTGCCGGCTGCACCTACACGCCAACTTTCAGTGACTAGTGTACAAGGACACCCAGGTCTCGCTGTACCTCCCCCTTACCTAACCTAACCCCGTTGTGATAATAATCTGCCCCCCGTTTTTTGCCGCCAAAGTGGATAACCTCACATTTATCTACATTATACTGCATCTGCCACGCATCTGCCCACTCACTCAACCTGTTCAGGTCAGCCTGCAACCTCCTAACACCCTCCTCACAGTTCACACTGCCACCCAGCTTTGTGTCATCCGCAAACTTGCTGGTGTTGCTCCTAATTCCCTCTTCCAAATCATTAATATATATGGTAAACAGTTGCGGCCCCAACACCGAGCCTTGCGGCACTCCACTCGCCACTGCCTGCCATTCTGAAAAGGACACGTTCACTCCTACTCTTTGCTTCCGGTCTGCCAACCAATTTTCTATCCATGTCAACACCCTACCCCCAATACCATGTGCTCTAATTTTAGTCACCAGTCTCCCGTGCGGGACTTTATCAAAGGCTTTCTGAAAGTCTAGATACACTACATCCACTGGCACCCCTTCATCCATTTTACTTGTCACATCCTCAAAAAATTCCAGAAGATTAGTCAAGCATGATTTCCCTTTCATAAATCCATGTTGACTTGGACTAATCCTTTTACTGATATCCAAATGCCCCATTATTACCTCTTTAATTATTGAATCCAGCATCTTTCCCACCACCGAATTCAGGCTAACTGGTTTGTAATTCCCCGTTTTCTCCCTCGCTCCTTTCTTGAAAAGTGGGGTAACATTAGCTATCCTCCAATCCACAGGGACTGATCCTGAATCTATTGAACATTGGAAAATGATCACCAATGTGTCCACTATTTCTAGAGCCACCTCCCTGAGGACCCTGGGATGCAGACCATTAGGCCCAGGGGATATATCATCCTTCAGTCCCATTATCCTACCCAATACTATTTCTCGCCTAATGAACTTATCTTTCAGTTCCTCTACCCCCTTCGATCCTCTGTCCTCCAGTACATCTGGGAGATTGTTTGTGTCTTCCTTTGTGAAGACAGATCCGAAGTACCTATTCAACTCTTCTGCCATTTCCTTGTTGCCCATAATAATTTCACCCATGTCTGCCTTCAAGGGATCCACATTTGACTTTGCTACTCTTTTTCCCTTAACATATCTAAAGAAGCTTTTACTGTCCTTCTTTATATTCCTGGCCAGCTTCCCTTCATACTTCATCTTTTCAGCCCGTATTGCCCATTTTGTTTCCTTCTGTTGTCCTATGAAAGTTTCCCAATCCTCTGGCTTCCAGCTACTCTTTGCTGTATTATAAATCTTTTCTTTTAGTTTTATTCTATCTCTAACTTCTCTTGTCAACCACGGTTGCCTCCTACTCCCCTTAGAATCTTTCTTCCTTTTTGGAATGAAATAATCCTGCGTCTTCCGGATTATGCCCAGAAATTCCTGCCATTGCTGTTCCACCGTCATTCCTGCTAGTATCCCTTTCCAGTCTACCTTGGTCAGCTCCCCTCTCATGCCTTCATAATCCCCTTTGTTCAACTGCATCACTGCCACTTCCGGTTTAACGTTCTCCTTGATAGTAGATGATCTGCCATGATCACAGTGAATGGCAGTGCTGGCTCGAAGGGCCGAATGGCCTACTCCTGCACCTATTTTCTACATATCTATGTAAAAGATAGTTATACTAATCTTTTAAAATATACTTACTTTGGTTGCTTAAAAACACCAATGTCATTCATTCAGAAAAATGGACAACTAGACTATTCAGCCTTGCTTTTTGATCAATTACTGTGCGGCTGTTTGATCTGCTGAGTATTTCCAGCAGTTGCTCAGCTTATGTTAGTGCCTGAATAATTGTAAATTATATATAAACCAAGCTGCAGGATTTAATATATGTATGAATTTTGATTCTTCATGACAGTTATTCCTTATTATGCTTGATGAATATTATATTTAGTTTTAATTTTAACAAATATTTGAAGATGACATGTCACACGATGTGAAATTATAACCAATGTCTGAGCAGTTAATAAATGCCTTTGCAAAGTAAAACTCAACATTTCCTATTGCACATTTGACATGGTGAAACTGGTGAATAACTGAATCACCCTTTTCAGCAGAGTAAATTAGTTGGAATCCTCATTACTTTGAAGTGTATTAATATCAGAGTATAACCCAACGATACTTTATTATTCAACATGATCCCACCACCAGACAGATCTTCCCATCCCCACCCCTTTGTGCTTTCTGTTGAGACCATCCCTCCCCAAATTTTTGGTTCAGTCATCACTTCCTCCCCCTCAAACTGTTCCTTCCCCAGGAGCTTTCCCTGCAACCGCAGGAGATATCACAGCTGCCCCTTCACATCTCTCTCACCCATTCACATCAACCACCTCTTACCGATCTTCTGTATTCAATGTGCAGCAAGGAACTGCAGATGCTGATTTAAACCGAAGATAGACAGAAAAAACGAGTAACTCAGCGGGTCAGACAGCATCTCTGGAGAAAAGGAATAGGTGACCTTTTGAGTCGCTACACTTCTTCAAACCGAGAGTTAGCGGAAAGGGAAACGTGAGATATAGATGGTGATGTGCAGAGATATAGAACAAATGAATGAAATATATGCAAAAAAGTAACGATGATAAAGGAAACAGGCTATTGTTAGCTGTTTGCTAGGTGAGAACCAGTACAGACAAATAGACTCAAGAAGATGACTTTGAAGCTGATACGACGGGTGGGGGATGGAGAGAGAGGGTTGCAGGGGTTACTTGAAGTTAGAGAAATCAAGAATCATACCACTAGGTTGTAATCTGCCCAAGCGAAATATGAGTTGCTGTTCCTCCAATTTGCATTTAGCCTCACTCTGGCAATGGAGGAGGCCTAGGACAAAAAGGTCAGTGTGGGAATGGGAAGGCGAATGAAACTGTTTGGCAACCGGAAGATCGGATAGGTTCAGGCGGACTGTGAAGATGTTCAGCGAAACGAACCCCCACCAGGAAGGTCCAAAACCCCTCCATTTCTTCCTCGACTGCAGAACCAGCCAATTTCCCTCTACTAACTCTCTCCTCTGCTGAGCCGAGCTGGTCCTCTCCCTTAACAACTTCTCCTTCGACTCCTCCCACTTCCTCCAAATCAAAGA
Organism: Malacoraja senta; assembly: GCA_038087875.1. Classification (NCBI taxonomy): domain Eukaryota; kingdom Metazoa; phylum Chordata; class Chondrichthyes; order Rajiformes; family Rajidae; genus Malacoraja; species Malacoraja senta. The sequence continues at coordinate 334,881,867 of CM075977.1, forward strand.
CATAGCTATGGGCACTCACGTGGCCCCCAGCTATGCCTGCCTCATTGAACAATTCCAGGCATACACTGGCCCTATCCCCAAACCCTATCTCCGTTATATTGATGACTGTATCAGAGCTACCTCCTGCACCCATGCAGAACTCATCATTAACTTAATCACCAATTTCCATCCTGCACTCAAATTCACTTGGATTATCTCCGACACCTCCCTCCCCTTTCTTGATCTCACCGTCTCCATCACAGGAGATAGACTATCGGCTGACATCTAAGATAAACCAACTGACTTCCATAACTATCTAGACTACATTTCTTCCCATCCTGTTTCCTGCAAAGACTCAATCCCCTACTCCCAATACCTCCGTCTACGCAGCATCTGCACCCAAGATGAAGTGTCCCTACCAGGACATCTGAGATGTCCTCATTCTTTTGTGGATGAGTGTTCCCCTCTTCCATCACAGATAAGGCCCTCACACCTGTCTCCTCAGAACCCCGCAGCTCCACCTTTTCTCCCCCTTCCCATAGTCGCTACAGGGACAGAGTCCCCCAAGTCCTTGCCTTTCACGGCATCAGCCATCGCATACAACACATAAACATCCAACATTTCTGCCACCTCCAACGGGATCCCACCACTAGCCACATTTTCCCATCTCCACCCCTTTCCTCCTTCCGCAGAGATCGTTCCCTCCGCAACTCCCTGGTTAACTCGTGCCTTCCCCTGCAACCTCAGAATTTGTAACACCTGTCCCTATACCTCCTCCCTCGACTCTGTCCAGGGACCCCGACAGTCCTTTCAGGTTAGGCAGAGGTTCACTTGCACCTCCTCCAACCGCATCTACTGTATCCGTTGTTCAAGATGTGGACATCAGCGAGACCAAACGTAGACTTAGCGATCATTTCACTGAACACCTTTGCTCAGTCCACCTAAACCTACCTGATCTCATGGTACTTTAATTCCCCTTCCCATTCTCACACTGACCTTTCTGTCCTAGGCCTCCTCCATTGTAAGAGTGAGGCTAAATGCAAATTGGAGGAACAGCATTTTGTATTTCACCTGGGCAGCTTATAACCAGAGATATAAATATTGACTTCTAACTTCAAGTAACCCTAGCTTTGTATTTCTCTCCATCCTTCCCCCTTCCCAGTTCTCTGACCAGTCTGACTATCCCCCTGATTGCATTGTATCTCCAGACTATGGACAGTCCTGACTCGAGCAAGTTATCTGAATTTGGATAATTCAATATTGAGTCCTGCAGGTTGCAACTTGAGATAAATTGGGGCTGTTTTAATGATAATTTGTTCTTTAACATTATTGAAAACATTTTTCAAATGTTAAATGCCAAATTATCATTGCGACATCCCATTAAATGTATGAGGGGGGCAAAAATCCAAAAATTGGGTATGTTTCTTCCTCGAAATCAAATTGAAAGAAATATATATTTTACTGATTTCTGGTTTGGAACTTTATACATATGATGGCATTTGATATAGAGAATTAAATAATAGAAATGAATGCTAACAAGTACATATTAGTAAACTAAAATAAAAGCGGTGATTTAATGCTACTGCTTCCGCGTGACTAGTAATTTTTAATATTTAATTTCAAATCGTTATTCTGATCTGTGTAAATATGACATTTCCAACAAAATAATTGAGGCTGCCCCCTTTGTAAGTGTGAGAAGTTAATCGACTGTTCTCTTTTCTGAATTATAATTTAGCCCTTAGGGAGGCAAATCTCTTTTCTATATTTCTCTTGAAATCAGCTTAGAATTTTATGTATGAGGCTGAAATAATACCAAAAGTAATCATATTCTCTATGGAAAAAACAAACAAAAAAAAGAATAGCTAAAAAGGGCTTCATAATAAATAGATTTGCAGCTGCAATTATTTGTTCTGATTTTCTATTTTTTTTATACAGGAGTAAAATTCAAACAGTCTAGCTAAATTACTATGTATGAACTGACGTATATTCATTTTCAAATGTCAGGCATTTTAAATTTAGAAAAGCTTGACATAAACGATTTTGCACAATTCTATCAATTCTGGCTGCATCCTGTTTTTATGTCAACTCGCAAATAGGAAAACAAAATCTGCTGTCAGAGTTCTCTAGCTCAAAGTTTATTTAAAAAACAAACATTATAAATATATTAAAAAGCCATTTTGAAGGCAGAGGAGAGCAGATATTTGACTTGCAGGTATGCAAATGCCATGAGCATGTGCAATTCAATGAAGCTTTGAGGTGCACTTTTTTCTTAGTCAATTAATGCAGATGGCAGATCTTTGATCTGGTTTAAGGAATGCATTAGGGTACAATGATAAATATCCAACAATAACTAGATTTCCAAAGTTAAGATTTACTTAACCATGCATTATCTGTGCATATATCTGAATTGCTAACAAGCCAGATACCCGATTGTTAATTGGCCCATGTAATTATAGTGTACCCCCATGTTAAGGACGGGTCATTTTCTCGGAAAACTGTCCATATCACAATTGTCTGTAATGTTTGCCTTTTTTTACATTGAACCCCATGTTACAAATAGAGGTGTGTTCCTGTGGAAAAACTTTCAACTGTGATGCTTTCGCAGTGTATGTTCTATAGGCAAGATAATTCTGATTGTATGGCAGCTAGCAGTGAAAGGGTTATTTTAATTAAGTTGAAATAGATGCTGCATTGTTTGATAAAATATTGTTGTACAAATATCAATAGAAGAGATTGCCTTGGAGGTTTCCATAGCAAATCCTTTAAGTGACCCCCATTGTGAACTAATAGCTTAGATCATTGTCCTTGTGGTTCAGTTCTCTGCCAACATTTTGTATTTGTTTCTTTTTTGTGTAAACTATCAAAGCTGAAAGACACCAGAAGTGATTCTCTATGGAAGTTGTTAAATTCTGCAAGCCATCATTTATGCTAATATTTACCATTTCTTCAGCAGTTTAACTGAAGGCAGGTCGAATGTGGCATTGATTCCTTATCACTGAACTGGTGCTACATCTCTGTTCATCACTTGATCAAACTCTGTCCTGTCTTATAAATGGTATTTATTCATGCTGTCAAAATAATCTGAAAAATATGTTTTGTGCAAAGGTAAAGAATGCTCTGTTGCAATATATAGTCTTTAATAAGTCTTGACGGAATAGAAATGGGAATTGTCTCGTGATCTAAAATTAGTGTAAAAGGGATCTTGTGATCTGGAGAACTGTAATTGCTTGTTTGTAAGCACTAAGATGCTCAGAAGGACACAAACCTGACAGTACAGCAAAGAAAGTGACATTCTTGTCAGTACTGACATAGAAAGTTTCTCAGACATGATTCAATCTTGTTCAAGTACTCGAGGCACCACAAGAAACTGATATTAGGTAGTCATCAGTAAGTAAATGTGGATTAGATGTCCTATATCTGCTTGTCAGATGGATACCTAAAAGGCCTTCTCACGAGTCTGCGGTCATTGGCGGCGAAAGGGGAAGAATCTGCCGCCATAGACCGCGCACTCGTGAGAACGTACAATTCCCGGGCCGTGCGGTGGTGTTCCCAACACCGCGCGGTGCTAAAATAAAATCGACAATGTCGAAAACCATATACTCACCGCACAACCTCCACCAGTGATGCACAAGTGCGGCACGGCCGCCCGCACGGGCCGCCGCCAGTGTGGCTCGAGCGCCGTGCGTCAAACCTCCACTGCCACAGCCTCCGCCAGTGAGGCACGTGCCGCCGCCAGTGAGGCACGTGTGCTGCATGGCCGCAGGCACAGCCACCGCTACAGCGCCGCGATCAGGATGGCCGCCACCACAGCCGCCGCTGGTGAGTCACGTGCGGCGGGCCGACGTCATCGCAGTCGGCCCGCCCTTTTTTTTACTTACCGCAAGCACGTGGGACCCGCCGTGTTTGAATTAACTCGGCCCCCGCGCAGCATCCGTGCGGCGCTCCGGTGGATAGGCTCGACGCTCTCGCCGTTGCCGCGCGGTCCTCGCTACCGGCGACGCCGCGCTTCACCGCCGATGACCGCAAACAGGTAAGACAGAGCCTTAAGAATTTGGTTTGGCTGCAACTTTTGAACTATCCTCCAAGTAGGTTTATCCATGTTGGACGCCAGGGTACACTCTGTACATTAATTGCAAAATATTATGTTTTTTCCCCCCTCCCTACCTTGTGAATACAATTTTGCAAAATGGCCCAGTTTATGTTGTGGTAAATTACGTAGAAAGATTTCGGGGTCTTTCAATTAATCCAAAAAAGTTATTTAAATTCAATTGGTTTGCTGTTGAAAGAACGTAAATGATGCACTGGGAACTGCAAATCAAATTTAGTAATATTAGCAAGTTTTATGCTGTAGAACAATACAAAACTAAAATAATCATTTACAGAAATAACTATAGTTAACTTTTTTAATGGTCTCAATTGAATGCACTGAATGCCTACAAGATCGAATGCATAAACCTAATCTGTTGTTTGCATTACATGATTGATAATTGTATATAACCATGTTGTTTCATGTCATAGGGGACATTTGACCAGAGTCACCCTGACATGTTTTGCATGTTAGTTGTGCACAGGATTATGTTTCCTTTCTAGTGCTTCTATTCGACTGACTGCATGAGCTGAATTCTGATAATATATACCGCATGGTAGGCGGAGCTTCTACTAATAAAGAACTACAATTGGTTAGTGTGAAGTAACCAATCTACATCTTTCCTTGTAGAAATGAAATAAAGCACAACTAAATGCAAGCCAATAAGCAAAAACACATTAATACGTGATGGCTAAATAATACGGTACCTAAAACGCTAATAATGCATACAGGGATGTATAGATGGTTACACAAAATCTCCATATCTAAGGGGTTGCCTAAAGACCCGTCCCACACGTGTGAGGTACAAATCCACGTCTCCTCTTTTCACCGGGGAAGTGACCGGGGACGGCGCCGGAGATCCGCAGAGTGGATGCGGCGACGCAGGCGAGTGGGGCACCGAACGTGGTGGCGAGGCCGCGGGGGGCACGGTCAGTGGTTGCTCTGCAGCAACTGGGAGCGAGGTAGCAGTCGGCCTGGCAGTGGGAGGGTACATCAAACATGTGACCTCTAGATACGGAACCGCAGGACGTGGTTCCTTCACAGGAAGGAAATGTTGACGGTTGCGTCTGTAGAGGACTCCGTCCACGCTTACCAGGTAAGAGTGGCAGGGCTATGAATGTGACCCAAGCGGCCATAGCCCTTGTTGGTTTGAAGGCGAACAACTTGACCACTAGAGAGAGGATGTGCAGGAGTGGGCGCCGTTTGTATGGCAGCCTGCCTGCAGTCCGTCGTCTAACTTTTTTATTGTCTGAAACATTTTTTTTATTGGAGTCTATTCTTTCTATGTGGGGGGGAACTGTTTTAACCCCAGTCCTACCTGGTCGGAGATGCGGTTTTCCTCCTAATCGCGTCTCCGATCTCCCCATGCGGCCTTCCATCGGGCTGGAGCGGCGTTCCTGCCGGGGACCACAGCTTCGGCGGCACAGCGCTGGGACACCAACGGGGAGCGGGCGATGCCTTGCCGGGTCGCCGCTCCGGAGTGCTGTGGCCGCCGACCACCAACATCGGGCAGCCGCGGTCTGTGGTTTGAGGGCATCCCGCCGCGGGCGGGCGACGCTGGATCAGGAACACCGCGGAGTCGAAGCTCCAACCGGCGCGGCCTGAAGTCCGCGGGCGTCGCAGTCTCCGGGGAAGGAGCGGCCGCTTCAGACATTTTCAAGCTGCTGAGGACTTTTCCACCCGATGCGGGTGGGCAGACAACATCGGGCTGCCGTTGCGGCGACTGGCTGCAGTGGCCTCAGACTGGCCCCGACCTCGGGTGGACTAGGAGGAGGAGGAGGACTGGACATTTTAGTGCCTTCCCTCACAGTGGAGAGTGTAGATTCTACTGTGGGGGGATGTTCGTGTTTGTGTAAAATCTCTTATAGTGTGTTGTCATTTTTTCTATCTCTTTTTATTATTTGTATGGTTAGTTAACTGTAAAGCACTTTGGCTTTTGATTTAATTCAATTGGAAAATGTGCTATATAAATAAACTTATTATTATTATTATTATTATTAAGTGGTTTGCTGGACTTGTCGAAAGATCATTTCTGTGCATCGCGTTTCAGCTGGAGTTGTCTCTGGACAACGGGAGGTGAACTGTGGCTGCAGCAGCTGCTGGGGCACGGGCAGGGCAGCATGGGTTTGACAAGACATCAGGCGTTGGGCTGAAGACCCCAGTATTGGGTCACGGGCAATGTTCCTTAAGTTGAGTAGATCCAGGTAAAGGCTACTCTACCCTTTTTTCCGCTACCACATTAAACCGAAATTTACATTTTACATTTGAACCCTTATCAGAAAGGATTAATAACGACTATTTATGAGTTGATTTTGAAATTACAAATAGATATATTTGATGAAAGTAAGAATGACTGGGAAAGAGAACTCCAAATTTCTCTATCTATAGAGAAATGGGAGAGGATTCTTCAATTATCCAATACCTCTTCAATGTGTGCAAGACACACTCTGATACAATTCAAGGTGGTTCACAGAGTTCATATGTCAAAAGATAAGTTAGCTCGTTTTTATGGTCATATAAATCCTACCTGTGACAGATGTAGCTCTGAAGTGGCCTCACTGATCCATATGTTTTGGTCCTGCCCACTTTTGGAAAAATATTGGAAAGAAATCTTTGATACTATTTCTGCAGTCTTAGGTATTGATTTACAACCTCATCCTATTACTGCAATTCTTGGGCCACCAATGTTAGATTCTATTCATTTGTCCCGCTCCACCCATCGGTTGATTGCTTTTACCAAATTAATTGCCAGAGATCTATTTTATTTAAATGGAAAGACTCCAACCCTCTGACCCACACTCCATTGGTACTCTGAAATGATATCATGTTTAAATTTAGAAAAAATCAGGAGTGACATTGTTGAGGGAATTGAATGCAAGTTTGCGGATGACACGAAGCTGGGGGGTAGTGTTAGCTGTGAGCAGGATGCTAGGAGGCTGCAAGGTGACTTGGATATGTTGGGTGAGTGGGCAAGTGCATGGCAGATGCAATATAATGTGGATAAATGTGAGGTTATCCACTTTGGTGGCAAAAACAGGAAAGTAGACTATTATCTGAATGGTGGCCGATGAGGAAAAGGGGAGATGCAACGAGATCTGTGTGTCATGGTACACCAGTCATTGAAAGTAGGCATGCAGGTGCAGCAGGCAGTGAAGAAAGCGAATGGTATGTTAGCATTCATAGCAAAAGGATTTGAGTATAAGAGCAGGAAGGTTCTACTGCAGTTGTACAGGGTCTTGGTGAGGCCACACCTGGAGTATTGCATACAGTTTTGGTCACCGAATCTGAGGAAAGACATTCTTGCCATAGAGGGAGTACAGAGTACAGAGAAGGTTCACCAGACTGATTCCTGGGATGGCAGGACTTTCATATGAAGAAAGACTGGATAGACTCGGCTTGTACTAGCTAGAATTCAGAAGATTGAGGGGGGATCTTATAGAAACTTACAAGATTCTTAAGGGGTTGGACAGGCTAGATGCAGGAAGATTGTTCCAGATGTTGGGGAAGTCCAGAACAAGGGGTCACAGTTTAAGGATAAGGGGGAAGTCTTTTAGGACCGAGATGAGAAATCATTTTTCACACAGAGAGTGGTGAATCTGTGGAATTCTCTGCCACAGAAGGTAGTTGAGGCCAGTTCATTGGCTATATTTAAGAGGGAGTTAGATGTGGCCCTTGTGGCTAAAGGGATCAGGGGGTATGGAGAGAAGGCAGGTACAGGATACTCAGTTGGATGATCAGCCATGATCATATTGAATGGCGGTGCAGGCTCGAAGGGCCGAATGGCCTACTCCTGCACCTATTTTTCTATGTTTCTATGTTTCTAACCCTTGGTTAAATTTGATAAGACTTGGGGAAAATTTATTCAACACTTTCACACAACATAAATTGCTCCCTCTCTAACCGTTATAAAAACTATTTTACCTTTATATGGTGGAAAGGACTTGACGACAAAGACTTAAATTGTTGAAATTCTCAGCTCAGATTCTGTTTTGCTTTCTTTTTTTTTTTCTTTAGTTTAGGGGGGTTGTTGTTTCTTCCTTTCTCCCTTTTTCTTTTTCTTTTTTTTTTCTTTTTAACTTTGTTTTTTTTCCACATATATGTTTTCTTTTAATCATTAAACTATATTTACATGGAGGTTTATATTCAATGTGTATTTTGACACTGGTCTCATATTAGGTTATACCTGTTATTAATGTAATCCGGATCCCTATGTATCAATATCATTGTTATGTTTATCATTATTCTTTTTGCTTTGTGTTTTTTGTTGTTTTTTTTTTTGTGAAAATTCGGGGCTGCTGGTGACATGGTGAAAATCCCATCGCTGAGCAAAGTTTTTGAAGCACTGGCTGGTAAACTGACAGCCGCTATTAGATAGGAGACGTGCAGGGGCACCGTGCACGGAGAAGTGGCGTGACAACTTTTGGATGATTGCGTCAGATGTGACGGTTTGGAGTAGGTCAATCTCGAACCAGCCCGAATACGAGTCAACGATAATCAGATAGCGTTTTCCACGCCATTCGAATATCAGATTCAGATTCAAGAAGTTTATTGCCATGTCAACAAGTTGATAGGAATGTGTCTTGGTTCGCTCTCAGACAGATACAATTCAGTACAATACATCCACCACATACACCACAATAAATAATAAATAATACAGACAATATCGTACGAAGGACAATATATACAGGAAGGACAGTACCCAGCAGCGTCATGTTAAACGTAGGTGCAAGTGCAAAAGAAAATGCAAAGTGATTAGTGCAAATTCAAATATCTGATGGCTTGGAGGTAGGTGCTATCTCTGAAGCGAGATGTTTTACTTTTAATGCTTCTATATCTCCTTCCTGATGGGAGGAGATTAAAGAGGTGATGTGCTGGGTGAAAGTGGTCTGCTATGATTTTTTTGGCCTTTCTGGTGAGTCTTGTTGAGTAAAGTGATGTCACTGAGGGAAGTGTGCTGCAACCGATGATCTTAGAAGCTCGGCGCACTATTCTCTCCAGCCGAATCTTATCCTGCGAGGTTGTGTGACCATACCAGACAAGCATGGAGAATGTGAGTATGCTTTCTATGGTAGACCTATAGAAGTTGGTCATGGCTGGTCGACTGACCCTGAATTTTTTGAGCTGCCGCAGGAAGTAGAGTCGCTGGTGGCACTTACTGATTATGAGACTAGTGTTGAGCTCCCATGATAGGGATTGATGTATGGTGGTCCCGAGGAACTTAAAGAAGGTGACCCTCTCAACCACCTCTCCATTGATGAAGAGAGGGAGGAGGGGGGTGGCCTTCTTTCTGAAATCAACAACCAGCTCCTTAGTTTTTGAGATGTTAAGTATGAGGTTGTTGTTCTCACACCACCTTACTAGCTCCTCTACTTCCCTACGGTAAACGGTTTCGATGTTATTGGTAATAAGGCCTACCACAGATGTGTCATCTGCAAACTTAAATAACAAGACAGAGTCAGAGTGTGAACAGCAAAAATGTGTGTATACAGAGTACAGAAGAGGTGATAAAACGCAACCCTGGGGGGCGCCGATGTTCAGGAACCTAGCCAGTGAGACATGGTTACCAATTTTTACCACCTGTTTTCTGTCACATAGAAAGTTATAGATCCATTTACATAGAGATGAGTTGACCCCCAGTTCCTGTAATGTGTGCATCAACTTTACAGGAACGATGGTATTAAATGCGGAGCTAAAATCCACAAAAAGAATGCGAGCATATGTGGATCTGGATTCCAGGTGTTGGAGGATGGAGTGCACACACAGGGACACTGCATCATCTACACTTCTGTTGGCTCTGTAGGCAAATTGATAAGGATCAAGTGTAATGCTGGAAAGATGTTTGCATACCAGTCTCTCAAGAACCTTCATGATGACTGAAGTTAAGGCAACAGGCCTATAGTCGTTAAGACAAGTGATGTTATTTTTCTTGGGGACTGGTACGATCACAGCTGACTTGAAACAAACAGGCACAATTGAGAGTTGAAGTGACCAGTTGAAAATGGAGGTGAGGACGGGTGTCAGTTCATTAGAGCAGTGTCTTAATGTAGTGAATATGTTGGTAGCGACCGTGGAGCATGGCAGAGGAGGAACGGGGTGTGAGAGCAAAGGCTGTTTTTGTTGGTGTGGCAGTAGGCTGTTGCAGATTGAGCAGACTTTTACATTTTTGTGTATATACTTGGTCATACCAGGCCAGTAAAACATGCTCTGCGCTTGTTGTAGGGTTGCTTCCACACCGGGGTGGCCTCTGTTGACGGCGTCAAAGTATTTGTCCTGAAGAGCAGCTGTGATGACTGCATTGTGACCCTTGATTACAACCCTGTCCTGTAGCACCAGTTTGTTGCGAAATAGGTTGTATGGGTGAATCTCCAGTGGGGTGCTGTGTTGTTTATCTGGCCAGCCACGCCGGATGACTGAGGATAGTAATTGTAGAGTTTCATCGGCAGCCGTGTACTCTGCCAGGCTGCTTAGGCATTCAGTAGGCACATACGACACCATCATCATGGTGAACTGGTCCTGTTCTGGGAGCTGTTGGTCGCAGGTTTTGAGTGGTGCTCTTGATAGCGTGTCGGCTATGTGCATGTCCTTACCCTTTTTGTAGACTATAGTAAAGTCGAAACACTGTAGCTGCATCATCATCCGTTGCAGGCGAGCCGGAGCGGCGTGCATGGGTTTGTTCAGGATGGTGACCAGCGGCTGGTGGTCTGTTTCCACAGTCATAGATTTGCCAAAAATAAAGTCTTTGAATTTCGTGCAGGCAAAAACCACGGCAAGTAATTCTTTTTCGATCTGGGCATAACGTTGTTCAGTTTCAGTCAGGGTGCAGGAGGCGTAAGCAACAGGCCTGCGGTCGCCATCGGTGGAGGTCTGTAGGCAGGCAGCGCCAAGTCCATATTGGGATGCGTCACATGTGAGAGTCACTGGCAACTTTAAAGCAAAGTATGCGAGGGTGGGTGCACCGGCCAGTTGCAACTTAAAGATTTTGAAAGCTCTTTCCAGGACCAGGCAGTCTCCTTGTGAGTCAGTTCCTGCAGGGGGGCAGATATGTCGCTGAGGTTGGGAATGAATTTCCCCAGGTAGTTGACCATTCCCAGGAATCTCTGTAAACTCGTGACGTCAGTGGGAACTGGCATCTCGTTGATGGCAGTAGTCTTGGATGGTCTGGTCTGAGACCATCACTGGTGAAAACGTGGCTGACATAGTTGACTTCTGTGACCCGAAATCTGCATTTTGGAGTGTTGAGCTTGAGGTGAAGGTCTTTAGCACGGTCTAGTACTTATTTCTAGATTGGCATCATGTTCGGCCGTGTCGTGTCCGGCAACGAGAATGTCATCGACAATGATGGCGCTCGGATACCCCGCAAACAATTGTTCCATTGTGCACTGGAAAACCTCGCTAGCAGAGTTGATGCTGAAGGGCATTCTCAGGAATTGTAGTGGCCAAAGGGGGTGCCAAACGTGGTGAGATTGGACGAGTCGTGGTCCAGCGGGATCTGCCAAAACAAACTTTTGGCATCCAGAGCAGAGAACACAGATGCACTGCCTATCTGAGCATCAACTTCCTCTACCGTTCGCATCGGGTAGTGTGGCCGTTTGATCGCTATCTCTGAGGTTGATGCAGATTTGGATTTCTTCCTTGTTTTTCTTTGTTGCAACCACCATGGTGGAAACCCAGTCGGACGGGTCGGTAACCGTAGCAATGACAACCAGGGACACCATCCACTTGAGCTCATTGTATACTCTGTCGCGCATAGCATCCGGGATGCAGTGTGATGCAGGTGTAACATTTGGATCAGTGGCGATATTGTACTTGATGGGCAGCTTTCCAAGCTTGTCGTTAAATAGTTCTTTGTATTGTGAGAGTATCTGCTGAATGGAGCCCTCAGTGGGAGAGATTTGATGGACAGCAGGCCCAAAAGAGACTAGGGCTAGATCCTGGCATGCGTTGATGCCAAGCAGGGTTGCAGAATCCCCCCCGAACAATGAAAAACTTCAGTTTGTGAGCTTGAGACTCCACGTTGCAATTCAATTCAGTTTCTCCAAGTGGGAGCAGTACCTCTCCCCCATAGGATCGTAACTTAGCTGTAGTGTTTTCAATACGTTCAGTGTTACGAATTTGTTTAAATTCAGATATAGACATGACATTACATTTTGCACCAGTATCAATCTTTGCAAGCGCAATGTTGTTGTTAACGAGGAGAGAGACATCAGGGTCAAGTTGCTTGTTAGTGGAAGGAAGCAGGGAGTGAATGTCTGAACTGTTATCTTGGCTCGCAGGGAGGAGAGCGGGGAATGGCACTTCAAGCTCTTGGAACTCATTATCAGTAGGTTCATGTTTTAACAGGTGGACATTTTGTCTTGGGAAAGAACTAGCCTTGCGAGAGCAGTAACATTTCATGAAGTGGTTAACTTTCTTACAATAGTGGCAATTTTACCGTATGCAGCACAGAATTCGCGACCTGGAGCGTGGGAGCCGTTACAGTTGGGGCACCGTTCAATAGATCTTTGAGACTGCCAGGGTGGGGTGGATTGTGGACGCCGGTTATGATAGGAGGCGTCGGTAGCATTAACATTGAACTGGGATCGTGGCCCAGAGCCCAAAGGCTTTGTGTGGGAAGTAATGAGTTCAGCGATTCTGCAAGCATGTTCAGTTCGGTCTAAAGTCAATTCTGTATCCCGGAGCAATTATTCTCGTACTTTGTCACTGAGTAGACCTCCTACGAGTTTGTCACGGATGAGATCCTCACATAAATCTCCAAAGCGGCAACGTGCAGCCATGTGTTTTCAATCACTAAGGAAGTTCTCAATGTGTTCCACTTGCTGTTGGAAGCGAGCAAAAAACTTAGTACGTTCAATTATGGAGTTGGCTTGTAGGTCGCATAGCTGTCTGAACTTAGTGAGCAGAACTGCAGGGTCATCGATTGTTTCTGCAGGCACCACAATCTGGTTGTTGTGGTCCATAACAGCAGGCGCGTAATTAAAATGCTCTGCGCGCTTCATTGCTTCAGGGCCAGCATGATTAAGTTGTATAGAGGCATGCACATCAGGTGCAGCGTTGCGATATAATGGGTGTAGTCGTACTCGAAGAGGTGCCAACGTTCAGCGATGTCGGAGTCAAAGATCAGAGTATCTGGACGGCGAAGCGCGCTAGCCATGGTAGCGATAACGAGTGTACAAAACAAACTGGATGGACAAAATAAAAACCGATATACTTAAACGCAGAGTGGGTAGGAAGGATTTCAGTAAGGCATTCGACAAGGTTCCTTATGGTAGACTGCTCTGGAAGGTTAGATCGCAAGGGATCCAAGAAGAGATAGCTGGATGGATAGCAAATTGGCTCCATGGAAGGAAGCAGAGGGTGTTGGTGTAAGGCTGCCTCTCGGACTGGAGGCCTGTGACAAGTGGTGTGCCTCAGGGTATTCAGAGCTGGGCCTGTTACTGTTTGTCATCTATGTCAATGATTTGGATGAGAACATACAGGGCAAGATTAGCAAGTTTGCTATGATACAAAAGTGGTTTTGCATATAGTGAAGATGGTTGTGAAAGATTGCAGCAGGATCTTGATCGATTGGCCAGGTGGGTGGATGAATGGTTGATGGAATTTAATACATAAAAGTTTGAGGTGGTGCATTTTGGGACGTCGAACAAGGGCAGGACCTACACAGTAAATAATAGGCCGCTGGGTAGTGTTGTAGAGCAGAGGGATCTAGGAGTACAGGTGCATGATTCTAGAGGGTGTGAGCTATAGGGAGAGGTTGGCTATAGGCTGGGTCTCTATTCCGTGGAGCGCAGGAGGATGCCGGGTGATCTTATTGAGGTGTACAAAATCATGAGAGGCATAGATTGGGTAGATGCCCAGAGTCTCTTGCCCAGAGTAGGGGAAACGAGGGCCAGAGGACGGGTTCAAGGTGAAGGGGAAAAGATTTAATAGGAATCCGAGGGGTAACATTTTCACACAAAGGGTGGTGGGTGTATGGAACAAGCTGCCAGAGGAGGTAGTTGAGGCTGGGACTAAGAAACTGTTAGACAAGTACATGGATAAGACAGGTCTGGAGGGATATGGACCAAGCGCAGGCAAGTGGGACTAGTGTAGCTGGGACATTGTTGGCCAGTTTGGGCAAGTTGGGCCGAAGGGCCTGTTTCCAACCTGTATCACTCTATAATTCTACAGTCACTGCCCATGACATGTGGATTTGCCCACATTTGATCATGTCTTACAGCCACTAAGCTTCCCTGTAGGAGGGAGGGGGGGGGGGGGGGGCAGCGGGACCCAGCAGATTCAGACCCTGCGGTGTAGGAGCCGGCAGCTTGGAGGCTGGAACATGGGAGAGGTGACGGCTCCGGCCCGTTTGTGGCATTGGAGAGGCAGGAGTCGGTGGAGTCTCTGGTGGAGGCCGAAAAAAAGGAACAGGTCGGTGGACAAAGCATCAGTGGCGCCGGTCAGCGGACAGCCAGGGAGGCAGTGAAGGTCGGTGGCAGCGGCGTCGATGGCCCCAGGGAGGGGATGAGAGTTGGCGGCGGCGGCAGTTTTGGTGGCCTGGGATCTGCCGGGAAGGCAATCAGGATCGGAGATGGACCTGAAGAAGGGTATCGACCCAAAACATCACCCATTCCTTCTATCCAGAGATGCTGCCTGTCCCGCTGAGTTACTCCAGCATTCTATGTCCATCTATCCAATTCAGTGATGGGTTCCTAAAGCCTAGAACTTTCTTCTTCACTCTTCTATTATCATGAGCAAACTTTGACCTGTATATGTAAAAGTCAGCCATAAAGGCAGCAAATCCCAGTATACACAGCCCTTCAGCCACCAAATTCCTGTTAACAGTTACCCTTAGCTTTCTGTTGCTCAGCATATTTTTATTCAACTTCCCTTTTTTTTGATCTCGTAAGGTTTTGGTTGTCTTAATCACTGCCTTGTTAAATGCTTTGTAGAAGTCTTTGCTTACTACATTCAGTGCTGTATCCTCAGTACTCTTGTTGTTACTTCCTCAAAATATTTAATCAATTGGGTGCGAGATGACCTTATCTTAAATTTTGCTGATTGCCTATGATAACCTTTTAAAATGCTGGTTTAAACTGCGCTTTATAAGTTGTTTCAACAAATTGCATATTGCCGATTTCAGCCCTATGGTAAATCAGTCCATCCATTCCTCTTGCTTTAAACAACAGTGCTGCACGAACATCCTACCAGTCCTCTGGCACAACATCTGCAGCAAATGTGCATTGGAAAATGTTCAAAGCCTAGATTTTACTTCGGAGTCACGTGAGTGACTACGTGAAGAAGAGCCCGTCCAGCCGCACACGCGTCATATCGTCAGACGCATAGCGCAGCGACCGTGTGCGGAGGAGTAAAGCTCCTCCAAGCGGTGAGTAAGTAAAAGCTTGAAGGTAAGTGCTTTCACTTTCGCTTTCTGGTCGCCTTCCTCGTTAGACTTGTAGTGGAGTTCCACACACGTTAGTATGGAGAGAGGGCGTAGAGGGAGGAGACGTACCGCAGGTAAACCTCAAGAAGACCGCGGGACTGAGGGTAGCGGGCGTCCGTTTGAGGAGTCGGTGGCAGCGAGGCCATCAACTACAGACGCGGTAGAAAGTACCGTTACAGCGCCATTGGGGTGCAAGGCCGGGCAATAGTCCGTGCGACCAGTAGACTCTGAGGAGTCAGACCCGGAGGTTAACCCTCCTCAGTCAGAAGTTATGGCTGCTAGGGTCGCTAGTCTAGAATTCCTCATGGGGAAAATGATATATCAAGAACCACATCAGGAGGAATACAGTCCGCATTGGCCTATGGGAGAGCCAGCACAGGGAGTGCCTTGGATGGGTCTGAAAAAAGGCAGTATATGTGTTGGCCTACAGGAGAGCCAGCGGCAGAAATGCCTGAAAAAAGGCAGTATAAGCGTTGGCCTAAAGGAGTGCCAGCGCCAACAGCACCCGAAATAGGGCTGCCTATGCGTGGGCCTACAGGAGAGCCCGCGCGGGGAGAACCTGGTAAAGAATTTACTATGCTAGGCCTATGGAAGAGCCAGTGCTAGAATCACCTGAAACAGGGATGCCAGATCTCCCCCATCATGAGGAGGAACATCAAGATTCAGATGATGAATCATATGAGGACCAGAGCCCATTAACAGAACCTAAAATACCAGGTCGGGCACAAAAATTTGCTGTTCCCAGACTAACAGGGGAACCATTGGGAGATGAATTAGCAATGACTATAAATTACTTGCGCTCCCATCAGCTCCAGGAATTAACCATGGATGAGACTGTCAAAAAAGATGAAACCCCACAGAATTGTGCACTTCTAGCAGTCCCAGCTGTGAATAACGTGAAATGGGCCTATTTGGGCATTAGAGTACGAGCACAAGAATTGAAATTACAACGGGTGTTGAAATTGCTGGGGTCAGGCATTATGGCTTTCGCCAGAGATTTGGTTGAGGAGCATGTGTCTGCTTCACAACAGGATGCCTTAGCACTCATGTGTAGTGCGCACTTTGAAATAAACTGTATTCGTATAAGTGCCATAAGACCTAATATTCACCCTAAGTTTGCGGGGCTCTGTAAACCATCTAATATTCAATTGCCTAACCTGCTTTTTGGAGAGAATCTAGCCAAAAGGGTAAAATACCTGAATGAAGAAGCAAAAACCGTGGGAATGATGAAACCACCGGTGCTTAGCAGATCAATTCGAAGGCAGTATCCCTACCGACGGATGTCTGTGGCTGGAGAAGGAACAAGTCGGACTTTCCCATATACGCGTTATTGGCGCACTGCTCCTTGGATGCGTGGAGGTTACAGTATTCCCACTAAGAGTAGGGGACAACATTTGCCATCGGCAAACCCCGAGGTAGGTAGGTCTGGTCTGGTAAGGGACATATTAAATGTTTCACACTCACAAGTTGGAGGAAGATTACAATTCTTCCTAAAAGAATGGCAACAAATAACTACAGATGCGTTTATACTGTGCAGTATTGTGGAATTTAGAATTGAATTATATCCACATTTGGATCCTCCTACTCATCATATTTCATGCCGGACACGTATTTTCTCAAAAGAAGAGAATACGCAGATTCAGGCGGAACTTGAAATATTGTGCAAAAAAGGTGTAATAGAGAAGTCAATTGACCAACACCATCAATTTGTGTCAAGTATTTTTCCTAGACCAAAAAAGGATGGTGGGTGTAGAATTATTCTAGATCTGACAAGTCTTAACCCTTTTGTACAGTATTAACATTTTAAAATGGAGACACTTACAAATGCCATTCAGCTTGTTTCAAGAGAATGCTATATGGTAGCATAGATCTGCAAGATGCATATTATTCTGTGGCTGTGCATGGTAATGATCGGAGATACTTAAAATTTAAATGGATGTCAATTATGGCAATTTAAAGCATTGCCTAATGGTTTAACTTCAGCTCCAAGACTATTTACAAAATTAATAAAGCCAATTTTAGCACTACTAAGGCTCAGGGCCATGTGCTAATGGCCTATTTGGATGATATTCTGATTGTGGGAGACACTTTGGCTACAACAGAAGAATCAGTGTCAAGAATTAAGCTCATTTTCAAGAGGCTGGGATTCATTATTCACCCACATAAATCCAAACTATTACCAAGCACAGAAATTGATTACTTGGGATTTACCATTAACTCAGAACACATGGTAGTCACTTTGCCTAAAGATAAAAGGCTGCAGTTAATTGTAGGTTGTATTAGGCTCATTACAGAGCAGCAACCCTCAATTAGGCATGTAGCAAGCTTGCTGGGCAAATTAATTGCTTCTTTTCCAGCTGTACAGTTTGGACCACTGCATTATCAGCATTTGCTGCGAGCAAAGGTACATGCATTAAGGATACATGCAGGGCATTTTGACAGGCCCATGCAATTGCCAATTGCGGCTATTACGGAAATAGAATGGTGGATTAACAGTGTCTAATGCTTCCAGACAAATTCTGGTTGAAACACCTTCCATTATTCTACAGACTGATGTAAGTGCTCTAGGTTGGGGCGCTACTAATACTATTCCAGCTGTGGAGGTAGATGGAATATGGAGGAAGTACCTTTGCTCCAAGAACAAGGTATCAATTACCTAGAGATTTTAGGAGCATTTTATGGGCTTAAAGCTTATTGTTCTAATATGGAAAATTTGCATGTTCAGGTACAGATTGACAATACTACAGCTGTAGTGTATGTTAATCATATGGGTGGTATCAAGTCATAATCTTGTGATAGATTGGCAAACGTGATCTGGACCTGGTGTATTACCAGAAACATTTGGCTTTCGGCAATCTACCTACCAGGTAGACTCAACATAGTTGCAGACACAAGGTCACGTAAATTCAATGACAATACAGAGTGGATGTTGGATCGTGAAAAATTTAACAAAATTGTTGCACGGTTCGGGATCCCAGAGATTAGCTTGTTTGCATCAAGACTTAACCACCAATTGCCTAAGTATGTGTCATGGGAACATGATCCTGGTGCAGTAGCGGTGGATGCTTTCTCGCTACATTGGGGTAGTATGTTTCTGTATGCATTTCCTCCATTTTGCCTCAATCAGTGTATACAGAAAATCAAACATGACTCAGCTTCAGGGGTGTTAGTGGTACCAGACTGGCCTACACAGCCGTGGTACCCTCTGGTGTTAAAAATGATCACAAGGCCCCTTATGATTATTCCGAAGCTTGTGCACCCTGTAACTGGTGAGTCATATGCTTTACATGATCGTATTCGTTTATTGATTTGCAGATTCTAAGAAGGCCATATCTCGGAAGAGGATTATCAGAGCGTACTGTGGATGTTATGGCGGCAGCCTGGAGGAATAGTACCCAGAAGCAGTACATTTCTTATATAAGGAAATGGGAGGTGTTTTGTTTACAAAAGAATATTACATATCACACTGCAGCTATTTCAGATGTGTTAGAGTTTCTGTCAACTCTTTATTTTGATTTGCATTTGATCTATAGTCCGATCAATACTGCAAGGAGTGCTCTTTCTGTATATCTATGCAGGGAATCAGAACAAAATCCTATAGGATCACACCCTTCGGTCTGTAGGTTTATGAAGGGAATTTTTAATTCCAATCCTCCTAGACCCAGGTATACAGAAATCTGGAATGTAAGAGATGTGCTTATGCTCCTTCGCCAATGGATGCCTATTGAAGCTCTGTCATTGGCCAAAATTACCATGAAGTTAGTTATACTCATGGCACTAGTTTCAGCACTGAGAGTGCAAACATTGCAGAAATTACGAATAGACAGGATGAAAATAGCAGCAGATGCCATTACATTCTATGTCTAAGATTTGCTTAAACAGAGTAGACCTGGGTTCACAGGATGTAAGTTGTTTTTTTCAGCATATCCCACGGATCCATGTCTCTGTGTATTAGCACATTTACGATGTTACATTGAAGCAACCAGAACCTTAAGAAGTGCAGAATCAGCATTCTTTGTCAACTATTAAAAAAAAACGCATAAGAAAGTGTCGGTACAGACTATTTCAAGATGGCTGAAGCAGGTGTTGGTTGATGCAGGTATTGATACTGACAAATTTAAATCTCATTCCACCAGGGCGGCATCAACATCGGCGGCCAAGGATTTGGACGTTCCAATATACCTTATCCTCGCGGCCGCAGGATGGGCAAGTGAACGGATGTTTCACAAGTATTACGATAAGGAGATTAAAGATCCTGGGTTATTTGGTGGTGCTGTTTTGGATTCAGTATTAACTCCCCCATTATGATAAAGGGGTTACTATTGTTATGATAAATAAAACCATTAACTGATTACATCTATGTTGTGGTTATGCATTGTTGATTGCTTTACTCATTTAGAGTCAATCAATGCAGTGAGACGCCTGGATTTGAATCTATGGCGTGAAATCACAGAGCTTTGAAATCTTCACGTAGTCACTCACGTGACTCCGAAGTAAAAGAGTAAGATTAAACGAGAACTTACCAGTTAGAAGTTTGATCTTTATTTTATGTGGAATTACGATGAGGGACTACGTGCCCTCCGCTCCCACCCTCATAAAGATCGAGCCGGTAGTTCTAGTCTTTACGTATCTTACTATCATACTTCAGTAGTTGTTGTCTGTGATTTCACACCGCTGCTTTGAAGATTGACGCGTGTGCGGCTGGACGGGCTCTTCTTCACGTAATCCCTCATCGTAACTCATAAAATAAAGATCAAACTTCAAACTGGTAAGTTCTCGTTTAATCTTACTATTATATACCAGTAAATTTTACAGATCATTTAACAACTTTTTATTTTCAGAGGCTCATATTCTTCCTCCTACACACCTTTTTGCAAGTTTTACCATTTAGTGTAGGATCTCTCAATTTTTCTAAACAAAATCAATCAATTCACACTTAACTATGAACTTTCATCTGCATGTGTAGGAAGTAACTGTAGATACTGGTTTATACCGAAGATAGACACAAAATGCTGGAGTAATTCAGCGGGACAGGCAGCATCTCTGGATAGAAGGAATGGGTGAAGTTTCAGGTCAGGGGAGAGGGAGACACAGATGTGCATCTGCATGTGTCTGACCATTTCATCAGTGTGTGACTGCTGGAGTCTTTAACCAGGGCTTTAATGCTGTGTGAAGAAGGGACTCTATCCAAAGCGTCACTGGTTGAGTGTGAAGAAGGGTCCCTTGTCTTACAGCCACAAAGTAATTTTCCAGATTTGCTCGTCATCATAAGAATCACAAATAAATGAACAAAAACCTAGCAGTGTGGAGGAAGGAACTGCAGATGCTAATTCACACTGAAGATAAACACAAAATGCTGGAGTAACTGAGGGGGACAAGAAGCATCTCCGGAGACAAGGAATGGGAGACGTTTCAGGTCAAGACCATTCTTCAGATTGAGAGTCAGGGGAGAGGGAAGCTAAAGATATGGAAGGGTACAAAGAGAATGTAAGGTGTGAAAACAACAGATCGAAGCAGACGATGATCAAGGAAATCTAGAATGGTTCATTGTTGGCTGCGGGGAATGTGGCAACGAGGCATACTGACAATAACATTAATCAGAAGGACAGGGAAACTAGTCCGAAAAGTAGGGTGGGGGGGACAGAGTGAGAGGGAAAGCAAAGGAACCTCAGCAGACTGGGCGATTGTTTCGCTGAACACCTTCGCTCAGTCTGCCTTGGCCTATGTGATCTACCGATTGCCAAACACTTTAATTCCCCCTCCCATTCTCATACTGACGTTTCTGTTTTGGACCTCCTCCACTGTCAGAGTGAAGCCAAATACAAATTGGAGGAACAGCACTTCATATATTGCTTGGGCAGCTTTTAATCCAACGGTATGAATATTGATTTCTCTAAAGTAACCCTTGCTTTCCTGCTCTCTCCGTCCCTCTCCCACCCGAGTTCTTCAACTAGATTCACTGTCCTCCTGATTCAAATTTACTGAATGTATGCCTCGTTGCCACCTTCCCCTCAGCTAACAATGATCTATTCTGCATTTTCCATTACTTTGCCCACATTGATATCTTGTTTTCACACCTTACCCTTCTATATCTCAGTCTCTCTCTACCCTGACTTTCAGTCCGAAGAAGGGTCTCGACCCAAAACAGCACCCATTCCTTCTCTCCAGAAATGCTGCCTGTCCTGCAGAGTTACTCCAGCATTTTATGTCTA
The DNA here is from genome assembly GCA_038087875.1 of Malacoraja senta. Classification (NCBI taxonomy): domain Eukaryota; kingdom Metazoa; phylum Chordata; class Chondrichthyes; order Rajiformes; family Rajidae; genus Malacoraja; species Malacoraja senta. The sequence goes on from CM075977.1 coordinate 334,903,564, forward strand.
TCTTCGCTGGAAACACTCTGTTAGTGAAGCAGTATCTGTGGAGGGAATAATAATTAATATATCAGGTCTGAGATCCTGTCAGTGTTAATTGCCACTTTTTGGGGTTTTAGATTTCCACCATTTGCAATTTTTTGATATTCATTGTCATGGAACAACCTATAAATATTGAATCAAGTTGGAGAAGAATTAAGTGATGTCAACATTACTAGAGAAATAAAATAAAATAAAATTCTGGAGCTACAGTATAGGCTAAATCTATATTAGGCTAGGTCCTCTAGACCTTAATAGAGATGCCAGCATCATCTTTTGTCCATTCAACTATGCCCCCCAAATAAATGTTGGTCAGATAACATATTAGCTAATTAACAAGAATTGCATTCTTTTTCAACCTTGGTGGTATCAAGTAGTTGTGTGTTACAATTAGAGCTAAGATAGCTGCAACTGAAATAGAAGGGAAATTCTTAATTGTTCATTGTTTATTACTGTAACATTGTTTATAAGTGATCTGAAAATATAGCTGCAGGGTAACATAATTTAGATATTCCAAAAATTTAATGACTTCAACATCCAATACAACTAAATGTTGATGAAAGCATTTGACAGAGAATATTCTCATTAACACAGTGAATTGGCAGGTCTTGGATTTATTTTTCGGTCCATTATTCTGCCCTAGTTTCATTTTAAATGCATTTCTTAAAAATTGCATTCACTTAAAAATGTAATGAACTTACATATTTCATGATACCCAATACAAATGATGGGTAAAGGCTCATTGCCTGTTGCTAGGGGATTTCTGGTGTTTTTCCGTTATGGGGAAAGGGCAGAGTACCTATGGAGTCTTTACGCAAGCTATTCTATCCAAATGTGAGGAGAATTTACAGCACTTTCAATATTTGTTTAACCATTGCTGTGAGGTGCCCTTGAGTTCAGACCAAGCACATCTGGCTTGGGATTGATGCAGACTTTGTGAAGCCTCTTTATTATCAGTAGACCAGCATGATAAAATCCCAGCTCACCAGACAGTATCTGTGGAGGAAAATGGACAGACAACATTTCTGACCCAAAATGTCTGCTTATTTTTCTCTATAGATCCTGCCTAACCTGTTGAGATCCTACAGCACTTTGTTTCCTGCTCAAGATTGTGGCATCTGCAGTTTCTTGCATTTCTCAGCTGAGTGGACAGTCTGCTGGGAACTTGCCTCGAGCAGGAATCTGCTGCTCTCTTGGAGGCCTCAACTCATCTTTCTGGCCCATTTGCAACTCCATCTCAGCTCATTTTATGACCCTTGCTATCTGCAACCATTCTACTCCTTCACCCACATCACCTTCTATTGACATGATGCTTCTTCCCAATACCAGCTATGAATTCTACCCCTCTCTTCTACTTGTCATGCTGCTCAATTGCCCTCAATCTCACCCTTAAGACACTATCGTCCATCATCCCCACCAACCGCCACCCCCCCCCACCCCAGATAATCACATCCACCAGTAACGTAGATCCAGACTTAACTGATGTATGTATGTACCCAGAAGTAGCAAAGCCTAGGAACAAAAGAGCATTGCTTGTGTCAGGTTAGCTCAGTGTCACATGGCACCTTGGCTGCTCCGCATTGTTGAACTTTGCAAAGGTAATGCAATACATCGGTCTGACACACACCAGCTGTTTAGCACTATTTTAAAGGAGCAATCAAACTAATTGACTGCTATCTTTAAAACAGGAAGCCTTTGGATTTCCAGTTTTGGAAAGTAGACGGGCAGAGGCCAAAGACACAGATTAGAGTTGCAGTGGGATAAAGAATTAAAGTGATGGTGAAGTGAGTCCACATTGCAACCTACATTAAGAGTGGTCTGCAAAAAGTCCCCAATCTGGAGAGGGCCACGTTGTGAATTTTGAATGCAATTCGTTGAAATGGAATAAAATTAAAATAATTTCTGTTGTTTCTTCATAAACTCGTTAGATCCCTGGATGGTGGAAAGGGAAGTGGCAAAAGGAAGGGTGATATATCTCCTGCATTTGGAAAAGTACAGTGAAGGTCAGAATGCTTGGTCGGGAAGAAAGTTAACTAGGGATTCAGAGTGGAGGTTTTAGAATTCAGAAGGTGGAGTAATGGGCAAAAAAAAAATCTATTGGCGGCATCTCTTGTAATTTACAGAGGATAATACCCAGAGCAAGGAATGGGATTCCCTTATCCACACCTTCCACTGGACTCGCTTCTAAATTCAACAGATCATCCTCCATAAACCCTGTTGAGTTCAACAAGATATCACAGTGTAATATATATCCATCGTGGGAAGTTTCCTATTTAGTGATGTGGAAAAATGAAGGCATTATCTTCCGCCTTGCTCCAAATACGCCTCTAAAAATCAGGAAGACACCATTTATCCTACATTATACATCAATTGTAGCATGGATATCAGATTAGCTGGATGGCAGAAGGCAAAGAGTGGCAATAAAGGGGGCTTTTTCTGTTTGGCTGCCAGCGACTAGCGGTTCCGCAGGGCTTGGTGCTGGGGCTGCTGCTCTTCACGTTGTATATTAATGATTTGGAGGAGGGGATTGAAGGCTTTGTGGCCAAGTTTGCAGATGATACGAAAATAGGTGGAGGGGCAGGTAGTATAGAGAAAGCAGGAACTCTGCAGAAGGACTTGGATAGTTTGGGAGTGGGCACAGAAGTGGCAGATAGAATATAATGTAGCAAAGTGTGGAGTCAAGAATATTGTTAGTAGAAATAAAGGTGTAGATTATTTTCAAATGGGAGATAATCCACAAATCGGAGGTGCAAAGGGACTTGGGAGTGCTGCTGCAGGATTCCCCAAAAATTAATCTGCAAGTCAAATCAGTAGTAAGAAAGCGAGCATTTATTTCGCAAGGGATGTAATGCTGAGGCTCCATAAGGTGCTGGTCAGGTTGTATTTGGAATATTGTGAGCAATTTTGGGCACCATATCTGAGGAAGGATGTGCTGGCTCTGGAGAGGGTCCAGAGGAGGTTTACAAGAATGATCTCAGAAATGAGTAGGTTAACATATGATGAGCGTTTGATGGCACTGGGCCTGTCTGTACTCGCTGGAGTTTAGAAGAATGAGGGCAGACTTCATTGAAACATACAGAATAGTGAAAGGCTTGGATAGAGTGGATGTGGAGAGGATGTTTCCACTAGTGGGAGAGTCCAGGACTAGAGATCATAGCCTCAGAATTAAAGGACATTCTTTTACGAAGGAGATGAGGAGGAATTTCTTTAGTCAGAGGGTGGTGAATCTGTGGAATTCTTTGTCACAGACGGATGTGGAGGCAGTCAGTGGATATATTTAAGGCAGCGATAGATAGATCCTTGATTAGTACGGGTTATGGGGAGAAGGCAGGAGAATGGGGTTAGAATGGAGAGATAGATCAGCCATGATTGAATGGCGGAGTAGACTCTGGGCCAAATGGGCAAATGCTCCTCTTATCACTTATGATCTAACAGTTTTTCATGCAACCACATTGAAATATTGGACCAGCAAGATTGAGGATTAATTGTGGGTTAATTGGCCTCTACATTATCCCTAGTGTGTAGGATAGAATGAGTATATGGGTGACCTTTGGTCAGCACGGCCTTGGTGGGCAGAAGTGGCTGTTTCCATGCTGAATCTCTTAACTAAATGAAACTAGACAAACACTGGCAATAGCCAGCTCATTGAAGCTTCACGCATATTATCTTCAGCTGAATCTGACAGCAGTTGGGCCCAGTGCTGTATTTGAGAAGCAAGGCATATTTGACTTGTCTACTCTCTTAACAATACATAAGTTCGCATTGTTAATTTTTCCCTCTGCAATGTGCTTTGCTGTGAATAAGTGTACAATGTGCTATCATTATCTGTCCGAAAGGTTTAGTTGCCATTTCTATGAAAGAACATCAATATTTCTGAGTTGTATGGCAGGCTTGAGGTGTTTTTTGTGACGGACAGCATTTCACTGTCATCTGAACTGAACTGAAGCCTAAAAACAAAATAATTGGGGCATCGTGATATTATACCAATTTTGTGCACTCCACTGATTTCCTACCAATTGTGCTTGTACCTGTCATATAAACTGCTTAATTTGGAATACTTCTCAGCTTCCTAGGCATTATGCCATAAGTACTAAATAATATTAACCCTTTGCATATTAAACTTTGCCTTTAACATAAAAATCAAAGGCAATGTTTATCATCTGACAACAAAATAAATGGCATGAAATCGTTTAAAATGAAAAATACCGAATGCTCAAGATAAGTAGACTTTGGAATCACTGCATCAAAACTGAGAGAAGCGACAAGGAAGGGAGATGAAAGGAAGAGTAAGAGATGGATCATGTGAAGGTGAAATCCGAAGGGAGAATAACAGCAGAAGTCATGACATTTTCATGATCTATATGAGTGCAGGATACAGTAACAATGTAGTCATTAATGTAGTGAAAAATTAGTGGAAGAGTGAGCTTGAGTAGAGCTGAAACAAAGGCCACTTGTCAAGCTGGAGACGGTGGAAAGCCTGTAATTTAAGTTGTGACCCAATGGCTGCAATAATTGTCTCAATTTTAAAATTTATGTGGAATGACTAATCTGCATATCTCTTGATACTATAAGAGTATTTCAGGTTCATGGTTCTATTGAGACCTTATGATAGCTATGAACTTGATTTAAAGATTTTTAGAGGAGCTAAATAAAGATACTATATTTAACCTTTTATTTTTAGCCTCCTTCAATGATTGCCAGCAATCTGAATTGCCAGCCAGGTTTCCACGTCAATGAAGTTGACTATTTTTGAGAAAAGAGGGTTTGAGTGCACAGATCCAATGTTAATGTTTGTTGATTTAGCCAATGATTGCATTTTCAAACATACATATTCAATTAGGATTGACACTTGTCAATCAGAAGAGAACAGAGGCAGAATCGATGCAGAGGCGAAGTGTTACCAGTTGCAATCTGTTCATTTTTGTTTGCCAGATATTCCTCCCCTATTATATAGAACTAGCAATCTGAGAGAATTATTTCATTCTGCTCTCTGAGGTCATATTCTCCTTTGAGATCAGCAATTCTAGAAAACTGGCATGAAAGCACACAAATTAATTCAAATCATCTTATTGGTTGGCAACAACTTAATGTCAGTGGTTTTGCCACTGAATAGTGTGTTAGTACATCAGCATCTCCTTCAGTTGTCTATATTTCAGTGCAATAGTCTATTCTAAGATTAAATTTGTCCTATTGATTCTAGATGACAATATGTATTCATTTTACTAAAAAGCCCTGCTAAAATGGTCTCTGGGGGAGGCTAATGGAGTACATCAAGCCTCAGAATCTCTGCTCCATGGCCTTGTTTCAATAACCTCACACTAAATTCAGCCTTAGGCCAGTGGGAATGATGCTGCATTGTTCAGGTCAAAGAAACACACAATAGTTGATTAATGGGATCATTGGTCGGTTTGTTGTTGGGAATCCATGCCATTTTTTTATAACTGTTTAGTGAGGGGAAGGGCATGCTGGAGTTGCATGGATTACAGTTGTTAAGCATGGAGTTTGCCAGAGACCATTTCCTGCCTCTGCTCCTGACTACCAATACACAATAAGTACACACCTCTGGATCCATCGACTTGAATATCCATGCCTTTACCTGGAATGTTCGCTCACATATAAATTGATTCCAAGGATTCCTTTTGATAAGAAATTTTAAACCCCGTTTCGTACTTAATATTTTTACAATGTTTGAAGTACCACTGGCCCATTCGTCCCAAGGAGTGGCAAGCATAAGGAGTGGTGACCAGGTTGTTGCTGTGCGAATGGAAGCTAGTGATGGTAGAAGCTGCTTGCCTGCATGATTACTCCATTAGGTTTATAATTTTTCACTCTGGGCATTTGACTCTACCCAAGTAATTTATTTTCAATTAGATAACATCCTGCTCATAGAAAACATTGAAACACATGTTATTTCTGTGCACAAATATATATCTGAGCAACTTCCAGAAAGATGGAGTGGAATATGGCTGATAAGAAGGAGATACTGTATAAATGTGATCTGAAGAATCCTCTAAATTTTGAGGATCTTTTTGAAGGCAGCGGTGGCAACGACAGGATTGGGGAAATTAATTAGAGATGTTAAGAGAGCAGAATTCAGTGGGTAACTAGCAGACAGGCTGTAGTGGAAGAGCAAATGGTGTATGTGAGAATGGGATATACGAGCCTTCTATTATCTTTGTGACCTGGTAATAACATTCTACTCATCTGTCACCATTCTACTGTGATACTTGAGATGGCTGATCTTGTTTATTCTGCAGTCAATCATTACAGATATAGTGAGTTAAAATAAACAAAAGAATGCCATGTTGGACAATTTTCAGCCTGTACGTCAATGTTGAAATATAAAAGCAAAGTACTGGAAAGAATCATTTTCAGGTCAGTGACTATTTTGCTGTAATGAATGAGATTACAAAAAATGAGTCCTGACCTCCCCACCTTCATAGGGATCTACAGCAGGTATTGTCTCAAAAAGGCAGCCAGATTCAGCAAGGACCCACACCCATGCTCTCATTTCACTCTTGCCATCAGGAGAAGGTATACGATTCAGAAAACTGCAACATCCAGGTTCAGAAAAACTTCTTCTCAACAACCATCAGGCTATTATACATCACAAACTCCAACTAAACTATAAACTGCCTTGGTTGCACTCGGGACATGGGCGTTGTTTTGATTTTGTTTTATATTGGGTTTTTATTTATTGAACTTTGTTTGTTTATTATAGAATCTATTGAGTGCTGTGTTTGCAAACTTGTGCTAAGCAAGGAAGAATGTCATTGTTGCGATTCAGTACAGATGACACTGGCTCTTTTATATTATCCAAAGGTGTGAAGCTCTTGGATAATGTTGAAAATGCTGAAAAGAGCGAGTTGTAGATAGTTTCAGTACAGAAATGGGTTCATCGTCCCACCGAGTCAGCTCTGACTATCAAACATGCATTTCACACTAATCCTACCCTAAACCATTTTACTCTCCCCTCATTCTCATGAATATCCAATCACTCTCCCTGCCTCCTCATATCCTACAACTTATGTACAGATTGCAGGAAGTCTACAGTGGCCAACTAATGTCCCAACCTGCATGTTTGTTAGATGTGGGAGGAAACTAGAGTATCCAGAGGTGACCCACGTGGTTGGAGGGAGAACATGCAAGCTGCATACAGGCAGTCTTACAGATCAGGATTGAACACTGATCACTGGAACAACGAGGTGGCAGATTGTACCACTGCTCATTGGATTGGAATTGAGGTGACAGAAAGGAGGAGGTGGATCTGCATCCATATCCAGGAGCTGCTGAATCTTGTGAATCTTGACATCTGAAAAAAGAAAGAATTTTCAGTAACAATATTCAAGACCATTCTAAGGGAAGGGGAATTGAGGTAGAGTTTCATGCATGGGCTTTTTAATGGTGGGATGGATGATAACATGCAAGTTGCTGTGCCCCAAATGATGGTTGCATATTATGATCTGTGATGATATCCATGAGTCGTATTTAGTCTTGATTTATTCTGTTTCCTTACCTCTCAACAATTCTCAATCCATGCCAGTATATGACCCATAGGATATTTACTGGTTCTTCATTATCTATTCTACTAGATACATCCTAAGAAGACTCCAGGTCAAACATGACATCCCTTTCAGTGATCTGCACGTTCCTTGTTTAACTGATATTTTCTTGGTGTCCTCGTATCACATCCTTTATAGTAAATTGCATTTGTTTTTACCTAATATGTGTTAATGATTACTGGAAAAGTGTTATATCTTCTCATGAAAATATGTAATTAAAGGTAAGGTAAACATGTGAATTAGAAGTAGGTTCAAGGCATTAAGACTGTCTGGCTGCTCCCCATTCAACAAAACCTTTTACATTAGAGGCACTCTTTTTGCACAAACCTCACGATTCCCTTAATATCTAAAACCCTCTCATTGCCTCTTAAACATCTCCAGTAATCCCCTGCAGCCATCTTGTGCAGAACATTTCAAAATGTCACTATCTTCTGCAAAAAAACGTTTTATTTGTATATCTAATTTTGTGACTGTGATGTTAATTTCACGCTAGAGGAAACATGAACTTTGCAACTTATCTTCAAAAATGTTATGTTTCCAAGAGATCACCCCCCATTCTTCCAAATATGAGAGCATAGGCCTAGTCTCTCCTTATATGACATCCTCACCTTCCCAATTAATCCGGTGAAGCTCCCCTGCACTACTTTTGAAAGTGCATATTTCCTGGGTCACAGAGACGAGAGGTGAACATAATGTTACAGATTTAATCTCTTGAAGGTCTGTATAATTATATCAAGATGTCTCTGTTTTGTATTCAATTCCTCCTGTAGTAAACAGCGATGTACAGTACAATCTGGGGAAGGGTCTCAATCTGAAACATCACTTGTCCTTGTTTTCCAGGGATGCTGCACGACCCGCTGAGTTACTCCAGCATTTTGTGTCCTTTACAGTTTACAACCCTGATTGCATTTTACACATTTGTGTTAATTTTAATAGATTCCTGTAAAGGATGTCCATGAGGTTCTGAACATCAGCAGTTTTCAAGCTCTTATTTTAAAACAAAACATCACTTATGTTATTTTTTTCTACTAAAGTAGATAATTTAACTAAATTAAAATTTCAGGTTAAATTTCACCTATTTCCTTGCACATCCTTTTGATATCCCTACAGCCCTCTGCATCCTCCTCACAACCCACATTTCCACCTATCTGCATTATCAGAAAGTGCGAGTATATTACACTTTATTCTATTATCTAAATCAGCGATAAAGATTGTAAATATGTGCTACCCATCACCATTCCATTTACCCATCTACTAATTGATGCCTTGCAATGAGAAAGTATCTCCTTATTTCTGCCTTTTTGTCTTTGTTAACAGATAGTCGAGGACTGGTGTCAATCCACAGAGATATATTACCTCCAACATTGTGAACAAACCTTTATTTAATATCTCTTCTGTAGTGCTTAAAGGCAGACCTTGGGAAAGTCCAAATACCAATCCACCTTGTTTGCACTCATTTATTTTTCTAGTTATAACCTTTAAACCTCCTGAACCTTCTGAATTTTGTAGTCGGCAGGGCAGTACTCTGCATATCGCCAACTTGGACAATTTTACATTTTTCATGAAGCCAATTAATCAAGCCAATTAACCTACAAACCTGTACGTCTTTGGAGTGTGGGATGAAACCGAAGATCTCGGAGAAAACCCACGCAGATCACGGGGAGAACGTACAAACTCCATACAGACAGCCCCCTTAGTCGGGATCGAACCCGGGTCTCTGGCGCTGCATTTTGCTGTAAGGCAACAACTCTACCGCTGTGCCACCGTGACTGCCGTGATGTTTAAGGATTATTAAACATGATATCCCTGTCATAAATCCCCTTTGTCTTTGCCCTATCCTATCATTATTTTCTAGGCACCATTCACACTTCCTTAATGATAGGTTCCATCTATTTCCCAACATTTGATGATATATTTCATATTGTGTTAGTGAGCTAAACAATGACAATGAGGTTACGGGCTATTTGGCTAAATGCATCATAGTTCTAGTTATCACCATAAAGCAGTACATACAACTCGTTCATAAGTTCGAGATCTAAGCAAAGAAGTTAAAAATAGTGATGCAGTAATTTGCTCTCAATGCAAAATATGTCTGAGATGCTGCTTATGATTATCTAGGGAGATTGGCGAACAAGACATAATTTACTTTAAACAGAAAATTGTTATCTCAAGTCCCTAAAACATAATGGCTCTGATTTTGCTGCCAAAATAATTATGTGTTTAATGGTGCTCATTATTATTAATGTATAGTTCATTCAACACCTTGTGGCAAGCTGATTGATGACCTTATGAATTGGGAATCACTGCGTTGTTCCCATGAGTTTTATACTGCTGCATTTGCGCATCGGCCAATAAAGGCCTTAAGACTTTACATTATCAGGTTTACTAAATTTTTAATGAAAAGATGTAGTCATTGCAGTGCCAATCAAGCATAGCAGCCTAGAAAGGAAAGGATTTACATTTTTTATAATTTAACTGTATAGGTTGAAACAGAAATAAGGAAACCAAATGACCGCATAGCACTAATCTCAGTACTCAATTTTCACATGGCAGAATTTCTCTCAAATCAGTGAACCATGCTAAGTGCTCCTCAAACATCTCGGAATCTATATATATTGGAAGAGATGTCCCGCAGTGTAGCCACACAACATCCTGAGTTTCCCTCACAGATTCGTATCTTGTGACAACATATTAGTCAACTCTACCATAAACCCTAAGCATAGTTTACATGGTTTACATTGGGGAGGAAGTAGCCAGGCATCCTCAATATTGATGTCACATTCTATGAAGTCTCCTGGCATCACCAAATTATATGCAATTACATCTTCTCCTGGTTACCTCCTACGGTCTTTCATCAGTAATTAATTAGAGTTCCATATTGAACAACATCTGGAAGAAGTGTTGAAAGCATTCAAGATGCTCTTTATTGCCCACCACCAAGTGACTCGCTCTGACTAAATTGGCCAATCCCAATTGATATACTGCCTGCTGCAGATCTAATCTGACAATTTACTGAATCAACATCAGTAATAAGCTTGAATCACTCTTTCCTTGCCAATCCACCTATGTCAGATGGATCTGTTGATAACTTTGATAGAAATGGTCATCAGGGTGGAGAAAAAGTGTCATCTTCACATTGAAGACACCTTTCATCACACAAGCCTGCTAAATGTGGTAGATACCAGGCCAGATTTGTAGTTCAAATCTCGCGTGCTGGGCTACCACCAACAAAAATGCAAGTTATTGCTATTTTTAATGTAACATGGCAGAATTTTCCCTCACTGTATGGTTACAATTAAGTCAGCGTGTCAACCCTGTCGAATGCCTACTGCCTGAGAACATGCTCGGCAAACATAAAACAGATGCCAACATGGGAAACTGCAACACAGAACAACATGCATGCTAAGTTTCAAAAAGGAGCATGCAATAGAAAAACCCTAAACAATCAATAGAAACACAAAGTGCTGGTGTAACACACTGAGTCAGGCAGCATCTCTGAAGAGCAAGGATAGGTGACATTTCGGGTCAGGACCCACCTTCAGACTGATTGTGAGGGGGGGGGGGGAGAGAGAAGAAAGCTGGAAGAGAGGAAGGGCAGGACAAAGCATGGCAGGTAGTAGGCTGATACAGGTGAGGATGTTTGACTGCTTCACATCTGACAATCAATGGAATGGTCCAAAGCTCACAGCCTATGGCATTGAGTTATAGATGCTGGTGGGCAGTTAACCAGCCAATAAGAGGAGGATGCTCCAAGAACATCTCAATCCTCAATGATAGTGTGACCTTGCATGTAACTGCCAAGTGCAATGCGAGTCATCTGCATCTACATTTAGCTAACACGTCAACAATCATGCCGGCTTCCTGCTGAGATCACCATCATCACGAAGCCAGTGCTTTTAAGAATGGCTGAGAAAGCCTAATGCAGCAAAGGGCATGATAGAAGACAACGTGTGGCAATGAAGCTTGATATTCCAGAATCAGTTCTGCCTTTAGCTGGAGTGTTGCAAAATAATAGCAATGCTGGCATGAACTCAAAGTTATGGACAAGTGTGTGGGCAGAGATGAAGGATGTTGAGCCAATGTCAAGAGAGCATGACTTTGGTATTAACTTTAACAATAAAATAATATTAATTGTGTAAAAGTAAAGATGACCTAAGGCTGTGTGATGAATACATTGCAATGACAATTAAATAAACAGACTGTCAATTGACCACTTGGTAAAGACTGACACACTAGGGACAATTTATAATTTTTACCAAAGCCAATTAACCTACAAACCTGTACGTTTTTGGAGTGTGGGAGAAAACAGGAGCACCCAGGAAAACCCACGCAGTCACGTGCAAACGGTGCAAACTTCTCCTAGACGAGCACCTGTAGTCAGCATCGAATCCTGGTCTCTGGCGCTGTAAGGCAGCAGCTCTACTGCTGCGCCATCGTGCCGCCCTGGTGTCATCAAATTTATAGATGGCATTGGAGCTGTGCTTAGCCACACAGTAGTGACTGTAAAGGGAGTAGAGCAGGGGGCTAAGCATGCAGCTGTGAGGTCCACCTGTGCTGATGATCAGTGAGGAAGAAATGTCCGTTGCTGATCCACACTAAGTGAGATCTGTTGATGAGGAAGTCATGGATCCAATTGCAAAGGGAGGAACAGAAGCCCAGGTCTTGAAGCTTGGTGATGAGTTTGGAGGGGATGATGGTGTTGAGTGGTGAGCCGAGTCAATGAACAGCAACCTGAGGTATGTGTCTCCTGTTATCTTGTTTGTTTAGACTTTAATAGAGAGCAAGTGAGATAGCATCCGCTATTGATTGGTTGCGGCAGTAGGTTAGTTGAAGCCGATCTAGGTCATTACTGAGGCTGGAAATTAAATGTGCCATAACCAACATCTATGGCTACTTCATTACGTGGATGTATGTGCGACTGAGTGGTAATCATGGGGGAAGGTCACCATGTTCTTCTTGATGTCCTCTTGAACCAAGTCAAGTCAAGTCAAGTCACATTTATTGATATAGCACATTTAAAAAACAACTCTCGTTGGCCAAAGTGCTTTACATTTGTTATAAGAATAGCATAAACAAAACAAACTACATACATATATACATGTAGCCCTCAGAGGACATCAGGAAAGGCTTGGGAGTATAGATACGTTTTTAGTCTTGACTTAAAAGAGTCGATGGAGGGGGCAGTTCCGTTGGGAAAGGGGATGCTGTTCCACAGTCTAGGGGCTGCAACCGCAAAGGCGCGGTCGCCCCTGAGCTTATGCCTAGACCATGGGATATTCAGCAACCCCAAGTCGGCCGATCTGAGGGGCCTGGAGGTGGAGTGGTGGGTGAGAAGACTTTTTATGTAGGTGGGGACAAGCCCATTGAGGGCTTTGTAGACATGGAGGAGGATATTGAAGTTTATACGGAACCGCACAGCGAGCCAGTGGAGAGAGGCCAGGATCGGGGTGATGTGGTCCCTTTTTTGGGTGCCCGTCAGGAGTCTCGCTGCGGCGTTTTGGACCAGCTGCAGGTGGGACAGGGAGGATTGGCTGATGCCAGTGTAAAGGGAGTTGCAGTAATCTAGGCGGGAAGAGATGAATGTGTGGATGATCTTTTCGAGGTCATCAAACTGGACGAATTGTTTTATTTTAGCTATCATCCAAAGCTGAAAGAAGCTAGCTTTTACCACAGCATTGACTTGTTTGTCAAATTTCAGTGCTGAGTCAAATATCACGCCAAGGTTTTTGACGTGAGATTTGAGTAGTGGGGTAAGGCTTCCAAGGCTGCCTGCTATCATTTTTATTGAGTCCGAGGGGCCGAGAAGGATGACCTCAGACTTACTCTCGTTTAGTTGGAGGAAGTTCTGGGCCATCCAACACTTTATATCCTCGAGGCAGCGGGTAAGGTTAAGCAGATTTGATTGTTTTTTGGGCTTCAGGGGGGGATAGAGTTGTGTATCGTCTGCGTAGCAATGGAAGGAAATGCCATGCCTTTCCATGACTTGGCCTAAGGGGAGCAAATACAGGGAGAAGAGAATGGGGCCAAGGATGGAACCTTGTGGAACCCCACAGCAGAGATTAGCTGGGGAGGAGAAAGAGTTGCCTATGTTAGTTGAGAAACTCCTACCTTTGAGGTAGGAGATGAACCAGCTCAGGGCAGTGCCATAAATACCAACCCCATACCGGAGATGGTCAATTAGGATGGTGTGGTCGACAGTATCAAATGCTGCGCTGAGGTCAAGAAGGAGCAGAATTGCCCAGTCGCCGTAGTCAACGGTGAGCAGTAGGTCATTGTGTACCTTCAACAAGGCAGACTCTGTGCTGTGGTGAGCCCTGAAACCTGATTGGAAAGTTTCCAAGATAGTGTTTTGGTGAAGGTAAGGTATATGTTGACTTAAAATTACTTTTTCAAGGTCTTTTGAGAGGAAAGGCAGTTTAGAAATGGCTCTGTAGTTGCTTGGCAAGGTGGGGTCGAGGTTAGGTTTATTCAGGAGTGGTTGGACCACCACATGCTTGAAGCAGGTAGGTACAGAGCCAGTGGCCAGAGAGCTGTTGAAGATGGCGAGGATGCTGGGACCAGCTGTTGTAATGACGTCCTTTAGGAGGGAAGAGGGGACAGTGTCGAGGGGGCAGGTAGTAGGTTTCATGGTGGTGATCAGTTTTACAAGGGAGGGTAGAGTAATGGGTTGGAAACAGTCTAATTTTGAAGAGCAGACCAATGAGACAGCCAGGTCATGGGTGGGAGGGGAAATATTAGTTCTTATGTTCTTTACCTTGCTGGTGAAAAATGTGGTAAATTCCTCGCACTTAGGAGGGGACCCAGTTAGGCTGGTGCTGGGGGGAGGACAAATGATGGAGGTGATGGTGCTAAAGAGGACCTTGGAATTTTGCACGTTTTTGGAGATAAGGGTGGAAAAGTATTTAGTTCTTGCAGATTTTACTACTTCCTGATATTTGTGAGATACCGCAAAAGGTTGACGTGTCCTTGAACACTCCAGCTAATTGGTCCGCACAAACCGTTAGCACTCGGCCAGTACAATGTGTGGATTCACCTTCTTGAAGCTTGCTCTGACATTAGCTTTAGAGACTGAGATAATGGGGTTGTCGGGGATTGTGGGGGCTTATGTTGGTATGTCTGTTCTCACTTTCAAAAAATGCATAAAAAGCATTGATCTCATCCAAAAGTGATGCAACTTATACTATGCAGTTTTGCCGTGTAGGTGACAGCATGCAAGCCCTGTCACAGCTTTAGACTTTACTTTAGACATTAGAGAGAGAGAGTGTGGAAACAAGCCCGTCGGCCCAACGAGTCTGTGCCGCCCAGTGATCACCCTGTACACTAGCACTATCCTACACACTAGGGGCAATTTACAAATTTACCAAAGCCAATTAACCTACAAATCTGTACGTCTTTGGAATGTGGAAGAAAACTGGAGCACCGGGAGAAAATCCACGCGGTCACAGGGAGAACGTGCAAACTCTGTAGACAGCACCCGTAAATGTAAAACTCTTTTTCATGATGGTTTAAATATAATTATATTTAAGTTCCTGTCCCATTCATATCAATTTGGACACATTGGATCCATACTTAAACAATTCAAATTCCATATATGATCAATTTAATCAAATTATGCTTGGAAATCTATCATCATAACAAAGGGTTTTAAGTGGCATTGTTTCTCTTTCCACAAATGTGCTGGACCTGCTGAGTGGTTCCAGTATTTCCTGCTTTCATTTCCTTCTGTGTATAATGCAAGGAACTTTGAATTCATATTTTTTGTGTCTAAATGACCATTGCAAAAGCAATCTGGAAATTATGGAAATTGATCACAACAAATTCTAATCTATCGGATTTTTTTTTGCTGGTATTTTATATTTAAAATGTAGCACCTGGTATTTTCAGGTCCATGTACAGTAGGTTCTTACTTGCAACTTAATTATTGTGTACTACACTATTTTGTTATTCTACTAGACCAAGTGGGACCCGTTGGGCCCTGTCCCCAACTCAGGGGGTGCTGCGTCACACGGTCCCCGAATGCTGCATCTGCGCCCCCCTGGAGCCAATCACCCATTCCCCCAGCGTAACCCATTCCCCCAACGCAACCCGTTTCCAGCACTCATTCATTGTGCAGGTCATTTTAAACTTTAAAAAAAAACGCAATTGCACTAAGATTTAATGTGATGTAGGTGCCACTGACAAGGCCATCTTTTGTTATCCAAATCTAATCATTAAAACTTGCTGTGCTGGGTTAGGCTGGCAGATTCTTTCCCTGAAGGACATTTGCTGTGAATCTTATATTGAAAGTGCAATTTCAAAAATTAAATTGGATAATTTGAATTGTGCAATAGATTTAATCTGGAGTTAATAGATACTTAAATACTTAAGCAAAGTAACTTATGGTTGGAACAGGCATTTGCCCATGATAAATATCTGTCAAATGCATAATGCAGTTACTGCAGGCAAATATGCAAGCTAAATCCGAATAGCAGTGCTAGTTAGCCCTACAGTTATTTCATACACTTAAAATTACATGTGTATATTTGTTTTCGTAAATTTAAACAATATATAATCTATTCATAGCATTGAGGTAAATCATCAGATTCAATAAGCATTCTTAGCTCTGAAATAAGTACTTTAATAATGAATGATGAACAATGGAGTTTGTGTGTCAATCAAACCTCTCGGGAAAATGGTAGTGCTTGAATTAATCTTTATGATGACATTTTGAACTTCAATGAAAATAATTTTTGCTATTAATTTTAAGTTTTTTTTCTTCTTTTAATTGCTTTAACTGGCCTGAAGCTGGTAGAAAGTGAGAGTGCAGTGATTTCTCCACAAAGCTAAGTCAATTTTCAAGTCTAGACACTGTGCCTAATATTTAACCACAGGGCTTAGCTCATTCATTCTATTTTTGTATATGTTTGGTAGTAATTATGTTAAACTCCTCTTCATGGTTGACATCATATTGGATCAAAGTCACTTTTTAGTAAATGTCAGGTATAGGCTTGGTTAACATGCAATACATTTTATATGGAATTGTTCATTCAATAAATATTTAATAAATGAAACAAAGGTAACATCAAAAGCTGACAGTGTTTTTCATTGTCACTACACGTCACATATCTATTGAACATTGATTACTGTTACAATGACTGCTTCCCTTATTCATGAAAAAATACCTTGATTGTGAGTGAAGAGATGCTGTCATGTAACTGTTTTTTGAGCACTAAATAGCATTTTCAATATTATGTTCACACAATATTGCAAAATAAAATCAGGGAAGTATCTTTATAATTGATATTCTCGTTATAACTGACCAGGGGACGGGGAATGGTGTCCATCATTGTTGATTGTCTACTATAAATGAGTAACGGGGGTAAATATTAACTAGTTTAAAGTTAAACACAAGGCTGGATGGGAAGAAGCACTGAGCTGGGGGATGAGGAGGAAGGGGTGGAGGGGGGGGGAGGGGGTTGGCAGGTGGGGGGAGGGAAATTAGAAGCATTTTAAAAGGCTAGGGAGTGGAGTAGTGCGGCAGCCACGCCACCTTCATGCTGCTCACTCTCTCTGCTCTCCCAACTGGAAGCACACCACATGGTGCCAGCTCATTTGGTGACCTGGTGGAAGTGGTGGGGTGGGATGGGGGGGCGGTGCAACGGGAGCCTCGTGCCATTACCAGGTAACTGAGGCTCGCACTGCCAGGGAGACACGGATGCAGTGACATGCTGCATCTGCATCCAATAACCCAGGACCTTGCTTTGTTGCAGCTGCTGCAAACCTATGCCTCATGGCATGCTCTTCAAGTGTGTTTAACTGCCTGCTCTCCCCCCGCTGCCAGTTTTGTGCTGCACAACACAGCGCTGGGCACCACCACACACGGACGTCTCCGTCCGCTATAACTGTAGTCCATTACAAAGAGGTCCGTAATAACGATAGTAGACTGCACTACTTTTTGTATAATCATCACTAAACTTTCAGTTTCATCACTAGTTGTCCATTGTGCAATTGTGATGGGGATCTTTAATGGCTGTTGTGGAGTTTTGCAACAATCTACAACCTACACTTCATATCAATATTACTAAAAGTCTGATCTTGACCACTTCCTGTTGTTCTGTATATTGATTTTAGAAAAAACGCTGCCACTTACGGCTGTGATTTTTGGCCATCTTACTCAAAGTCCCCTTCCGCTGTGCAGGACAAGAAGATTTTTCCCATCAATGAAAAATAAAAGTGTTATTAGTGTTTAAAAAATGTTGAGATTCTCTCACCTGAAGGCCACACCCCTTCCGGAGGGACTATAATCCCCGGAAGTGTTCAGTGCCTCAGTCAGTCTCTGCAGGTTGGTGGAAGCGAGAGGGTCGCGTCTCTCAGTCTGAGCTGTGAATAACACTGAACACATGTCTACTAAACTATGAGTGTGGTTTTACGGACTTTGAGTGCCCTTAATGTGGTTTGAAAATGAAAATGTGGTTGGTTTGAAATAAAGCACAGCAAATGGATGTTGGTGGTGGTTGGTTTGAAATAAAGCACTACAAATGGTTGTTGGCGGTGGTTGGTTTGAATTGAGCACAGCAAATGGTTGTCGGCGGTGGTTGGTTTGAAATAAAGCACTGCAAATGGTTGTCGGCGGTGGTTGGTTTGAAATAAAGCACATGATTAAAAGTCTAAACTTGACAACTTCCTGTTTGCACTGTATATTTATTTTAGATAAAACGCTACCACGTAGGGCTGTGATTTTCGACCATCTTACTCAGTCCCCCTCCGTTTATCAGGTGCAGAGGATTCTCCCCATCAATGAAAAATAAATCTGTTGTTAGTGTTTAAAAAACATTGAGAATCTCTCTCCTGTTAATCACGCAATGAAGGCCACTCCCCTTCCGGTGGGAGGGGGGAAGGATTATAAAACCCGGAAGTGTGGGTGTGGCTCAGTCTCTGCAAGATGGGGGAGGGAGAGGTCACGACTCTGTCTGAGCTGTGAATCAACTCAACACACTGAATGTCTACTGAACTGTGAGTGTGGTGTTTATGTGGTGTTTATGTGGTGTTTATGTGGTGTTTATGTGGTGTTTTGTGTGGTTATATGGTGGTTTCACCCTGCTTGAAATGGCATTAAACTGCTCTTGAATTTGGGGGCCTTGCACCCTGCTTGCAGTGGTACGAAACTGCACTTGAATTTGGTGGCCTTGCACCCTGCACAAAGTGGTATGAAACTGCACTTGAATTCGTTGGCCTTGCTCCCTGCTTGAAGTGGTCGTAAACTGCACTTGAATTCGGTGGCCTTGCACCCTGCTTGAAGTGGTAGGAAACTGCATCTGAATTTGGTGGTCTTGGACCCTGCTTCAAGTGGTATGCAACTGCAATTCAATTTGGTGGCCTTGCACCCTGCTTGAAGTGGTAAGAAACTGCACTTGAATTTGGTGGCCTTGCACCCTGCTTGAAATGGTAGGAAACTGCATTTGAATTTGGTGGCCTTGCACCCTGCTTGAAATGGAATTTCAAGGAATAGCCGTGAGTCAACTGCCAGCCCACCAGCCATGAGTGAGCTGCCAGCACCTCAGGCTTGTGTGACTCAGAGCTGGAACCCCGAGAATCCATTTGGCCCACAATGTCCATACTAGCCCTCTGGAAACCAGTCCTTTCAGCCCACAACACACATACTAACGCTCCAGATAGTTAGTTGCTTTATAATTTGTTCGCCAAAAGGACTGGAATTTCATTGGCCTACCTGGGACATATGATAATAAAACACTCTTGACTCTTGAAATACTTTTGCCTTGTATAGTCCTTGCCATGCTGCTTTTAAATGTTAGTACTAACTAGACTAAGTGGGACTCGTTGGGTCCCATGTTCACACGGGAGGGCTGGTCCCCCAACACAATATTCCGCCTCTCCACCAATTCCAATATTGGTGGCCAGTGGGGTGGGGGTTCTGGAGTGCTGGTATGGCCGTTGTGGGCTGAAGGGACTGGTTTCCAGAGGGCTAGTATGGACATTGTGGGCCAAATAGATTCTTGGGGTGGCAGCTCAGTCACTCAAGCCTGATATGCTAGCAGTTCACTCAAAGCTGGTGGAGTGGCAGTTGACTCACGGCTATTCCTTGAAATTCCATTTCAAGCAGGGTGCAAGGCCACCAAATGTAAGTGCAGTTTCATGCCATTTCAAGCAGGATGCAAGACAACCAAATTCAAGTGCAGTTTCATACCATTTCAGGCAGGGTGTAAGACAACCAAATGCAAGTGCAGTTTAATACCATTTCTAGCAGGGTGCAAGGCCAACAAATTCAAGTGCAGTTTCCAACCACTTCAAGCAGGTTGCAAGGCCACCAAATTTAAGTGCAGTTTCATACCACTTCAAGCAGGGTACAAGGCCACAAAATTCAAGTGCAGTTTCATACCACTTAAAGCAGGGTGCAAGGCCACCAAATTCAAGTGCAGTTTCATGCCACTTCAAGCAGGGTGCATGGCCACCAAATTCAAGTACAGTTCCATACCATTTCAAGCAGGGTGACACCACCATAAAACCACCATAAAACCTCACAAAACACCACATAAACACCACATAAACACCACACACAGATCATTAGACATTCAGTGTGTTCAGTTGATTCACAGCTCAGACAGAGTCGTGACCTCTCATCCCCCATCTTGCAGAGACTGAGCCACACCCACACTTCCAGGTTTTATAATCCCTCCCCCTCCCACCGGAATGGACGTGGCCTTCATGGCGTGATTAACAGGAGTGAGATTCTCAACATTTTTTAAACACTAATAAAACTTTTATTTTTCATTGATGGGAAGAATCCTCTGCACCTGATGAGTGGAAGGGGACTGAGTAAGATGGCAAAAAATCACAGCCGTAAGTGGTAGCGTTTTATCTAAAATCAATATACAGTGCAAACAGAACGTTGTCAAGTTTAGACTTTTAATCATGTGCTTTATTTCAAACCAACCACCAAAAACCATTTGCAGTGCTTTATTTCAAACCAACGACCACTTGCAGTGCTTTATTTCAAACCAACCACCACCAACAACCATTTGCTGTGCTTTAGTTCAAACGAACCACCACCAACAATGCATTTGCTGTGCTTTATTTCAAACCAACCACCACCAACAACCATTTGGAGTGCCTTCTTTCAAACCAACCATCACCAACAACCATTTGCTGTGCCTTCTTTCAAACCAACCACCACCAACAACCATTTGCTGTGCTGTATTTCAAAGCAACCACCACCAACAACCATTTGCAGTGCTTTATTTCAAACCAACCACCACCAACAACCATTTGCAGTGCTGTATTTCAAACCAACAACCTTTTGCTGTGCTTTACTTCAAACTAACCACATTTTCATTTTCATACCACATTAAGGGCACTCAATGTCAGTAAAACCACACTCACAGTATAGTAGACATGTGTTCCATGTTATTCACAGCTCAGACAGAGACGTGACCCTCTCGCTTCCCCCATCTTGCAGAAATTGACTGAGGTACTCAACACTTCCGTGTTTTATAGTCCCTCCGGAAGGGGCGTGGCCTTCAGGAGAGAGAGAATCTCAACATTTTTAAAACACTAATAACTCTTTTATTTTTCATCGATGGGAGAAATCCTCTTGTCCTGCACAGCGGAGGGGGACTATGAGTAAGATGGCCAAAAATCACAGCCGTAAGTGGCAACGTTTCTTCTAAAATCAATATACAGAACAACAGGAAGTGGTCAAGATCAGACTTTTAGTAATATACTAGACTAAGTGGGACCCGTTGGGTGCCATGTTCACACGGGAGGGCTGGTCCCCCAACGCAATATTCCACCTCTCCACCTATTCCAATATTGGTGGCCAGTGGGAGCTTTCTGGAGTGCTGATATGGGTGTTGTTGGCTGCAGGGACTACTGGTCTCCAGAGGGCTAGTATGGACATTGTGGGCCAAATGGATTTTTGGGGTGGCAGCTCAGTCCCTCAAGCCTGATGTGCTGGCAGCTCACTCACGGCTGGTGGGCTGGCAGTTGACTCATGGCTATTCCTTGAAATTCCATTTCAAGCAGAGTGCAAGGCCACCAAATTCAAATCCATTTTCCTACAATTTCAAGCAGGGTGCAAGGCCACCAAATTCAGGTTCAGTTTCCTACCACTTCAAGCAGGGTGCAAGGCCACAAAATTCAAGTGCAGTTTCCAACCACTTCAAGTGGGGTGCAAGGCCACCAAATTCAAGTGCAGTTTCATACCACTTCAAGCAGGGTGCAAGGCCAACATATTCAAGTGCAGTTTCATACCATTTCAAGGAGGGTGCAACGACACCACATTCAAATGCAGTTTCATACCATTTCATGCAGGGTGCAAGGCCACCACATTCAAATGCAGTTTCATACCATTTCAAGCAGGGTGAAACCACCATAAAACCACACAAAACACCACACTCACAGTTCAGTAGACATTCAGTGTGTTCAGTTGATTCACAGCTCAGACAGAATCGTGACCTCTCCCTCCCCATCATGCAGAGACTGAGCCACACCCACACTTCCGGGTTTTATAATCCCTCCCCTTCCCACCGGAAAATGTGTGGCCTTCATGGCGTGATTGACAGATTCTCAAAAAAATTTAAACACTAATAACACTTTTATTTTTCATTGATGGGAATAATCCTCTGCAGCTGATGAGCGGAGGGGGACTGAGTAAGATGGCCAAAATCACAGCCGTAAGTGGTAGCGTTTTATCTAAAATCAATATAGTGCAAACAGGAAGTTGTCAAGTTTAGACAAACAACAATTTGCCGTGCCTTTTACTTCAACCCAAACCCCCCAAACAACCATTTGCAGTGCCTTTTTACTTCAACCCAAACCCCCCAAACAACCATTTGCAGTGCCTTTTTACTTCAAACCAAACCCCCCAAACAACCATTTGCAGTGCCTTTTTACTTCAACCCAAAACCCCCAAACAACCATTTGCAGTGCCTTTTTACTTCAAACCAACCATATTTTCATTTTCAAACCACATTAAGGGCACTCACAGTTGAGTAGACATGCGTTCAGTGTTATTCAGAGCTCAGAGACACGTGACACGTGACACGTGACCCTCTCGCTTCCTCCATCTTGCAGAGACTGAGTGAGGCACACCACTTCTGGGTTTTATAGTCCCTCACCCCTCCCACCAGCAGGGGCAGCAGAGAGAATGGCAAAAAATTAAAAAACATTAATATATCTCTGATTTTTCATCGATGGGAAAAATCCTCTGGTCCACTCTGGCGGAGGGGGGCTCTGAGCGAGGTGGCCAAAAATGATGTCCGTAAGTGGCGGCGTTCTCTCGGAAATCACATCGCAGTGTCAAAAGCAGTCAAGATCTTACTTTTAGTAATATAGATAGATATCCGCATGGAAAATTTGTGCTCCTCTATGCGTCTGATGCAATTAAGCCCAAACTGTAAACTGATATTATGCGGCATGACATTCATCCTGAGATTGTGACACATTG
The DNA here is from genome assembly GCA_038087875.1 of Malacoraja senta. NCBI lineage: Eukaryota > Metazoa > Chordata > Chondrichthyes > Rajiformes > Rajidae > Malacoraja > Malacoraja senta. The sequence continues at coordinate 334,926,598 of CM075977.1, forward strand.
CACTACTGCAGTACACATATGCACTTAAGAAAGACCATGGATCTGAAGACAGCAACAATCTTTCACTGACAATGAAGGTCTGTTCCGGTTGCCCGTTAAAGTGCTCCTTTCTGCTTCCGTTGCTGTTGGAGAGTGGACCTTGAAACATTTTGGATCCCAAATGTCCACCTACAAATGCTGCCAGCATTTTCCTGCTATTTTGTGTTTTTGATTGAGATTTCCAGCATTCCCAATATTTTACTTTGGGTATAAAATCAATTTGGACATCTCTTTTGCATGTATATCCTTTGAGAATACTGCCTGAAATAATGACAGGAAAGTGTGATGAGTGGCAGAGTTTATTAAAAAGCAATACTTTCTGAATTTTCCATGACTGTTTCCTGCCCTGTTCTTGTTATCATGAGAGGTTTCTGCCAACAAGACTAATTACCATTATGGTGCCTGTTTCTCACCTTACCACTAATCAATTTAATTTTCTAAGCAATGTAACGTATGACACTGGCTGGATAATCCAGTTTTACTAAATAGTTTATATTACCGCTTTGACCTCAATGGGGTACATGTTCATTTCATGCAGGAGTATAAAATGGTTGACAACAAATCATGTTAAATGGAAGAAAAAATTGAAAAATGTAAACTGGGCTGTAATTTGCAGCCCAGTTTACCTGCTGAATGCTATCTCAGAGTGAAAATGAGATTAGTGGCAAAACTGATTTTACTTTTCTTGTTGCAGAGTCCCTTTAGTCAATCCTGATGAGAAACTGGATTAGGTTACAAATAGGTTATAAATAATAGTAAGAATACCTTATTTTGATTATTAAAATGTGCCAAAATGGAAAGGTATGGGGATCACTTGCATTACTTTGGGCTCTATGATAGAGGGGTCTACTGTGGTATAAATGCCAAGTGAGTTACATGTCGCTTCACATCCTCCTGCAATCCTCCAGGCACAGAACAATAGTCCTCAGAAATCCTTATGGGTCGCCACATGGTCGGCACATGTTCGTGGGTGGTTGCTGGGGAGTCGCCTTCATGGTCGTGAGGAGTTCCCGCATTCTGGGAACTAGTCACGGCCTCATTATGGTCGCCGTGAATTTTTCAACGTGTTGAAAAATTAATGGCGTCTTAGGTGGGTCGCCAGGAGGTCCTAGTGGGTTACCAGGAGGTCGGAGGTTTTAGTAGGTTGTAGCCGGTGCTGACGGGTGAATCTCATTGGCTCATTGGGAAAAAAAAAGGTAAGCAGTAGTTTTCATGCTCGTTATGGCTTCTTAAAAGTTGTCTCCATTCCTTCTCCCCCCTTCTCCCCCCTTCTCCCCCCTCTTTTAAAGGACTTACCGTACACTGTGCTTTAGCAGTCTTTTTACAGCGCCACGGTGCGTGTCTGTATCACCTTTGCTTTGCACCATATGAATTTTTTAGACAGGGCCCCCCCCCCGCTTGCCCTGTCCCCCACCTGCATAACAGGCTGGTGAAGGAAGCGATGTCTTTGTGTGTGTGTGTTCCACTCTGACAGTCGCCATTCCAGTTGCCGGATTTTCAGGCGACTGCCAGCAACTTGACAGTCCGCTGTAAAATCGCCTAAATGGGACAGGCCCATTAGAAGTTCAGAAGTTTACAAGATGCACCCAGGCAATAATTCTGAGTGTTATTTTAAATTGATATTTACAAAAGTCTTTATCTCCTATTGAAGGTAGGTAAGCAATATATTTACTTGCCCTCTATGGCAGGAACTATGAAAGGATGGTATACACGGAATGTTCTGAGTTCTATGCAAATGGAATCTAATGAATGTATTTAGAAGAGATCATAAGCAGTTGCAAAAATTGCAGTTATGTGAACAAATGAATTAGTTACATTGATTTATAAAATGGGTTAAAATAATTTCTGGGAAATAGCCTTTGCCAAATACATACGGGTAGATTTTTCATGCTCTATAATAATAATAGTCTTGAATTACTTCAAATATTAAGCAGAATTTTAAGTGTTGATATCACAAAATACTTGTGGATTATTCATTTGTTCAGTATTCAGTATTCAGTAGTATTCAGTATTTCTTTAATATCATTTCACTGAGTACTCGCATACACAGAGGAAACGAAAAAACGTTGCTCAATCGGTTTCCATTCAGTAAAAAACAAAAGGATAATACATAGAGCTTTAAAAACAAATTAAAAATTACCATTTTTAAAAAGAAAGTAGGTCTAAAAATTAACAATATAATAAAAACAGTCATTCTGATCGACAGTGGCTTCACAGTGGCTTTACTTTGACAGGTGCCTAACTGTCAAAGTATGGGCGCGGTTGGATGTGTGGATGTCTGATAATCCAATAGTTGGCATGGATATGTGTGAGGAGGTGTGCTAACAGTGAATCTTCAAGATGTAATTTAGTTGCAGTCAAAGTAATGTTGACAATTAAAATGGAGTAGGAAAATATAAATTGCAGAGGCTCAATTCAATTCACTGATGGTCTTTGCCAAGTCTAACCTTAAATATGATAAACCAAAAAAATAAGTGTACATTTATCCACACCAGAGGATATGGGCAAATTGTGGACAAGCCCAGCATCCGATACCCTGTTTTAAGCGCTGTGTAAAATTGTTGTAACTCTATTTGTCAACTTTACTCTGAAAGCAAAGCATTCCAGCCTACATTCATTTAGTTTAGTTTATTGTCATGTTTACTGAGGAACAGTGAAAAGCTGTTGTTGCATGCTAACCAGTCAGCATAAAGATAATACTTGATTACAATCGAGCCATTAGTGTTATAGATACATGATAAGGGAATAACATTTAGAGCAAGATAAAGCTGGTAAACCCCGATCAAAGATAGTCCGAGGGTCACCAATGTGGTAGATCGTTGTTCAGGACTGCTCTCTAGTTGTAGTAGAATGATTCAGCTGCCTGATAACAGCTGGGAAGAAACTGTCCCTGAATCTGGAGGTTTGTTTTTTCGCACTTCTATACCTTCTACCTGATGGGAGAGGGGAGAAGAGGGAGTGGCCAGGGTGCGACTCGTCCTTGATTATGCTGCTGGTCTTGCTGAGGCAGCGTGAGGTATAAATGGAGTCAATGGATGGAGTCAAATGGAGTCAATGGATGGGAGATTGGTTTGTGTGATGGTCTGGGCTGCGTCCACAATTCGTTGCAATTTCTTGCCGTCTTGGATGGAGCTGTTCCTAAACCAAGTTGTGAAAATTCCCAACAAAATGCTTTCTATGGCGCATCTGTAGAAGTTGGTGAGAGTTGTAAGGGACATGACAAACTTCCTAAGCCTTCTAAGGAAGTAGAGGTGCTGGTATGCTTTCTTGGTTGTTGCTTCAATATGCGTGGTCCAGGAGAAATTGTTGGTGATATTGACTTCTAGGAATTTGAACTTGTCGACCATCTCTACTTCGGCACCATCAATGCATACTTGGGTATGTGTACTGCTTCTCTTCCTGAAGTCGATCACTGTCTCCGTTGTCTTGCTGATATTGAGAGAAAGGTTGTTGTCACAACACCAAGACATATTTTCCCTGTACGGAGGACCCGACCTTATCCCTGTCGGGTCTCGGTTGTCGTTGGGGCCTTGCACCGTGGAGCGGCCTCCAACCGGAACGACCTGGGGCTCCAGTCGCGGAGCCTGCGGACTACTTACCATCGCGGAGCTGGCCGAGTTCGGAGTGGGAGAAGCTGCCCGACCCCAGAAATTCGGAGGCTCCAGCCGCAGGCCCGGTGGACGGTGACACCGGGAGCCCGCGGGCCCCTGGTGGGAGACCGCTTTTCGGAGCTTCCACAACGGCAACTTCTCCCGCCCGAGTTGCGGGGTTGAAAATGATCTGGAGCGGGACCTTACATCGCCCGGCGCGGCTTTAAATGGCCGCGGGACTTGCTAGCGCCCGCCGGGGGCTCCAACATCAAGACTTGCATCGCCCAGCGCGGCTTTAATGGCCGCGGGACTTATTTACCATCGCCAGCCGGGGGCTTTGACTCTGACATAGGGAGGAGAATGGGGAGTGCAGGGGAGAGATAAGACTTTGCCTTCCATCACAGTGAGGAGGAGATTCACTGTGATGGATGTTTGTGTAAATTATGTTGTGTTTTGGTTCTTTTTCTTGTTGTATGACTGCAGAAACCAAATTTCGTTTGAACCGCAATGAGGTTCAAATGACAACAAATAAATTGTATCAGTGTATTGTATTGTAAGACACGAGATAAACGCAATATCACAGCTTTTTTATTGCATCCACTGGCTGTGCCGTTGTATGATGCATACTACACACAGATAGACTAGCAAGCCATGTCCTGGAGCTGACTGAAAACATTTGACTACATGAAGAGGTATGTGATCATGTTTGCACATTTTTTTTTAATAAACTGTACAATTTAAAATGAAATGTAGAAATTTAGCCCTTGTGAAGATCCATGTTCCATTGAGATTATTCACTCATATATTTATATCATATATTTGTGATGTTCGAGCTGTATTTTTTTGCTGTGTATAAACATCTGTCCAAAGCTGACAACTGATGATTTATGATATTAGTAATTTGTTGATGGGATCGTTCATGTGAACCATCTCGCAACTTCCTCTAATGAAATTAATTTGTTCAATATGGGATCCAAAGTGATTCAGAGTACTTTTGATGTGGTCTCATGAGTGCTTTGTACAAATGCAGTAAGAATTGCCGACTTTTATACTCCAGGATCTATCCTAGTAAATATTTTAAGTTCCCTGTGCTTTGCTGGGAATTAATCCTAAAATTGAATATGACTTTGTATCAAATATGACAAATAATATAACACCCCTTACCAAGTTGTCATAAAAGGAGACAATTACATTGATTGATATTGTTTTTATATATTCCCTAAAATGTTCTGTTAGCATTAGTAAGAAATTCACATTGATAACCTCTGAATTAGTATTCATTTCATATTGCCCATTGAATATAAGGTAAATTATTCCTTATTACCACATACAACGAAAATAAATCATGTTTGACGCAGGAAATGTCAGAGACTAGTGAGTAATCAATCAAATTCTGATGCATAGTATTTAGGTATAGTTGTAGTTCCACTGTAAAATTTCCATTGCTGGTGAATGTATTCTGCTTTGTAGTGATGTGACTGTGACCACAGGTCCATGATAGAACCATCAGAGAACAAGTCTGCATTCTGACACCATAATACATGAAGACAGCAATTCCTCACTCTTTGGTTTTCAAATCCAAGTTCCAGTCATTCAGCTTGTATAACTATTGCCTTCTGGAGTTCCACTTGGAGTGTTTCAGGTGAATTTGCAATAAACACCTCAGAACCTTAGCAAAGCAAACTAATTTATACTTATTGAACAGAGATTTTCATTTTCAACCTTTCATATTAATTTGTAACACTATCTTTTGTTCTGGTGCATGCATGTGTGCAAGGTTTGTGTATGCAAAATTATTGGCTGTGCCTTATCATGCACACATTTTGAGGTGCAACTGTTTTTGGAATTGGTGGATATTTCTCATAATGGCAGCTCTAGTCTAAATGGCTCATGTGAATGCAGAGGTGAACTTTATTTCAAGTAACAAAGTTAGAAATACAAATCTCTGCAATTTGCATTATTCATTTTAAAACCATTTTATTCATTTTAAAACCATTGTTAACAAAATAAGTTCATACTTGATTCTTATTTTAAATTTATGCACAACATTTATTTTATTTTTATGCTGCTCTAAATTTATATTGTCTCTATAGCAATCCTCTGAGACAATGATTTTATTTAAAAACAATTATTTTGTGAGGAAAATTAAAACCTATTATTTTGCGTAATTGATCATTCAGTATCGCGCGATGACTTTGGGCATCATGATGGTTCATTGTATTTTATTGTTTCTTTTTAAGATCCACTATGTGAAGTAAATCATAACTCTGAAACCACTCATTAGCTCAGCAGCAGGCTTTTCTCATGCAGGTAAAATAAATCCACTGTCTTTATCAGTAATTATCTCCACAACAGTTGGAATGAACAGAGCCCAACTAAACAACAGAATACATTTGTTGCTATCACCAATCAGTAATATTTTAAAATCCAAGTTTCAGTTAACATATCAATATACAATGCCTCAATATACTCTTCCCCCATTAATTGGGGAAGAGAATTAAAAATTAAATTAAAAGTTATCTGTTTACATTATTCAGGATGCTGGTACAACTCTCAGCCTGCATTCAAAATAATAACCAGGAATTCCATTTAACTCTATCGTAACCATGCACGCATAATTAGCTCCAATGCAGATGCTTACAATTGACTTGTCACTGGATAAGATGATATCAACCCACTGTTTTTACCTGCAGATAGACACAAAAAGCTGGAGTAACTCAGCGGGTCAGGTAGCATCACTGGAGAAAAGGAATTGGTGACATTCATAGTGTTCAATTACTCGATGATTGTTGGGAAGTTCTTACTTGCAGCAGCACAACAGATAGACAATAGACAATAGGTGCTTTGAGCCAGCACCGCCATTCAATGTGATCATGGCTGATCATCCACAATCAGTACCCCGTTCCTGCCTTCTCCCCATATCCCCTGACTCCGATATCTTTAAGAGCCCTATCTAGCTCTCTCTTGAAAGTATCCAGAGAACTTGCCTCCACCGCCCTCTGAGGCAGAGAATTCCACAGACTCACAACTCTCTGTGTGAAAAAATGTTTCCTCATCTCCGTTCTAAATGGCTTATCCTTTATTCTTAAACTGTAGCCCCTGGTTCTGGAAACGTAGATATGTGAACGTAGTACATGGTAGACACCATAATAACAACAAAAGGAAGTTCAATATATAAAAACAAACTAACAATATAGTGCAAAGCCAAAAACAATGCCTCCAAATCCCTCGGCAGTTCATATTTCAGTGTTTAGTTGCAGTTCGTAGTGATTAATAGCTTGGTGATTGTTGGACAGAAGCTGCTTCTGAATGTGGACATTAATTTTCTGCCTGGAAATCCAGTGGCTGGGGCAATTGCATTTATTTCATCATGTGCTCTTTCAATTTAATCCACAAGTTACATCAACTGTGAAAGATCATGCTCATCATCCAGTATTCAGTATTCTTTCTCATACAGATTGTTATATATCAATAGCCTTTGTTTTTATCTTCCATAGGTGGTACTTGTACCACCTATTGAGGTAGAGCTGGCTGCAGCTAAAAGGCCCAACATTTAGAAGGTTAATGATCTGAGGGCATTAAGATGAGAACGAGGTTGAAATGTTGCTAATCAGCGATGGCAACATATATGATTGTCAGTTTGGAGTGTAAGAAAGTATGATGTGGGTTAGGGGAATGGGGGAAAAGCAATGTGTTGATATTATGTTATCCAGTGACATCTACTTTAAGAATCTGCATACGAGCTAATTATGTGTGTAATAAGGCATAAATAGTTAACAATCACTGTTTTAAGGCTGTGCCACTAAAAATTGTATCATGCGTCCAATTGGTCTCCATTGCAAAAATAGCCTTTTGTAAATGCCAGTGTCTGTCTGCCTTTGTGGAAGAAAGTCACAGAAAGATATGTGGTTCAGACATTCTAGGCTGCTTATTTTTAACAATGCACACTTGCGAGTTTTTCTGTTATACAGTATCTTAGAGAGAGGTACTGATACGAAGCGCAGATTCATGCAAGTATGACATTTGTGCACTCTTAATTAGAATACTGAATGGTGAATCTGAACTTTCACAGTTGATGAACTTGTGGTTGTGCATAAAGAGGAGGGGAGGTGTATGATTGGATTGAGAAAGCATATGATGGAATAAATGGAACTGCCCCAGCCACTGGATTTCCAGGTAATAACGTCCCAAGAATGGAGATAGTGCAAGTTGCTGGAATGGAAAGCAATTGGGTTTGTATTAAACCATTACTACTTCATATAGCGTAGGAAGGAACTGCAGATGCTGGTTTACACTGAAGATAGACACAAAATACTGGAGTAACTCAATGGCTCTGGCTATGGCATATTAAGGACTTGATGGAAGTAAAAATGTTATTGCATCTCGTTTGTCATAAGGAAAGAGTATTTTGAACCATTAAAATACAATAAAGTAATTCAAGTGAAACTTCAAAGAATGCATTTTATGCATCAGATACTAAATTGGATCCCGACTCAAAACTAATAATACTTGGAATATCAGAACAAAGTCTAACACTCACAACAAGCCAAAGAAACGTCCTTGACTACAGTATAATAACTGGGAAAAAATTAATATTAAAATTTTGGAAAGGCCCTATAACCCCCACAATTAAAATGTGGATTATGGAAATGTCGGACACCCTACACCTGGAAAGTATCAGACTTGTCTTAATGGACAAAAAGAACTTTTTGTTAGAATATGGTCTCCATTCATTGACTATTTGAAGGGGTAGATCAGTTCGGTACGGGAACCTAACTGAAGCTTGAACTTAGGATTAGATGAAAAGTTATACTTTATAACCTACGAACCTATCTCCAATGATGTATTATTAGTAAATCATTCCACTCTTTTTTTATCTTGAGATTTGTGGGGGGTTTTCTCTCTTTCTTTCTTACTTTCTATCTATAAAAAAAAAACTAGAAGCAGAATCAATCCACAATTGATAATATTAATAATGTAAGATTGATATATATGAAATGTTTTACCATAATATGTTTTTGCTTCTAATAAAAATATTAATAAAAAAATAAAAAAAATAAACAAAGTGCAACCTGAGTGGAAATGAAAGGATCAATCATTACTGGTTCCATACGTGCAAACAGGAATGGGGAAAATCCTTCTGTTACTTTCTTAACAGGAGAAGATTTCTCTCATACAATTACAGTTCTGCCAATTAAAAAAATGTGTTCATGTGAAGTGGGATTATTATTGATCCAGGAGTCAGTGATTGGGCGACATAGTGGTGCAGCGGTAGAGTTGCTGCCTTAAAGCGCCAGAGACCCGGGTTCGATCCTGACTATGGATGTTGTATGTACAGAGTTTGTACGTTCTCTCTGAGACGAAAGACAGAGAGGGAAAAATACAGTCAAAGTTGCTTCAAAATTATGAAAGTTATGGAAAGCAGTGTGAACAGCAGATGAAAATGACAACTCACTTCTATTTCACCTTGGTAAAAAGGAATAGTGATCACAGTGAAAACCGTTATACTTTTGGTGAGGCAGGTGTTCGAGAGAATGCCCAAATCACAAGTTCAAATGACGTTTTGCCAAATTCACCATCTCTGAGATGCTGAACACAAATAATGGGCAATTATAAAAATCATAGCAAATAACTTTGTGAAGGCTGCCCAAAAACTACTGAAGAAGACTCCTACTTTGGTATTGCTGTCTTCCACAGAATGATGAGTAGTCCTCCTCAGGTGATCAGCATGTACTTTTCTCCTAACAATGGAAAGGCTATTAGAATCAAATGTGCAAAAAGGCATAGGAAGATAACTGAACAGAGCCAAAAGTACAGTAAGGTGCCCAATATCTATCATGACTCAGGATGAAGCCTACAGCAGACAAGAACCAGTTGAGCCAAAAGGCAATAGTGCCTCAGCGTTCCTGTCCTGATTACACAAGGACACGATGAGAGAGTGTGCCACATATCAGAGGAGCAACTAATATAGAAGGTCACCAGGAGGATTGCTTGATGGAAGCAGTTGTGGAAATAGTGGAAGATGCATAACTAACCTTTCAGTAGGAGAACCCCGCAGTTCCCGGGAGAATCACAACTAAGTGAAACTAGATCCAGAATGCCAGTGCCTTTCCATAGTCTCTGGAAAACATTGAGCCCACAAAGCACAAGTAGACTGGATGTTATTTTGAATATTTATTTTTCATCATTAGAGGAGGGTTATTGTGATGTTATTGTGATGTTATTGTTTGTACACCTTCTCGAGTCGTAAGCTTAATTCAAGACATTAAGCCCTATCTGTTACAAGTGCCCTCACTTTAGGGAGATTATACTGTATCAATCTATTTTTCAAAAATTAATTTACTTCACCACCTTAATCATTTCGGCAGCATGGTGGCACCAGTAGATTTGCTGCCTTACAGCACTTACAGCGCCAGAGACCAGGGTTTGTTCCTGGCTATGAGTACAGAGTTTGTATGTTCTCCCCGTGACCTGCCTGGGTTTTCTCCGAGAACTTTGGTTTCCTCCCACATTCCAAAGGCGTACATGTTTGTAGGTTAATTGGCTTGGTATAAATGTAAATATTGTCCCTAGTGTAGGATATTGTTAATATGCGTGGATCGCTGGTCGGTGTGGACTTGGTGGGCCGCCGGGCCTGTTTCCGCGCTGTATCTCTAAACTAAACTTTTCCAAAGGGGTTTGGCTGTCATTAATCTCTAATAAATAATAAAAGCTTTATTTCAGACACAGGTCCATAGAACACATCAAACAGTATAAGGAGATACAAAAATACATATAAAATTGCATATTAGCCTATAAGATATACAAGCTATTGCACCAATGCCGTCTTAGCCTAGAAGTGAATCTATAGCAGCTTCTCAGAGGGCTGACTAGGGCTTCAATTATGTGGTTCTCTGACTTATCCAGGTGACACATAAAACTAAACATCAGCTGTCTTAAGAGTGCCTCACAGGTTGGCACTCTAGTGGACACAAACAATTGACTGGCACTATGCCATCTAGGGACACGAAGTAGCAACCTCATTGCATCATTGTATGCTACCTTGAGCCTCTGCATACTCTTTTTCTTATAATTAGACCACAATTGAGCAGTATATAACGGTGTGATGTAGGTTCTGAACAGTGAACACTTCACAGAGTCAGAGCACATAGAAAACGTCCTTATAAGCATGTTAGCTTGAAGATAAATTTTACAGCGCTGTCGGTAGAGGTCTTTGTCATCCGTCCAGTAACCGATATGACATGCCCTAGGTATTTAATTTCCTCACACACAGCAAGAGGACTGTCTGACAAATAAAAAGTCGGAAAAGTTGATTTCCTGTCCTCAGCGCTTCTAACTATCATTATGCGACTTTTCTTAGCGTTATACTTGATGTCATAATCAAGGCCATACTGAGAGCACACCTTCAGCATCTGCTGCAGCCCAACACTATATGGACAGAGCAGGACCAGGTCGATGCATATATAGATGATTAACAATACTGTTGCCCACAAGACAGCCAGTTTTTAACCTATTTAACTGATTTGACAATTCATCCATATAAACATTAAATAAAATAGGAGACAAAATTCCTCCTTGCCGCACTCCGTTACTAACACAGAATGGAGCAGATACAACATTGTCCCATTTAACCTGAAACGTTTGATGGGCATACCAAAACACTAAAATTCTCACTAAGAATTTAGGGGCACCTCTATCTAGCAATTTTACAAACAATTGTTCATGATTAATTCTATCAAATGCCTTGGACGTATCAATAAAACATAAAAATACAGATGAATTCAGGCTTGTGTACCTGAACACAATCTCTTTAAGAGCATAGATACACAGGTCAGTTCCATGTTTTCTTTTGAACCCAAACTGATTGTCAGTAATAAGGACATACATTTCTAGCTTTGTCAACAGTATTCTCTCCAGTACTTTAGATAAGATACTGGCTAATGCAATAGGTCGGTAATTATCAATACAGTTGAGCTTACCAGCCTTATCTTTAAGCACAGGCACTAACATTACAGACATAATAGCATTTGGCAGGACACCATGAACCAGACAACCATTAAAGCACATGGAAAGCAAAGGGCAGAGCTTATAGCTGGCATATTTTAGATGTTCTGCAGTAATGCAGTCCATACCGCAGGCTTTGTTGTTACCCAACATGTTAATGGCATCATAGACATCTGCTGCCCTAACTACCATATCTACAGAGAGATCAATATGTTCATGATTGATTCTAACTGGGTTACTTCTAACACAGTTAAAAAGGTTACGGTAGTGCTCACACCAACTCTCAGCTATTTATTCTGGGCTACTAACACCTTCAATGGCAGACGGTAGGGGTGTTTTACTGTTATTCATTACTTTGACCTCTTTCCAGAAGTTAGTAAGGTTGTTATTCTGTAGCTTCCTGGCAAGCGAGTCTGCTCTCATTGTGTTTTCATTTTTCTTAATAAAATGAAGTGCATACTTAACTCTAGCATTTGTGCGTTTTTTCATATCTAGCAATACCCCCCGTCTAGGCCTACCTGCCTCTGACCAGAGTCTAAAGGCCTCTCTAGCCTCAGCATACTGCTCAGCCACAAACTCATTCCACCCAGGTCTGATGTTGGGTACCTTACATTTACTTTTACAAAAGGGATCACTAGAAGCATTGAGACATTTCACAATATCATCATACATGGCACAGAGTTTTTCAGCATGTTGCACGTCCTTACAATTCATATCTGAGCACATTAGGGCCTCTTGAGGCAATGCAATATTATTTTAAAAACTGTCCGTTCGCAGTGAGTATCCAGCCATAACCTCTCTGCTCAGTTTTGACCAGTCCAGTTTACTTGAGGAAGCAGCATTATTATTACTGGACAGCAGGGGGACATTCTCAACATTTAACCGTGCAGCAATAGGTATGTGATCAGAGGTGGCAAGTTCATAACAAATCTCCACCTTTTCCAGTGAGGCATGAGCATCAGCTGTGGTCACAATAGGGTCTAACCAAGATGTTGTGTGCCACGCTTCACTAACATAGGTAAAACTTGTATCAGGCAACAGAGCTTTACTCGATAGAATTAATTTAGACTCATTACAAAACTGCTGCAGGTGTGCTGCAAATAAAGATTTGCTATCTGACATGTCAGCATTAAAATCACCCATGACGTAGACACAAGATGAGCTGTTGTCCTCTATAAAGGACTGAATAAAAGCTAACCTGTTCAGAAACTCGTCCTCATGCTCATATGATTCATACGGTGTATAAACATTTAAGACAGTAAATTTCTTTTCATTATAATTACACTCCAGCCCTATGGCCCAGTCAACATTTAGACGCACCACCTTCACCAGTGAGTCATATTTGATGTTTCACAGTATAGCTACACCACCAGCTATCCTACCCCGAACCAGCCTCGTACTGAGGTCGGTAGTGGACTCTCCTGCCCCATGGAAGTTCATGTGTAGAGTGTTCAACTTATCCAGATCTTGTTTCGCCATCCAAGTTTCTTGCAGGCACAGAATGTCACATTGGTCCAGCAGTGTGTCCACCACCAAACGTCTTGATCTATCAGTAGCAGAATGTCCTACTCGCAAACCGCGAGTGTTGTATGAAACAACATGCATTTAATGTGTTTTGTCGCTCCCAGCGGAACAGCTTTCCTTCATCCCGTCCTCGCCCACAGATGCGACAGGCACCCCAGCATCGTTACCGTGCAGCAGCTCCTCATCCTGAGAGCGAGGGGCATCCTCTGGACCAGACGGACCTCCGTCTGCTCCTCTAGGGCGACGAGGCTCATAGTAGCGTCGGACAAAAGACCCAGCGGGCCAAAGCTGCGGATCATACAGTTCCGCCACATCATTACATTCAGTGGTGACACAGAAGGAGCTGAATCTACTCTGTGTCGTCTCTATTTTTCTACATATCACTTCCCGACCCAGCTGGTCTGCCAACAGTCATAAAGCCATGGATCCTCCTCCCAGATGAGGAGGAGATAGTTCCAGCTGACAAGGCAGTTATAATTTTTATTCTGAGAACTAATTTCTACATGGATTATAATTTACAATCGATTTCCAAATTTAAGTACAATTCTTATGATGCTCAAAAAAACATATCAATGACTTGAAGATTAATGTCATTCTCGGGAGAGATTCGTCTTGGATCTAGGTTAAAGAAAGGATTCTGAATTTTTCTTCATAACTCCTTACCACCCTTCCTGTCTTTTAACATCAATACTGTTTTTCTATGAGGGGGATATCATCTGCAAATGCTCTCACCTAGTAAGTGAGTAGTATTTTTGGTTCAAGATAGTGAATATCGTTCACAATATAATTACTATCATATATTTGTTGTGGATAATAGATGTTTTGAGGATGTGCTACTTCAAGACGTATTATTTGATCAACTACTCCCTGTTGCAACATTGTTTACTGTGCAAAGTTCCTGACTGTCTACATCTGTGAAAGAAAGTCACAGTTAGCAATGCTGTTGCAGCATGCAAATTTTCTTTACGATAATTTTATTGATTCCAATATCATACGATATGATAGAACTTTATTTATCCCAGGAGGGAAATCGGTCTGCCAACAGTCATAAAAGCACAGCAAGATATATGAAACGTTAGGAGTGGAAAGTCCAGGATTGGGGATGTGCAAAAGGGGGGGATGGGAGTCAGTCTACCTCACAACAGAAGGGGGAGGCTTTATACAGTTTGATAGTCACAGGGAAAAAGGATCTCCTGTGGTGTTCTGTGCTGCATCTTGGTGGAACCAGTCTGTTGTTGAAGGTGCACCTCAGGTTGTCAATGTGTCAAGGAGGGGGTGAGCTGTATTGTCCAAGATGCTCCACAGTTTGAGAAGCAGCCTCCCCTCCAAGACCACCTCCAGTGAATCCAACTCCACCCCCAGGACGGTGCCGGCCTTCCTGGTGAGCTTGTTGATTCTGTTGGTGTCCCTGCTAACCAGCACACAACAGCGAAGAAGATGGCACTGGCCACCAACGATTGGTAGATCATCTACAGCATCTTACTGCAGATATTGAAAGAGCGGGGCCTCTTAGAAAATATGTCATTTTCTCCATGACAAATATTTCCTGTACTATGTCTAACCATTGTCTAAGTCTAGCTATTAAAATTTCAAAGGAAAGTTGGAATGAATACTTATTAAACGTGCATAAATGCTCGATTAATGCAAGACACACTTTAATACAATTTAAAATTTTACATAGATTATATTATTCGAAAACTAAAATTCATAAAATTTTCCCAAACGTATCATCTATTTGTGATAAATGTCAATCCCAAGAAGCAACTATAGCGCACTCATTTGTCTTCTGTACAAAAATTCAAAAATTTTGGAATGAAATTTTTGAAATCTTTACAAAGTTATTTAAAACAAGACTGATACCCAAAGCAGAATGGATTATCTTCGGAATAACGGAAGATGATCCAGAACTAAATGTGTTTCAAAAGAAATTAATGGACTATGGGTTAATAACTGGAAAAAAGCTCATTCTAAAATTTTGGAAGAAGGCTCCAATACCAACTATAAATATGTGGATTTCAAATATGTTTGAAACATTACACCTAGAAGAGATAAGACTCCTCCTAGCAGGTAAACCAGATCACTTCCACCTGACGTGGTCTGCATTTATAGAATTATTACAAACATAGGGTGCAAAAGTACTTTAAAAAAATAAAAAATTGAGGTCAGGTAAGGGGGGATGATAGTTGAAGAGTTGGTATGTCCTATTTACGTGATGCTCAAAAAAAAACATTTGTTTCTCTTTTTTTCTCTTTCTCTTTTCTTTTCTTAGGGCCTATTTCTTAACTCTTTTTCTTTTTGTTTTTAATTTCGCTCTTATAGGGTCTTCGTCCTTTTTTGTTGTTACATTTTCTACACTTTTCTACACTTGCACTTTTTCCTTCACTTTCTTCTTTCTTTCAATCTTTTCTTTTTCTAGTGTAAAAAAATAAATAAAGGGAGTACATTAATTGTAAGAAGATATAAATGACGAGTATTAATGTATGTGGTTGTAATGTAATGTACTTCTAATAAATAAAAATTAAAAAAAAAAAAAAAAAAAAAAAAAAAAAGTCTGGGTGTGTCCGCTGCAAGCCAGTTTCTTGTATTGGCCTTTCTGCCAGCTGTGAGTAGGATTTTAACCAAGTAATGATCATCCTTCAGCACCACTGTATTTATGTTACCCAGGTATAAAATGGAACACTTCTTGGAGACCATATATCCTAATACCTCCTTTAATTCTGAATTCACTCTTGTCCAAAAATGGTTCTATTTTTGGGCAACTCCAGAAGATATGTGCATGATTTGCGTCTGTTTGGCCACATTGCCTCCAGCATGTTTGCTGCCTTAGAATTTGCTTGCTTTTTATGTTAGGCGTAATAAAGAAACAAATCAAATTTTTCCGATTAAATTCTCTCAATTTTTGTGAATTAAGTAAGTAAGTTTATTGGCCAAGTATTCACATACTAGGAATTGGCCTTGGTGCTCCACCCGCAAGTAACAACATGACATACAGTGACAGTTACGAATGACTCAGAAAACACTAAACATTAATAATAATAAAACATTAATGATAAAACACCATTGATCAAGCATGTGAACCAACAAAGTACCAGATCAAAGGGAGGCTACAGATTTTTGGCTGTTGAGTAGAGCAACTACTCGTGGATAAGAACTGTTTTTTATGTCTGGCTGTGGCAGCTTAGACAGTCCGGAGTCGCCTTCCAGAGGGAAGTGATTCAAAGAGTTTGTGGCCAGGGTGAGAGGGGTCAGAGATGATCTTGCCCGCTCGCTTCCTGGCCCTTGCAGTGTACAGTTCATCAATGGAGGGAAGGCTGCAGCCAATAACCTTCTCTGCTGATCGGACGATTCGCTGCAGCCTCCAGGTGTCGTGCTTGGTGGCTGAGCCAAACCAGACCATGATGGAGAAGGTGAGAACAGACTCTACAATGGCCGTATAGAATTGGACCATCATTGCCTGTGGCAGATTGGGCTTCCTCAGCTGCCGTAGGAAGTACATCCTCTGTTGTGCCTTTTTGACTGTGTGGTCGATGGTAGCCCCCCATTTAAGGTCCTTGGAGATGATGGTTCCCAGGAACTTAAAAGACTCCACAGATGTGACTGTGGTGTTGTTGATGGTGAGTGGGGTGAGGGGAGGGGGAGCTCTCCTGAAGTCTACAATCAATTCCACCATCTTAAGAGCATTGAGCTCTAGGTTGTTGCGACGGCACCAGGATACCAGCTGTGACACTTCCTGTCTGTAGGCAGATTCCTCCACATCCTGGATCAGTCCAATCAGGGTTGTATCATCCTCAAACTTGAGAAGCTTGACAGAGGTGTCTGTGGAGGTGCAGTCGTTGGTGTAGAGAGAGTAGAGGAGAGGAGAGAGTACGCAGCCTTGCGGTGCTCCGATGCTGAGCATTTGCGGGTCCGAGATGTGCTTTCCCAGCCTTACATGAATTAGTGGATGTCTGTAGTCTTACACACATATGATGCCATTGTTCTTCTGAGATTGTGATGTTCAATTTTCCCACTTAAATTTGACATAAAATGTAGTGTTAGCTCGATATGTCATTAAACGATGGTAAAGTTTAGAAATAATCCTTAGTTATTCTCTAAGAGTGAAAGAAGACGAGTTTAACAGAAAATGGGAAAAATGGATTAGGTATTGAAATATAGACATCAACACTATATAATTTTATTGTCAATAATGTAAGTTATTGGAAAATGTTTTAATAAGAAAATAGTTCCGTATACTGCATCATTAATTGTAAACTGAACCCCCCGCTGCACTGTTGTACGTTTCACTGCATTGTTGTATGTTTCGTGGTTATATTTGTGTTTTATTTGTGTATACATAAAGGCAATAAAGACTAAAGTGAAGAAAAAAAAAGAGCGGAGCCTCCTCAGACAGTACAGATGGCTCTGTCCCTTCTTATACAGTGCCTCAGCATCCCTGGGCCATTCCAGTTTACTCGTCCGGGTAAATTCCAAGGTACTTGTACTTCTTGGTAAACTGCACATCCACACCCTTGATGGAGACCGGGGACAAGGGTGTTCCTCTCCTAAAATTCACCACTAATTCCTTAGTCTTGTCGATGTTGAGCAGCAGGTGAGTCAGCCCACACCATTCATCAAAATCGTTGACTTCACCTCTGTATTCAGCTTTCCTCCCCTCACTGATGCATCCCACAATTGCAGAGTCATCCGAAAATGTCTGTAAGTGTCAGGAGGCATGAATATACAAAAACAGGTACACCTTGTTTACTTCATCAATACACTTCAGAATTTCAACTAATTTTATGAGCCTTCTCTCGTAAAGGAAAAAATTAACATAATTTCTGTTCATCTTTTCTTGGTAGGTATAGCCTCACCGTTTGGCAGCATCTCTTGCAAAGATCATAGAAGGCTAAGAGACCATTCCTGCAAAATCCAATGGACTGACGTGTAGTACGCAACGGAGCGGAACCTCCGCCATTTTGGGAATAAGACTCCGACCTGTTATGCCTCTCGCAGTTTAATCAACGTCAGTCCATTGGATTTTGCAGGAGTTGTCTATCTTAGCCTTCTATAATCTTTGGTTTAATCAGTGTTGTGGGGGAACAGTATGTGTGTGTGATATAGCGCATCTACCAAATTCACAATTTTGTTAATTTTCTTTTCAAATGTTTTCCTCTAGTATCTTTGGTCTCTTGTGCAGTTTTTGTTGCACAGGTAGCTTTGGCTCCATCTACTGGTCCTCATTGCAATAATTTCTACAAACTCATCTGGAAAATGTCTTAAATGTATCTCAGTGAAATTAATTAAAAATTAATCTGATAGATTAATTTAATTCTCAGTTAAAATTAATAATTCCCCTCATCACTTAATTGGCTGATGAGCCTGTTTCTGCAAATCCCAGACAGACCCTTCTAACCACGTGATCTTTTCAGGCATTTGCTGGCTATTACTCCAGTGCTTGATGGATTCATATGAGAATTGATGCTTGGTATGGCTCAAAATGCGATATTCTGCCCTGACCTACCTATATGGAAAACATACCATCAGACTCCTGGCTGTAAGTGATGGAAAGAAGAACCCTAGAACTACTTCGAGTTGGGAATTTGGAGATGAGAATAAGCGGTCAATTCAACACCAACAAAAAATCCTGAAGATTTTGGAAAATAGACAATAGACAATAGGTGCAGGAGTAGGCCCTTCGAGCCAGCACCGCCATTCAATGGCTGATCATCCACAATCAGTACCCCATTTCTGCCTTCTCCCCATATCCCCTGACTCCGCTATCTTTAAGAGCCCTATCAAGCTCTATCTTGAAAGTATTCAGAGAACTGAGGCAGAGAATTCCACAGACTCACAACTGTGTGAAATAGTTTTTCCTCATCACCGTTCTAAATGCCTTACCCCTTATTCTTAAACTGTGCCCCCTGGTTCTGGACTCCCCCAACATCGGGAACATGTTTCCTGCCTCTAGAATATCCAAATCCTTGATAATCTTATATGTTTCAATACGATCCCCTCTTAAAATAAAAAAACTGAAAATGTTGTAGATACTTGGCATCAGTTGAAAGAAAAAAGGTTAACATTTCAGGACAATGCCCTTTCATCTGTATTTAAAAATAGAGAAAACAAGTGTGTTTTACAGTGGCTTGCAAAAGTATTCATACCCCTTGAACTTTTCCACATTTTGTCACGTTACAACCACAAACGTAAATGTATTTTATTGGGATTTTATGTGATAGACCAACACAAAGTGGCGCATAATTGTGAAGTGGAAGGAAAATGATACATGGTTTTCAAATTTTTTTACAAATAAAAAACTGAAAAGTGTCGCGTGCAAAAGTATTCAGCCCCCTTTACTCTGATACCCCTAAATAAAATCCAGTGCAACCAATTGCCTTCAGAAGTCACCTAATTAGTAAATAGAGTCCACTTGTGTGTAATCTAATCTCAGTACAAATACAGCTTTTCTGTGAAGGCCTCAGAGGTTTGTTAGAGAACATTAGTGAACAAACAGCATCATGAAGCCCAAGGAACACACCAGACAGGTCAGGGATAAAGTTGTGGAGAAGTTTAAAGCAGGGTTAGGTTATAAACAAATATCCCAAGCTTTGAACATCTCACGGAGCACTGTTCAATCCATCATCCGAAAATGGAAAGAGTATGGCACAACTGCAAACCTACCAAGACATGGCCATCCACCTAAACTGACAGGCCGGGCAAGGAGAGCATTGATCAGAGAAGCAGCCAAGAGGCCCATGGTAACTCTGGAGGAGCGGCAGAGATCCACAGCTCAGGTGGGAGAATCTGTCCACAGGACAACTATTAGTCGTGCACTCCACAAATCGGGCCTTTATGGAAGAGTGGCAAGAAGAAAGCTATTGTTGAAAAAAAGCCATAAGAAGTCCCGTTTGCAGTTTGCCACAAGCCATGTGGGGGACACAGCAGATATGTGGAGGAAGGTGCTCTGGTCAGATGAGACCAAAATTGAAGTTTTTGGCCTAAATGCAAAACGCTATGTGTGGTGGAAACCTAACACTGCACATCACCCTGAACACACCATCCGCACTGTGAAACATGGTGATGGCAGCATCATGCTGTGGGGATGCTTTTCTTCAGCCGGGACAGGGAAGCTGGTCAGAGTTGATGGGAAGATGGATGGAGCCAAATACAGGGCAATCTTGGAAGAAAACCTGTTAGAGTCTGCAAAAGACTTGAGACTGGGGCGGAGGTTCACCTTCCGGCAGGACAACGACCCTAAACATATAGCCAGAGCTACAATGGAATGGTTTAGATCAAAGCATATTCATGTGTTCGAATGGCCCAGTCAAAGTCCAGACCTAAATCCAATTGAGAATCTCTGGCAAGACTTGAAAATTGCTGTTCACAGACGCTCTCCATCCAATCTGACTGAGCTTGAGCTATTTTGCAAAGAAGAATGGGCAAAAATTTCAGTCTCTAGATGTGCAAAGCTGGTAGAGACATACCCCAAAAGACTTGCAGCTGTAATTGCAGCAAAAGGTGGTTCTACAAAGTATTGACTCAGGGGGGCTGAATACTTTTGCACACGACACATTTCAGTTTTTTATTTGTAAAAAATTTGAAAACCATGTATCATTTTCCTTCCACTTCACAATTATGCACCACTTTGTGTTGGTCTATCACATAAAATCACAATAAAATACATTTACGTTTGTGGTTGTAACGTGACAAAATGCGGAAAAGTTCAAGGGGTATGAAAACTTTTGCAAGCCACTGTAGGTTGCAGAGATGAATAGTGCTGGAGAGAATGCCTATGAAAGTGTGGAGACCAAGATTATCTGGTGACGGAATTACAGTTGCTAAGAGTTGTACCTGTGGAGTGAGGTTTGGTCAACGTCGCATCAATGTTGCATCAAACAAAATAAAAACTATTGAAAGTGAGCAAGGTGAAAGAGACAGATAAAATTCCTGTTGGAGAGAGAAGCAGCGGAGTTTCAAGATGGGCATTCCTGCTAGTGAATTAGCAGTGGATTAAAAAGCAATTGAAATGCATAATACTGTAGAAGATGATGGAATCCTGAAACAAAAATGGCTGCGGACATTGGAAGTTGACCCCATAGTGGACGGCAACATAAGGGATGTCACAAGGTTATGGAAATGGAAGCAGTAGATATTTAAGCTTGTACATCTTTTTATTTCAAAGATATTTAAGTTACATCTTTCGGTTCAGATGCAATATCCTGATGTGATAATAGTTCCTGAAATAATTGCCAAATAATACTATAGTTTAGATTCTTTTTTGGCTGTTTTGGTATTTGACAGATTCTTCAGTTGTGTTTTTGAGTAGTGTCAGTTATGAATAAGTTCATTCAACATCCATAGCACATTCAACATCCATATATTTAGTTTTAGCTTTTGATTTCTCCTCTTGTTCTCTGAAGTCTGTCTCTTGTCCATGCAGTATTCCACTGCTTAACATATTTCAGTCCGAGCTGGTTCAGTTTGTTGTCCCAACTCTTTCTTTGTTTTATTTTTTCTCTCTTGGCAATGGTGGAAATGAGTGGTTAATGGATATTGGTATCCAGTAATCCACTATGGTAAAAGAAAAACATATCATTACTCTGTTTTTTCTTTCTTCAATTTTTCTCGATGTGGGCATCATTAACAAGGCCAGCTTTGGTTGTCCACCCTGATTCCCTCAAGAAAGTGAAAGTATGCCATGGTCTTAAACTGCTTCAGTCCATCTGGTGAAAGTACTGTTGGGGAGGGTGTTGCACAATTCAAACCCAGCTATGATGAATGAATAGTGATGGGTTTCCAAGTTAGGATGGTGTGCAACTAGAGAGCAAAAGTATATGTGGTGGTATTCCCTCGTACAAGAATTGTTGTCCTTAGTGGTTTGGACAGAGTTGTTGAACTAGTCAAAGTGAGCAACTACAGTGCAATTTTAATATGGTACAGCTACAGCCATTGAGCACAAGTGATGGAGATAATTGTTTAAGATGGTGGATGTAATGTTAGCTCAACAGACTGCTTTATCCTAATTGGTGTTGAGGGTTATTGGAGCTACAGTCATCCATGCAAATGGTGAATATTTTATCATGCTTGTGACTTCAGACTTCACTCTTGGTGGAAAGCCTAGGGATGTCAGAAGGTGTCAAAGGAAGGCACCAACTGAATTGCTGCCCCAATTTCTTAATTATGCCAGGAAACCTATTTATCTACAGATTTTCCTAAAAAGTTGGGGACCGGAGGCTGTGGAGTACTGTAAATTAAAATGAAAATAGATTAAAGAGACTCAGCAGGATAAAAAATGACTCAAATGGGTTGTCATGCTGGCAATTGCCAATTGTGTCTCCCTTCCACTGTGGAAATACAACACACTGATTAGGTGACTTTTTGATGTAGCATTTCAATCAATTCAGTCTTCATGGTTAATTCTAACATCCTCTCTAATCCCATTCTGTCCTTGGCTTCCAACATAATTCGCACATAAAGGGCCTGTCCCACTTGGGCGACCTAATCCGCGAGTTCTGACGAGTTTTCCCTCGACTCATACTCGCAGCATAGTCGACACGAGGTCGTAGGAGGTCTTCGTAACTCTACTTCATGCTCGAGAGTGGTCTCCGTGTACTCGAGGCCTCAGCTAGGTCGCGGCGGTTTTTTTCAATATGCTAAAAAATACCCGCGAGTAAAAAAAGGTCGCCATGGAAAAAATTGATACCTTTTAAACTCGTAGGTTTAGTCGTAGTAGGTCGTAGTACGTCGGCATGTTAGTCGTAGGTAATCGAGGGTAGTCGAAGGTGGCCAAAGGTAGTCGTAGATAGTCTTCATCATAGTCGAGGGGAGGTCGAAGGAGGTCGTCTTCACTCTCCACTATTCGGTGTCCAATTTTCCCGAAGTTAGTCGTAGCTAGTCGAAGCTGGTCTTCAACATAGTCGAAGGAGGTCGAAGGCGTAAGTAAGTAAATTTTATTTATATAGCACGTTTAAATCAACTCGCGTTGAAACCAAAGTGCTTTACATAAAAGAAATAATAAAGTTTCCGTACATCCATAGAAAAATTAAAAATAAGAAAAATGACACAACACATTATAGAATTTAACATGAACATCCCCCCACAACAGAATCAAAATTTTCCACTGTGGGGAAAGGCATCAAAAAGTTCAGTCCTCTTCCTCTGTGAAACACACGAGATCGGGGCCTATTTGTGGCCTCCGCAGCCAGTCCGATGTTTTCAGGCCCTCTTTGCCGGAAAGCTGGAACTCCGGCGTCTGGTGATCACTCCTCGGCGGCTTGGAAAATGTCTGGAGCGACCGCTCCCTCCCCGGAGACCGCGGCTCCCGAAGGCCTCAGGCCGCGCTGGTAGGAGCTCCGACTCTGGCGATCTCGGATCCCAGGCCCAGCGATGTTCCAGCACCGCCCGCGGCTGGACGCTCGCAGCCACAGCTCCGCGATGTTGGGAGTCGGTGGTCACAGCACTCTGGAGCTTACCGCACGGCGACCCAGTAAGGCATTGCCCGCTCCCTGATGGTGTCCCAGCACTGTGCCGCCGCCGAAGCTGTAGTCCCGGCCGGTCCCGACGGGAAATGCCGCTCCAGTCCGATGGTAGGCTGCGAGGAAGGGGCGAAGGAGGTCTTAGTCGAACATAGTCGAAGGAGATCTTCAACATGACATTTTTTCAAATTCTTCAAAACTCGCCAATTAGGTCGCCCAAGTGGGACAGTCCCTTAATGAAGCTCATCGTTGAAGATCAAGAGACACAATTAGCTCCTTGTATACTTCTGAATTTCTTAGCAATTTCCAATCATAATGACTGATCCTGAGATTACAACTAGCAGCTCTGCTGCTCCAATTTACATCCCACATAGACATGCCTCTTGTTTCTTTACATTTACAGCCACAAACTTATTGAATGACAGAGAAGAAGCCTATTTCTGCTACTTTGGATAGTCATTGTCATTCCCTGTTCATCGTGCACTACCTCTGTTATGTTCATCCATTATTTTCCTGTTCCTGCCTCTGAACTTGCATAAAACTGTAAATTTATCTTAGGATGGATATGCTGGCGTTGCAAAGGGTCCAGAGGAGGTTTACGAGAATGATATTGGGGATGATTGGGTTGATGTGTGAGGAGCGTTCAAAAGCTCTGGGAGTGTACTCTTTGAGGTTTAAAACGATAAGTGGGGGGAGGATCTCATTCAAATCTATCTAATAAAGAAAGGCCATAATAAAGTGGATATGGAAAGGATGATTGCAGTAGTGGGAGAGTCTAGGACCACAAGACACTCTCAGAATAAAAGGGTGTACCTTTAGAATGAAGATGAGGAAGTTCTTTAGCCAGTGGGTGGTGAATCTGCGGAATTCATTGCCCCAGGCGGCTGTGGAGGCTGTATTTGGATATTTTTAAAGTGGAGATTGATAGATTATTGATTAGAATGGGCTTCAAAGGTTATGGGGAGAAAGCAGGAGAATGGGATTGAGAGCAAAAAATAGACCAGCTGCAGTTGAATGGCAGAGCAGATTTGATGGGCCAAATGGCCTAGTTTTGTTCCTATGTCTTATGGTCTGTCCTTTTCAAAGTGATAGCACTGGAAAAGGCCATCGACATGGAAACATTCGATTTTCTTTTTCCAATTATGATGCTTGTTCCATCATTTTCTATTTGCAGTCTATGAACAACTACAATTTCATCTTTCAAGGGATGGGGAATGTGATTTTGGCAGTAATGATTTAGCTCCTAACGTAAAGGATTTGTGAACGTTAAGGTGGAAGAAAACTGATGCAGCATTTCAATGTATTATTGGGATATGCAAGATGATATTTTTGTAATATCACAGAAAAGTATCAAACAGCTGGAGGCAAACACAAAATGTGTAATTAGTTTTAACAGTTTGATCCTGGGATCAGATTAAATTGTGCTGAAATACCTACTGGGATTTTTGGTATTTATCAAATACTCCATGCTTGTTGAGAGGTCGGATGAT
The DNA here is from genome assembly GCA_038087875.1 of Malacoraja senta. Classification (NCBI taxonomy): domain Eukaryota; kingdom Metazoa; phylum Chordata; class Chondrichthyes; order Rajiformes; family Rajidae; genus Malacoraja; species Malacoraja senta. The sequence continues at coordinate 334,951,696 of CM075977.1, forward strand.
TTCCCTCTATTAATCTCTCAGAGAAATATAACATTTATTTCATCACATCAAACATATTCTTTAAACTGTATGCTGTGGTCAGATTTTCTGCAGTATCTGGAGAGAGACAGAGATAATAATTTACTTAAATATTAGAAAACAGCGTTATCTAAACCATTGTAAACTACTTCAAATGTGTAAATTTTGTCATGTGATCTTAATTGAGGTGTTTTGAGGACCTCTTGGGCTGAAAACAATCCTCCTCCTTGATCAGTTGCATAAAAACATCTTGTCCTGACTGTCGGTCAGGTGCTGTTTCTCCTACTATAAACTGAATGGCGTGAGTGTGAAATTGGCTACCAATTGGAAATTTCAAGACAAACCCTGAGTGGAGCTTCACTGTGAAGAATTTTGGTTGGTTATTGCAGTTAGTAATCATTCTAAATGAATTAGGCATAAATGATATTTTGCCCAATTCAGTAGTGCTACCTGGTAGAACCTTCAGCCTTTTGAGCCTTTTGGTTTCCATTTGCCATCAGCTCTCAGCTGGTGAATGCTGCCTATAGAATATATGAACATCTCTAGCTCTGATGATTTTGAATGGCAGAACAGACTTGAAGAGCTGAGCTGTTTAGTTGTCTTTATATATTTCTCACCTTACTGCAAACACAGGATTTCAATGGACAAAATGGCAGTAATGATTTAGCTCCTAACTTAAAGGATTTGTGAACGGTAAGGTGGAAGAAAACTGATGCAGCATTTCAATGTATTATTGGGATATGCAAGATGATATTTTTGTAATATCACAGAAAAGTATCAAAGCTGGATGCTGGACATGTGAAGTGCAAATGGAAAACAATGGAAATGCTAAGCAGGTCAGGTGGCATATGTGTAAAGAGGAACAGAGTTAATGTTTTGCATCAGTAATCTTTCATCAGAACCCTGATTTCTATTATTAGGTCTTTGATAGAGATATAAACTTGGTTAGCTTTGATCAACAGCATGTTAAAATAACCATAATGTCACGAATATCAATGTAGCTCATTTCCCGAGAACTGCAGATGCTGGTTTAAACCGAAGAGAGACACAAAATGCTGGAAGACACAAAAGGCAGCATCTCTGGAGAGGAGGAGTGGGTGACATTTCAGTTCGAGACCATTCTTCAGACTACTTGTCTGAGTTACTCCAGCATTTTGTGTCTATCTTCGGTTTAAACCAGCATCTGCAGTTCCTTCCGACACATCACCAGAACTAAACCTTGTTACACCCGAACACACAGATGGTTATTCATCAGGTTTGTATGTCCTCTTTATGCTGTGAAAGATAGGTCAACTAGTAGAAGCAGACAATAAACAACTTCCACTTGTGTTGCCTCAATAAGTTATTGGTGCTGATGGAGACCATAGTTCCATCAATAGGATGATATGCATGAAAGATCCGAACCACAATTAATGCAGATTTTAGCGACCAGATGCTGTTTCTTCTCATATAAATTTAGTCCCATGGGTAAAGCATATCTTAGCCCATGGTTGAAAATGAAGCAAAACATGCTTGCGCCTCTGTCTGGCCAGTTGACCTTCAGCTACTGCAGATAGACTTGCAATTGCCTGGGGCTTTTCTCACAACACTACCAAGCACTGTTGACTGACTGACTTTGTTATGTTCCCTTTCATCCGTCAAGATATCAGATCAAGATGTCTGAGGAGAGAACAGAAAATGTAACTTCCTAACATTTATTTCTTTTAAACAGATGGCAAATTGTGGCAGTAATTCTGGAACCATAAGCATTTAATAGAAAATGTTGGATAATTTGGTTTCTTGATTGAGATTGATAATGATAATGGTAAATATGTATGGCAATAATTGTCCTGCACCATTATCATAATAGATGTAGAGTCTCTGCCACATGTTCATTCATTTTTAAATAGAGAAATATCTCTGAATAGTCTTAAAAGTTGGCTTTCGGAACGGATCTGGCAGCTCCAGCTGCAGGGGGCAAATTCGACCCACTGATCGGCCTCGGAAATCCCAATGAGGTCAAGATTGGCCTCACCCGGCCTAGGCGCCACATTTTCGGGGACTTCCAGGGTGAGTTCCAAAGGGGATTTCAGTTGTTAAAGGAGACAGCAATATCTAGATCAGTTGGAAATTTAGGTGAAGAAATATCAAATGTAGTAGTCCAAATAAATGTGAGGTGGTGCATTTAGGGAGGTTAAATGCAGGAGGAAAGTATACAGTAAACTGCAGGAACCCTAAATCCTTGGGAGTATTGGTGTACAGAGGTACCTTGGGTTGCAATTACATTGCTCCTTGAAAGTGGTAGCACGTGGATAGACCGGTGAAGCTTGCCTTCATATTGCAGCTGTATAAAACTTTCAATCAATCAAAACTTTATTGTCATTTAGAAATACATCGAAATATGCAATTCTAAACGAAATTCCGTTGCATTTGGCTCCCCGTGCAACACAAAAATAAACAGAAGGATAAAATGGATAAAATGGATAAAAAGATAAAATAGGTGGCGGCCCATTACATGGCATTCAAGAGTCTGATGGCTCATGGGAAGAAGCTGTTGCAAAACCTTGACGTTCTGCTGCTTATGCTATGATATCTTTTGCCCGAGGGCAGCAGAGTGAACAGTCCATGATGCAGATGGAGTATTGTTATACTGCTGGCCTTAGACAAGCAACGTTTGCTCGCAATGTCCCCGATTGAGGGGAGAGAACTCCCGATGATTTTTTCAGCCGTCCTCACCACTCTCTGCATGGACTTCCAGTCGGAGGCTTTACAGTCCCCAAACCAGACAGAGATGCAGCTGGTCAGAATACTCTCTACGGTGCCCCTGTAGAAAGTGGTGAGGACGGGATGGGGGAGGTGAGCTCTTCTCATCCGGCGCAGAAAGTGCAACTGCTGCTGCGCTCTCTTAACTATTGATGTGATGTTATTTTACCAGGTCAGACTGTTAGTGATCTGCACCCCAGACATTAGGACATTTTTAGAGTATTACGCTAATAGTTCCTGTCTCAGATTACAGAAAGGTTCTGAAGGCTTTGGAGAGGCTGCAGGAGAGTTTCACCAATATGTTGCCTGGTTTGAAGAGTATGAGGTGCAAGGAAAGGTTGGAAAACCTGGATTGTTTTTACTGGACCATGGAAGACTGAGGGGGCAACCTGATTGTACTGTTGTTACAACAGTTTTAGTCCCATGTATTGTGCAAAAAATAATAATGTTAATTATATTGAGTGGATGTTTCTAGATTGATTTATGGGAATTAAACATTAAATTCCTTCCATCTGGCATATAAATTCATGACAGAGATTTAAAAATCATGTTTTATTATGAATTCTTGTGTGAATGGGATTAGTTTGTTATTTGGATACTTAGGCTATTAAAAAAAAAATCCTTTTCTTAAGAAATGGAATCTACAGGACATTCTTAATGGGAAAGTAGTGGGCAGAAAGGCATGTCATGCGTGGTATGAAGAGCAAAAACTTGTAGTTTACAATGCCAAAATTAATAACTTGAGGAAAAACAAGGTGTACAGAGTTGCTTATTGGTTACAATCTGAGGAGTATGATGATGCTACTGATTATGATATGCCAATGTACCAGCCAGCAACTGATCTTCTCCATAAAGACTTGGTCTATTGCTAGAAATTGTCATTTATTTACCTATCTGTTACAGACTTACAGCATATAATACAATAATATTAAAGTTCTGATCTTGAGAATATCACATTTTTGAATTTTCAAGGCAGTCTGGGTGTTTATTACTATTTCCGTCACAACGGTCAATTTTGTAATTAACTACAATTAGGTAATTAACTAATTATATGCTTTAATTTCAGGTCATCCAAGTAAGATGTTTTATGTTTGTTTCAGAATGCTTCAATCTATAATAACTGAAAATTTCATTCAGTTCTCTTGATTTTTAAGAAAGTTATGGGCTTTTGACTGTTCTCGATCACAGCTTTTGTGTAAAGTCAATGGAAAAGCAATAGGGAACAAGATGCTAATTTCCGTGTATGAAAATGGCCATAACTTTCTTTATACTGAAAATATGAAAGTGAATTAGGTGTCAAATTAAACTTCTTTTTATGCTTTATCTGATGGGATAAATTGCAGACTTGATTTTTAAAATCTCAAAATGTTGTAACATTGCTATACTCTCCGCAAGCTGCTCACTCTCCGAGAGCTGCACCCTCTCTGTGAGCTGCACACACTCCGCTAGCTGCACACTCTCCACAAGCTGCATACACTCCGCTAGCTGCACACTCTCTGTGAGCAGCACACACTCCGCTAGCTGCACACACTCCGCTAGCTGCACACACTCCGCTAGCTGCACACACTCCGCTAGCTGCACACACTCCGCTAGCTGCACACTCTCCACAAGCTGCACACACTCCGCTAGCTGCACACTCTCCACAAGCTGCACACACTACGCTAGCTGCACACTCTCCACAAGCTGCTCAACACGCTCTGCCCCTACAGCTTTTTATTCTTCTCGCTGCCGTTATTGACAGTGGGTTCCGGAAGGGGCGTTTTTTACGATTTTTAAACAATAACTTTTGTACTATTTCACCGATCGGAACAAAACTTATTTGACTTGCAGCAGAGGAGACTGGTAACGTGGCGAAAATTCGTAGCGCTATGGGGGATCGTGTTTGCACAAATTTAAATACGAAGCTGACCGGAAGTGGTCAAGATGAGAGTTTTAGTAATAGTATAGATAGAAGATAGATAGATGGATCGAACTGATAGCACGAGTACAGAACAGTAACAATGAAATACAGAAGATGGGGATAAATGAGTTGCTGTAATAACAGGAGGAGGAAAATCAGCATGTGAAATGGAGGGAGAGTGGGTTGATGAGTCGGGAACAACAACATAATGATCAGGAGTTCATGATTAACGCTTCTCACTTTCAGACGGTTGATAATGGAGTTTCAGGAACTAGACATTGCACAGTAAATCCTGCCTACAGTGACACACGGTGGATAGAGCATGGCAGCACAGAGCATTGAATTAGTTTGGAGAATCTTACTGGAATGTGATAAAAAAAAGAAAACAGCACATACAAACAAAAATAACTGGAAAATTATAGAACTTTTGAAGTATGCAGCTTATAACTTTAATGAACTGCATCATGTAATTGAAAATGATGTGGAGAAAATATACTTAGTTACTTAGACTGTGTTCATCCCACACTGTTGAGCGCATTGGGCAGCAAGCTTTCGCCATTCTGTTCGGTTATGTGCGACGTCTTCCACCCTCGATAGGTTTACGTCCCAGGCTTCCAAATCCTTCTGGAATATTCGGCTCCATGTGAGTTTTGGTCGGCCTCTTTTCTTTCTTCCGTCAGGTTGCCATGTCATTGCTATCTTTGGTGCACATTCTGGTGACATTCTGAGTACATGTCCTGCAAATTTCATCCTGCATCCCTCTATGTCCTGGCTGAGAGGCTTTGTTGCAGTTTCCTGGTAGATCTCCTCGTTTGTGATGTGCTCTCTGTAGCTAGTCTTCAGGATCTTCCTCAAGCAGCGTTGTTGGTATGCACCCAATTTATTTTTCATCTTCACATTGATTTTCCACGTTTCACTGGCATAGAGGGCTGTAGGGAGGATTACGGACTGGAAGAGCTTGACTTTTATCATCTTGGATATCCCGCCACTAGACCATATTGGCTGCATTCGTCTGAAGACTGATGCAGCTTTTACCAATTCGGGAGTTGATGTCGACCTCTACATAGGTAAATCTTGTGGCGTTTTCAACAGGTTCCCCATTGAAAATATACATAGTGGAAGAAAATGATTGTATATGGTGTGAATAATCTCACTTGCCCCATTTTTCCCCCCCACCTTACAATTACATATCGCAAATTTAATGAGTAAACTTTGCTATTGAACTGCATCATCCATCATAGAAACATAGAAACATAGAAAATAGGTGCAGGAGTAGGCCATTCGGCCCTTCCAGCCTGCACCGCCATTCAATATGATCATGGCTGTTCATCCAACTCAGTATCCTGTACCTGCCTTCTCTCCATACCCCCTGATCCCATTAGCCACAAGGGCCACATCTAACTCCCTCTTAAATATAGCCAATGAACTGGCCACAACTACCTTCTGTGGCAGAGAATTCCACAGATTCACCACTCTCTGTGTGAAAAATTATTTTCTCATCTCGGTCCTAAAAGACTTCCCCCTTATCCTTAAACTGTGACCCCTTGTTCTGGACTTCCCCAACATCGGGAACAATCTTCCTGCATCTAGCCTGTCCAACCCCTTAAGAATCTTGTAAGTTTCTATAAGATCCCCCGTCAATCTTCTAAAATCTAGCGAGTACAAGCCGAGTCTATCCAGTCTTTCTTCATATGAAAGTCCTGCCATCCCAGGAATCAGTCTGGTGAACCTTCTCTGTACTCCCTCTATGGCAAGAATGTCTTTCCTCAGATTTGGTGACCAAAACTGTACGCAATACTCCAGGTGTGGCCTCACCAAGACCCTGTACAACTGCAGTAGAACCTCCCTGCTCTTATACTCAAATCCTTTTGCTATGGTCAACTTTAAAGCAGCTGACCAAATCTGTCCATTCCTTAAGGATATATAAAACTCTTGGAAGCAGCAGTTTACCAGTTGAGTTGTACTAGTTGTGTAGCTAGCAGTATGACAGTGAGAAGTTATCATCAAATTCATCTGTAAATTGAAGTAGGAAAGGGAAGAGATCAGAAATTGCTGACACATCTCATCACTAAACATGAATTACAAAATCCTATCCAGGGTCATCGTCAATCGTGTTCAATCTGTTTTAGAGCTGGTGATCCACCAGGATCAGAATTTGGTTTATGGGCCTGTCCCAATTAGGTGACTCTTTAGACGACTGCCAGGGACTAGTTTTAATGGAATTCATCTACGACACCTGGCAACAACCTACAACAGCACCTAAAACAACCCACGATAACCTACGACAACACCTACGACAACCTATGACAGCAAAAATTGTTGCCAAAATGTTTCAACATGGTGAAAATTTTGCGGCTGTCGCCTGTAGTCGCCCCAAAACATTGCCTAAGTGGGACAGGCCCATTAAGTTTATTATTGTCATGTCTTCTGAGATAGAGAGAAAAGCTTTGGTTTGCATGCTATCTAATCAAATCAGATAATACTATGAATGAGTATAAGCCATATGCAAGTACTACATGTAGAGTGAAGAAAAAAAGAGTACAGAATCCTGTTCCACAGCATAGTAGCATTACAGTTCCAGAAGATAAAGTCCAATGTCCGAAATGAGGTAAGTTGGAAATTGAAACTGTACACTAGCTTATGGAAGGACCATTCAGAAATTTGATAATAGAATGGGACAACTGAGTCTGGTTTCATGTGTTTTCAAGCTTCTTTATCTCTGCCCAATAGGAGCGGGAGAAGTTAAAATGATCTTCATGTAAGCCTTGCAGCACTCAGGGATGCAATTACCTACAGATGAGAAAAGAGGGTGGAAGTTTGCTTAATTAGTGTGGATCAAAAAAAGGTATTTGACAGAAAATTAGACATGTACAATTAAGTTTTCATGGAGAAATGAGTAAATTGCTGCATCTGCTGCATGTAAACATTGGTGAGCAATAAAAATCAACGCTGCCTTCTCTCTGTATCTAATTAGTGATACAATTGATCATTCTCTACCTCATCAACTTTAGTTTAGTTTATTGTCAGGTGTACCGAGGTCCAGTAAAAAGCTTTTGTTGCGTGCTAACCAGTCAGCAGAAAGGCAAAACATGATTACAATCGAGTCATTTACAGTGTATAGATACATGATAAGGGTATAACGATTAGTGCAAGGTAAAGCCAGCAAAGTCCGATCAAGTCCCTAACCAAGGAACCGCAAGCCCCATGATGTTAAAGTCCACAGGCTCCCGCGGTTGGAGCTCCCGAAGTCGATCCCTGACAAAGGGATCGCAAGCTCCATGATGGTAATTCAGCAGGCTCCCGCATTTGGAGATCCCAAAGTTTGTCCCCAGCAAGAGGCCGCCAGCTCCACGATGTTAGGCCGCAGTGCGGACAGAGATACGACACGGAAAAAGTCACATCTACATCGTGGAAAGAGATTAAAAAAGCTTCCCCCCACCTCCCCCCACATAATACAAAACTAAAAGTACACTAAAACATACAACAAACTAAAAACAACAAGAAGGAAAAAGACGAGACAGACCGTTGGCGAAACAACCATTGTCGGCGCCACCTGGTGGTCATAGTTCAGTACTGAGGTAGATTGTCGTCCTGTACTGTTCTCTGGTTGTGGTAGATGATTCAGTTGCCTGATAACAGCTGGAAAGAAACTGTCCCTGAATCTGGAGGTGTGTGTTTTCACACTTCTTGATGGGAGAGGGAAGGAGGGAATGGCCAGGCTGCACCTTGACCTTGATTATGCTGTTGGCCTTGCCGAGGCAGCGCAAGGTTTAAATGGAGTCGATAGAAGGGAGGTTGGTTTGTGTGATGGTCTAGGCTGCATTCACAATTTGCTGCAATTTCTTGCGGTCTTGAATGGAGTTGTTCCCAAACCAAACTGCGATTATTCCTGATTAAATCTGTTCTTTGTTGCATCTGTATAAGTTGGTGAAATTTGTAGGGGACCTGCCAAATTTCGTAAGCCTTCAAAGGAAGTAGAAGTATTGATGTGCTTTCTTGGTTGTTCCTTCAATATGGGTGGTCCGGGAGAAATTGTTGGTGATATTGACTCCTAGGAATTTGAAGTTTTCAACCATATCTACTTCAGCGCCGTCAATGCAAACAGGGGTGTGTGTACCGCTTTGCTTCCTGAAGTTGATCATTATCTCCTTTGTCTTGCTGACATTGGTTGTTGTCACGTCACCAGGACACGAGTTTCTCGATCTCCTTCCTGTACTCCGATTCATCATTATGTGATATCTGGCCCACAATGGCGGTGTTGTCTACAAATTTGAGAATTGAATTAGATTTGTACATGGCTGTGCAGTCATGGGTGTATAAGGAGTAAAGAAGTGGGCTGAGAACACATCCTTGCAGAGCACCAGTGTTGTGGATAATCGTGGAGGATGATTTATCCCCTATCCTCACTGATTGGGGTCTTTTGGTCAGGAAGTCGAGGATCCAGTTGCAGAGATGAGTGCTGACCCCAAGTCCTGCGAGTTTGGTGATAAGCTTAGATGGTATAATGGTATTAAAGGCAGAGATGTAGTCCACATAGCCTGGTTTTTCCTTCTCCCCAAAATCCACAAACACAACTGCCCTAAATTGCTTCTGCCTGCTCCTGTCCCACAGAAATGATTTCCACATACCTCGACTCCATCCTATCCCCCCCGGTCCAATCTCTCCCGACCTATGTCCAAGATACCTCACATGCTCTTCGTGTCTTTAATGACTTCTGCTTTCCGAGTTCCCACTCCCTCATCTTTACTACGGACGTTAGTCACTCTACGCCTCCATCCCGTACCAGGAAGACCTTAAAGCCCTCCGTTTCTTCTTCGACCGCAGAACCATCCAATTTCCCTCTACTATCATTCTACTCTGCCTACCGGAGATGGTCCTCACCCTCAACAACTTCTCCTTTGACTCCTCCCACTTCATCCAAGTCCAAGGTGTAGCTTTGGGCACCTGCATGGGCCCCAGCTATGCCTGTCTCTTTGTAGGGTACGTTGAACAATCCCTTTTCCAGGGCTACACTGGCTCTATCTGCTGCACCCTTGCATCAACTTCATCACAAATTTTCATCCTGCACTCAAATTAACTTGGACCATCTCCGACACCTCCCTCCCCTTTCTTGAACTTACTGTTTCCATCACAGGAAATAGACTAATTACTGACGTCTATTACAAATAATTGTGCATGATCAGCCATGATCACATTGAATGGTGGTGCTGGCTTGAAGGGCTATATGGCCTACTCCTGCACCTATTGTCTATTGTCTATAAACCCACTGACTCCCACAACTATCTCAATGACACTTCTTCCCACCCTGCAGCCTGCAAAGACTCTATCCCCTACTCCTAATTCCTCCGTCTACGCCGCATCTGTGCCCAAGATGAGGTGTTCCATATAGGACATCCGCGATGTCCTCATTCTTTAAGGAATGGGGTTTTCCCTCTCCCATCATAGATGAGGCCTTCACTCGTGTCTCCTCGGTACCTCGCGGTTCCGCCCTTGCTCCCCCTCACCCTAATCGAAACAGAGACAGAGTCTCCGTAGTCCTTACCTTCCACCCCATCGGCCGTCGCATACAACACGTAATCCTCCGAAATTTACGCCTCCTCCAACGGGATCCCACCAGCAGCCATATTTTCCCATCTCCACCCCTTTCTGCCTTCCTAAGAGACCATTCCCTCCGTAACTCCTTGGTTAGCTCATCCCTTCCCACCCAAACCAACCCCTCCCCGGGTATCTTGCAACACCTGTCACTATACCTCCTCCCTCGACTGTCCAGGGACCCCGACAGTCCTTTCAGGTTAGGTAGAGGTTCACTTGCACCTCCTCCAACATCATCTGCTGTATCCATTGTTCAAGATGCGGACTCTTGTACATCAGCGAGACCAAACGCACCTTCGCTCAGCCCGCCTGAACTTACCTGATCTCCCGGTTGCTGGACACTTTAATTCTCCTTCCCATTCCAACACAAACCTTTCTGTCCTCGGTCTCCTCCATTGTCAGAGTGAGGCTAAATGCCAAATTGGAGGAATAGCATCTTATATTTTGCTTGCGCAGCTTACAGCCCAGTGGTATGAATATTGATTTCTCTCACTTCAGGTAGCCCTGGCATTCCCTCTCTCTTTATCCCTCCCCCACCCAAGTCACTCTAGCTTCTCATTTTCACCCTATAAACAGTGAACAATGGCCTTCCTTTATCATCGTTACTTTTTTGCATATCTTTCATTCATTGTTCTTCATCTCTTCACATCACCGTCTATATCTCTCGTTTCCCTTATCCCTGACCAGTCTGAAGAAGGGTCTCGACCCGAAATGTCACCCATTCCTTCTCTCCAGGGATGCTGCTTATTCCGCTGAGTTACTCCAGCTTTATGTGTCTATCTTCGGTTTAAACCAGCATCTGCAGTTCCTTCATACACGTCTAAGAATAGGAGTCTGACGTAGGTGTCTCTCTTCTCCAGGTGTTCCAGGGATGAGTGTAGGGTTAGGGTGATGGCATTGTCCTTGGGCCAGTTGTGGCAGTAGGTGAACTGCTGTGGGTCAAGTCCGCTGTTTGCATTCGATTTAATGTGTTCCATAACTAGCCTCTCAAAACATTTCATGATGATGGATATCAAGGCCACTGTTCGGTAATCGTTTAGGCATGAGGTCTTGCTTTTCTTTGGCACAGGGATGATGGTTATCTTCTTGAAGTAGGTGGGTAACTCAGAACAGAATAGGGAGAGATTAAAGGTGTTTAAAAGTGTCCGCAACTACTCCCGCTAGTTGGTCCGTGCAGCTACGAATGACACGACGAGGAACGCCATCTGGGCCAGTTATTTTTCATGGGTTTACCTTCAGGAAGGCCAATCTGCAACAGTCTCCCTGGGGAGAGGCACACTGGAGTCTGACGGGCCACGTGTCATACATGCCCAGGCAGTAACACCCCCACACCAGGTTTCACAGATGAGGTGGTATGCTTTGGATCTTGGGCAGTTCCTTCTCTCCTCCATACTTTACTCTTGCCATCACTCTGATATAAGTTAATCTTCGTCTCATCTGTCCACAAGACCTTTTTCTAGAACTCTGGTTGCTCTTTTAAGAACTTCTTGGCAAACTGTAACCTGGCCATCCTATTTTTGTGGCTAACCAGTGTTCATGAAGTCTTCAGCAGACAGTGGTCATTAACAAATCCACATCTGACTTCTGAAAAGTGTTCTGATCTGTTGGACAGGTGTTTGGAGATTTTTCTTTATTATAGAGAGAATTCTTCTGTCATCAGTTGTGGAGGTCTTCCTTGGCCTGCCAGTCCCTTTGCGATTAGTAAGCTCACCCGTGCTCTCTTTCTTTTTTAATGATGTTCCAAACAGTTTGCTGATGTCTCTAACAATTTTATTCTTGTTTCTCAGTCTCATACTGGCTTCTTTGACTTTCTTTGGCACAACTTTGGTCCTCATGTTGATAAACAGCAATAAAAGTTTCCAAAGGCGATGAAAAGACTGGAGGAAAGACAAGGTGCTGAGAGCTCTCTTATACCTGCATTAAGGAGGCAATTAAACACACCTGAGCAGTTACAAACACCTCTGAAGCCATGTATCCCAAACATTATGGTGCCCTGAAATGGGGGGACAATGTATAAACAAGGCTGTAATTTCTACATGGTGAAACCAAAATGTATAAAAATGGCATTTAATAAAAGCGGACAATGTGCAATTTAACCACATGTGATTTTTTTCTATTACAAATCTCAAATTGTGGAGTACAGAGGCAAATAAATAAATGATAGGTCTTTGTCCCAAACATTATGGAGGGCACTGTACCTCACGGTTCATCCTTCGTTTCTGGTTGGGGAACACTCGGATTGACTTAGTTGGCACACACTCTTCTACGCACTAGTTGATGAAGTCAGTCACGGCAGTAGCGTACTCATTCAGGTTAGCTGCGGAATCCTGGAATATGGGCAAGTCCACTGGCTCAAAGCAGTCGCATATGATGACACCGTGTGCGTTGACCAGCATTCCACAACTCTCTGTACCGGTTCCTCCTGCTTCAATTTTTGTTTGTGTGCAGGGAGCAGAAGCACAGCTAGGTGATCAGATTTCCCAAAATGTAGTCGAGGGAGGCATGTATAGCATAGGTCGAGGGTGTTCTGGCCCCTGGTGGGGCGAGAGATGCTGGTACTACTTTGGTAGTATGCTCCTGAGTTTTTTTTGCTGTCCCCTTCCATCCCCCTTTACTCAGGTCTTCCCATATTCTCTGACTACATCAGTGTCCAAAAGTAGCATTTTGGAACTGTAGGCTGAGAAGTAATTTGTGAAGATACATAAACATCTGAATAAAAATATTTCACATCTTATTCCTGGATTGACCTCCAACAAGCCTCAGCACAATGTTATTTTTATCCATCTTACTTGACAGTAACCCACTTGTATGGTGACGGACTGCTGGACGCACCTCACACATGTCCTCTGCCTTTGTAGTGCCTGAGCTAAGACATGCCTGTTTGAGGAACAACATTACTGTGTACAAATCTTCATCCTCTTCTTTCTCAGCATCCTTATCTTTCGGATGCTGCTTTCGTCTTGGTAGTTGGGTCAAAGGGTGGCAGGCAGTGCAGTGATACTTAAATAACAAAATAGAGAAATGGCTGAGCTGTGTGTGTTTGGCAATGCACATGTAGATGTAGGTTGACAGGAAGCAATACTTCAGTAAGGACTAGATTAATGCTGAAAGGACATAAAATATGTGCTTACCACTACATCCTTTTATGTCCTCAACATGAAATACTAAGAGCAATTATCAGAATTAGTGTTGATTCTCTTCAGAAAAACTGGCAAAGAAAAATGCAATCCTTGTACATTCAGCTAAATTGAGATAGATGCACTGTGCTTCAAAATGCAGCCCAGAAATTTCTAGTTGATAATGTAACAATATATCGCAACTGAAGTCGAGCAATTACCTGGAATTTTGAATACATTCTGATTGCAGAATGCATTGCGATTCCATTTCACTTTTATCAAAAAGAAAAAGAAAAAAAAAGAAAACAAGCAAAATGTAGACCTTTTGTAGTTCAGCACATGGCCTTGATACTAAATTAATTAAATACACACTTTGTTTCCTCCTCCTCTTTGGTCAATATTTATTTCATTGTCTTTATTTCTCTTTCTGTACTGAATCAAATTCACATATTTTAATTCACATAACTGCTTAGTTCTTCTGTTTATTTCACAATTCCTTAGGTTAAGGGACATGCAAATGTTCAAGTGCCAAATGCCTCATTTCCCACAGTGCAAAATTTAATCGACAGTTATCTAATTGTGACTTTATTTTGCAAAATGTTGTATTGACATGGAAACTGAGAAAATTACTTTGGCAAAAAAAAAGTTTAAAATAATTTTAATTGGTTTATTCAGGTCTACTGGTCAAAAATGATTCCTTCTTCAAATTTTCCCTGCATCGACTCGTTTTTTTGCTGTTTTACTTTGATCAAATGAAGCAGGTTGGGGAAATATGTCAGCAGCATAACTGTGGCTAACAGCAATGGATGAAATTAGTTTTAGTTGCATAGCAAATATATGTAAGAATCATATTATAATTGGAAATGTACTGAGTAGGGAAATTTCATTTGTCAATTATTTTTTAATGGAAACATCACAATCAATTTTATAATCGAGATGACATTATTAATCAATCAGACGCAAAGCTAGTTGTGTTCATATGTAATTATCCCAAAATAATGCAATCCAAATCTTATATACCAAGTATTATTTAAACGTGGCAAAAGGAGTACAATATTTCCAATATTCTGCTCTGATGATTTATCTTAACCAGGGTAGATGTCAGGAGTGTGCATAAGGATGCAACAGTTGGTTTTGGTAAATCAATAGGATTCTCACTCCTGATCTCTGAGCTGAAATTCCTGCTAAAAAATAGTCTGTGGACAGAAAAATCTGTCATCACTCATTTAGCTGATTTTAATATCAGATGGGTGAAAGCCTCCCAATTCTCATTGTAGTCCTTTTTAGTCCCGGATCACTGTTGTGAGGTCATTTTTGTGAGATTGAATTAAAATTAGTTTTCTCTGAATAGATTTTGCCAATTCAATAGGTTCTGATATTCAGTCGTAACAGAAATGTAACAAAGTTTAAAACAAAATGTAAATCACAATTACAAACTAGGTGGCCTGTGGGAATCTCTTTAAGAATCATTGATTGGCCTATTTAATATCTGATGAGAAGAGACAGGTTGTCATAACAGAATATTAATATGGAAGGATAATTTGAGATTAAGGTGGTGGTGGGCTTGTGAAGAGTGTGGGTTGGATAAATCTCCAGGGCCTGATGGGATTTATCCCAGGTTATGAAGAGAGGAGATTGACAAAGATCTTTACATTTTCTTTAGCCACAGGCATGGTCGTGGAGGACTGGAGAATAGCTAATGTTATTCCTCTTGTTTAAGAAAAGAGGTAGAGAAAATCCAGGAAATTATAGGCTGGATAGTCCCACGTCAGTGGCAGGGAAGCTATTGGAGAGAATTTTTGGGGCTACCCATTTGGAAGAGAATGAGTTATTTAGGGATGGTCAGCATGGTTTTTGTATACAACATGTCATTTCTTACTAACTTGAATGGATTTTTTGAGGTGACAAAGGTGATCGATAAGGATAGGATGGTAGATGTTGTTTGCATGGATTTTAGTAAGGCATTTGATAAAATCCAAATGGTGGGTTTATCCAACAGATTAAGATGCACAGGATTAACAGTAACTTGGTCAGATGAATTCACAACTGTCTTAATGAAGACAGTGGCTGTAATGGAAGGCCAATATTCAGGCTGGAGGTCTGTGACCAGTGGAGTTCCGCAGGGATTTATGCAGAGGCCTCTGTTTTATATACATAAATGGCCTGGTCATAAATGTAGATGAGTTGGTTGATGAGTTTGCAGATTACACCAAGATTGCTGGAGTCATACACTGTGAAGAATGCTATTAAAAGTATACAGCGGAGCATATATCAGCTACAGAAATGGGTGGAGGAATGGCCAGTGGAGTTTAATTAGACCAAGTATGAGGTGCTTCACATTGGGATGTCGATTGTAAGGGGAAAATGTGTAATTAATGGCGAGAAACTTAAGAGCATTGATGTTCAGTAGGATCTTGGGTTCCAAGTTCATAATGCCCCTGTCCCACTTAGGAAACCTGAACGGAAACCTCTGGAGACTTTGCGCCCCACCCAAGGTTTCCGTGCGGTTCCCGGAGGTTCCTGGAGGTTTTTGTCAGTCTCCCTACTGGTCGAAAGTGGTTTCCGCTTCTTCTATGTTCCGGCGATTATTTCAAAAAATTCAAAACCGGCCGCGACTAAAAATAGGTTGCCGTTTAAAAAAATCGGTAATTTTTTAGTTGAAGCCGGTTGCGATGCTAGTTGAAGGTGGTTTCCGGAGGTTGCAGGTAGTGGAAGGTAAGTCCTCCCTGGTGGAATAAAACTGGGTGAAAAAAAGGTCTTACCTTCCACTACCTGCAACCTCCGGCAACTACCTTCAACTAGCATCGCAACCGGCTTCGACTAAAAAATTACCGATTTTTTAAACGGCAAACTATTTTTAGTCGCGGCCGGTTTCGAATTTTTTGAAATAATCGCCGGAACATAGAAGAAGCGGAAACCACTTTCGACCATTAGGGAGACTGACAAAAACCTCCGGGAACCTCCGGGAACCGCACTGAAACCTTGGGTGGGGCGCAAAGTCTCCAGAGATTTCCGTTCAGGTTTCCTAAGTGGGACAGGGGCATAACTCTCTGAAAGTGGCAACACAAGTAAATGGAGTGGTAATGAGTGCATGTGGTATACTTACTTTCATTGTTCGGGGAAATGAGTATGTGTTAAGAAGTCATGATACAACTTTGCAGGACTTTAGTTAGGGAACATTTACAATAGGGTGCGCAGTCCTGGCCCCCCAATACTGAAAGGATATGGAGGTTTTGGAAAGGGTGCAGAAATTCCGTTGTGACGGAAATAGTAATAAACACCCAGACTGCCTTAAAAATTCAAAAATGTGACATTCTCAAGATCAGAACTTTAATATTATTGTATTATATGCTGTAAGTCCATAACAGATAGGTAAATAAATTACAATTTCTAGCAATAGACCCTCCTCATCTTCCTTTAAGAAGATGAGGAAGAATTTCATTTGTCATAGCCTGGTGAGTCTGTGGAATTTATTGCCACAGACGGCTGTGGAGGCCAAGTCAATGGATATTTTTCAGGCAGATATCTATAGATTCTTGATTAGTATGGGTGTCAGTGGATATGGGGAGAAGGCAGGAGAATGGGATAAAGATGGAAAGATAGATCAGCTATGATTGAATGGTATAGACGATGGGCCAAATCGCCTCATTTTGCTCCTATCACGTATGAACTTCCACATTCAGTGAATCAACCTTCACAATTTCTGCCAGCTTACATAAGATTTCACCACCAGCCAAATTCCCCTCTCCTCCCTTTTAAGCATTTTGAAGGGCCTGTTCCTGTCGTGACTCCCTGGTCCATTTATCCGTCCACACCAAACAGTCCCCTTCCAGCAGCCCAGTTAACTGCAGGAGGTGCAATAACTGTCCTTTCACCTTTTGTTTCCATCATCCAGGAATCTAATCAATCTTTCCAGGTGGTTCAGTGAGGGCGGTCGAAACTCCTGCGGCTTTGAGTTCCCGAAGTCGGTCTCTGATCAGAGACTGCGACCTCCGTGATATTAAGTCCGCAAGAACCCAGGGTTGAAGCTCCGAGGTCGATCCCTGGCAAAGGGATCGCGGGCTCCATGAGTTAAAGTCCCGTATGTTCCGCACGGTGGAGCTCTCAAAAAAGTCGGTCTCCAGCAAAGGCCGTCAACTCCTCGATGTTAGGCCGCAGTGCGGACGGAGATATGATACGGAAAAAAATCGCATCTCCGTCGAGGTATGAGATTAGAAAATGTTTCCCCCAATACCCCCCACCACATAAAACAAGCTAAAGAACACTGATAACATACATTTAGCATATACTATTAAAACACAAAGAAGGAAGAGACAGACAGACTATTGGTGAGGCAGCCATTGCTGGCACCAACCGGTGGATTCAATTTTCAGTCTTTAATTTATTATGCCCAATTTTAAGACAACGGCTATGCTGATGCTGTGCTTTAGCACATTTCTCCACAGGCATAATCCTGTTGACTGTGGACACATACTATTGGCTCCTTAGCCAAGAACGTACAACAAATGTCCAAGCCGATGGTTGCTCTTGCACTGAGCAGGATTACTATTGCAGCAGCTCAACATCAATTGAGTCCAGCATTGTCTCAAGCTTAAACTGGTAGCAGCATTATCCGCATGAGCTGTTGTCTGCCTGGGTACTGCACGTGGACTGGGCTCATGGAGTCCAACTGGGCAGTGAAAGATTCCCAGCACTCAGGTTAGGAAGCCTATCTGCCAAGACTGTACCAAGTTAAGACACAAAGTGCTGGAGTAACTCAGTGAGTCAGGCAACATCTCTGGAGAAAAAAGAAAGATTACGTTTTAGGTTGGGTTGCTTCTTCAGACTCAGTCCCAACCAGAACGTCACCTATCCTTCCCCAGAGATGTTGACTAATCCACTGAGTTACTCCAGCACTTTTTTGTCTATCTTTGGTCATCTGCAGTTCCTTGTTACTACATTTTGTCTGCACCAAGTTAAACCTAATTCAAGAACAGTTGTCCTATTCGGTTAAAGGGAAAAAATGGCTGCTTGGTGAAAGGTAAATTAAGCTTTTTTTATTTCATTAGGTAAGTTTATTTTTTGTGTTTTAACATTAAGAAAAAATGTTATTATAATTATTTTTGTTTCTGTTTAATATCTGTGATTTTGAAAAATTTTATTACAATGACAGCTATGCTGGTCAGTAACCTGCAGTCAGGACTTCATAAGTTGTAATATCCATTGTATTGTTGGAGCAGTCATATGTATTTAGTTCGCCTCAAGGCTGCACTTCACCATGATAAAATACTGAGAATTAGGATCACTATAGAAAACTGAATCCAGAAGAACCTGCATATCCCAAAGGCTACAGACCAAGCACATATAAATGGGATTAGTATAGATAAGTACAACCATCAACCACTGGTTAATTGGCCAAGGGACATGATGAGCCAAGAGGCCTCGCTCTATACTGTGTGACTATGTATTCATGGTAACAAAGGTCTCTCCTATTATTTTCTCAGGGAAGATGCTTAGGAAAGAGAGTGAGTGATCCACTGTTACAGATGCAGGATCCTAATGCTGCAGGGCAAACGTTGAATGCACAAATATTGACAAATACATTGCCAATATCTTTGATTTCATGCAAAGCAAAAAGATTTAACCCCATCTGTAATGACAGAGTGCAAGATTTCAGATTATAATGCCAACTGCTCAGGATTTGCCTCCTTTGCTATTCCAGCCTTGAAGATTTAAACATGATAATCATGTTTAGTGATCAGGATTATTCAAGAGTCGTTAACTGGTTACCTTAGTCGGTCATTCACATTCAGAGGATGATAGCAGAACAAAGATTGATGATGACAGTCTTGGAATACTGATCATTTTCTTTCAAATGCACGGACAAATGCACGGACAAATGCACGGACAAATGCACGGACAAATGCACGGATAAATGCACGGACAATTGCATGGGCGGCACGATGGCGTAGCAGTAGTGCTACTATTTTACAGCGCCAATTTGAGGAATTGCACCCCATTTAAACGCTTCACACCATGATTTTCCCAGTCTATATTGGGAAAGTTAAAATCCCCTACTACAACAACATTATTTGACCTGCAGTTGTCTGCAATTTCCCAGCACATTTGTTCTTCTAATTCCCGTTGACTATTCGGCGGTCTTTTGTTCCTCAGATCCACCCATATAGCCTCACAAGACAAACCGACCATAAAGGTAAACCAGTTATAATGGGTGACTTCAATCTACATATAGATTGGGTGAATCAAATTGGCAGGGGTGCTGAGGAAGAGGATTTTCTTGGAATGTATGCGGGATAGTTTTCTGAACCAACATGTAGAAGAACCAACGAGAGAGCAGGCTATTCTAGACTGGGTATTGAGTAATGAGGAAGGGTTAGTTAGCAGTCTTGTTGTGCGTGGCCCCTTGGGCAAGAGTGACCATAATATGGTTGAGTTCTTCATTAGTAAAGTAAAGTAAGTAAAGTAAACTTTATTGTCAATTCAAATAATGCAACAAGTAGTTACACAGAGGATTGAAATTGCGTTTCCCCATACTCCAATGTGCAAGTAATATTTATAACACAGACAGACAATATACCAATAAAGATAGACAATGGACATATACATTATATAAAATATTCACAGTGTGTCAGAGTGTAGTAAAATTTTGAGGTATGTTATTAAGGTGCAATAATAAAAGGTGCAATATAGAAAAGTGCAATAACATACTGCAGACATTGAGTTAAAGTTAATTTAACAGTCAGTTGGTCTTTGTTTGTGTAATGTTCATGGAATTTTCTTGAGTGTGTTGAGTAGTCTGATGGCCTGAGGGAAAAAGCTGTTTTTGAATCTGGTGGTTTTGCTCCGCATGCTGCGGTAGCGCTTGCCGGATGGTAGGAGGGTGAACAGTTTGTGTGCTGGGTGGGTGGTGTCTTTGATGATATTGGTTGCTCTCTTGCGACAGCGAGATGGGTATAAGTCCTGGATTGTTGGTTGGGGTGATCTAGTGATCTTCTCCGCTGTCCTCACCACTCTCTGTAGGGCCTTCTGGTCAGCAGCAGAGCAACTGCCATACCAGACTGAGAGACTGCTGGTAAGAATGCTCTCAATGGCACTCCTGTAAAAAGTGGTGAGGGCAGAAGGGGGGAGGTCGGCTCTCCTCATCTGTCGAAGGAAGTGGAGGCGTTGCTGTGCTTTCTTGACTAGGGAGATGGTGTTGGTGGACCATGTCTGATCATCTGTGATGTGCACTCCCAGGAACTTGGTGCTTTTCACAGATTCCACTGCACTGCCATTTATGGTGAGTGGGGTGTGTGCTGTCTGTTTCTTCCTGAAGTCCACAGTTATTTATTTTGTTTTATTGACATTGAGTTGAAGGTTATTGATGTCACACCAGTTGATGAGTTGTTGTACCTCCTCTCTGTAGGCTGAGTCGTCATCGTGGCTGATGAGGCCCACCACTGTTGTGTCATCTGCGAACTTGATGATGTGGTTCGAATTGTGTTTGGCACAACAGTCATGTGTCATCAGCGTGAACAACAGAGGGCTCAGCACACATCCCTGTGGGACACCGGTGTTCATGATGGTGGTCTCTGATGAGTTTTTGCCAACTCTTACTGTCTGTGGTCTGTCGGTGAGGAAGTCCAGTAACCAGTTGCATAGTGGGGTGCTGATGCCTATTTCGCCGAGTTTATTCACCAGGTGTTGGGGGATGACTGTGTTGAAGGCGGAGCTGAAATCGATGAACAGCAACCGCACGTAACTGTTATTGTTTTCCAGATGAGCCAGGCTTAGGTGGAGTGCTGTTGCTATGGCATCATCAGTGGAACGGTTGGGATGGTATGCAAACTGGAATGGGTCAAGTGTAGAGGGGAGACTGGATGTTATGTGGGCCTTGACCAACCTTTCAAAGCACTTCATCATAATGGATGTGAGTTTCTATGGGCCGGTAGTCGTTCAGTATTGAGGCTGGGGATTTCTTGGGTAGCGGTATGATGGTGGTGGCTTTGAAGCATGCTGGTATGATGGCTTGGCTCAGAGAGGTGTTGTAGATGTCCGTGAGAACATCTGTGAGTTGGTCAGCACAGTCTCTGAGCACACGCCCCGGTATGTTGTCAGGACCTGCAGCTTTTCTGGGGTTCACCTTGAGTAGGGTCCTCCGCACATCAGCTGGGTCTAGGTGAAGTGTTTCATGATCTGGGCAGGGAGGGGCTTTTGTTGGTGTGGTGGTGTTGTCTTCCTCAAACCGGTTGAAGAAGGTGTTAAGTGTGTTGAGAAAGTCTGTGTTGTCCTCGCACGGTGGGGGTGTTGGCCTGTAGCCGGTGACAGACTGGATGCCTTGCCACAGGCGCTTGGGGTCCTTAGTGTCTGTGAAGTGTGCTTGAATTTTCTGTCCATAGACACGCTTGGCTGTTCTCACGTCCCGGTTCAAGTTGGCCCTAGCAGTACTAAGGGCGTCTTTGTCCCCGGACTTGAAAGCAGCATTCCGTGCTCTCAGGAACTCACATACCGCCCTGGTGAACCAGGGTTTGTTGTTGGCCCTCGTGGTGATGTTTTTGATGACGGTCACCTCTTCCATGCATTTGAATATATATCCAGTCACAGATTCAGTGTATTCCGTCAAGTTGACATGATGGTTGGTAGTGGCAGCCTCCCTAAAAATGGTCCAATCTGTGCAGTCGAAACAGTCTTTGAGAGCTGAGGTGGCTCCCTCTGGCCATGCTCTGATCTGCTTCACAGACGGCTTGTGCCTGGTCAATAGAGGTCTGTAAGCTGGAATTAGCATAACAGAGAGGTGGTCTGAGTTCCCCAGGTGGGGATGGGGAGCAGCTCTGAATGCCTGTCTGATGTTGGTGTAGACTTGGTCGAGTATGTTATTTCCCCTGGTTGCAAAGTTCACATGTTTGTAATAATGTGGTAGTACTGTCTTCAGTTTGGCCTGATTGAAATCGCCAGCGATTATGTAGACAGAGTCCGGGTTAAAGGCCTGTCGCACGAGTCTGCGGCCATTGGCGGCGAAACAGGAACTATCTACCGCTCGTGGGCCGCCAGAGACCGCGGGCTCGGTCAAATGCACAATTCCGGGGCCGTGCGGTGTTGTTCCCAACACCGCACGGTGCTAAAATAAAACCAACACTGTTCAAAAATATGTTCCTACCGCACAGCCTCCGCCAGTGATGCACGAGTGCGGCACGGTCGCAGCCACAGCCGCCGCCAGTGTGGCACGAGCGCCGTGAGTAGAACCTTCACCACCACAGCCTCCGCCAGTGAGGCACGTGTGCGGCACGGCCGCCGCCATGGCCGCCGCCACAGCGCCGCGATCAGCACTGCCGCCGCCACAGCCCCGCAGATCCGAAATGACGTCATCGCATTCGGCCCGCCCTTTTTTTAACTTACCGCAAGCTCGTGGGACCAGCCGTACTTAAATCACTCAGCCCCCGTGCAGCATCCGTGCGGCGCTCCCGTGGCATAGGCTCGGCGCTCTCGCCGTTGCCGTGCGGTCCCCTCTACCGGCGACGCCGCGCTTCACCGCCGATGACCGCAACACCGTGAGACAGAGCCTTAAGAGTTCTGCATTGAGCTGATAGACTGATACAATGTAGACAGTGCGTCCTTTGTGTTCGCACTGGGTGGAATGTACACAGCTGTGATATTGATGGCTGTGAATTCCCTTGGCATGTAGAAAGGTCGGCATTTAATTGTCAGAAATTCTATATCCTCAGAACAGTGGCTTGACACAGTTTCGGCGTTTGTACACCAGTTGTTATTGATGAAAATACATACACCACCCCCCCGAGATTTACCGCTGAGAGCATGACTCCTGTCCGCCCGGAATGATGTTAGACCGTCCAGCTGAATGGCGTTGTCCGAAACGGAGTTGTTGAGCCACGTCTCTGTGAGGATGATGGCATTGCAGTCTCTGACCTTTCTTTGTGTAGTTAAATCCAGTCTAAGGTAGTCTATTTTGTTTTCCAGCGAACGAACGTTGGATAGCAGAATAGAAGGAAGTGCAGGTCTGTAGGGGTTAGCTTTTAGCCTGGCGCTGATACCCGCTCGGCTGCCCCGCTTGCTAGGTCTAGCACACCGCTTGCGCAGCAAGCTAGGTCTCACACGCCGCGCGCACCGCCTCCAGTGTCGCCTCCAGTGTCGACCTGTGATGGGAGGGGAGTCCGCTGCCTTGCAGGCCCCTGGGTCTTGCCAGTGTAGGATGCCTAGCTCGCAGAGTGCCTCGGGTTCCAAAGCCAGTGTAACTCCAGAAAGGTTTTCGGAAAAGTCGAAGTTTCTTAGTCCAAGTAGTGTAGTTCTGTTATAGACTACTCTCGCACAAGACTGTGACGGTACAGACAACATATTAAACATAAAACGCACATTCCTATCGGGAGCTGGAGTAGCCGCTGCCGTACAGGGCGCCGCCATCTTTTTTTTTTAGGATGGAGAGTGACATTGTTAATTCAGAAACAAGGGTCTTGAACTTAAAGAAAGGTAACTTTGAGGGTATGAAACATGAATTGGCCAAGATAGACTGGCAATTGATTCTTAAAGGGTTGACGGTGGATATGCAATGGAAGGCATTTAAAGACTGCATGGATGAACTACAACAATTGTTCATCCCAGTTTGGGAAAAGAATAAATCAGGGAAGGTAGTACATCCGTGGATAACAAGGGAAATCAGGGATAGTATCAAAACAAAAGATGAAGCATATAAATTAGCCAGAAAAAGCAGCCTACCAGGGGACTGGGAGAAATAGCAAACGTAACCCCACTTTTTAAGAAGGGAGGGAGAGAGACAACGGGGAATTACAGACCAGTTAGTCTAACATCGGTAGTGGGGAAACTGCTAGAGTCAGTTATTAAAGATGGGATAGCAGCACATTTGGAAAGTGGTGAAATCATTGGACAAAGTCAGCATGGATTTACGAAAGGTAAATCATGTCTGACGAATCTTATAGAATTTTTCGAGGATGTAACTAGTAGCGTGGATAGGGGAGAACCAGTGGATGTGGTGTATCTGGACTTCCAGAAGGCTTTTGACAAGGTCCCACATAAGAGATTAGTATACAAACTTAAAGCACATGGCATTGGGGGTTCAGTATTGATGTGGATAGAGAACTGGCTGGCAAACAGGAAGCAAAGAGTAGGAGTAAACGGGTCCTTTTCACAATGGCAGGCAGTGACTAGTGGGGTACCGCAAGGCTCAGTGCTGGGACCCCAGCTATTTACAATATATATGAATGAACTGGATGAGGGAATTGAATGCAACATCTCCAAGTTTGTGGATGACACGAAGCTGGGGGGCAGTGTTAGCTGTGAGGAGGATGCTAGGAGGCTGCAAGGTAACTTGGATATTGTAAATCACATCAAACTGTATAAGATTTACACACATCTTTAATCAGCACAGTAACTGGGCAGCATTACAAAACGAGGTGTTGTTTGTCATGTACATCAATGATCTGGATGAAGGTGTGGAAAATTGGATTAGTAAGTATGCAGATGATACTAAGATAGGTGTTGTTGTGGATAATGAAGTAGATTTTCAAAGGCTACAGAGAGATTTAGGCCATTTGGAAGAGTGGGCTGAAAGATGGCAGATGGAGTTTAATGCTGACAAATGTGAGGTGCTACATCTCGGCAGGACAAATCAAAATAGGACGTACACGGTAAATGGTAGCGAATTGAGGAATGCAGTTGAACAGAGGGATCTAGGAATAACTGTGCATAGTTCCCTGAAGGTGGAATCTCATGTAGATAGGGTGGTAAAGAAAGCTTTTGGTGTGCTGGCCTTTAAAAATCAGAGCATTGAATATAGGAGTTGGGATGTAATGTTAAAATTGTACAAGGGATTGGTGAGGCCAATTCTGGAGTATGGAGTACAATTTTGGTCGCCTAATTATAGGAAGGATGTCAACAAAATAGAGAGAGTACAGAGGAGATTTACTAGAATGTTGCCTGGGTTTCAGCAACAAAGTTACATAGAAAGGTTGAACAAGTTAGGTCTTTATTCTTTGGAGCGCAGAAGGTTAAGAGGGGACTTGATAGAGGTCTTTAAAATTATGAGCGGGTTAGACAGAGTGGACGTGGATAAGCTTTTCCCATTGAGAGTAGGGAAGATTCAAACAAGGGGACATGACTTGAGAATTAAGGGACAGAAGTTTAGGGGGAACATTAGGGGGAACTTCTTTACTCAGAGAATGGTAGCTGTGTGGAATGAGCTTCCAGTGGAAGTGGTGGAGGCAGGTTCGATGTTATCCTTTAAAAATAGATTGGATGGGTATATGGACGGGAAAGGAATGGAGGGTTATGGTCTGAGTGCAGGTAGATGGGACTAGGGGGAAGTATTTATTTTTAATTTTTTTTTTTTTTTTTTTAATGTTCGGCACGGACTTGAAGGGCCGAGATGGCCTGTTTCCATGCTGTTATGGTTATATAGTTCATCCTAGCTGCTTCAACCAACGGTGCTGGGAATGGGCGTTAGTATAAATGTTATAATGGGGTGGAGTTAGTGATGCTGGCTAAGTGTGATTGATTCACATGCGTCATCAATCTACATCCTTCCCCCTAAAGATTAAATGTGGAAAGGAAGTGTATTAAACATACTCGCCATACCTGTCTGGTGGTCTACTAACACGGCCCGAGCGCGTGCGGACCCAACCATCCCCTCCCTCAACTGAAGGATTAGGTGGAGAGGCTGAAGGTGAAAATCGCACGGGAGAGGATTGTGGTGACCGAGGGGGGAAACATGCGGTGGGTGTAACCCCGTGGTTAGTGGAGACAGAGGGACGTGGGGGGGTGCAAGGCATGCGGGGACGGGCGGGAGACATTGCGAAGGCGGCTGGAACTGGAGCGGCGGAGCATAGGGATCAGCAGGCGGTGGTCGGGGCTCCTTCACAGCAAGCAGTTGTTGTCGACTTCTCCGGTAAACCGCTCCCTCACAGTTCACAAGGTACGATCGCGGCTCAACAGTTGGGCGTACAACAACGCCCAGACGAGAATGTCCAGTTGGAGTTCGTAGACAGACGACCTGGCCCGGCAGTAGAGGCTGGAGTGGTCTGCTGGAACTGTCGTATGACCGTTTCTGGATGTCGTGCTTCTCTTGGAGACGTTGCTGGATAGGGGCGGGCTTCAACACCCGAGGAACCAACTGCTGTTGTGCGATGGGGACCGGAGACCTCGTCACCCTCGACAGCAGCCGCTGTGCTGGTGACCCCAAGGTTCTGTCTCTTGCGATGTTTCTGAGATTCAGGAGATCGAGGTAGACGTCAGACTTTGAAATGCGCGCTCCCTCCAGCAAGTGCTTGGCGCTTCTGAGAGCGCGTTCAGCGAGTCCATTACTCTGTGGATACTCGGGACTGCTTGTGACGTGCTGGAAGATCCATCGGTCTGCGAACAGCTTGAACAAGTGGCTGGTGAACTGTGGACCGTTGTCGGTTCTCAGAATGACAGGAGCGCCATAGGCTGAGAAGTGTCTTTTCAGCTTCTTGATGACCATCTCAGACGTGAGGGAGGTCAGTTGGTCAAGTTCAAACCAGTTGGAAAATGAGTCGACCTGAACGAGGTAGTGCTTACCGCACCATTCGAAAATGTCCGCAGCCAGCGACGACCAAGACAGTGCTGGTGGAGGTTGTTGCAGAAGGGGTTGCCGCTGCTGATGAGGCGCAAGATTGTTGCAAGTGGGGCAGGAGGCTACGTGGTCCCGGATGTACGTGGCCATTCCGGGCCAGTAGAACAGATTCCAGGCGCGTGTGGAGTCGGCTCCTGGGTGACCGCTTCATCTTGTAGCGATGAAGGTACCATTACCTTGTGACCCTTAACGACCACACCATCCTGAACCACCAGTTCATCACGGACCAAGAAGTATGGCTGCACCTCTGTGGGCGTGTTGGATTGTTTGTCTGGCCAGCCTGTTTTGATGATGGATGAGAATGCTTGAAATGTATCATCATTAGCAGTGTGCGCGGCCTGAATGCGCAGTTGCGTGCTGGAGATTAGACCGACACCGAGAACCGTGAAATTCTCCCGTTCATGCGGGTCTTGTTCGCAAGATGCTCGAGGAGCACGAGAGAGTGTGTCAGCGACATGCATGTCCTTACCCTTTGTGTAGGTAATAGAGAAGTCGTACCGCTGCAGCTGCATCATCATGCGCTGCAAATGAGCTGGAGTGGCATGGATGGGCTTGTTCAGGATTGTCACCAGTGGTTGGTGGTCCGTCTCAACCGTGAACATGTTGCCTTAGACAAAGTCGTGGAATTTGGAGCAGGCAAAGACGACAGCCAGCAGTTCCTTTTCGATTTGCGCGTAGTGCTGCTCCGTGTCGGTCATGGTGCGAGAGGCATACGCGACAGGTAGTAGGGTGCCATCATCAGACGGTTGCAGGCAGGCTGCGCCGAGCCCGAATTTCGAGGCATCGCAGGTGATCACCACCGGACGTTTCAGGTCGAAAAAGTCAGGGTCGGTGCACTGGTCAGTTTGGATTTTATAACATCAAAGGCATCCTGATGTTGCTGGAACCATGACCATGCAGTGTCCTTTTTTGTCAGCTGCCGCAGTGTGGAGCTTAGTTCGCTGAGGTTTGGTATGAACTTTCCGAGATAGTTTACCATGCCCAGGAAACGTTGCAGGCCTTTCACGTCAGTGGGTGCAGGCATCTCTGTGATGGCAGTAGTTTTCTTCGGATCGGGTTTGAGGCCATCAGGGGTGAAGATGTGGCTGACGTAGGAGACCACTGGAACCCTGAACTTGCACTTGTCAGGATTGAGCTTGAGGTTGATCTTGACAGCACGCTCCAAGATGTGCCTGAGATTGTGGTCATGTTCTGTTGCTTCTTTACCATAGACAAGGATATCATCGACAATAATGGCACAAGGCAGATCCTCGAATAATTGCTCCATAGTTCTTTGGAAGACTTCACTGGCGGAGTTGATCCCGAATGGCATTCTCAGAACCTTATATCTGCCGAATGGGGTGGCAAATGTGGTGAGGTTTGATGACTTCTTGTCCAGCGGTATCTGCCAGAATGAGTTCTTTGCATCTAGGACAGAAAATAGGGTGGCCGTTCCGATCTTTGCCGCAACATCCTCTACTGTCTTCATGGGATGGTGTGGGCGCTTAATGGCAGTGTTCAGGTCTTTGGGATTAATGCACAGGCGGATTTCATCCTTTCCCTTCTTAACTGTGGCAATCATGGTTGAGACCCAGTCGGTGGGGTCGCTGACTGCTTCAATTACGCCTTCAGCATAGACTGAACCCTGTCAGTTATGGCAAGTGACAATCTGTGCGGGGCTCGGATTACGGGTGTCACATCAGGGTCAGTAATAATCTTGTAGGACGCAGGCAACTTGCCTAGGTTGTTGTCGAAGAGACCAGGGAATTAATTCAGTGGATCAAAAGAAACTTGCAGTTTGTGGACAGTTTTATCAAAGGAAATCAGCCCCAGTTCCTGACAGGCACGATTGCCAAGCAGTGCAACTGAATTAAAGTTGAACACATGGAATGTCAATTCCCTCGTAGTTTTCTTCAGTACACATTTCAAGTTGGTTTTGCCAAGAGGAACTAGCACCTCCACACCAAAAGCATGTAAAGTGGACACGTCCTTGACAAGTGGCTCGTTAGCTCTAATCTTGTTAAAAAGGTTGATTGACATTGTATTGACCTTCGCGCCCGTATCCAGTTTCGCGCCAAAAACAACATTGTTTACAGATATCGTCACTGTAGGATCAGAGTTCTTGGCAGCAGCATGCTGTAACGTGTAAACAGTCGGGTCGTCTTGCGAGTTAATTGGAATATATTCGGGGGCGGTTTCGAGCTGGAAATGGGGAGTCAGTATGTTGCTGTCTCGTTGCAAAAAATTGAGATTAGACTTGGGACTGGGTGCATTCTTTCCTCGGGCCCTGATTGCAGCCCGACAGAATGAGGCAAAGTGATTTAGCTTTTTGCAGTAATTACAAGCCTTCCCGAGGGCGGGGCAGGTGGATTGCCTGTTGTGTAGATAGCCGCAGTTAGGACATTTCTGTGGAGGACCGCTGAGAGCTGCCTGGCTAGCTTGGGTCATAAATCGGCTGTTATCTGTGTATGTCCGCTGCCTAGTGAGGCCCGTCAGATTGATGGTATTGCTTTCATGCGAAATCTCTATGGGATCGACAAGTTCAGCAGTTCTGCATGCGTGCACCACATCCTCTAGCGATAACTCTGGCCGTCTCAGGAGCTCTGATCTGAGCTTGTGGTCGGTGAGACCATTCACTAAAATATCCCTCGTTAACTGATCAGTCAACTGATCCAATGGCATTTCCTGAAATCGACTACGTTGGGCTAGATACATCAAAGAAGAAATAAATGAGTCAACTCGTTCCCCGGGAAGTTGACGACGAGAGAAAAACCTTGCCCTGTCCAAAATGTGATTTGAGCGCAGGTCACAGATCTGGGCCAGTTTACGCACAAAACATTAGGGTCAGTAGGAGACTCCGCCGGTGTAATTACCTGGTCATTGGCATCACGGATAGCCGGAGCATAACGGAATGTTCTGGATCGACGAAGGGCACCTGGTCCCGCAAGGTTGAGCAGGAGAGAGGCCTTGACAGCATCTGGTTCATTTCGGTGTACAATGTTCATGTAGTGCTGGTAATCAATTTCAAACGTGGCCCAGCGTTCGCTGATATCAGCATCAAAGACAAGAGGCTCAGGCTTTCGACAAGAAGTAGCCATCGTAAAGTAAAGCAAAACTCACAAAAGATAAAATAAAAACCGTTATACAAGAGGAGTGGGTAAGACCATTTCTGACTCCATGTAAATCACATCAAACTGTATAAGATTTACACACATCTTTAATCAGCACAGTAACTTGACAGCATTACAAAACGAGGTGTTGTCAGTTCATCCTAGCTGCTTCAACTAACGGTGCTGGGAATGGGCGTTAGTATAAATGTTATAATGGGGTGGAGTTAGTGATGCTGGCTAAGTGTGATTGATTCACATGCATCATCAATCTACAGATAGGTTGGGTGAGTGGGCAAATGCATGGCAGATGCAGTATAATGTGGATAAATGTGAGGTTATCCACTTTGGTGGCAAAAACAGGAAAGTAGACTATTATCTGAATGGTGGCCGATTATGAAAAGGGGAGATGCAACGAGACTTGGGTGTCATGGTACACCAGTCATTGAAAGTAGGCATGCAGGTGCAGCAGGCAGTGAAGAAAGCGAATGGTATGTTAGCATTCATAGCAAAAGGATTTGAGAATAAGAGCAGGGAGGTTCTACTGCAGTTGTACAGGGTCTTGGTGAGACCACACCTGGAGTATTGCGTACAGTTTTGGTCTCCTAATCTGAGAAAAGACATTCTAGCCATAGAGGGAATACAGCAAAGGTTCACCAGACTAATTCCTGGGATGGCAGGACTTTCATATGAAGAAAGACTGGATAGACTCGGCTGGTACTCGCTAGAATTTTGAAGATTGAGGGGGGATCTTATAGAAACTTACAAAATTCTTAAGGGGTTGGACAGGCTAGATGCAGGAAGATTATTCCCGATGTTGGGGAAGTCCAGAACAAGGGGTCACAGTTTAAGGATATGGGGGAAGTCTTTTAGGACCGAGATGAGAAAATCATTTTTTACACAGAGAGTGGTGAATCTGTGGAATTCTCTGCCACAGAGGGTAGTTGAGGCCAGTTCATTGGCTATATTTAAGAGGGAGTTAGATGTGGCCCTTGTGGCTAAAGGGATCAGGGGGTATGGAGAGAAGGCTGAGTTGGATACTGGGTTGGATGATCAGCCATGATCATATTGAATGGCGGTGCAGGGCCGAATGGCCTACTCCTGCACCTATTTTCTATGTCACCTCTTCTTCTTCTTGCGTATGGCGTGCACACCCTAAAGTTGTCAGACAACTTCTTCTATTTGATCGTATTTGATTGTGCACGCCGGGTTGATTGCATTCGTTGAAACAGGGCAGACCACGTGAAGGTTGCAATCTTCCACCCCATGTCACCTCTGATCACTGCTGTGACATCCTCCTTAATTTGTTGAATGAAATGACGTAGAAAAGTTTATTTATTTAAGTTATTTCTTGCTCCAATTGCAGAAATATATAGACACTGATTCCAAAATATGTTTCTTCACATTTGAATAAAGCCATGTTTTTGGCATAACAGACAGCAGATGGCACTACAGTGACATATAAGAATGCTTTGAGCTTTTGCACATTTAGGTAGATAAGGATTTTATTATAGAGCTGGAACTAAGTTAACTGGTCTGTCAAGAACAAGGCATTGCTATAAAGAGTCAGCTAATCAAAACTGAGATAAGAGCCTTTTTTGTCTTTTACCCCAGAGGTTTGTCACTGGGGCTATTCTAGACAAATATCAATCGAATTTTGGATATTCAAGGAATCAAAGGGCATGAGAATAGCACAGGAATGTATTAATGAAGGAAAAGGTCACGGGTGAGTTTATCGAATGGCAGAGCAGGTGTGAGTGGCTAACTGACCTACGTTTTCTTCTTGTTCTTTTGTTTATTATTTTTATTTTTTATTTTTTATTTATTAGAAGTACATTACATTACAACCACATACATTAGTACTCGTCACTTATATCTTCTTACAATTAATGTACTCCGTTTGTTTTATACACTAGTAAAAGGAAAGGATAAGATTGAAAGAAAGAAGAAAGTGAAGGAAAAAGTGAAAGTGTAGAAAGTGTGACAACAAGACAGGACGAAGACCCTATAAGAACAAAATTAAAAACAAAAGAAAAAGAGTTAAGAAATAGACCCTAGAAAAGAAGGAGAAAGAGAAAGAGGAGAAAGAGAAAAACAAATAGTTTTTATGAGCATTACGCAAATGGGACACCAACTTTCCAACTATCATCAGCCTTTACCTGACCTCAGTTTTTTTTTAAGGTACCTTTGCACCCTATATTTGTAATAATTCTATAAATGCAGACCACGTCAGATGGAAGTGATCTGGTTTACCTGCTAGGAGGAGTCTTATCTCTTCTAGGTGTAAGGTTTCGAACATATTTGAAATCCACATGTTTATAGTTCTTAACTGCCATTGGTTTCTATAGGGCATGCAATGTTTTGTTAAAATAATAAATCTGGGATGCACCCGAACTTCAAATCCACTGGATCGGAAATGTTTCAATATGATCATGGCTGATCATCCACAATCAGTACCCCGTTCCTGACCTCTCCCCATATCCCCTGACTCCGCTATCTTTAAGAGCCCTATCTAGCTCTCTCTTGAAAGTATCCAGAGAACCGGTCTCCACCATCCTCTGAGGCAGAGAATTCCACAGACTCACAACTCTCTGTGTGAAAAAGTGTTTCCTCATCTCCGTTCTAAATGGCTTACCCCGTATTCTTAAACTGTGGCCCCTGGTACTGGGCTCCCCCAACATCGGTATCGGTAACATGTATCCTGCCTCTAGCGTGTCCAAAACATAATAATCTTATATGTTTCAATAAGATCACATCTCATCCTTCTAAATTCCAGAGTATACAAGCCCAGCCACTCGATTCTCTCAGCATATGACAGTCCTGCCATTCCGGAAATTAACCTTGTGAACCTACGCTGCACTCCCTCAAAAGCAAGAATGTCCTTCCTCAAATTTGGAGACCAAAACTGCACACAACACTCCAGGTGTGGTCTCACAAGGGCCCTGTAGAACTGCAGAAGGACCTCTATGCTCCTATACTCAACTCCTCTTGTTATAAAGGCCAACATGCCATTCGCTTTCTTCACTGCCTGCTGTACCTGCATGCTTACTTTCATTGACTGATGAACAAGGACCCCCAGATCCCGTTGTACTTCCCCTCTTCCCAACGACACCATTTAGATAATAATCTGCGTACCTGTTTTTGCTACCAAAGTGGATAACCTTACATTTATCCACATTAAACTGCATCTGCCATGCATCTGCCCACTCACTCAACCTGTCCAAGTCACTCTGCATTCTCATAGCATCCTCCTCACAGTTCACACTGCCACTCAGCTTTGTGTCATCTGCAAATTTGCCAATGTTACTTGTAATCCCTTCATCTAAATCATTAATATATATTGTAAATTGCTGCGGTCCCAGCACCGAGCCTTGCGGTACCCCATTAGTCACTGCCTTCCATTCTGAAAGGGACCCGTTAATTCCTACTCTTTGTTTCTTGTCTGCCAACCAAATTTCTATCCATGCCAGCACTCTACCCACAATATCATGTGCCCTAATTTCACCTATTAATCTCCTATGTGGGAACTTATCAAATGCTTTCTGAAAGTCCAGGTGCACTACATCCACTGGCTCTCCCTTGTTCATTTTCCTAGTTACATCCTCAAAAGATTCCAGAAGATTAGTCAAGCATGATTTCCCCTTCATAAATCCATGCTGACTCGGACCGATCCCGTTACTGCTATCCAAATGTGTCGCTATTTCATATTTTATGATTGACTCCAGCATCTTCCCCACCACTGATGTCAGGCTAACTGGTCTATAATTCCCTGTTTTCTCTCTCCCACCTTTCTTAAAAAGTGGGATAAAATTAGCTTCCTTCCAATCCACAGCTTTGGGATCTCTCTACCAAATGCTTTAAAAAAAAATTGACCCCATCTAAGCCCATTGCACTCACGCAATCCCAGTCAAGTTAAACCCTCCAATACTACAACCCTATTGTTGTTGCATCCTCCTGTACTTTGCCTACATATCTGCTCTTAGAATTCCCGTGATTACAAGATAACCAATCCACACCATTGGAATAGGTATGTAACTTACTAACTTGGTGCTTCTGAAAGAAAGTCATGCAGGAGTTATTTTAAGTAACTGCAATGCTTGATTTCACGACTATTAATTTAAACAGATAGTAAATCCATGTGATACTGGCCTCAAAAGGTTTGACGTGCCCCAGCACCTGGCGAGTCCCTTAGTAAATTATCCACAGCTCTAACATAAATTATTAATCAGAAATTGATTTTGCTAAATTGTGGTCGAATCCTCTCCCAACACAGGCTAAAATAAATAGATTAATTATGGCTTTTTTGAGGTTTTCAACTTACAATACTGGCTCTTGAAAGTGTGCCTACATTGTAAAATAAAATCATACATGTAGACTTGAAGTGTTTGCATCATTTAAGTTTATTATTTTGCCATTCACCCCATTCTTTACTATCTATTGAATGCCTGTTTAAAAATATATTGTTGATGGTAATACTCATTTAGTTCTATCCTGTGAAGATTAAAATGTGTGAATGAAAGTAAAGTTATTATAATACATTATGTCAAAAATGAAATGTTAAAAGCAGAGAGATGTTCAGGATAACACAGGGCATAGAGACACAAGGAACTGCATACGCTGGAATCTTGCGTAAAACAAGACTTTAAAAAGGCTGGGAATATATGCATATGGATTTTGACACCAGAAAGCACAGAAAATAAAAGTCATAGATATCTTCCAAACCTCCAATCATTACTTCAAAGTTGAGAAATTGCCAGGCTTAAACATCTTTCTTCTTTCAGATAACTTCAGATATATTTCTTTTAACTGGACAATAATTTAAATGAGTTATCTTGAAGGAAATGCATTACAAATATACCATGTGCAAGAGTGTACTAAGTTTGAACATCATTTGGCCAATATGCCACTAATGTTTACATCAATAACAATTGGCTTTCATTGTGCAATTTTCAAAGGGCATTTTACACCAAATCTCTTAAGATGATACTTGGACAGATGGTCAAAGACTGTCAAAAAGATAAATGTTAGTAATACTGTTGGAGGAAAAAAAACTTTGAGATGGAGTAGTTTGGGGAAGGGAATCCTGCAGTGGTGGCTTTGACGGGTACAAGGTGGCATCAATGGTGGTGTGATTAAAATTAGGGATTTGCATGAGACCAGAGCTGGAGGAATGCATTACGTTGGGTTGTAAAATTTTAAAAAAGAGAAAATTAGATAGGAAGGTTAGGGGGAAGGGAAGGGTGAAATGGATGGATTCTCACTGGATTTTACATAACCTTTATTGCTCTTCAACTTTAAAAATAGTTCAGAAAATAGGAAAAGCTGGAAACTCAAAAAGTGCGCAAAAAGGGGTATGAAAACAGAAATAACATTTTAGGTTTAGAAAAATAAAATTTCTGACCCATTGTCAGAACTGAAGAAGAAAGATAGCACTGAGGTTGTTGGAGAGATGTTGACAACAAAAATAATATTTCTGGCAGAGTGGGGCTCTTGTTGCCATGGTTATTAATTGTTGATGAAGCCATCTGTTTAATTAGTTAATGAAGCAGTTAAAGAGAGAAAACAATGGTGTGAAATGCAGACTGGAGATGTTAGAGAAGGCCTGCAAAGAGATTCCACCACCAGACTTACATTCCTCTCCCCTTTCAGCATTCTGAAGGGATCATTCTTTTCATCACATGTGTAGGAAAGATTTAAACCTGCTGGTTTAAAACCTTCGATTTAAACCAGCAGGTGCTGGTTTAAATCGAAGGTAGACACAAAATGCTGGAGTAACTCAGCGGGTCAAGCAGCATCTCTGGAGAGAAGGAATGGGTGACGTTTCGGGCCGAGACCCTTCTTCAGACATGTCAGGGGAGGGGGCGGGACAAAGATAGAATGCAGTCAGAGACAGTAAGACGAGTGGGAGAACTGGGAAGGTGGTGGGGATGGAGAGAGAAAGCAAGGGTTATCTGAAGTTAGAGAAGTCAATATTCATACCGCTGGGGTGTAAGCTACCCAAGCAAAATATGAGGCGCTGTTCCTCCAATTTGTACTGGGCCTCACTCTGACAATGGAGGAGGCCTAGGACAGAAAGGTCAGATTGGGAATGGGAGGGGGTTGAAGTGCTGAGCCACCGGGAGATCAGGTAGGTTAAGACGGACTGAGGGGAGGTGTTCAGCGAAATGATCACCGAGCCTGCGCTTGGTCTCGCCGATGATACCTAGATACAGTAGATGAGGTTGGAGGAGGTGCAAGTGAACCTCTGCCTCACCTGGAAAGACTGGAAATTCTTTTCATGCCAACCTGGTCCACTCTTTCACATTGATCAACTATCAACTGGCACATTCTCATGCAATTATAGGTGATGCAGCACCCTGTCCTTTCACCTCTCTTTCCTGCCCATCAGGGACACAAACAGTACTTTCAAATTGAAGTCCCCTGATTTATTTGCACGTCCTCCGATCTAATGTACTGTATTTGGTGCTCATGAGGTGGTTTTATTTACATTGGAAATCTAAATGCAATTGGACCATCTCTGACACCTCCCTCCCCTTTCTTGATCTCACTGTCTCCATCACAGGAGAAAGACTATCAACTGACATCTATTATAAACCTACTGACTCCCACACCATCTAGACTGCACTTCTTCCCTCCCTGCTTCCTGCAAATACTCTATCCCCTAAACCCAGCATCGCATCTACGCCCAAGATGAGGTGTGCCATACCAAGACATCTGAGATGTCCTCATTCTTTAGGGAACGAGGGTTACCCTCTTCCATCATAGATGAGGCCCTCACACATGTCTCCTAGGTGCCCCACAGCTACGCTCTTGCTCCCCCTCCCCTCCAGTCGCAACAGGGACAGAGTTCCCTGAGTCCTTACCTTTCACCCCCATCAGCCGTCACATACAACACTTTATCCTCCGACATTTTTGCCACCTCCAACGGGTTCTCACCACTCGTCATATCTTCTCATCTCCACACCTTTCCACCTTCCGCAGAGAGTGTTCCCTCCGCAACTCCCTTGTTAACTCATCCCTTCCCACCCAAACCACTCTCTCCCCAGATACATCCCCTGCAACCGCAGGAAATGCAACACCTGTCCCAATATTTCCTCGCTCGGCTATGTCCAGGGAACCCGAGAGTCCATTCAGGTTTGGCAGAGGTTCACATGCACCTCCTCCAACCTCATCTACTGTATCCGTTGTTCAAGGTGTGGACACTTATACATCGGCAAGAACAAACATAGACTGGGCGATCATTTCGCTGAACACCTTTACTCAGTCCACCTGGGCCTACCTGATCTCCTGGTTGCCAAACACTTTAATTCCCCTTCCCATTCCCAAACTGATCTTTCTGTCCGGGGCCTCCTCCATTGTTAGAGTGAGGCCAAATGCAAATTGGAGGAACAGCATCTCATATTTTGCTTGCGCAGCTTGCAACCCAGCAGTATGAATATTGATTTCTCCAAGTAACCCTTGCATCCCCTCTCATTAGGTCCCTCCCCCACCCTAGTTGTTGTATTAGTTTCAATGTTGTCGTGGTGAGTTTCATTGTCTGTAACTCATTTTCACCTCGCCCACAGCTAACAATGGCCTGCTTCCTTTATCATTGTAACTTTTTTGCATATCTTTCATTAATTTGTTCTATATCTCTCTATATCACTGTCTATATATCTTTCCGTTTCCGTTTTCCCAGACTCTCAGTCTAAAGAAGGGTCTCGACCCGAAACATCACCTATTCCTTTTCTCCAGTGATGCTGTCTGACCCGCTGAGTTACTCCAGCTTTCTGTGTCTATCTGCAGATTGAATAACTGTCCAATGAAACAGGGATGCCCCTGAGCTTCCAGTCGTCTGTCACTTTGAATATCCATCCCATCCATTGAGACTAATCGATCGAAAGGCTTCCGACAATATCCAGCTCAGGTTGAATGTCAGCACCTAAGCTTCCATCTGGGCTCAATGCTGCCTTTGTGACTTGATATCCATGATCCGGAGGAAGTGAGGATTTTAAGGAGAGGTTGTTCAATGTCAGAACAAGCTCAGCCAAGTTAGTGAATGTGTTGGTGGACGGGAATTGTTGGGCTTCTGTGCATGGAAAAGGTGGAGGGCAATCCAATCCTGATATAGGATAGAGGTGCAAGGAGATTGTACGTACATAATAAAAATGAGTCTGTTGGGACCAGAGAATCTGAATGGTCATCACGGCAGAAGGCATCAGAGGTTTTATGTATATAAGTGGGAAAGGACAGGACTAGAGAAGAAAGGATAGAGTGAAGGTAGGAAGAATATGTATGATAGAACAATAGCAGGTTCAAACAATGGGTCAGCCAGGGCCATCCTGCTTGTGGAAGTTGGCTGTGTAGCTGGGGCACTTTAAGGCAGGAAACTGTGGAAGGAAAATCACCCGAGAAATTAAGGTCCATGGCCTTGCGTTCAATTGTTGGGACATGATCCAAAAGGATGTATGAGGAGGTGTTTGACCGCTGCAAGATGGAACTTTGTTTGCTACAACAGCAGCACCCTTGTTAGTGGGGTTGATGATATTGAGATTAATTGTTCATAAGTGCAGTGGCGCAACTTTAGAAGGTGATAGGTTTGAGCACGAGAGGAGAGTGGAAAAGTCAAGAAAGTCAATGATGCATTGGCAGTTAACAATGCACAAATCTAGAGAAGATAATTGCCGTCCTGGTGGACATAAGGGGAGAGGTGTCCTGGTAGACATAAGGAGATTGAGCTGAAGCCTTTGAGCACTGATCGTTTTGGATGAGAGATGAGTAGATTTGAAGGGATGGTGAACATATGGCAAAAGATGGATCTGGGGCTGGAAGAATATGGCCTGATGAAAGTAAAGGGGGAGTAAGGTCCAAAGGGTTATGTAAAAGCTGTTGGACGTTACAATCTTTGGCATCTGAGAGGTTTATTACAACACCAAATGTAGTGAAGAATAAAATGGAGCTATGGACCACCACAGATTTGAGATTGAGTGAATGTGTGTTGTTGCAGAGAGGTCAAGAACTCGTGATGACACATGACATTAAATGTGGATCTGTAAATGTGAAGAGAATAGTACCTCGAGCGACGAAGGTTGTGATCAGGGGTGGCTGGGTCTGAATTGCGAAGGATAGAATTTCTGTGGGAATCCGTGTGGAATCCAAGGAAAGAGATATGGCTGTGGAGGTAGGTTTTGACCCAAATGGAAAGGGACACCATAGATGATGACCAGAGACATGTACTGAGGAAAAGCACATGACTCTGATATCAAACATAAAGCCTTCGTCACACAGAAAGTTATGGGCCTCTTTTTCTTCAAGAGGTCTTCATTCTAGTATTCTGCTTATTTGGAGATAAATGCAGATTGGATGTTGACTATGTGTAACATCTGAGCTCAGTTTACAGTAGTGATCCTGAGCTTCCCCTTGCTTGTCCTTTTAATTCTACTTCCAACTCCCATTCTAACCTATCATTCCATGGCCTTCTGTACTATCACAGTGAGGCCCAACAACACTTCATCTTCCATTCCAGGCACATTGTAGTCATCTGGTCTCAATATTGAATTCTACAACTTTAGATAACTTGATATTACGATCTGCATCAGTCATCCACCTGTAATATTTGTCCAGCTTGTATTTTGTCCCCCTTTTTCTCAGGAAGTGCTGGACAGACCCAACCTGACCTTCAGGGCGTGTCCTCCTGCTCTGCATTTCACAATTCCCAAATTATTTTGTCTGTTCTCACTCTCTTACTGTGTCCATTCATTTACTGACCAGATAACCTTGTTAACAGCATTTCCCCTGGAGAGCCCAATTTCCCCAGATCAGAGACATCCCCACCTCCGTCTTTCTTGTAGTTTTACAAGCTGCTTCTGTCTGTTCAGTTCTGATAAATACTCCATTTCTGTTCCCAATAAATGCAGCCCGAATGGCTTACCATTATTTTCTGTTTCCATTTCAATTCTATACCAGCGCAGTAAAGGAGATTCAGTATAGCCATAGCTCATCACGTTTTATTTTAATAGGGTTTTCCATAGAAATATTTCTCCACATTAATTCATATGCGTC
This sequence comes from Malacoraja senta, assembly GCA_038087875.1. NCBI lineage: Eukaryota > Metazoa > Chordata > Chondrichthyes > Rajiformes > Rajidae > Malacoraja > Malacoraja senta. Next base: position 334,991,788 of record CM075977.1, read on the forward strand.
TACAAGTGCCACAATTGACAATAGAAATTGTGATTTGAATTGTAATGAAGCCTTTTAGACCTTGTTAACTGTCCTAATAGGTGGATTATCTAGAAAGTACTTTTGATGATAAATTACAGGAAATATGTTTAGATAGAGCAGAGTCATAGTGTACTACAGTGTGGAAACAGGCCCTTCGGCCCAACTCGCCCACACCGGACAACAATGTCCCAGCTACCCTAGTCCCACTTGCCTGCGCTTGGTCCATAACCCTCCAAACGGCACACAGTATTGGGGGTTCAGTATTGATGTGGATAGAGAAGTGGCTGGCAGACAGGAAGCAAAGAGTTGGAGTAAACGGGTCCTTTTCAGAATGACAGGCAGTGACTAGTGGGGTACCGCAAGGCTCAGTGCTGGGACCCCAGCTATTTACAATATATATTAATGATTTGGACGAGGGAATTGATTGCAACATCTCCAAGTTTGCGGATGACACGAAGCTGGGGGCAGTGTTAGCTGTGAGGAGGGTGCTAGGAGGCTGCAAGATGACTTGGATAGGTTGGGTGAGTGTGCAAATGCATGGCAGATGCAGTATAATGTGGATAAATATGAGGTTATCCACTTTGGTGCCAAAAACAGGAAAGTAAACTATTACGTGAATGGTGGCCGATTAGGAAAAGTTGAGATGCAAAGTGACCTGGGTGTCATGGTACACCAGTCATTGAAAGTAGGCATGCAGGTGCAGCAGGCAGTGAAGAAAGCGAATGGTATGTTAGCATTCATAGCAAAAGGATTTGAGTATAGGAGCAGGGAGGTTCTACTGCAGTTGTACAGGGTCTTGGTGAGACCACACCTGGAGTATTGCGTACAGTTTTGGTCTCCTAATCTGAGGAAGGACATTCTTGCCATAGAGGGAGTACAGGGAAGGTTCACCAGACTGATTCCTGGGATGTCAGGAATTTCATATGAAGAAAGACTGGATAGACTCGGCTTGTACTCGCTAGAATTTAGAAGATTGAGGGGGGATCTTATAGAAACTTACAAAATTCTTAAGGGGTTGGACAGGCTAGATGCAGGAAGATTGTTCCCGATGTTGGGGAAGTCCAGAACAAGGGGTCACAGTTTAAGGATAAAGGGGAAATCTTTTAGGACTGAGATGAGAAAAACATTTTTTACACAGAGAGTGGTGAATCTCTGGAATTCTCTGCCACAGAATGTAGTTGAGGCCAGTTCATTGGCTATATTTAAGAGGGAGTTAGATGTGGCCCTTGTGGCTAAAGGGATCAGGGGGTATGGAGAGAAAGCAGGTATGGGATACTGAGTTGGATGATCAGCCATGATCATATTGAATGGCGGTGCAGGCTCGAAGGGCCGAATGGCCTACTCCTGCACCTATTTTCTATGTTTCTATGTTTCTAAACCTGTCCTATCTATGTACCTGTCCAACTGTTTCTTAAACGATGGGATAGTCCCAGTCTCAACTACCTCCTCTGGCAGCTTGTTCCATACACCCACCACCACCTTTGTTCCATACACACACCACCCTCCTATTAAATCTTTTCCCCTTCACCTTGAACCTATGTCCTCGTCATCGATTCCCCTACTCTGGGTAAAAGACTCTGTGCATCTACCCGATTTATTCCTCTCATGATTTTGTACACCTCTATACCTATGCCCCATGGAATAGAGACCCAGCCTACTCAACCTCTCCCTATAGCTCACACCCTCTAGTCCTGACAACATCCTCATAAATCTTTTCTGAACCCTTTCAAGATTGACAATATCTTTCCTATAACATGGTGCCCAGAACTGAACACAATATTCTAAACGCGGTCTCACCAACATATTATACAACTGCAACATGACCTCCCAACTTCTATACTCAATACTCTGACTGGTGAACGCCAGTGCCAAAAGCCTTTTTGACCACCTTATCTACCTGCGACTCGACCTTCATGGAACCATGCACTTGTACTCCTAGATCCCTCTGCTCTAAAACACTACACAGAGGCCTACCATTTACTGTGTAGGTCCTGCCCTTGTTTGATGTCCCAAAATGCAACACCTCACACTTCTCTGTATTATATTCCATCAACCGTTCCTCCACCCACCCGGCCAATCGATCCAGATCCTGCTGCAATCGTTCACAACCATCTTCACTATCTGCAAAACCACTAACATTTGTACCATCAGCAAACTTGCTAATCTTGCCCTGTATGTTCTAATCCAAGTCATTGATGTAGATGACAAACAGTAATGGGCCCAGCACCAAATGCTGTGGCACATCACTAGTCACAGGCCTCCATTCTGAGAAGCAACCTTCTACCATCACCCTCTGCTTCCTTCCATGGACCCAATTTGCTATCCATTCAGCTATCTCTCATTGGATCCCATGAGATCTAACCTTCCAGAGCAGCCTACCATGCGGCACCTGTCGAACGCCTTACTAAAGTCCATGTACACGACATCTACAGCTCTGCCTTCATCAACCTTTTTGCTCACGTCTTCAAAAAATGTAAATCAGATTTGTGAGACATGACCTCCCATGTACAAAACTATGCTGACTCCCTAATCAGCCCTTGCCCATCCAAATGCCTGTATATCCTATCCCTCAGAATACTCTACAGTAACTTACCAACTACAGATGTTGAGCTCACCGGCGTATAATTCCAAGCATTTTCCCTGCAGTCATCCTTGAAAAGAGGCACAACATTTGCCACCCTCCAATCCTCTGGCACCTCTCCTGTATTTAAGGACGACTCATAAAATTCAACCAGGGCTCCCGCAATTTCCTCTCTAGTTTCCCGCAATGTCCTCGGATATATCGGATCAGGCCCCGGAGATTTGTCTACCTTCAAACACGATAGTACCTTCAGTACTTCCTCGACGGTAACCCTGACTGCTCTCATGACACTTCCATTGACCATGAGAGTAGTTTGTGATTAGAAAAATTATTCAACAGCACTTCACTTGTATAGAAACATAGAAACATAGAAATTAGGTGCAGGAGTAGGCCATTCGGCCCTTCGAGCCTGCACCGCCATTCAATATGATCATGGCTGATCATCCAACTCAGTATCCTGTACCTGCCTTCTCTCCATACCCTCTGATCCCTTTAGCCACAAGGGCCACATCTAACTCCCTCTTAAATATAGCCAATGAACTGGCCTCGACTACCCTCTGTGGCAGAGAGTTCCAGAGATTCACCACTCTGTGTGAAAAAAGTTCTTCTCATCTCGGTTTTAAAGGATTTTCCCCTTATCCTTAAGGTGTGACCCCTTGTCCTGGACTTCCACAACATCGGGAGCAATCTTCCTGCATCTAGCCTGTCCAACCCCTTAAGAATTTTGTAAGTTTCTATAAGATCCCCTCTCAATCTCCTAAATTCTAGAGAGTATAAACCAAGTCTATCCAGTCTTTCTTCATAAGACAGTCCTGACATCCCAGGAATCAGTCTGGTGAACCTTCTCTGCACTCCCTCTATGGCAATAATGTCCTTCCTCAGATTTGGAGACCAAAACTGTACGCAATACTCCAGGTGTGGTCTCACCAAGACCCTGTACAACTGCAGTAGAACCTCCCTGCTCCTATACTCAAATCCTTTTGCTATGAAAGCTAACATACCATTCGCTTTCTTCACTGCCTGCTGCACCTGCATGCCTACTTTCAACGACTGGTGTACCATGACACCCAGGTCTCGCTGCATCTCCCCTTTTCCTAGTCGGCCACCATTTAGATAATAGTCTGCTTTCCTGTTTTTGCCACCAAAATGGATAACCTCACATTTATCCACATTATACTGCATCTGCCAAACATTTGCCCACTCACCCAGCCTATCCAAGTCATCCTCCTCACAGCTAACACTGCCCCCCAGCTTAGTGTCATCCGCAAACTTGGAGATATTGCCTTCAATTCCCTCATCCAGTTCATTAATATATATTGTAAATAGCTGGGGTCCCAGCACTGAGCCTTGCGGTACCCCACTAGTCACTGCCTGCCATTGTGAAAAGGACCCGTTTACTCCTACTCTTTGCTTCCTGTTTGCCAGCCAGTTCTCTATGCACATCAATACTGAACCCCCAATGCCATGTGCTTTAAGTTTTTATACTAATCTCTTATGTGGGACCTTGTCAAAAGCCTTCTGGAAGTCCAGATACACCACATCCACTGGTTCTCCCCTATCCACGCTACTAGTTACATCCTCGAAAAATTCTATAAGATTCGTCAGACATGATTTACCTTTCGTAAATCCATGCTGACTTTGTCCAATGATTTCACCACTTTCCAAATGTGCTGCTATCCCATCTTTAATAACTGACTCTAGCAGTTTCCCCACTACCGATGTTAGATTAACTGGTCTGTAATTCCCCGTTTTCTCTCTCCCTCCCTTCTGAAAAAGTGGGGTTACGTTTGCTACCCGCCAATCCTCAGGAACTACTCCAGAATCTAAAGAGTTTTGAAAGATTATTACTAATGCATCCACTATTTCTGGAGCTACTTCCTTAAGTACTCTGGGATGCAGCCTATCTGGCCCTGGGGATTTATTGGCCTTTAATCCATTCAATTTACCCAAAACCACTTCCCGACTAACCTGGATTTCACTCAATTCCTCCAACTCCTTTGACCCGCGGTCCCCTGCTATTTCCGGCAGATTATTTATGTCTTCCTTAGTGAAGACGGAACCAAAGTAGTTATTCAATTGGTCCGCCATATCCTTGTTCCCCATGATCAACTCACCTGTTTCTGACAGCAAGGTACCTACATTTGTTTTAACTAATCTCTTTCTTTTTACATATCTATAAAAACTTTTGCAGTCAGTTTTTATGTTCCCTGCCAGTTTTCTTTCATAATCTATTTTTCCTTTCCTAATTAAGCCCTTTGTCCTCCTCTGCTGGTCTCTGAATTTCTCCCAGTCCTCCGGTATGCTGCTTTTTCTGGCTAATTTGTATGCATCATCCTTCGCTTTGATACCATCCCTGATTTCCCTTGTTATCCACGGATGCACTACCTTCCCTGATTTATTCTTTTGCCAAACTGGGTGAACAATTTTTGTAGTTCATCCATGCAGTCTTTAAATGTCTTCCATTGCATGTCCACCGTCAACCCTTTTAGAATTAATTGCCAGTCAATCTTGGCCAATTCACGTCTCATACCCTCAAAGTTACCTTTCTTTAAGTTCAGAACCATTGTTTCTGAATTAACAATGTCACTCTCCATCCTAATGAAGAACTCAACCATATTATGGTCACTCTTGCCCAAGGGGGCACGTACAAGAAGACTGCTAACTAACCCTTCCTCATTACTCAATACCCAGTCTAAAATAGCCTGCTCTCTCGTTGGTTCCTCTACATGTTGATTTAGATAACTATCCCGCATACATTCCAAGAAATTCTCTTCCTCAGCACCCCTGCCAATTTGATTCACCCAATCTATATGTAGATTGTAGTCACCCATTATAACTGTTTTGCCTTTGTCGCACGCATTTCTAATTTCCTGTTTGATACCATCTCCAACTTCACTACTACTGTTAGGTGGCCTGTACACAACACCCACCAGCGTTTTCTGCCCCTTAGTGTTTCGCAGCTCTACCCATACCGATTCCACATCCTCGAACCTAATGTCCTTCCTTTCCATTGCGTTAATCTCCTCTCTAATCAGCAACGCTACCCCACCTCCTTTTCCTTTCTCTCTATCCCTCCTGAATATTGAATATCCCTGGATGTTCAGCTCCCAGCATTGGTCACCCTGGAGCCATGTCTCCGTGATCCCAACTATATCATAGTCATTAATAGCTATCTGCACATTCAACTCATCCACCTTATTACGAATGCTCCTTGCATTGAGACACAAAGCCTTCAGGCTTGTTTTTACAACACTCTTACCCCTTATACAATTAGGTTGAAAAGTGGCCCTTTTTGATTTTTGCCCTGGTTTTGTCTGTCTTCCACTTTTACTTTTCACCTTGCTACCTATTGCTTCTACCCTCATTTTACACTCCTCTGTCTCTACGCTCACACATTTAAGAAACCCTTTCCCTTTAACTCCATCATCCACTATCCCATTCGACACCCCACCCCCCTTATTCAGTTTAAAACCACCCGTGTAGCAGTGGCAAACCTGCCTGCCAGAATGCTGGTCCCACACCTGTTAAGATGCAATCCGTCCCTTTTGTACAGTTCCCCCTTACCCCAAAACAGATCCCAGTGATCTAAGAATCTAAATCCCTGCCCCGTGCACCAGTTCCTGAGCCACACGTTCAGGTCCCGTATCTCCCTGTTCCTGCTCTCGCCAGCACGAGGAACTGGAAGCAAACCGGAGATAACAACCCTGGAGGTCCTGCTTTTCAGCATTTTTCCGAGCTCTCTAAAGTCACGCTGCAGAATATTCATCCCCTTCTTTCCGACATCGTTTGTGCCGACATGCACTACCACTTCCGGATGTTCACCTTCGCCCTTGAGGATTTTCTGCACTCTGTCCGTGACATCCTGGATCCTGGCACCATCCTAGCATCCCGTCTGTATGCTTTGTATCAAAGTGCTTTTGAATAATGTAATTGATAATGTAATTGATAATGAAAGGACATTCTAATAAAGGTATAACTTTTCTCAATAGACTTAACAATTAACATTTCAATCCATTCCACGTTCATTAATACAGCACTTTTTCTTTAGGTCTTGCGAATTATGTTGTATCAAGAGTCAGATTATTTTCTGAAACATTGTACATAAAATCTTTTGTGAAAAAGATATCACTAAATGCCCAGGAACTATTGTCCATTTGTTACAGAAAAAGTAATCTACATTTATGTTCAGCTTGTCAAAGGATTAATAGGACACTGTAAACTTGCAATCATAGAGTCAGCATCACATCTTTTACTGGGTTTTGAAACTATATTTTATTCTAGAAAGAAAATGTGAATTTTACTTTATAAACAGGTTCCATGTTAAAGTACAATAGAAGAGTGTGTCATAATCTAATGAAAACTATTTTAAATGATGCATTACATTAAGAAGTGTTCCTTTGATTTCTATTATTCTCCTTCACATGATATTGCATTGGGGAAATTACTTCCTATTAAAAGAATTGAATGAACAGAAAACAATTTAAATTGCTCCACCGAGTGCAGAATTGATGTGAACGTTGGAATGGAAATCGGTAGTGTCCGGTCCATTAACATTTTCAGCTCTGACATTATTTCTGCTAGTTATGGTAAATCATCAATGGCCATATGACCAATTGAAAATGAAATATATATCCGAATGAAAAGTGCTACAAATATATCAGTATATTATTTAAATATTAGCTCTCCACATCAGAGACCCATTGAGTTGTACAACATGGAAAAGGATCCTTCAGCCCATCTCATCCATGCTAACCTTGTTCCCCATCTGCACTCCTTCCTCTTGCACACATTATGACCTGTGTTATAGCAGAAGTGCTTGTATCTATATACGATTGAGAATATGTAGAATTGGGAATACTTTAGGACTAAGGTTTAAGCATTCTGAGATAAGTTTTAATTTTATTATTTTTACATCATTTAGTTAAGTTTCATTATCCTTGCTGTGACATTTTTCCTGGAAAACATGTGATGTTTATGTGCTGTTTAATGCTATTGTAATTGGCTAGGATGTATTATGCTGTGTATGATTGTTGTAGTGGCCATTTGGCTTGTTTTGCATGTCATTGATGATGTCATGTGCCTTTAAATTTTAGACTGCCCGTTATATTGTGGGTGGGATTTATGACATATTTTTGGGCGTGTTTTGGGCTATGTATCCTGTGCAAAAGCTTAGTTGTTAGTTTAGTTTGGAACGAGCATGGAGAAGGTTTACCCTTTACCATGAGAAGTGTAATGGAGACACGAGGAGTTTTCTAATGTTTAAAGCGATAAGCTGGAGTTCGATGAAGATTATAGTAACGAGTGGGAAGAAGTTTGGATGTACCTTATTGTTTTCATCAACAATAAAGAATTTATTAATCAAAAGACTGTGTTTTGGAAGACTTATCTGTGAAGAAGCTCTGAAGGTCTCTGATGGTGAGCTCGCATGCGTGTAGAAGACATTTCCCTTAACCATGCTGTCCATTTAGCCGCTAGAGGGGTAATTTCTCAAACGATATAAAAATCGGCCGCTACAATTGTAATTGGGTAGAAAGATTGTCCCCACCTATATAACCATGTGATACTGTAGTTATTGGTCTAGAATCACCACCCTTTGTAAATTACCTCCCACTGTATCAACCATATATATATATGCTAATTCCTTTGTTTGAGCACATGTGTTTCTCCGTGATTCACTGGGAGACCTTCCCAGGGCCATTCAGAGAAACCTAGTCACCATTGTGAAATAAAGGATGATTTAAAGTATTCTAGTCGGTGTTTTCACTGAACGGACTAAGGGATATAAATACCAGAATTATCAAGATCACTCCTCAGCCTCCAATGCTTGAGAGAAAAAAGTGGCAGCCTATCTTTATAACTCAAGCCCTTCTTTCCTGGTAACATAATTGTGAGTTTTTTGCATTGTTGTCAGAAATCTGGTAGTATAAGTGCAACTCATTGGCTATTTCAGCACTCTTTCCTCCTGATGTCTTTCCACCTGTTCAATGAAATGTACAGATTACAGCCAGAATCTGCACAATGTTGGTCAGTGGGGGAATGTTTGGGGTGTGACCTCTGCAGTCATTAGAAATGCAGCTGATGCCCAGGTAAACATTGAAAGTTAAAAGGTGAATTGCATCCTAAAATGTCTTGGCCAATGTCCCGATAGGTGTGGGTTTCATCATTAGCACATGTACAATTGAATATTGCAAATGGATGCTAATAAATGCCTGATAAGATCAATACACTCATTCTTTTTGGCATTCCAACCAGGTACTGGGAGCTAAGCTGGTGTTTAGCAAAATATATTTATGCTTTCCTACATTTCTCCTAAGTGTTCACTGGAGCTCTTGGTATCTCAGCCCCCTCTGCTGAAGAATAGTTTTCTCTCTAATACTTTTATAGATTTGCCGACACCTTCAGAACTATACCAGAAAACAGTCAGAGATACACTGTAGATTTGGGGATGGTGTTGTGACTGTGAATGAGCAAAGACTTTAAAGGTGGTAATCTCAGGATTGTTACGAGTGTCTAATGCTAACAAGTGTAGAAGAGCAGAGCAACTGGTGAGGTAGTGGAGGAGGGGTGAATTTATATTTCTGAAGCATTGGAACAGTGTCGGATAGGTAGAATCAATTTGGCTTGGACTGGTAACACCTCAATAGGCATAGGACCAATATTCTTGCTGGGAGTAATGGTGGGAAGGGCAATGGTTCTTTGGGGCTGTTGAGGGTGGGTTTAAACTCGCTTGACAGAAATGCAAACTTAAGGAAGGAGACAAAAGGCAAAAAAATAGAAAAGCAGCAAGGGAATGAAAGTATTTAATAATGTTGAAAGAGGAAAATTAAAGGTGCTATATCGAAATGCAGACAACATTGACAACAAGATGATGAATTATCAGCAAATGTATATAACCCAAATAACAGATTGGAAACTAAATGTTCATTGGTATTTAACATTAAGGATGGAGAGACAAAAAGTAAAAGGAAGTTGGGCAGCACTCTTGATAATGAATGAGATTTCATGAAGAAATATTTTAGTTTGGCATATCATAATGTAGAATTAGCATCAGTTTTAATGGGGTCAAGAAACTGCAGAAGACAGAGAAGCTTGGTAGGAGTCATTTACAGGCTATCAATAATAGTGTGAAATAAGTCAAGAAATTAGAAGTGTACATAACAGGGTTAATACAGTAATCATTGGGAACTTGAATCTACATACAGATTGGTGAAGTCAGATTACTAGGAATAAGGTGGACGACAAATTAATGTACAAAATGGTTTTCTAGATCATTTTGCTGAAGAGCCCAATTGTCATGTTTCTAAAATGACACAAGTGCTGGCACAACTCAGCAGGTCAGGCAGCCTCTCTGGAGAACATCGATAGGTGACATTTTGGGTCGAGATCCTTCTTCAGGCTGATTGTCGGGTGGGTGGAGGAAAGGAAACTGAAAAAGGGGAGTGGCAGGACAAAGCATGGCAGGTAATAGATCGATATAGGCGAGGGGAAAGGGATTGATAGGCAAATGGTTGGAACAAAGGTCAAAGATAAGAAAGGAGGGTGTGAGACAGGTTTGAATAGTTTTGAATAGGTGTGGTTTATGAAGCCCAAGGAAGCAGGTGGGATACGGGAGGGCTCAGGGGGGGGGGGAGTGGGGACAGTGAGAGATTACCTAAAATTGGAGAATTTAATGTCCATACAGTTGGGTTGTCAGCCACCTAAGCGGAATATGAGGTGCTATTTCTCCAGTTTGTGTTACAATGGAGGAGACCAAGGACAGCAAGGTCAGTGTGGGAATGGGAAGGGGAATTTAAATGGTGAACAAATGGGAGATCCACTCGACCTTGGCAGACAAAACCTGTAATTCTGTCATATTTCCAAGTTTGCTTATTCCAAGTTTCCAGTATTATTGTAAGTAGAGAGGAGATCATAGAGGTTTCGGGGGGAGATAGACATACTAAATGAATAGATGATGGATATAATATAATGTAAAAAAATATTAGCATCAATTTTATACACAAAATAGTGAAGCAAGTATTTTTTAAACTGTGACAAATTGGCAAATGTTGATGTTTAAAGTGTCCTGGTTGTTTTCTTATATACACATAGAAGTTGCCAAAGGAAAATAATGTGGAGGAGCAGCAGTTGATTAGCAAAGGAAATGGTATAAAATTAAGAAAAAAATAACTGCAGATGGTCATTTATTTAAAAAAACAAGTGTTGCTGATGTAACTCAGCAGATCAGGCAGTATCCATGGAGAACGTGGATAGGTGACGTTTCGGGTCGGGTTCAGGTCAGGACCCTTCTTCAGACTGGAAGAGACTGAAGAACAGTCCCGACCCAAACATCACCTCTTCATGTTCTCTCGGGATGCTGCATAACCTACTCTCCAGCACTTTGTGTCTTTATTTTTTTAAGAAAATGTTATGTTGCCTTTTTTTGTGAGATGATTGAAATATGGGAATAAAGAAGTCTTACTGTAATTATGTAGGTCCTTGGTGAGAGTGCACCTGGAGTACGCTACAGTTTTGATTTCCACATAATTGGAGGATACACTTGTTCTGAAGGAGTTTAACAAAGATTCAGCAGACTAGTTCTGAGGAAGGTTGATTTGCTTCATGAATTGAGACTGGGTGGACAGACCTGTGTTCTTCAGAGTTTTGAAGAATTATCTCAGTAAAATTTATATAATGCTGACAGAGATTGAAGGAATGGGTGTAGGGAGAATGTTTACCTTGGCTGGGGAGAAGAGAGCCAGAGTCTTTAAGTAAGAGGTAGGCCATTTAGGACTGAGGTGAGGAAAATTTTATTTCTGCAGAGCGTTGTGAATCTATGGAATTTTCTGTCCTTTAAGAGTGTTGAGGCTTGGTTATTGAATCAGTTCAAAGCAATGTCTGATAGAATTCTGCATCTGAAAGGTATCAAGGTTAGGTTGATAGTGAAGAAAAAATTCAATTGAGATAGAATATCAGACATCAGAATATCAGATATCAGAATATCAGAATATCAGGTGGATGGCTCAAAGGTCCAAATTCCTTATTCCTGGCTCTTAGTTCTTATGTAGATTCCACATGCCTTTTCTATTAGGATGTTAAACAGTTTATAATGTTTCTTGCTGTTTGAAATGATGTTTCTTCCACTTAAGAGACTAATGGGCCTGTCCCACTTAGGTGAGTTTTTAGGCGACTACAGGAGACTTTGCAGTCGCCACATGGTCACCACATATTCACGGGTAGTTGCCGGGGAGCCGTCTTCATGGTCGTGAGTAGTTCCCGCATTCTCGGAACTAGTCGCGGCTTCATTCTGGTTGCTGCTAATTTTTCACTTAGCGGTGTCCAGAATGAAGCCGCCATGGAGAGTAGCGAGAATTCTCGTGCCGTAGGTGCAGTGGTAGTGGGTTGCCAGGAGCTCGAAGGTTATCATAGGTTGTCATAGGTTGTTGCCGGTGCTGACCGGTGAATTTCATTGCCGCATTGGGAAAAAAAACCTTAAACAGTAGTTTTCAGAACCAAGGATAATTGACCGGTAATGTTAATGTCCGCCGAGCTTCACAGCCGTGTGTCTCTAGCTTCTTAAAACTTTTCTCCATTCCTTCTCCCCCCCTCTTTTAAAGGACTTACGTGACCCTTCCCGTACACTGTGCTTTCACCGTTTTAATTACAGTGCCAACCTTCCTGTTCATCGTGGTGTGTGTCTGTATAACATTGGCTTTGCACCGTGTGAATTTCACTCAGACAGCGCTCCCCCCGCTTGCCCTGTCCCCCGCCTGCATAACTCCTACGGACCCGCTACGGACATTCTCCGAGTTCGAATCAGGGGAAAACTCAGGAGAACTCTTGAATTACCTCGTACAGTGGGACAGGCCCTTTAGGCTGCCTCCAGTTGACACAATTGGAACTTAATACTGTCCCCATGTACAAACACAGCACTGAAAACCATTTTGATACACAGATTTCCCAAATGTTTTGGTGTCAGCAAGAATTTCCTATTTAATTTTAAAATAAATTAATCATTTTCATAAGAGTTTCAAGTACAATGGAATATTTGGGCCATGCCTCCTGATGTCTCATATGACACCTAGTCATTGATCAGGTTGTAGTTTAAATATCTAACGCAACACAACAGTTCTCTCTTGTTGCAAGCTGTTGGTCAGATTTGTGCTTTTAACCTGCACCCTGAATCTGGCTTTCACATGTGGCCTCTTAATTACAACTCAGATTGAGATGGCACACACATAGAATCTCATACAGCATAGGTGATTTTCTCAAACAAGTCATTCTATTCAGACCTTGGCAGTTCGGACTAGGAAGATTCTGTGAGGCATAAGACGTTTCCCTGACTCAACACACATCAGCAATTTATAGTGGTTACATACATGTTTTATATTTTTGCAATAATTCACCAGCAGACCACTTTTCATTGTAGTCTTTGATCCTTTTTCTCTGCTGCAGTTGCCTTTCTCTAGTTGGGACTCTTCCTTTGCCTAAATGCTTTTTATCATTCTGCTGTTTTTTACTGTATGCATAACGACTTCTCTTATTTTATGCTCTGGTTGTCCTCAACCTAATTTACAACCCCACAATGTTTATCTTTGCTCCAGATAGCCCTGCTTTGCAAAGTAAATATTTCCCTAATCTAATTACTGCCTTTTCTAACATGACTTTAAATTACCTTCACGACATTGGCCTAAATTCCCATAATCTTTTCCAGTATGTAAGGCTCTTGGTTAACTATGTGACAAACTTGCCAAATTTTCTTACAATTTCCAGAAATTCCTACGTTACAATCCACTTAGTTAATCAGCCGATGGACGTCCCTGGCCAGGACCTGCCCCGAAAGCAGTGGACAACCCTCAACCGCTTGAGGACAGGCATCGGACGCTATGGAGTAGCGATGAAGAGGTGGGGCCTCGTGGACAGCGCCTCCTGTGAGTGTGGGGACCCAACACAGACAGTGGAGCACATAGTCACCAGTTGCCCCAAACACTGGCCACCGAATGGTGAATGAGGTCTGATTGACCTGGACGATGACACGATGGCCTGGCTCGCCTCAACGGAGCTGCAGGTCTAAATGACATACGACAGAAGAAGAAGAAGAAGTTAATCAGCCGCCTTACTGAAGAAGGTTATGCTGGAAGACTGAATAATTGCAACAGTTTGCAGTCAATAACACATAGATTTCAAAATAATTTAGCAAATCACTTAAGCAATATACTCAATTCATATTTCTCACTCTATTGGTTTGTTTTAAGGATTATTTTATGGGAATTAAAGGGCCTGTCCCATTTGGGCGTCATTTGCACGTCATTTACGCGACATCCTTTACGCGTCACGGCACACGACGTGTGCATCGTAACGCACGCGTGACGTGCGCATGGCGTGCATTACGCGCGCATGGATCGTGGTGATGTAGGCAGTAACGCGCGGTAGCGCTCGGTGCCCCAGGATTTGTGGATTCTCAAAATCCTCGCGCGCCACCTGCGTGACGCGCAAATGACGCCCAAGTGGGACAGGCTCTTAACTGATTGGTTTCACAGTCCTTATCAAATTACGATTAAACTTTTACCTTTTAACCACAATTATTTAAATGTTGCTGAAAGTTATTTAATCTCTTCACTGTTGTTTTGGTACAATGTTTACATGTCAGTCAAATTTAATATTTTAGAACATGTCACTTTTTCAGACAACATTCACTTCTATTTCAACATACCTGAATTTGTCTTATTGTTTTTAACAATTTCTCTCAAATATGTTTAATTTTCCCAAATAATTATTTTTATATGTCATCACTTATATTGAACACTGTATTGAAATCCATACTATTCTGTTTTGGTTACACATATATCAAATTGTTTCTTTAAACAAATGGCTGGGTGGATATATCTGTGAGTTGAGTTGAAATATACTCCCAGTGGATGGAATAAAAATCTACTGACTTGCAATTACCTACTGTATTTCTGGCAGGAGGCTTTGCTCACATTTTTATTGTGACAATGCCAAAAATGCTTCAAGTGCTTGTCCTAGCTTGCTTACTATCGATTTAAGTGAGATTTCCTCTGAGAGATCAAGTTGCATCTATTTTCCTTCTCATTAGCTCCATTATTAATCCCATCAGCTCTTTTCAATCAGCAAAAAAAAGATTCACTGGCTGTCGCAGAAAGTGATGCTCAGTATGTCATTGAAATGTCTATCCCTCTGTAGTTTTGTGTGAATCCAGTAGAACTGTCTACTCAAAGTCATCACTGCTACACAAATGGTGCTGCTGCTCTCCTGCCAAATGCATTATGGTGACAGCATCTGACAGCTGTAAGTGAAATGTGATTGGGAAGGCTAAATTCAGTTATTAATGAATGCAAATACACAGCTGAAACTGCCTGTAATTTGACACTCACCTGCTATGAATTGGCAGTTTGATGCTGAGTGGAAAACCTCTATATTAGGAAATAAAGACACAAAGTGCTGGAGCAACTCAGTGGGTCAGGCAATAACTGGAGAATATGTACAGACGATGTTTCAGGTCGGGACTCTTCAGACTGATTGTAGTGATGGGAGGGAGGGGGGGGGGGGGGGGGTGTGGGAGAAGACATATTTTTTGTAAACCAGCATCTGCTTTGTGTCTCCACTCTCCAAAAGGAATCTGTATAGAAGTTAGATAGAAACATAGAAAATACATGCAGGAGTAGGCCATTCGGCCCTTCGAGCCTGCACCGCCATTCGATATGATCATGGCTGATCATCCAACTCAGTATCCCATCCCTGCCTTCTCTCCAGACCCCCTGATCCCTTTAGCCACAAGGGCCACATCTAACTCCCTCTTAAATATAGCCAATGAACTGGCCTCAACTACCTTCTGTGGCAGAGAATTCCACAGATTCACCACTCTCTGTGTAAAAAATGATTTTCTCATATCGGTCCTAAAAGACTTCCCTCTTATCCTTAAACTGTGACCTCTAGTTCTGGACTTCCCCAACATCGGGAATCATCTTCCTGCATCTAGCCTGTCCAACCCCTTAAGAATTTTGTAAGTTTCTATAAGATCCTCCCTCAATCTTCTAAATTCTAGCGAGTACAAACCGAGTCTATCCAGTCTTTCTTCATATGAAAGTCCTGCCTTCCCAGGAATCAGTCTGGTGATCCTTCTCTGTACTCCCTCTATAGCAAGAATGTCTTTCCTCAGATTAGGAGACCAAAACTGTACGCAATACTCCAGGTGTGGTCTCACCAAGACCCTGTACAACTGCAGTAGAACCTCCCTGCTCTTATACCCAAATCCTTTTGCTATGAATGCCAACATACCATTCGCTTTCTTCACTGCCTGCTGCACCTGCATGCCTACTTTCAATGACTGGTGTACCATGACACCCAGGTCTCGTTGCATCTCCCCTCCTCCCAATCGGCCACCATTCAGATAATAATCCACTCTCCTGTTTTTGCCACCAAAGTGGATAAACTCACATTTATCCACATTATACTGCATCTGCCATGCATTTGCCCACTCACCCAACCTATCCAAGTCACCTTGCAGCCTCCTAGCATCCTCCTCACAGCTAACACTGCCCCTCAACTTCGTGTCACCCGCAAACATGGAGATGTTGCATTCAATTCCCTCATCCAGATCATTAATATATATTGTAAATAGCTGGGGTCCCAGCACTGAGCCTTGCGGTACCCCACTAGTCACTGCCTGCCATAAAAGGACCCGTTTACTCCTACTCTTTGCTTCCTGTCTGCCAGCCAGTTCTCTATCCACATCAATACTGAACCCCCAATCCCGTGTGCTTTAAGTTTGCATACTAATCTCTTATGTGGGACCTTGTCGAAAGCCTTCTGAAAGTCCAGATATAACACATCCACTGGTTCTCCCTTATCCACTCTACTAGTTACATCCTCGAATAATCCTATAAGATTCGTCAGACATGATTTACCTTCCATAAATCCATGCTGACTTTGTCCAATGAATTCACCACTTTCCAAATGTGCTGCTTTCCCATCTTTAATAACTGATTCCAGAATTTTCCCCACCACCGATGTTAGACTAACTGGTCTGTAATTCCCCGTTTTCTCTCTCCCTCCCTTTTTAAAAAGTGGGGTTACATTAGCTACCCTCCAGTCCTCAGGGTATTGCAGAACCTCTCCAGAATCTAAAGAGTTTTGAAAAATTATCACTAATGCATCCACTATTTCTGCGGCTACTTCCTTAAGTACTCTGGGATGCAACTTATCTGGCCCTGGGGATTTATCGGCCTTTAATCCATTCAATTTACCTAACACCACTTCCCGGCTAACCTGGATTTCACTCAGTTCCTCCATCTCATTTAACCCCCGGTCCCTTGCTATTTCCGGCAGATTATTTATGTCTTCCTTAGTGAAGACAGAACCAAAGTAGTTATTCAATTGGTCTGCCATGTCCTTGTTCCCCATGATCAATTTGCCTGTTTCTGACTGCAAGGGACCTACATTTGTTTTAACTAATCTTTTCCTCTTCACATATCTATAAAAACTTTTGCATTCAATTTTTATGTTCCCTGCCAGTTTTCTTTCATAATCTATTTCCCCTTTCCTAATTAAGCCTTTTGTCCTCCTCTGCTGGACTCTGAATTTCTCCCAGTCCTCTGGTAGGCTGCTTTTTCTGGCTAATTTGTACGCTTTATCTTTTGTTTTGATACTATCCCTGATTTCCCTTGTTATCCACGGATGCACTACCTTCCCCGATTTATTCTTTTGCCAAACTTGGATGAACAATTTTTGTAGTTCATCCATGCAGTTTTTAAATGCCTTCCATTTCATATCCACCATCAACCCTTTAAGAATCATTTGCCAGTCTATCTTGGCCAATTCAAGTCTCATACCCTCAAAGTCACCTTTCTTTAAGTTCAGGACCCTTGTTTCTGAATTAACAATGTCACTCTCCATCCTAATGAAGAACTCAAACATATTATGGTCACTCTTGCCCAAGGGGCCACGCACAACAAGACTGCTAACTAACCCTTCCTCATTACTCAATACCCAGTCTAGAATAGCCTGCTCTCTCGTTGGTTCCTCTACATGTTGGTTTAGAAAACTATCCCGCATACATTCCAAGAAATCTTCTTCCTCAGCACCCCTGCCAATTTGATTCACCCAATCTATATGTAGATTGAAGTCACCCATTATAATTGTTTTACCTTTGTTGCATGCATTTCTAATTTCCTGCTTGATGCCACCCCAACTCCACTACTACTGTTAGATGGCCTGTACACAACTCCCACTAGCGTTTTCTGCCCTTAGTGTTTCGCAGCTCTACCCATATCGATTCCACATCCTCCAAGGTAATGTCCTTCCTTTCTATTGCGTTAATCTCCTCTCTAACCAGCAACGCTACCCCACCTCCTTTTCCTTTCTGTCTATCCCTCCTGAATATTGAATATCCCTGGATGTTCAGCTCCCAGCCTTGGTCACCCTGGAGCCATGTCTCCATGATCCCAACTATATCATATTCATTAATAACTGTCTGCACATTCAACTCATCCACCTTATTATGAATGCTCCTTGCATTAAGATACAAAGCCTTCAGGCTTGTTTTTACAACACTCTTACCCCTTATAAAATTATGTTGAAAATTTGAGTTTAGTGTAGACGTTCAATATGGAAACAGGCCCTTCGGCCCACTGAGTCCATTGATCATCTGCTCATATTAATTCTGTTATTCCACTTTTGCATCCTACACAAGGGGAATTTACAGAGGTCAATTAACCTACAAACCTGCAAGCCTTTGGGATGTGGGAGGTAACCAATGAACCTGAAGGAAATCCTCACATTCGCAGGGAGAACATGCAACTCCACACAGACAAAGTCAAGTTCAGGATCAACCACGGTCTCTGGTGCTGTGAGGCAGCAGTTTTACCAGCTGCACCACTGTGCCGCTCAGAACATAAAACATGTGATCAGTTAGGATCAATCTCTTGGCATACCTAACCCTAAATTCATAAAACAAAAATAGGATATTGTATATCATTAGCATCAAAAACAATTCTGCAACACAATCAAATTTATTGTAGAATGAGATGTAGTAAGTATATCAATAGTTATCTAAAACAGTGACACAAAACTGATCAAAAGCATTGAACCAAAAAATATGCAGCTTAAAGGAATGGTATAGATTCCTATTCTCACTCCTGCTGCACAAGGCTTTGATATGTTTGTTATCTACATCAATGATTTGGATGAGAACACAGGGCAAGATTAGCAAGTTTGCTGATGATACAAAAGTTAGTGGTTTTGCAGATTGTGCAAGATTGCAGCAGGATCTGGATCGATTGGCCTGGTGGGCGGAGGAACGGTTGATGGAATTTAATACAGAAAAGTGTGAGGTGTTGCATTTTGGGACATCAAACAAGGGCAAGAACAACACAGTAAATGGTAGGCCTCTGGGTAGTATTGTAGAGCAGAGGTATCTAGGCGAACAAGTGCATGGTTCCATGAAGGTCGAGTCACAGGTAGATAAGGTCGTCAAAAAGGCTTTTGGCTCTTTGGCCTTCATCAGTCAGAGTATTGAGTATAGAGTTGGGAGGTCATGTTGCAGTTATATAAGATGTTGGTGAGTGCATTTAGAATATTGTGTTCAGTTCTGGGCACCATGTTATAGGAAAGATATTGTCAAGCTTGAAAGGGTTCAGAAAAGATTTACGAGGATGTTGCCAGGACTAGAGGGTGTGAGCTATAGGGAGAGGTTGAGTAGGCTGGGTCTCTATTCCATGGAGCGTAGGAGGATGAGGGGAGATACAAAATCATAAGAGGAATAGATTGGGTAGATGCACAGAGTCTCTGTGGGGAATCGAGGACATAGGTTCAAGGTGAAGGGGAAAAGATTTAATAGGAATCCGAGGGGTAACTTTTTCACAGGGTGGTGGGTGTTTGGAACAAGCTGCCAGAGGAGGTAGTTGAGGCTGGGACAATCCCATCATTTAAGAAACAGTTGGACAGGTACATGGATTGGACAGGTTTGGAGGGTTATGAACCAAGCACAAGTAAGTGGGACTAGTGTAGCTGGGACATTGTTGGCCGGTGTGGGCGAGTTGGGCCAAAGTGCCTGTTTCCACACTGTATCACTCCATGACTATGTCAATATTATAAATGTCCCCATTTGGTGCCGAGTAATTACTGAGTAATTGAATCCAAAAATAATTTGAGAAATAATTCTTCAGATGGATTATAGAATAATAAGTGTCAATCAGCCAGAAAATGTACAATGCGATAAAAAAAATCCAATTACTACTTTTTTCTGTGATTGAAAGTTTAACTAGCTAATTTTCAATCTGGCTGCTAGCAACATTATGCAAAATGAATCTCTTTAACAAAATATCACATTCCATTCATGTGATAGTCATCTTTGTGAAACTCTTCTGATGGAATATTCCTGATATGAAATTACCAGATCCTGACCCAACCAAACATTATCACTGTGTTGGTATTCGGGAGTTGCCATTTTGGGAAAACTGCCTTAAAGAGAAAGTTAACATTTCTTCTAATGGAGCTGGTGAGTATTTTTTCCAGTTGATACAGTTAGATAACTACAGAAAGACTAATCCTCATTTGCTCATTTTTTTTAACAGAACATTTGACCTTGCAGAATTTCCCCTGATCAATCCCCCAAAGTCATCCTACAAATTTCTTGTGTCTAAGTTAGGAGAGTCCCCTCCTAGAGTAGTCAAGCAATGGAAATGGATAGGCGAAAGGACTTGAAACATTGCCTATCCATTTCCTCCACAGATACTGCCTGACCTGCTGACTTACTCTAGCAGTTTGTGTTTTGCTCAATATTCTGGCAACTGTAGTTCTTTGTGTCTACAACATGACATAGATATATTTGCAGTATTATACCAGTCAGTCAATGTCACGGACTATTCACTCCCAGGTATATTCTACCCACCAAGAGCAAGGCATTAATTCTGGTAATGTAAATCAACTAATTTTCATTAAAAAATAGATGGAATGAGGTTGATTATATTCTGAGGTATCACTGAATTAAGAACTTGCTCACCAAAGTTTGGTTTGGATTTCTCATTGGTTCAAATACATAGACAAAGGGGCTCTGCATCAACTGGCGGCAAAGCGCCCCGATGAAACTCGTCATTGGAAATTGAGGGAATAGCTTTTTCACATAAATCATATCTCACATAAAGGGAGGTCATTTTGTTTGTCAGCATTTATTTGTCCCAGCGCTCCTCAGGAAATTGTATTTGTATCAACAAACTTAATTTGCTTCAATAGCTCCCTTCTGTCACAGCACTAAAAGTTGGATTATTCACCGATGGTTGCACAACATTCAATTCCATTCACAACCTCTCCGAAAATGAAAATAAACCATGCTCGCACACAGCATGACCTAGACAAGATGATGCTACATCTTGTGATGTGGCAAGAAAGCGTTCAAGTATGTGAGTGCTGGGCAACAACTGTCTTCAGCAAGAGTGTCACCTCACCTTGAAATCCAACACAATTGCTTGCTGAAATTCTACCATCATGGGCATTTTAGAAAATTCATCAGGAGAGTTGTAGAGAAAGAGCTGTTTGTGATGAATGTGTGATGCAGGGGACTGGGATTCAGATTAAGACCATTTGGATCACTTCTGGGGCACAGGTGATGTGTACAAGAGGGACAGGATCCATCTCAACTGGAGGAGGACCAATATCCAAATTGGAAGGAGTGATGGAAAGGTAGAGGTTAGGACCAAGTAAGGACAGGTAAGGAGAGGTGAAGGAATATGGTGAATCTGATGGGCTGAAGTGTATTTATTTTAATGCAAGGAGCAATATGGAGAAAGCTGATGAACTTAGTGACTAGATCAGTGCTTGGGTCTCGACCCAGAACGTCTCCCATTGTTTCTCTTCAGATACTGCCTGTCCCGCTGAGTTACTCCAGCTTTTTGTGTCTATCTTGGGACAATGATGTTGTGGATATTGTGGAAACATGGTTGCAAAAGCTCACATGATCGGCAGCTCAATGTTCTGGGCATTTGTCATTTCAATAGTGATCAAAATCAAAGGAGGCGAAAGAGGTGGAGGAATTGCACTATTAATCAGAGAGACTGTCATGGCAGTACTCAGAGGACATAGTGGAGGGATCGTCTGCTGAGATGATAATAGATCAAGCTCAGAAATAACAAAGGTTCAAACACTGTAATCGGATTGTACTATAGGCCCACCAAAAGTAAGCAGGACATAGAAGAACAGGTATATCATCAGACTACGAAAATATATCAAAGCAACAGGGTTTTCTTAGTGGGTGACTTTAAATTCTCCAAAATTGACTTGGACTTCGTCAGGGCCAAAAGCTTAGAGAGGACAGAATTTGTGAGGTGTTTCCAAGAAGATTTTTATGTAAATAGTATGTGGATAGTCGAACCGGAAAATGAATCATACTGGACTTTGTATTGAGAAATGGGCATGTGATTGGCGTTACAGTGGAAGAGGATTTTGGAGATAGTGATCACAACTCCAGAGGCTTTAACAGGAGGAATCACAAAGGTGGAGCAGTGAGAGAGGGTGTTGCAGTACTCTCATTGGAGAGAGGAGGAGAACTTCTTCAAAGTAGGCATACCTTGAGGAGATTTCACAGTGGGGCAGACAAAACGTGTAGGAAGGAACTGCAGATGTTGGTTTACTCTGAAGATAGACACAAATTGCTGGAGTAACTCAGCTTGTCAGGCAGCATCTCTGGAGAAATGGAATAGGTGATGTTTCGGGTCGAGACCCGTGTTCAGTATGAAGGTTGGTGGTTGAGACAGATTCGATAGTGGCATTACAGGAGACTTTTGGATAGACATATGCAAAGAGTATTGTGGGGAAAGCAGATTAACTTAGTATCTGAATTGATACTTGGGACTATGATGCAGTGGCCATTGCAGAAACTTGGTTGCGAGAGGCAGCTTAATGTTCTGAGACTTTGATGTTTGAGGCATGATCGAGAGCAGTGCCAAAGAGGTGGAGGAGTTATACTACTAATTGGGGAGAATTATAGTGGCACTCAGAGAGGTTGTACTGGAATGTTTGTCCAGTGTGGCGATATGGGCAGAGTTTAGAAAGAAGAAAGGTGCAAGCACTTGAATAGGATTGTACTGTACGCTTCCAAATAGCATGTGGGAGATAAGGAATAGATACGTAGTCAGATTACCGAAAGATGCCAAAGCAAGAGAGTTGTCTTAGTGGGTGACTTTAACATCTGCAACATTGACTGGGACTTGCTAGGTGCCAAAGGCTTAGATAGGGCAGAATTTGCAGTGCACCCAAGCAGTATGTGTATAGTCTAACCTGAGAAGGGAACGTACAGCACATAGTGTGGGGAAAGAGCCTGGCCAAGTGATTGGTGTTACAGTGGAAGAGCATTTTTGATGATCACAACTCTATAAGCTTTAAGATTGTTTTGAATAGGGAGAAGGTTGGACCTTGTTGGAAGATTCTAAATTGGAGCAAGGCAAACTACATTATTGGGCAGGAGCTTGGGAGGATACACTGGTAGTAGTTGTTATTGGGGAAGTCCACATCTGATGTTGGAGTAGTTAAAAGGCCAGTTGATCTAAGTTCGTAAATGGCATGTTCCAGAAAGGGTATAGTATCAGAATGGGATTTCAATAAGTTTTATTTACCACGTCCATAACTGCACAGTTTTGCAGTGAACATATGTCTGTCACAGAAGAAGGGTCTCGACACGAAATGTTGCCAATTTCTTCTCTCCACAGATGTTGCCTCACCTGCTGAGTTTCTCCCGCATTTTGTGTCTAACTTCGATTTTACCAGCATCTGCAGTTCTTTCTTAAACATGTCTGTCACAGAATTTTGGGCTGGAATCAGACTTTAATTTTATAATTGTATGGCATGGCTCATCTGCAAGGAGTTGAAGGTCAGTCAAATGTTTTTTTGTTTCCATTACTTCATTGCATTCTGTGCTGATAATGCTAAATCTATTCATTTTGTGGTAGCCTTTTCTGTGTGATTCCAGTAAGTAAGTACAGTGGCATTATGAAAATCTGTGGGGATGAAAAAATGCTGCTGAAGAATGGAAAATTTTATTTTAATTTTAGTCTTTTCATTTATATCATGGAAAGAAGACCCAGGACTCCAACACCGTAATAACACATTATCTGCTTCATCTGTGTGGTATTATTAGTCATTCTATTAGAGTGAGAGATAATGTGATTTTTGTGTTTCTCTGTGTTATGTGTTGGATAGAAATTATACTAAAATTATTTGCTTGAGTTGAACTCTCGAGTGAGTGCAATGCTATTTTGCACTACTGTTAGTGAAGTTTACCAAAACATTAGGGTGCTTAGTTTTCATTAGTTTATATAATATGGGAGCAAACTTAATGAAAACATTTTAACTCTTAAAGACGATTTCTTTAAAGAAATACGTGCCCAGCAGAAATTTATCATTACATTTTTGTATTATGATCTGTGGGTGAAAAATGACTTAATAAAATAATTGAAATGCACTGATGACAACTTTAATTTAACTGGCATATAAGTAGGTCAGATACTTCAGAAAAACTCCTCTGGGAGTCCACATCACAGAGGATCTGACATGGACATCACACGCTGCCGCAATGGTGAGTAAGGCAAGGCAGCGCCTTTACATCATCAGGCAGCTGAGGAAATTCAGAGTCTCTCTGAGGATCCTTCAGTGCTTCTACTCAGGGGCTGTAGAAAGCATCTTGTCTGGCAACATCACAATCTGGTTTGGGAACTGCTCTGCCCACGACAAGAAGGCTCTGCTATCGGAACTACACTCGCCCCCTGCAGGAACTATACATCAGAAGGTGCAGATCCAGAGTCAGTAACATTATGGGGGACCCCCTACCACCCCAGCAACGGACTGTTCCAGCTGCTGCGGTCAGGCAAACGCCTTCGCTGTCATGCTGTGAAAACAGAGAGGATGAGACGGAGTTTCTTCCCACAGGCCATTAGGACTGTAAACTCTTATCTCACCAGGGACTAATTTACTGTACTAATTTACTGTTGTGTTGTGTCTTTTTAAAATTGCTGGGGTTTTTTCTAATATGTAAATACTGATTCTGTTCTATTCTGTTCTGTAGTTTTTTGCACAATCCGCAGGCATTACCACTTTCATTTCACTGCACATCTTGTATGTGTATGTGACAAATAAACTTGACTTGAAATACTAAATTAAAGTAAAAATTCTTCAAACTTTGTCCCCAATCTGTTAATTTCTCTGAAATGTTTATCTGGGATGGCAGGACTTTCATATGAAGAAAGACTGGATAGACTCGGCTTGTACTCGCTAGAATTTAGAAGATTGAGGGGGGATCTTATGGAAACTTACAAAATTCTTAAGGGGTTGGACAGGCTAGATGCAAGAAGATTGTTCCCGATATTGAGGAAGTCCAGAACAAGGGGTCACAGTTTAAGGATAAGGGGGAAGTATTTTAGGACCGAGATGAGAAAAACATTTTTCACACAGAGAGTGGTGAATCTGTGGAATTCTCTGCCACAGAAGGTAGTTGAGGCCAGTTCATTGGCTATATTTAAGAGGGAGTTAGATGCAGGATCGAAGGGCCGAATGGCCTACTCCTGCACCTATTTTCTATGTTTCTATATTTCTATGTTTCTATTAATTTTGTTTCATTTTATAGTATTTGTTGTATCCCTCCCGCACTCTCTAAAGGACTTACCGTGCTCTGGCCCCCACCTTCGCGACGTGTTTGTGTGTGTGTGTGTGTGTCCGGTCGGTAGCAAAGATCCTGTAGGGTCTTTGGCCAGTAGATGCAGCTCACACTTCGGTCGAGGCTTTCCAGGCAAGTGACCAAAACCTCTGGCAACTCATGGAAACCTTGGGTGGGGCGCAAGGTCACCAGAGGTTTCTGTTCAGGTTTCCTAAGTGGGACAGGGGCTTAACCTTACTGTTTGCATGTATCCACTATTTAGAACAGGGATTTACATCTCAATGAGTAGTTTTGAACATAAAACATTACGTTTATTTTGTCAAAAGCACTGGAGCCAGATTAGAGAGTGATTTTGTTGCAGGACAATTCTCTGAGGATATTGGGGAGGACAGGTGACTGAAGTGTCAGTGGGCAAGCATTTTGGCACCAACAACTACAGTTATAATAGCTTTAAAATAGTTATGGATATGGACAAGACAGTCCCACAAGTTTAAAATTCTGAATTTGGGCAAAGCCAACTTTGGTATTAGACAATAACTTGCTATAGTTGATTGGACTAGGATCCTTGTGGGATAAGAGACATCTGGATAGTGGGGTCGTTTTAATAGAGTGATGGTTAGAGTTTAAAACATGCATGTTCCAGCCAGGAGTAAGGAACACTGGATGATGAGGGAAATTTAAACTCTGGTCAGGAAAAAGATGGAGGCATGGGCCAGATATGGGTAGCTGGGATCTGCACCACTTGGACAATAAAAACACGTATATCAGGCTGTTGTTCATTGACTACAGCTCAGTTCAGTTCAGATTAGTTTATTGTCATGTGTACTGAGGTACAGTGAAAAGCTTTTGTTGCGTGCTAACCAGTCAGCAGAAAGACTATACATGATTACAATCGATCCATTTACAGTGTATAGATACATGATAATGGAACAATGTTTAAAGTAAAAAATGTTGCTGCTGAGTGATCGTAATATGAGTTTGTAGATCTGGTTCTGTGGCTAGTAGGCAAATAGTCTCCTGGGTTGGGCTCCTTCTTGGAACTTGGTCAACACCATCATCCTCTCCAAACTTGTAACCAAATTCTGGGAACTGGATTTCTGAGCATCCGTTTGTAAATGGATCCTCAATGTCCTTATCAACAGAACACAATTGGTACAAATTGGCAGCAGCACTTCCGCCTCGATGAGCATCGGCACAGGAGCACCTCAAGGTTGTGCGCTCAGCCCCTGCTATACTCGCTCCACACCCATGACTTTGTAGCTGGACACAGTTCCAACTCCATCTTTAAATTCACTGATGTTGTGGGTGAATTACGGACAATGATGGCTCAGAGTGTGGAATGGAGATTGATCATCTCACCCAGAGAGTTGTGAACCAGAAGCTCTCAATGTAAGTAAAACCAAAAAACTAATTGTTGACTTTTGAAGAGGAAGGCTAAAGATCCACAACTTGATTTGATTGACGGGTTGATGGTAGAGTGAGTCAACAAATTCAAGTTTCTGGTCCTGCATATCACTGAAGATTAGTCCTAGACCCAGCACATTGATGTAATCATAAAGAAAGCACATCAATGCCTCTACTTCCTTGGAAGATTGATGAGTTTTTGTATATCGATTAGTACTCACTTGAACTTCTACAGGTGTACGGCGGAGAGCATTTGACAGGTTGCATCAAGGCCTGTTTCAATAAGGCCTGTTGCATCAAGGCCTGTTGCATCAAGGCCTGTTGCATCAAGGCCTGTTGCATCAAGGCCTGTTGCATCAAGGCCTGTTGCATCAAGGCCTGTTGCATCAAGGCCTGTTGCATCAAGGCCTGTTGCATCAAGGCCTGTTGCATCAAGGCCTGTTGCATCAAGGCCTGTTGCATCAAGGCCTGTTGCATCAAGGCCTGTTTCAACAAGTCGAATGCACAGGAACAAAGGAGATTACAAAAAGTAGTGGACACTGGCCAGTTCATCACGTGTACAGACCTCCTCACCAATCTATAAGAAGTGCTTATATGACAACCACCATCATCAAGAACTCGTATCACCCTCACCAGGCTCTCATTTCACTCCTGCTATCAGAAAGAAAGTCCGAAAACATTAATCTCCAGGCTCAGGAACAGCTTATCAACAACCATTAGGCTATTGAATAGTACAATCTCCAACTAAGCTCTGAACTGCAAATGGCCTTGTTCTGCACTGTAGGGCTTTTTTGTGTTTTGTATTATATTTTGTTTTTTTCATATATTCAACCTTTTGTTGTTTATTATGTTATAATAATGCTGCAAGTAAGCATTTCATTGTTCCATTTTGGGACATATGACAATAGAAATATAGAAACATGGAAACATAGAAAATAGGTGCAGGTGTAGGCCATTCGGCCCTTCGAGCTAGCACCGACATTCAATATGATCATGGCCGATCATCCAAAATCAGTACCCCATTCCTGCTTTTTCCCCATATCCCTTGATACCTTTAGCCCTATGAGCTACATCTAACTCTCTCTTGAAAATAACCAGTGAATTGGCCTCCACTGCCTTCTGTGGCAGAGAATTCCACAGATTCACAACTCTCTGGGTGAAAACATTTTTCCTCATCTCAGTCCTAAATGGCCTACCCCTTATTCTTAAACTGTGATACCTGGTTATGGATTCCCCCAACATCAGGAACATTTTTCTTGCATCTAGCCTGTCCAATCCCTTAAGAATTTTATGTTTATATAAGATCCCCTCTCATTCTTCTAAATTCCAGTGAATATAAGCCCGGTCGACCCATTATTTCATCATATGACAGTCCCGCCATCCCAGGAATTAACCTTGAGAACCTACGCTGCACTCCCTCAATAGCAAGAATGGCCTTCCTCAAATTAGGAGACTAAAACTGCACACAATATTCCAGGTGCGGTCTCACCAGTGCCTTGTACAACTGCAGTAGGACCTCCTTGCTCCTAAACTCAAATCCTCTCGCTCTAAAGGCCAACATGCCATTTGCTTCAACTCCCTCGACTCCCTCGACAATAAACTCCCTCGACTCTCTCTAGATTCTGGAGCATTTTCGGGGACAGAGGAGCATACTAAATATGGAAATCAGGAGAACAGAAAAGAGGCAGAAAATGTCTCTGACAAAAAAAATTAAGGAAAATTCAAAGGTTTTTTGTACATTAGGGAAAAGAAAAATAGGGCCTATCAGAAACCAAAGCTGTCTTCTATGTGGGGAGCTTCAAGTGATGGGCAAGGTCTTCAATGAGTATTTCTCCTGTTTTTACCATGGAGAAAAACATGAAGGCTGAAACGTTTGGGACTATTAATGGAGATGACTTCAGGACAGTCCATGTCATGGTCCAGGAGGTACTGGGTGTCCTAGGATGTATGGAGGTAGATGGCTCTCCCAGGCCTGATCAGATATGTCTGAAGATGCTGAGGGAAGCTAGAGAAGAATTTGTGGGAGCCCTGGGTAAGGTATATGAATCTTTGTTAGAAATGGATGAGGTGACTGGAGGGTGGCTAATCTTGTTCCTCTGTTTAAAAACAGCTGCAAGGAAAACCCTGGGGACTATGGACCAGTGAGCCTAACATCTGTGGTAGCTAAGTTACTGGAGAGGATTCTGAGGGAGCATTGTTGGATGGTTTGGAGTTTGTAAAATGTGTGCAAGATAGTTTTTTGCAGCAATACATAGAGGTACTTACTAGAGAAGGGGCAGTGCTGGACCTCCTGTTAGGAAATGAGACAGGGCAGGTGGCGGAGGTATGCGTCGGGGAGCACTTCAGGTCCAGTGATCACAATACCAATAGTTTCAATATAATTATGGAGAGGGTCAGAACTGGACCTAGGGTTGAGATTTTTGATTGGAGAAAGGCTAACTTTGAGGAGATGCGAAAGGATTTAAAAGGAGTGAATTGGGACATGTTGTTTTATGGGAAGGATGTAGAAGAAAAATGGAGGACATTTAAAGGTGAAATTTTAAGAGTACAGAATCTTTATGTCCCTGTTCGGTTGAAAGGAAATAGTAAAAAATGGAAAGAGCCATGGTTTTCAAGGGAAATTGGACACTTGGTTTGGAAAAAGAGAGAGATCTACAATAATTATAGGCAGCATGGACTAAATGAGGTGCTTGAGGAGTATAAAGAATGTAAAAAGAATATTAAGAAAGAAATTAGAAAAGTTAAAAGAAGATATGAGGTTGCTTTGGCAAGTAAAGTGAAAGTAAATCCAAAGGGTTTCTACAGCTATATTAATAGCAAAAGGATAACAAGGGATAAAATTGGTCCATTAGAGAGTCAGAGTGGACAGCTAGCTGCAGAGCCAAAAGAGATGGGGGAGATATTGAACAATTTCTTTTCTTCGGTATTCACCAAGGAGAAGGATATGGAATTATTTGAAGTAAGGGAAACAAGCAGAGTAGCAATGGAAACTGTGAGATTCAAAGAAGAGGAGGTGCGGACACTTTTGAAAAATATGAAAACGGATAAGTCTCCAGGTCCTGACAGGATATTCCCGAGGACATTGAGGGAAGTTAGTGTAGAAATAGC
Source organism: Malacoraja senta (assembly GCA_038087875.1). NCBI lineage: Eukaryota > Metazoa > Chordata > Chondrichthyes > Rajiformes > Rajidae > Malacoraja > Malacoraja senta. The sequence goes on from CM075977.1 coordinate 335,021,538, forward strand.
AGGGGCTATGACAGAAATATTTCAAATGTCATTAGAAATGGGAATAGTGCCGGAGGATTGGCGTACTGCGCATGTTGTTCCGTTGTTTAAAAAGGGTTCGAAGAGTAAACCTAGCAATTTTAGACCTGTTAGTTTGACGTCAGTGGTGGGCAAATTAATGGAAAGGATACTTAAAGATAATATATATAAGCATCTGGATAAGCAGGGTCTGATTAGGAACAGTCAACATGGATTTGTGCCTGGAAGGTCATGCTCGACTAATCTTCTTGAATTTTTCAAAGAGGTTACTAGGGAAATTGATGAGGGTAAAGCAGTGGATGTTGTCTATATGGATTCAGTAAGGCCTTTGACAAGGTTCCTCATGGAAGGTTGGTTAAGAAGATTCAATTGTTGGGTATTAATGGTGGAGTAGCAAGATGGATTCAACAGTGGCTGAATGGGAGATGCCAGAGAGTAATGGTGGATGGCTGTTTGTCAGGTTGGAGGCCGGTGACTAGTGGGGTGCCTCAGGGGTCTGTGTTGGGTGCACTGTTGTTTGTCATGTAAATCAATGAACTGGATGATGGTGTGGAAAATTGGATTAGTAAGTATGCAGATGATACTAAGATAGGTGGTGGTGTGGATAATGAAGTAGATTTTCAAAGTCTAGAGAGAGATTTAGGCCATTTGGAAGAGTGGACTGAAGATGGCAGATGGAGTTTAATGCTGACAAATGTGAGGTGCTACATCTCGGCAGGACAAATCAAAATAGGACGTACATGGTAAATGGTAGCAAATTGAGGATTGCAGTTGCACAGAGGGATCTAGGAATAACTGTGCATAGTTCCCTGAAGGTGGAATCTCATGTAGATAGGGTGGTAAAGAAAGCTTTTGGTGTGCTGGCCTTTATAAATCAGAGCATTGAATATAGAAGTTGGGATGTAATGTTAAAATTGTACAAGGCATTGGTGAGGCCAATTCTGGAGTATGGAGTACAATTTTGGTCGCCTAATTATAGGAAGGATGTCAACAAAATTGAGAGAGTACAGAGGAGATTTACTAGAATGTTGCCTGGGTTTCAGCAACTAAGTTACAGAGAAAGGTTGAACAAGTTAAGTCTTTATTCTTTGGAGCGCAGAAGGTTAAGAGGGGACTTGATAGAGGTCTTTAAAATTATGAGCGGGTTAGACAGAGTGGACGTGGATAAGCTTTTCCCATTGAGAGTAGGGAAGATTCAAACAAGGGGACATGACTTGAGAATTAAGGGACAGAAGTTTAGGGGGAACATTAGGGGGAACTTCTTTACTCAGAGAGTGGTAGCTGTGTGGAATGAGCTTCCAGTGGAAGTGGTGGAGGCAGGTTCAATGTTATCCTTTAAAAATAGATTGGATGGGTATATGGACGGGAAGGGAAAGGAATGGAGGGTTATGGTCTGAGTGCAGGTAGATGGGACTAGGGGGAAGTATTTATTTAAATTTAAAAAAAAAAATTTAAATGTTCGGCACGGACTTGAAGGGCTGAGATGGCCTGTTTCCGTGCTGTTATGGTTATATGGTTATATGGTTGTTCCTATGGAGTGAAAAATATGTAGAAAGGCATAGGGGTAGATTTTTAACCTATGATATATAGAATGGACATTTTGATGCCGAGTTTATTGTCAGTGTTGTGCCCTGATGGCAATTTTAAAATCTGCTTAACCAAGATAAAGAGTTGCACAGAGCAGTGACAGGTATGAAAATGTCATTAAAATGGGACAATTTCCAACCCATTCCCATTAAGAAAGCTAAGCAGGAGAATTCATCCATGGCTCTTCTGCCCCTCTGCCTCTCAGATGACGATCTAGGTGGCAGTTGATGGTCAAGAGATATATGCACCAAGAACTCAATTCAATTCAATTCAATTCAATTCAATTCAATTCAAAGCACTTTATTCGTCCCCGAGGGGCAATTTAAAAGGGCGCATTACAGTAGCTTTAAAAAAAAAGAAAGGGACACAATCAACAAACATAAGCAGCACGCATACTGCACAATCAACCAACACACGCATTTCACAGACACACTGCACAATCACACAACACACACCGCACATCAACATTCAACACATAGTAATAGTTTTCAACACGTAGTAATAGTTTTTAAAGTGCTTCCTTAGTGCTTCAATTAAAAAGTGCATATAGAAGGTTATTTCATTTCATATGTTCATGAGTCAGTGATCAGCATTAAGAAGCTAGACAGCCCTGGGGAAGAAGGTTGCCTTCCTCCTCTGTGTCCGGCAACCCAGACAGCGAAGTCTGCGTCCTGAGGGGAGCCACTCAAACTCAGGAAACAGGATGTGAGAGGGGTCCTGAAGAATCCTGCGTGTTAACTTTACAGACTGTTGGTAGCATAGGGCAGTGAGAGTTCGGACGGGCTGCTCAATGATTTTTGAGCAGACCTTGACCACATTCAACAGGCGGTTTCTGTATTGCAGGGTGATGGAGTGGAACCAGCTAGTGAAAGAGAAAGTTATTACATTTTCAATGAATGCGTAGTAGAATGTGGTGAGAATGTCTTTGTTAATCCCAAATGACTTCAGCTTCCTGAGTAGGTACTGTCTCTGATGGCACTTTTTAAGGATTTCCTCTGTGTTAGAGGAAAACCTTAGCAGGTTGTCGAAGGCTGTTCCCAGGTATTTGTATACCTCCACTATCTCCACTGGCTCCTGCTGGATGATAGTGGTGGCTGCCTCAGCCATCTGTCTCTGTTGGGGGGAAAAGGTCACAATCATGTCCTTGGTTTTGCTTATATTTAGCTCAAGACAAGACTTTTCACACCATACTATAAAGTCCTGCAGGGCTGAGCTGTGATGTTGTGTATGGCTGGGAAGCAGAGACAGGAGGACTGTGTCATCAGCAAATTTTACAAAGTGGCAGTTTGGCTGGGTGGATCTGCAGTCATCAGTGTAGAGAATGAAGAGAAGTGGGGAGAGGACACAGCCTTGTGGAGAGCCAGTGAAGGTGAAGAGGGTGTCGGACAAGGTATGGTTCACCAACACCCTCTGTGATCTGTTGGTGAGGAAGTCTATAATCCACAGAGTGAGTTGGTGGTTGAGGTGGAAGCGGGTGATGAGCTTCTCAGCCAAAATATGTGGTTGCATGGTGTTGAATGCTGATGAGAAGTCTGCAAACAGAAGTCTGGCTGTGGTCTTGGGGATTTCCAGATGCTTATGGATGGTGTTTAAGATGAATATTTTTGCGTCATCGACACCCCTACCAGCCTGGTAAGCAAACTGCAATGGATCCATCATCGACCCAGTTGCCTTGGTGATGTGCTCCTTGATGATGTGTTAAAGAAGGAACTGCAGATGCTGGAAAATCGAAGGTACACAAAAATGCTGGAGAAACTCAGCGGGTGCAGCAGCATCTATGGAGCGAAGGAAATAGGCAACGTTTCGGGCCGAAACCAACGTTTCGGGTCTGAAGAAGGGTTTCGGCCCGAAACGTTGCCTGTTTCCTTCGCTCCATAGATGCTGCTGCACCCGCTGAGTTTCTCCAGCATTTTTGTGTACCTGCTCCTTTATGATCCTCTCCATGGCCTTCATGACCAGGGAGGTGAGAGCCACCGGTCTAAGGTAATTCAGGACCTTGGTGGTGCCCTTCTTGGGGATGGGAATCACTGTTGAGTTTTTCCACATCGTGGGGACTGTGCTGCTGGTCAAAGAGCCCTGGAACAGATACTGGAACACACCTCCCAGCTGCTCAGCACAGTGCCATAGGGTCCGCCCACAGATGTTGTCTGGCCCTGGAGCTGTGTTCTTTTTAGTCCTTTTGAGGGCTCTTACCACCTCTGATGTGTTGATGTTGAGGCCGGAGTCATCAGGTCTGAGTGTGGAGACGATTGATTCTAGCTGGGTGCTGTTGTCCTTTTCAAATCTGGTATAGAAGGAGTTGAGATCATTCGGGTGTGAAGTGAAGCTGCTTCCTGCTACCTGAATGGGCTTGCGGCTGGTAGAGACAGAGTTCACTGCTGCCATGTTCTTGAGGCCCTGCCAAGCCGCACGGAGGTTCCCTTTTCCAAAGGTCTGCTCCACTTTGTTCTTGTATTTCAGCTTGGCAATTTTTATGGCCCGCTTGACCTCTCTGTTTACCTCCTTCTTCTCAGCTACAGAACCGGTAAAAAATGTTCTCTTTTTCTTATTCAATATGTTTTTTAGATCTTTAGTCACCCAGGGTTTATTGTTAGGGAAGATTGTGACCTTCTTGGAGGGGATAATATTGTCTACACAGAAAGTGATGTATGCTGAGACTGTATCCGCTTGCTCACTGATGTTGGTGGAGGAGGCTGTGAGGGTATTCCAGTCTGTGGTTTCAAAACACCCTTGAAGCCTGTCAATACTGTCCGGTGTCCACTGTTTGATGTCCTTGATGACTTTCTCTGTTCTCTTTACCACAGGTGTGTAGGCAGGAGCGAGCAGTATGCTGCTGTGGTCAGCAGAGCCTAGGGGAGGGAGGGAGACGGCTCTGTAGGCGTCTGGGACTGACCCATAGCATTTGTCCAGTGTTTTCCCTAGACGGGTGGTGCAATTGACATACTGGTAGAATCCTTTAAGCGACTTGTCAATTGAACAGTGATTGAAGTCACCCATGATGAATTTGGGGACGTCCGGAGATATCAGTTCGAGTCTGTCGAGCATATTTCTTATATGTTCCGTAGCAGTGGATGCATTTGCTCTGGGGTGGATATAAACCAGAATGAAAAACAGTTGTGGGAATTCCCTGGGAAGGTAGAAGGGACGCAGGGAGACAGCCAAGAGTTCAATGTCAGGGTTGCACAGTTCTTCTCTGACAACAACTGTTTTGCACCAGCGTGGATTGATGTAGAGGCAGACACCACCGCCATGGTGCTTGCCAGTCAGTTCAGTATCACGGTCTAACCTTACAGGAGACCCGAAGCCATCTATGTGCATGCTGTCACTATTGTCACTCCCAGTCAGCCATGTTTCAGTGAAAGCAAGAATGGAAGCAGTCCGGTATTCATACATGTGAATACCATGTTACTGGAACTGGAACCTCTAATAGTTTCTGAAAGACCCTCCTGACTGTCCTCATTATCACTAAAGCACATAAAGTGCTGAAATAACCTGGCAGGTCAGGCAACACCCTTGGAGAACATGGATAGATAATGTTTTGGGTAGAGACTTCTTCAGTCTGAAGAAGAAACATCACCTATCCATGTTCTCCAAGCATGTTGCCTGACCTGCTGAGTTATTCCAGCACTTTGAGTCTTTTTGTGGATTAGCCAGCATCTGTAGTTCTTTGTTTCTACCCATTATCACTATTTCAAAAAAGCACCTTGGACTTTGCTTCCTGCTTCCATTTTCTATCGCAAACATAAACCTTTGTTACAGTAGCATGCGTAGCCTTTTAGAGCAAGCTAAACAAAGAATTATTGGTATGCTCTGACCATGTCAAGAACATTTGGGAGTGCTATACCTGCCTTGATAGTGGTGGGTGATGACCAATTATGACATGAAAATGTTCCTACTTATCAATTTTTCGAAGCAAAGTAGAGCATGCAAAATTTGTGATAAATGTTGAATATCAAATAATATGTTTCAACAACGTATTAAACTTTGTTACTTTGGTAAATGTGAAATAATAGAAGGAAACTAGTAAGATAATCCTGCTAACACTGCATTCACAAAGTACCTCCAAAAAGCATTCATGTGACTTGAAGTTGGCATCCTATGTGTTCCGATCAGAATAATGCTGTATGATTTAGTTCTTTCCTTTTTTTTCATCATAATTTTTAAAGTGAGTACATTTAAACAAAATGGATGATGAGTAAAAGGGAAGGAGAGATACTATGTAACAGAAGATAGGAAATGAATGGTGGAGTGGTTCCACCCTGGCAATGGAATGAGGGAGAGTGGTGTCGAGCCGAAGGTGAAATGAGTAGCAATCAATCAATCGACCATGATGTTAGATTTGATGCATCTTCCTTTAGAATAGATGAAAATAATATCAGGAAGATGATTACTGATAGAATGGGGAATATTTAATAGCCAGAATGGGTGTATGAAAGCTGAGGAGCATCAATTCTTTAAAGCCCAATGAAAGGATTATTGAGAAGCAAATTTCCCATTTTAAACTTAACCTGATACCAAATGCAACCATTGGTATCTCTCATCTCGTTCCAACAATCTACTCTCAATTAAGAACAAAGAGAGAAAAAAATGAAAGAGAAGCTGACAAGGTCAGAAAAAAGGAAAGAAGAGACTGCTTAGAAGGGAACAAGGTTAATAAAAGGACAAACGCATTTTAGAAATGGAATGTTATAGGTTATCAATTAGTAGCCATGCCTAGCGTGGAAGATTTGGGATATCCTTGGTGGTCAACATACTTGTCAAATTCAGCTGGTGAAAGCTGAGTAAATATTTTTTTATTTTAACATTATTTTTTCTAAGAAGTTCGAAGAGCATGAAAGGCTGGATTGACTGGGCATGAAGAAAATCTCTATGTGGAATGTGTATGTAACGTTGGAAAATAGAGCACAAACCATTCATTTAAATTTCTAATTCTAAAGCTTATACGCAATAATGAGATAGGTGAAATAGGTAATAAAATAATAAGATAGTAAAGGAAAAATGTGCTAATTCCATAAAAAATCATAATTTATATTATGTGTATTTCCATAGCAACCATATTTGGGGTCATTAGTCAATCAACTCGCTATGTCTTTTTGGAATATTTTCTCCTGCTGTTCATCCATAAATATTTTAAAAATTAGAACCCACAGTTGAATTGTTTTTTTGTATTTGTTCTGATTTAAATAGCTCATAAACTGTAAACAAAGCATTATTTTCTTTTCTGATAGGTTGCTATTTTTGTTCCAGAGTCTGTGTCAAAATCGCATTAATCTCCAGTTAATGTTTCAAACTTACATGTTCACATGGTTTAATTAGCAGATAATTAATTATGCAATAAAATGAGTACGACCCATGTTCATTTTAAAAGGAAAATGAAACAACAGTTCATGCACAATGTTGCTGCTCAAAATAACTGTACGTTGGCTCCGATTTCCACTATATTTGCTTTTTATGGTAATGTCTAATAAGGATTTTTTTTTTTGCAGCTCTGTAGTGGGCATTATGTAAAAGTCAGGATTTTAGCACACTAGCGGTGCAGAGCAAACAAGATATGCGTCTAATATTTACATCTACGCTACCTAATCTGTCAGTGTTTGAAGCCAGTAGCCTGGTTTTCTGGAGCCATTCCAATGGGAAATCTGCATAACCTCCAAAATGTTGGCTGGGTTGGCTGGAATGTACCTTTTGGTGTCATGTATCATAGCAGACTTTTATCTGCATCCTTCAACTTCAAAATGTTTGTGTTGCTGTAAATTGCTAGAACAACCAGCTTAATTTTTAATGGTTTGACAAGGGAGTAGCAAGATGGATTCAACAGTGGCTGAATGGGAGATGCCAGAGAGTAATGGTGGATGGTTGTTTGTCAGGTTAGAGGCCAGTGACTAGTGGGGTGCCACAGGGATCTGTGTTGGGTCCACTGTTGTTTGTCATGTACATCAATGATCTGGATGATGGTGTGGTAAATTGGATTAGTAAGTATGCAGATGATACTAAGATAGGTGGGGCTGTGGATAATGAAGTAGATTTTCAAAGTCTACAGAGAGATTTATGCCGGTTGGAAGAGTGGGCTGAAAGATGGCAGATGGAGTTTAATGCTGATAAGTGTGAGGTGCTACATCTTGGCAGGACAAATCAAAATAGGACGTACATGGTAAATGGTAGGGAATTGAAGAATGCAGGTGAACAGAGGGATCTTGGAATAACTGTGCACAGTTCCCTGAAAGTGGAATCTCATGTAGATAGGGTGGTAAAGAAAGCTTTTGGTGTGCTGGCTTTTATAAATCAGAGCATTGAGTATAGAAGTTGGGATGTAATGTTAAAATTGTACAAGGCATTGGTGAGGCCAATTCTGGAGTATGGTGTACAATTTTGGTCGCCTAATTATAGGAAGGATGTCAACAAAATTGAGAGAGTACAGAGGAGATTTACTAGAATGCTGCCTGGGTTTCAGCAACTAAGTTACAGAGAAAGGTTGAACAAGTTAGGGCTTTATTCTTTGGAGCGCAGAAGGTTAAGGGGGGACTTGATAGAGGTCTTTAAAATGATGAGAGGGATAGACAGAGTTGACGTGGATAAGCTTTTCCCACTGAGAGTAGGGAAGATTCAAACAAGGGGACATGACTTGAGAATTAAGGGACAGAAGTTTAGGGGTAACATGAGGGGGAACTTCTTTACTCAGAGAGTGGTGGCTGTGTGGAATGAGCTTCCAGTGAAGGTGGTGGAGGCAGGTTCATTTTTATCATTTAAAAATAAATTGGATAGTTATATGGACGGGAAAGGAATGGAGGGTTATGGTCTGAGCGCAGGTATATGGGACTAGGGGAGAATACGTGTTCGGCATGGACTAGAAGGGTCGAGATGGCCTGTTTCCGTGCTGTAATTGTTATATGGTTATATGGTTATTAGAGCATGCTGGTCCTCAGAGGATGATTGGACCTATAATAAATCCTTTTAATGCATGTGGTTTGAGGGTTTGAGAAAACAGAAATGATTATGATTTGGAGCCAAACGGTGAACAATAATAAAAGAGTGGACAAGAGTAAGGAAATGAGAAGGGAATTATATGAATATTTATATTTTGACATTTTTAAACTGTAGTTTTTGGTAAGTTGCAACAATTATTGGAATTATCAACTTGAGGTTTTAAAGCTGTTCCTCTCCATATACTGGTTGACCAACTGAGAAGTTTCTGTCATCATGATAATCATAGCAACAAAGGATCAAGAATAGACTATCCCCTCAAAACCTAAACCACCATCCATTGCAATCATGGTTGATTGGTAATTTACTACCACACTACCTTTCCTTTCACCTAGCAATAACTTTTGTTTCCAAAAATATTTGTTTTGTATTTAGAATTAACAATTGACTGATCCTCAATTGCTGTTTGCTGAAGAGTGTCCCAAATTCCTACCATTTGCACGTTAAAGTGTTTTCCTCACTTCACTCCTGAAAGATCAGGCTCTAATTTTTGGAGGATAGCCTCAAGACTCTAACACTCCAACTAGTAGAAACTGCCTGTCAGTTTTTCTTCAACTCTTTGAATTAACTCATCCCTTTACCTCTTTAATACAAGGAACATGGCTCTTGTTTGTTGTCTTTTCTTCATTATCCAACATTTGGAGTCAAGCTCTCAGTAATTTGCTGCCTCACAGCGGCAGAGACCTGGGTTCGATTCTGACCTTGAGTGCTGTCTGTATGGACTTTGAACGTTGTTCCTATGAGCAAGCTATTCCCCTTGGTGCTCTTGTTTCCTCCCACGTTCCAAAGATGTGCGGGTTAATTGGCTTCTGTAAATTGCCCCTAACCTGTAAAGAAATAATGTGAAAGTGGAATAACATCGAACTAGTGTGAAAGGGTGATCAGTGATGGAGATGAACTTGGTGGACCAACGGTCTGTTTCCATGCTGTAAATTTCAATAGCATTGTGTCAAGTGAAAATCAAAAATGTTGGCGTAAAATCAAAAATTGATCAACACTTTCTTTATATATTAATAATTTATATTTTAATCCGCTGATCTTGTTTGCTATTTGTGCATTAATGGGTATTGCTCTTTTTCAAACAAAACCCAATGATAACACAAATCATGAAGGCAGAGTTCAGCAAAGTGAAACTGGAATATGCCATTGATTTTCCATTAGAGAACTTTGATCTTCAATGCCAGGGTACTGAAATTGGGGATAGAGAACAACTCAATGCACTTGCATGCTGCACTTAAAAGTATGAATATAAGATGACTAAACCTTTATTCATTTATCCTTGGTTACTACGTTTCTTGTTGGGTATTTGCAGACTGAAGAGGCATTCAGATGAATTAGTAATAATGCTGAAAATAAATCTTATTACAACACTTAGTTATAACTGATTTTGATAATAGAATTTTTGAAACTGGATTTTTTAATGGTTTCTAATTTCTCAAATTCCTTACTAATTTAAAAAATGGTTACATGTTATGATTGTAGATCCTTGTTAACGTTCCAGGGTGTGCTATCATGTTTATGGCTCTGGCTTTGAAATTGTTACCTTCTGCTGAACCGTATACAATAAACGACCTGCATCTTTCAAGACAAAAGATACATGCAGAGCAAAAGATTCATGAGAAATTGATGATGCACAGCTTGAATTACCAGACAGTAGAATTACCTTTAATATTTATTTTGAACCAGTATTGAATCTAAACTCAAACTTGCTATACATTTTGGCAGATTTCTTTGTCTGAAATTTTAAATGCTCTTCTGATTTATGTAATATTTTGTTATGGTTTTCCAGTGTAACTTTTCATTCTTTACAAAATTGGTTCATTAGGTTATTGATAATAGAGACATTGAAGAAACAAGATACATTGACCATTTGAACAAAATTTGAACCTACTTGGGAAATATTTTTTCATGCTCCCAATTTGTCATCTCTTTCTCCATTATTTATTTGGATATTTGTTATTAAGGTCTTATTAAGGTATTGCTTTATACCTTTATGATTGCCAGTATTGAAGACTAATTCCATATTATGTGCTTTTTGGAGCAGGGATTGGTGAGATAGACATGGAAAGTGTAGAGACAAATAATGTCATTTCTAATCCCCCTCTTGACCTTCTACTACATTTGATTTGTCTTGCCTTTCCAGTACTAGTTGCAGCTTTGTAGTGTGGGATTATATTAGCATATTGCATCATTTAGCCTCTGAGCAATTTTACTCCTTGGTGCCACCAGGAAGATCCCAGGTTGGGAAAAGGGGATCTAGCAACCTGGGTGCTCTTTCCCGTGGACCATCCCCCATTTGACACAGCTGCTCTAGCAAATCTAGTTCTCATGCTGAAAATGATCCCAAGAAGACGAAAAGCATTGATTCCACCAAAGTGTAGCAGCTATCATCTAGAAAGGCAGCACAGTAATAAGAGGTTGGCAATCCAATGAGCTGGACCACAGATCCTGGGATTGGTTCAACACAAATCCTTGCATATGGAGAATTTGAATTGAGTTGATTATATAGGCTCAAATTGAAAACCTAGTGTGGGTAATGATGACCACGGAACTGCCAGATTTTCATAAGGATCCACTTTGTGGAAGGAAGTCTGTCCTGTTAAATCTGGTTTATATGTAACTGCAAAGCCACAAAAAAAACGAGTTGATTTTCTACGACTCTCTAAAATGATCTAACCAGGCATTCTGTTAAAGGGCAGCTAGGAATGAGCATTAAATGTTTGTCCTACCAGTGATGTGCGCAGCCCATGTATATTTAAATTATATGTTGAGGCAAAGATGAGTAAATAACTTAGTTGACACCAGAATTTTGTAACCATAAATGAGACCAAAAAATATTTGAGTAAAAATTGTTGGCCTGAATTAAGATCAAAAAGCATAATTTTCTAGGCTGAGATAGGTTTATGAGAAAGTACAACGAACCGATACAAATTTTGAAACTTTTTGATGCAGAACATGTCTTCAGAATGTGGAGGTTTAACTTATTCACTGACAGAAACTGACAAGCCATGAACACGCAAACAAAATTAGAATATCAAATTTCACATTATGCAAGTTGTTATTTTATATTCAGATTAATTTAAAACATTTTCTTACTTAAAAGAAACACAGTTCCACTATCAAAATAAATGAAATGGAACATGTGTTCTATCAATGAGTTACTTGTTACCTGAAAGAACTCTAACAGCAATTAGAGTCCTCTAAATTATCTACAAAAGTGGTTAGGAGGTGCTGATGATAATGCCATTACATTATACTTGCTCTTTGGTAATCTGTTAACCAGTGCCCAGTTTGGGTTTCACCAAAATAATTCACCTCAGGACCTCATCACCACCTTGGTCTAAATAGTGACAAATGAACTGAATTCTAAAGGTGAAGTGAGAGTGTGCCTCATATCAAATCACAGTTTAATGGACGTGGTATCAAGGATCCCTGGTAATACAAGTTAATGGTCATTAAAGGGAAAATACTCCAATGGTTGGAACCATAAAAGCTTTTTACTGTACCTTGATACATGTGGCAATAAACTAAATTAAACCTTGCACAAAAGGAGATGACTGTGAGTGTTGGAAGTGAATATTCTCAAACACAGACGATTATTGCGAGAATTTCTCACAGCAGGGTCCTGGCCAAACTATTTGTGGCTGTTTCATTGACCTTCTTTCAACTGTAAGGTCAGAAGTAAAGATGTTCCTGTTTCATAAGTTCTCAGCAAATGAAGCACTCTATATCTGCATGCGGCAAGGCCAAGATAAAATTTGGTAATGTCCTGTTTAAAAAAACATGCAGCATTCATGAGTAATGACCAATAACAAGCAATAATCTAACCACCAAACTTTGATATTCTTTGCCATTGCTTGTTCCGAATCCTGGGATTTCATACCCAAGAGCTTTGTGGAAATGACTTAGCAGAAATATTACAGCAGCTCAAGAAAGTGGCACAGCACTACTTTCTCATGGCAGATAGAATAGACATTCAATGCTTGCCTTCCCAGCAAGGCTCAATGAATGAAGAAGAAAATAATGTAAAATAAAAATTGAAATTGTTGTTTCTGTTATGCTTAAATGGAAACCAACAAAGATTGCAACAAACTGTTGAAGTTTTAAACTCTTTTTCTTCAGTTTTGGAGAGGCGTGATATTTGTAAATCACTTAGAAAAGTAGCCAACAACTACCATTGTCTTTTCTACACTTTTTTTGTATCAATATTCTTGGCATTTGATATCTCTCTTGACCTTGTGCAGTGCGCATATTAATAAATCTGCCTTGAAGAAGAATGACTTCTTATATTTACCCCTTAGTCATTCTTGACATTAATATAGGTGTCATGTCTGAAATATGAATGGCTGCCTTATATTTGATGCCAGGCCAAGCTCTGCCCACCAGCACCACTCTTGGATATTATGAAAGAAACCCAATCTGTCATTCACATCATTTTCATTTATCCATCCATTTTTCTTTTTAATTTCTTGTATTATTTATTATTGATTATGATTAGTTTCCAAAACAAAAAACAACATTCTCATTTATTTTTCCCTGCTTTCTCTAAGGTTATGTCTGCAGTCAGTCTGTTTCAGTTTCTGTATGTTATTGTCATCCATCATAAAAAGCATGTACTAAATCGACCTTGAATGATATCTTAAATAACAATATAAAATGCTCACTACACCCAATAAGTCAGGAAGTATCTGTGCCGACCACAAAGTTACTGATTTAAGTTAATGACCTTCCTTCAGTTCTGCTGAGGATTCATTGACCAGAACTGTTAAATCTTTCAAGGGTTCAAGCGATATGGGGAGAAAGCAGGAACGGGGTACTGATTTTGGATGATCAGCCATGATCATATTGAATGGCAATGCTGGCTCGAAGGGCCGAATGGCCTACTGCACCTAATGTCTATGCTTGTTTCTGTGTATCTTCACTGTCTGATGCACTGAACATCCCTGATATTTTCTGTTTTTATTTCACTGGTCATCAAAACCATTTTGTTTTGAATATCGTCCAGTTGAACCCATAGACTTCCAAATTAGATGCACCAACTAACGCATAGCAGTCAGACCTATTGAAGATTCTAAGAAAGTCCCAGAAATATTTGCAAGGATAGCAGCAGTTCTAAATGATTAGGTTCCTTTAAAAAAATAGATTTACAGGTTATTAACACGAGAACAACATGGTCAGACGAGATGTGGAATGAATTATTCCAATTGTAGAAAAAAATCCAAAACCAAGAATACAAGATAATTAGTAATAAAATTAGGGCAGTGGGCAGGTGCTATAGACCTGCATGGGAAGGTAGACACTCCCGCCCCCATGAGTCTCGGGCAGATGGGGCTCATCAGCCTGGGAAGGCAGTCATCTAGGAGAGGGAAAACTCTGATTTAAAACCTCCACTGCTTTGTGGCCATATGCAGTCATGGAAACGGCTCCTGGAGTAAACCTCAAGAAAATCCAGAGTTGTAGCCCCTAAGGCAGTTTATCGTTGTCTACAACCTCACTCTGGCAGCTCCTGCGACGGCGCTGGTGCCAAACTGTAATGGTCCTGCTGTTCCTTTGGATCGATCAGCGATGTGGAGAGGGGGGACGTGCTGCATGGGCAACAGCCTGTCCTCCATATGACATCCCCAGGCTTGCATCCGACCACACATCACCTGCAAACTAGGTTGCATCACCCATGGTCAGTCATGACCTAGAGGGGACTACTACTACTACTACTACTACTACTACTACTACTACTACTACTACTACTACTACTACTACTACTACTAGTACTAGTACTAGTACTAGTACTAGTACTAGTACTAGTACTAGTACTAGTACTAGTACTAGTACTAGTACTACTACTACTACTACTAGTACTAGTACTACTACTAGTACTACCACTACCACTACCACTACTACTACTACTACTACTACTACTACTACTACTACTACTACTACTACTACTACCACTACCACTACCACTACCACTACCACTACCACTACCACTACCACTACCACTACCACTACTACTACTACTAGTAGTATTAAAATCACCAGCCACATAAGATCAATTTTCTTTACTTAGTCAAAATGTCATTGGGCGATGGTTACATTACATAAAAGATTTCTAAATAAAAAATGGACTAATTCATTCGAGAAAGTGGAATAGAAAGATGTTGAATAGATGAGACGAGGATTCTAAATGGATGCAGTAAACAAATATGAGCATAAACTAATTGAGCCAAATGGCCCATTGAGATTGCACATTCTCATACTTTGTACAAAAGCCGGATCATACAAATAGCCAGGCTGGTGAGCTTATGAGAATATTTACAAGGATATTGGATGAATATAATTCTCTGCTTCAATTAGTGAATTTTCAAAAAATATTCAACCAAATTTGCAGCTAGGGCTTTACATTTAGGTTTCTCAATTATTTCTCTTTTTTAAGAATAATACTATTTTTCGATCCTTAGATTATTTCAGTCTGATCCTTGAGTATAATTCAACTTTGAAGAACAAACTAATTTGAAATCTATGCATTAGTACTATGTATTTATTATTCAAATATAAATTGATTTAATTATTTATGCAAAAAAATGCTTACTGTTATAAAGTAAGAGTAGATGGAGAAAATGAAGAAACCATCATAGATTTATAATTTTAGCAGACTGAGCACAATCAGTAATCTATATCTGCACTTTATGTTGGGAGCTTTTCAAATCTCAAATGTGAACAATTCGTTAAGCAGGAATACTCAGAGGATAATGCAATTAAGCTAGTTATTTCTGTATGTATAACAATAGTACAATTTAAATAAAAGTGCATGATTTTACTAATGCCCAGACAGATCAAGAAAAAGGAAGCAAGATTTTTGCCAATTCTGTGGCAGGATGATTGGAAATTACTATTGTGGGGTTGCATTCTGATTCCATAAATTGATGGTTATGGGAGCAGCTTTTGATTGATAACATTGGGAAACAGGCACCTTTGATGTATTAAAGAAGAAGCGAAAGTCTGTTGCCATCTATGACAATGATGATTGTTGCAAGCTCAGCATTTGTTTTAGATGGAAGACAAATGATCTGCACTCTGATCATTAGATAAGAATAACTTTGAGGATATGAATTAGGATGGAAAAGAGGCATGATCCATTACAGTAGATCAACTGCTATCAATAATGATTAAAAACAGAAAATGTTCTCAACACTCAGCAGGCCAGGCAACACCTGTACAACAGAAAACAGGATTAACATTTCAGGTAGAAAACAGTTCATCAATAACCAAAATTGTTGCTTTGAATGTAAAATATGTTTTGTATGCAGAAAGGGCAATCCCACCCACCATCAACCCACATTTAAATGAGTACACGTTCATATCTAGATGTGTATTGATTGGATACCTTCAATTAAAATTGTCCTCTGCTTCTATTCTATCTATGGCTGCTCATGCTATCTTCTTTGATATGAATAGACGATGAAGGTCAACCTCTGTCTTTTTTTTTAATTTACATAGCTGTGAGTGTCATTGCTGAGGCTCTACTTGCCTTGACAAGTCTTAAGGAAGCCTTCAGCCATTGTCATGAACCCTGCTGTCCATCTGATTGTGGTGCTGCCATTATGATGTTGCGCAGTGTATTCCTATATTTTGAACCAAGGATTGTGCATGATTTGGAGGAAGACGCATGTTTAATTATTTTCAAGAACCTGTTTGATCTTCTACATTTTTCTTCCCCAAAGGAGGGTGGCACGGTGGCGCAGAGGTAGAGTTGCCTTACAGCGCTTGCTGCGCCAGTGACCCGGGTTTGATCCCGACTACGGGTGCTGTCTGTACGGAGTTAGTATGTTCTCTACGTGACCGCGTGGGTTTTCTCTGAGATCTTCAGTTTCCTCCCACATTCCAAAGACGTACAGGTATGTAGGTAAATTGACTTGGTATAAGTGTAAATTGTCCCTAGTGTGTTAATGTGTGAGGATCGCTGACCGGCGTGGACTCGGTGGGCTGAAGTGCCTGTTCCACACTGTATCTCTAAACTAAAATTAAACTAATAAGGACATAGGTCTGAATTGATTAGTAGGACTGGGTGTTACAATCCCTAAGATTTCACTACAATTGACATTCTTGGGTATGACCACTAGGTGAATTTGCTAACAATCAGACACATCTTCAGTTGTGTCGCTCAACGTCACTGGGTGTTTCGGCCTTTTATCACAAGACACCCTCAGTCAAGGCAGGCCCACTGCAGGTTGTTCAGACCTGGGTGTGTGTCTTATTGTTAGCCTCTAGATGGTCACGTGGCAGCCCAGACAGCATCTTTCCTCTTCAGCCGCAGCCAGTGACTGCTCCGTTTGGCGGCATTGGCTAATTCTTTTATTGCCCTCCTTTGTGCCTGCCCTTTGACTCCTACTTCCCTCAGGAGCCTTGCACTGGAACTGGCTACAACGCCCCTGCACCCCACCTCCACTGGACACACCCTTACACACCAACCTCTCTCCTCTGCCTGCTGCAAGGTTTGAATATCGAAGCTTTTTCCTTTCATAAGCCTCGTCCACAGCCTCCTCCCATGGGACCGTCAGCTCAATGATGAAAACACACCGACAGGAGTTGGACCAGATAACGAGGTCTGGTCGCAGGTTTGTAACTGCGATTTCAACTGGGAACGAAAGCCTCTGGCCTAGGTCAACACGCATTTCCCAGTCCCTGGCTGCGTTCAGTGGGCATGAGTTGAGAGGCGAGGGGTTAGTCCTCCGGTTTCTCTCCTTCCCGGATGAAGGATGGTATTTGCGGGAATGTTATCTGGGCATTGATAGGCATGGCGTTGGTGGTAACTCTCTTGCACTCAAGTTCAGCTGCCAAACACCTCAGCACCTGGTTGTGTCGCCAGGTGTATCTGCCTTGTGTTAGGCTGGTCTTACAACCGGCCAGGATGTGCTTGAGGTTTGCTGGAACTGCACACAGGGGGCAGGCTGGATCCTCTCCCAGCCAAAGATTTAGGTTTGTGGGAGAGGGAAGGACGTCATATGTGGCTCTGATAATGAAGCTCAACTTATTTGACTCCACAGCTCTCTCCATGTGATCTTCCTCCTCTCAGCACCATCCCACGTTATCCAGCGGCCTTGTTTGGCTTGGGATATGGCTTTGGCACACCTGGCTGCTTCTTCCTGGTGGCGCACCTCCTCCACCACCAGGTGCCGACGTTCAGCTGGAGTAGCCTTTTGCCAGGTAGGTTTCATTGCTCCCAGGTCAAAGCCCCCTTGGCCTTGTTGGACATGGCCCACTATGTCCCGGTGTTGGAGGGCGGATTTTGCATCCAGTACCACTGCTGCTGGAGTCCATTTCTTCCCTGTTACTAGGGTTGAGCGACACCTCTTATTATTGGGTCCTGGGATTCTGTTAGTGTCATGTCCAGCCTCACTTTGGCACATTTGTATTCCTCCTCCAGGCTTGAGACTGGCAGTGAGAGGGCTCCATTCCCATAGAGCCCTATGCTGCTGAGGCATCTCGGTAGCCCAAGCCACTTCCTCACATGTGAGTTCACCAGTCTCTCCAGCTGGTTGACATGGGGCAGTAGACCGAATTGAAGGCACCAAAGCTTCAGCTTCCCTGGGAGTGCAGTGTTGTTGATTTGCTTGAGGCCACTGATTGTATCCTGCCTGAGTTGTTCCACCTGCTCTGCATCCTTGAGGTATGCAGTGTACCATCGCCCGAGGCTTTTGACATGCTTCTCCAGGACAGTTGGTATTGTCTCGTTATTGATGCGGAACCTTTCGTCAGTGAGCCGGCCTTTGACAATGGAAATACTGCAGGATTTGCTGGGTTTAATCTCCATTCGTGCCCATTTGATGTTTTCCTGGAGTTTATCCAGCAGGCGTTTGGTGCATGCTTTTGTTGTTGTTATTGTGGTCATGTCATCCATGTACGCCCTGATTGGAGGAAGATGCAGCCCACTCTTCAAGCGTTCCCCTCCGACCACCCATCGTGATGCTCGAATGATGACCTCCATTGCCATGGTGAAAACCAGAGGAGAAATGGTACAACCAGCCATTATGCCTACCTCAAGGTGCTGCCAGGCGGTGGTGTTGTCCTGTGTTGTGACGCAGAACTGTAGGTCCCGGAAGTAAGCTTTTACCAGCTTTGTGATGACCTCTGGGACCTGGAAGAAATTAAAAGCTGCCCAAAGAGTCTCATGGGGCACCGAACCAAAGGCATTGGCAAGATCTAAGAAAACCACATGCAGATCTCTCTTTTCCTTCTTGGCAGTTTGTATCTGGTGCCAGATGACATTTGCATGTTCCAGATATCCTGAGAAACCACGTACCCCTGCTTTCTGCACTGACGTGTCAATGAAGTTGTTGCTCTGCAAAAATGCTGAGAGTCTTTGGGCCACAACACCAAAGAAGATCTTTCCTTCCACGTTCAGAAGGCTGATCTGGCAGAATTGGCTAATGGTTGAGGAGTTCTTTTATTTGGGAATTAAGATCCCTCCTGCCCCTTCACCATGCCTTAGGTATGATTCCTTTCCCCCATGCCACTTTCATTAACTTCCAAAGGTATTTCAGGGCACCAGGGGTGTTCTTATAGAGCCTGTATGGAATGCCATTGGGCCCTGGGGCTGATGCTGTTCTTGCCCGTTTGACTGTGTTCTCCACCTCCTTCCATGTAGGAGGCCTTATGTCCATCTGGTGCTCAGGTGGGTGGATAGGTGGCATGTCATCTGGAATGGTGACTGGCTCATGCCTCCGGTTGTCAGAGTACGTCTTCCTCAGGTGCTCCTCCAGTTCCCTTACAGGTACTCTCAGGATCCCGCTCTTCTCCTTGACAAAGAGGCTTTTGACAAACTTATACGGATCTCTGTAGAAACTTGTCCTCGCCCGTTCTTTCTTCTTGTGTTGCTTTCTCAGGCATTCTGCTCTTCGCAGGATTGCCAGGCGCTGCTTTATTTCTGCCTGCAGTGCCTTGAGTCCTTTCCTGTCTGCCTATGTGGCCTTCCTCCACTGTTTTCTCAGCTCCCTCCTTTCGTTCACCAGTCTTTTGATCTCCTGCTGCCTCCTGGACGTACTGGTGCTGGTTCCTTCTGTCCTCTGTTTCATGACCTTCACCCCAAATCTCTCCGCCCCATAGTTGTATATGGTGTCTCCCATCTTCTCCAGTTTTCTTTCCACACATCCCTTCAATCCTTCCAGAAGATGGATGAGGTCAGTGTTAATGGTCTCCCACTCTTTCCTCTGACAAGGTTTGAGGCTTTTTCCCTTCCATTTTCCTCTCTACTGCTGGCTGTGGCTGGTTGGGCTCTGGACTCTTGTCCGTTGGTGGTACTGTACTTGGTTGAGCTTTGCCTGGGCTGCTGATACTCTGTGGACTGTGGTGGTTATCCTGCCACTGGGCTTCACTTGACTGATTTGCCCTACCTCTTAGAAAGTAATGGTCAATGCGAGGCCTCACACCAAGCTCTCTCAGGCACTTTTCCCTGCCCTGGTGGATCTTGACACCCTTCTCTGATGTTATGTTTTCCCAGCCACAGATACAACTTCGTAGCTTATATCCTACCAGTGCTGCTGCTCTGTCAATTGCTGTGCTAGTTGTAATACTCATAGTCGATTCCTTTCCTAGGTCTGTTGCCGTGTGGTCTGTCGATGAGTCATCTTGCGCCCCCGCTCTCGCAGACTCAAGGGGTTTTCTTCATCATGTCTTTTTCGTAGCAATATATGGGTGAATCCAAAACGCTGATTAGCGATGGATCCTGCTGGCATGAGGAGCTAGCCCATGCCAGCCCCGGTGGGGTCTATTCCCTCCAGTCAGCAGTCTCTCCAGGCCGTCACTATGTCTTTCCCTGGTTGTCAGCTGCCCTTTCGCAGGGGTCACTGGTTTGATCCAGATGTTCAGATTGATTAGTAGGACTGGGTGTTACAATCCCTAAGATTTCACTACAATTGACATTCTTGGTTATGACCACTAGGTGAATTTGCTAACAATCAGACACATCTTCAGTTCTGTACCTCAACATCACTGGGTGTTTCGGCCTTTTATCACAAGACACCCTCAGTCGAGGCAGGCCCACCGCAGGTTGATCAGACCTGGGTGTGTGTCTTAATGTTAGCCTCTAGATGGTCACGTGGCAGCCCAGACAGCATCTTTCCTCTTCAGCCACAGCCAGTGACTGCTCCGTTCGGCGGCATTGGCAAGTTCTTTAATTGCCCTCCTTTGTGCCTGCCCTTTGACTCCTACTTCCTTCAGGAGCCTTGCGGTGGAACTGGCTACAAAGCCCCTGCACCCCACCCATGGCCTGTCGCGGAACTGACAGCCAAAGTGGGACGGGCTCAAGACCCTGGCGCGACGCAACGTCTCACCTTCAACAGCAGCAGAAGCAGGCAAATGATCGCCGAGTTCGGCCTGGGGCTCACGGCCGTCGCGGTCCGGATCCGCCCCCACTTCTACTCCCAGAGCGGGGCCAAGAAAATTGAAGATAGACACAAAATGTTGGAGTAATTCAGCGGTACCCGGCAGCATCTCTGGAGAGAAGCAATGGGTGACGTTTCGGGTCAAGACCCTTCTTATCAGACTGAAGAAGCGTCTCAACACGAAACGTCACCCATTGCTTCTCTCCAGAGATGCTGCCGGTCCCGCTGAGTTACTCCAGCTTTGTGTCCATCTTCAAATTATGTCACGCGCTCCAGACGGCTATGCGTACGCATGTTATCGCGCCCGACATTCGCTCGACCGTCTGGGCTCAACGCGACCACGAGGTCGCGTAATTTGCGTGCCAAGGACACGTAAGTGGGACAGGCCCTTTACACTCCAACCTCTCTGCTCTGCCTCTGCTGCAAGGTTTGAATATCGAAGCTTTTTCCTTTCATAAGCCTCGTCCACAGCCTCCTCCCATGGGACCGTCAGCTCAATGATGAAAACACGCCGACAGGAGTTGGACCAGAGAACGAGGTCTGGTCGCAGGTTGGTAACTGCGATTTCAACTGGGAACGAAAGCCTCTGGCCTAGGTCAACACGCATTTCCCAGTCCCTGGCTGCGTTCAGTGTGCATGAGTTGAGAGGCGAGGGGTTAGTCCTCCGTTTCTCTCCTTCCCGGATGAAGGATGGTATTTGCGGGAATGTTATCTGGGCATTGATAGGCATGGTGTGGTGGTAACTCTCTTGCACTCGAGTTCAGCTGCCAAACCTCTGAACTTGACCCAAACCGTTGCCTATTTCCTTCGCTCCATAGATGCTGCCTCACCCGCTGAGTTACTCCAGCATTTTTGTCTACCTTCGATTTTCCAGTATCTGCAGTTCCTTCTTAAACATAGGTGAACCTGATGGATTTTCTAGCAGGCAGTTGGTGTATGACCACCATTGTGACCAGGTCATTTTGTTCACATTTCAAAGTTTGCTATTTGAATTTCCCTGAGTGTTGCAGGTTTTCTGATGTGACTTCTGCCATCATCTCCAGGATGGTCCTATATAAACTGGATTACATGTGGTATTTCACCTTTAGGCCAGTCACTCCCCACTATATGTTGTACATTCTCTTCATATGAGAGAAATTGGCGTCACTCTGGCGTAATTCTGGTTCCTCTTCTTGTACCTCCATGTGATGAGAATAGGTTACATAAAGTTTAAAAAGAAGCAGTGTTCTGCTCTCTAACTTGATGCAGCATTTGTATCTCAGGGGGTCAGAGTATTTCCTACGTACACATAAGGGCCTTATTTAAAGCACAAAGAAGGTAATCAGTATATTCAACTGTTTTTGTTGCACAGTTGCTTGCCATCCGCTTTCCATCTCAGAGTCGCCCCTGGCACACTGAGCAGACCCAGAAGAGAACTAATTTGCCTGTTGCTTCAATTGCATGTTTTCATGGGAGCTAAATAAAGTAATAATCCAGAGGGGTATCCACCTTTTTAATCACAATAATTCACCGACTATCTCTTCCAGGTGCAATAGTCTAGGTATTCAGCTATTATCTGCATGCTTGATTTCCTAAATGTCCCCACTGGGCCTCATGTCATTCCCACTGGGTTTTGTACGTCAGATTTGGAAAAATGGTCATGCGGATGAAATAGGCATACCTGGTCTTACTCTTTGGCTCAACAGCTTTCTGTTCACTTCTTTAGCAGGTTAAGATCCAGTTTTGGACTTGGTTTGTTCATGAAATAATTCAGAAAGTGGGAAAAAAAACTCTTAGCTTGTTTCATTTAGTTTTGAGATACAGCATGGAAACAGGCTTTTCGGCCCACTGAGTCCACGCCGACCTCCGATCACCCGTTCATACTAGTTCTATGATATCCCACTTTTTCATCAACTCCTTATACATAAGGGACAATTTACAGAAGCCAATTAACCTACAAACCTGCAAGTCTTTAGGATGTGGGAGGAAACTGGAGACAACCACATGGTCACAGAGAGAGCGTGCAAACTCCACACCAACAGAACTCGAGGTCAGGATCCAACTCGTTTGTTTGCTGCTGTGAGGCAGCAGATCTATGAGCTAGTTAGATAATCACTACCAACCTGGGTTTCAGTGGAACCCAATCCATCGGATATTCCATTACTTTTTAAAATCAGTCGGTGTGGGGAAAATAAAGTTTATTTTAACGGTTCTTGGTGGGCATGAGTCCACAGAATATAGTTGTCCCCAAACGATGATGAGTTAGAATTTACTCAGAAGGGCTTCGATAGTGAAAGGTATGCAGTGGAAGGATCTGAAATAATTATTTTGATATTGGTTGACAGAAATGGGGGAGACATAGTTGCATTTCTTTGCTACTCTCAGCTTGATAAACCCTCAAAAGGAAAATGGAGCTTGACTTTAAAGTGTAATATTAGAAATCATTTAGAAAATGGCATTTTAAAAGTTACTAGACCAAGAGCAGACCCGCTGGGTCTGTTCCCCCCAACGCGCGGTGTGGGGTGGGGGGGGGGGGCTGCGGCTTCACACGCACACTGACTACCCCACACACA
>CM075977.1:335045252-335099519 GCA_038087875.1 Malacoraja senta
GGGGAGGGGGAGAGAGGTGTGGGGAGGGAGGGGATTAGGGAGATGGGTTAGGGGAGTGAGGCAGAAGAGTGTGGAGGGAGGGGGAAGAGTGTGGAGGGAGAAGGGTGGTGGGGGAGAGAGGGATGGGGTGGGAGGGAGGAGGGGAGGAGAGGAAGAGGGGTGAGGAGAGGGAGATGGAGAGGGGGAGGAGAGAGGGGTGGGAGATGGGAGGAGAGAGGGATGGGGGAGGGGGAGAGAGGAGTGGGGGAGGGATGGGGAGGGAGATGGGGTAGGGCAGGGAGGGAGTGTGGAGGGAGGGGGAGAGGGGTGGGGGAGAGAGGGGAAAGAGTGGGGAGGGAGCGTGGGAGGGGGAGGGGGGAGAGAAGTGGAAGAGCGTGGAGGGAGGAGGGGGAGAGGGGTAGGGGGAGTGGTGGAAGAGGGACACGGGGAGTGGTGGAGGAGGGACAGAGGGGTAGGGGAAGGGGTGGGGGAGAGAGGGGAGGGAGGGGGAAGGGAGGGGGAGAGAGAGGGGTGGGGAGGGAGAGGAAGAGGGGTGGGGTAAGGGGGAGAGAAGTGGAAGAGTGGGGAGGGAGGGGTAGCGGGAGTGGTGGAAGAGGGACAGAGGGGTAGGGGGAAGGGGGCGGGGGGAGAGAGGGAAGGGGGTGGGGTACAGAGGGAAGGGGGTGGGGGGAGAGAGGGATGGGGTGGGAGGAGTAGGGGGAGGAAAGGGAGAGGGGTGAGGAGAGATAGAGGGAGATGGAGAGGGGGAGGGGAGGAGGAGAGAGGTGTGGGGGTGGGGGGAGAGGAGGGGAGATGGGGTAGGGGATAGAGGGGGAAGAGTGTGGATGGAGGGGGAAGAGTGGGGAGGGGAAAGGGGGTGGGGAGGGGGAAGGGGTGGGGGAGGGATGGGGGTGGGGGAGGGGGGTGGGGGAGAGAGGGAAGGGGTGGGGGAGGAGGAGGGAAGGGGAGAGGGAAGGGGGGTGGGGGACAGAGGGATGGGGGGAGGAGGGGGAGGAGAGGGAGAGGGAGATGGAGATGGAGAGGGGGAGGAGAGAGGGATGGGGGAGGGGGAGAGAGGGTTGGGGGAGGGGGAGCGAGGTGTGGGAAGGGGGGGGAGGGAGGGAGGGAGGGAGGGAGTGGAGGAGGGGAGGGAGGAGGGGAGAGGGGTGGGGGAGAGGGGTGGGGGGAGAGAGGGGAAATAGTGGGCAGGGAGAGTGGAAGGGGGAGGGGTAAAGACAGTCCATCTGTTCCCCATTCCCTAGCACCTCAATCCTCTTTCTCTATTCCCACACACGTGACGACACGCTTCTACACAGGCTGCGGGGGTAGGAGGGAGGGGCTGGGGCTGCTGCAAAGGCATATGTAAATAGATCCATTCCGATTGGACATCTGTGAGCATTGGGCATTGTGACATCACACGATGGAACCTTCACCAACATTCTATGGGTGAGAGCTGGGTTTTTTACGTTTTGAAATTTTGGGGGGGGGGGAGAAAAGGATTTTATTAAAAATGTGTACATAAACACGACGAAATTTAATCAGGAGTGGCTACTCGTAAAGAAAAGTTAAATCTCTACCGAAATGGGGAAAATCTCGGCGTTTCTGCGTGCGGTGTTGGCGTAGCGAGGAATCAAAGGACGGACGGACGGACAGGCACACACACACGCACGCACGCACGCACGCACGCACGCACACACGCACACACACACACACACACACACACACACACACACACACAGAGAAAAACATAGATAGATAGATAAGATGTGCACATATTGGGCTCTAAATATCCTGCATTCATTCTGATAGTAATGAATTGCAATTAAATACAATCACACCCCGACTTACACAATAGGCGACTTATGTAAAATTCCACTTACGTTGACAATTCTGTACTCAATCCAGTGCAATTAAGGCAATTTGTAATTTTCACAACACTGTCCAAAAACTCAAGTTTCGATCGGAAACAAGCTGCCAATGGCGGCGGTGCTTACCCAGAAGGCCGCACGCCGCAGAAAGTGCCCTACGTCACTGAGACAATTAATAATCTCAGTGAGTTGTTAAAGGCAGGGTGTGGTAATTCCGATTTACGTACAATCTGACTTACATAAGGGTTCACGGAACGGAACCCTAAAATAAATTGGGGAGCTCCTGTACTCCAGATAATTGAGCTTTTTGGCACGTCAGATTACATGGAGAATTATTTATGCTTTTACTATTTAGTTTGATGGAGACAACCATTGAAATGAAAGCACATGTCGTTTCCTGCGACCATGGGATTCTTAGATCTAAAATTCTAAAAATTATGCCAAGTGAACAAATTTCTTGAAATTCTCTATGTTTGTTTGATAATTACTGAGCTTTCTACCTGTAATAGGACTCTCCCATTACGTCTACATATCAGGTGGTTTCTGCACAATAAGAACATAGGAAGTAGGAGCAGAAAAATATCCCTCCGGCATTCAGTAACATCATGGCTGATCTGGACTTTGACCTTATCTCCTCTTTCCTGATGAGTTCCTGCAATCTAGATTTCCCTGTTCTCCAAACTTCTGATTCAGACTTGAATATGTGCAAGTATATGCAGGGCCGCAAGAAGGCGCAGCAGAAGAGTTGTTGCCTTATAGTGCCAGAGACCTGGCTTCAATCCTGACTATGGGTGCTGTCTAGACGGAGTTTGTACCTTCTCCCCGAGACCTGCAAGGGTTTTCTCCGGGATCTCTGGTTTCCTTCCACATTCCAAAGACGTACAGGTTTTTGGGCAATTGGCTTGGTAAAATTGTAAATTGTTCCTAGTGTGTGTAGGATAGTGTTAGTATGTGGGGATCACTGGTCTGCATGGGCTCGGTGGGCCAAAGAGTCTGTTTCTGCGCTGTATCTCTAAGCTAAAATAAATTATCACTCGGCCATTAATGCTGATGGTGTTATTGGCTTGGTTTGAGCCCTTAGTCTATTGTCTTCAGTTTCCCATTGTTTTCTTTAGTTTAGAGTCTGCAAGTTTCCACTTCTTTTTACAATTTGTTTGTTCTGATGTATTACTACATTTTCCTATTTTTCTTGTTGTTTGATTAAAATTAATTATAGTGCGACCACCTCTTCCAAAACATTACCCTATTTTCAGCTAATCTACGTGTTCTACTTCATACCCATAATCATGCCAAATGATGCTTCTAAAGCAGCTAGCAAAACATGAAGAAATCTTTTGGATCATTGTATATTTGCAAGAGCAGTCCAAGACTAATACACTTTGTCTCCATTTGTCTCCATAGTCTTCCAACTTTGTCTTAAAATGTTTTGCCCTTTACAAATGCACTGTTATTCATTAATTTATTTGAAATTGTATATTTCTTCTTTCTGGGTGACATATTGAAGTGTGGAAGTGAAGTTTAAAGATTTAAGGGCCTGTCCACTATGGTGACCTAATTTGCGAGTTTAGAAGAGTTTATGCTCGACTCAAACTCGCAGCATGGTCGACACGTGGTCCTAGGTGGTCCTAGGAGGTCACTGTAACTCTCCTTCATGCTCGAGGGAAGTTCCCGCTTACTCGCGGCCTCAGTTTGGTCGAGGAACATTTTTCAGCATTACCCATTTTGCTCACCGGGCATTTTAATTGGCTCATTGGAGTTTTCAGAACCAAGGAAAACCGACTGGTAATGTTAAATGCACGCTAAACTTTATTAAAGTTGTCTGGCTTCTTAAAAGTGTCTCAACACCTTCTCCCCACCTTCTCTCCCCCTCTCTCCCACCCCCCATCCCCCGCGCTCTCTAAAGGACTTACTGCCAGCAGTCTTTTACCTTCCTGTTCAACGCGGGTGTGAATTTCAGACCGCACTCCCCCGCTTTCCCTGGCCCCCGCCTTTGCTGTGTGTGTGTGTGTGTCTCTCTCTCTCTCTCTGTCTCTGTCTCTGTCTCTGTCTGTCGATCCAGCTCGAGCTTTTTCAGGCGAGTGCCCTCGAGCTTGAAAGTCGAAGACAGTCGCTGAAAAGTCGCATTAGTGGGACAGGCCCTTTAACCGTTTTCAGTACTATACGTTTCCCTACAGCCCCTCAGTTTAAGATACATTTTCATTCCCGCTATTCCCACAAGCACAACACAAGGCTTTGAAGCCGCCTCCTTCATCCCCGCAGGTACAACCAACATGTTTGCTTGCATTTTGCTAGAGTGCCAATTAGCATGCCCTTTTAGATGCACAAGAATATCTAGGACAGAACTTTGTCTTCTGAGGAAATCATGTCTGTAAAAACCATAGCATGTCAGCGTATTTGCCACATTCATCGAGTCATACAGCATAGAAACAGGCCCTTTGGCCCAACTTCCCCATGCCGACCAACATGCCCCATCTACACTCGTCCCACCTGCCTGCATTTGGCCCATATACCTGTCCTATCCACGTATCCACTAAATATTCCTAAATGTTCTGATGGCACCTGCAAGTAATTCCATTTAAATTCTACTTTTATGGTGGAAACTATACTGATGAAATGATGAACATGATTCTGAAAGCTGGAAAAATATTAATGAACATGGGTGGGTACAAATTTAGGGTAGAGTTTTTATTAATTGAAAGATGCAGCATAGAAATAGGGCATCTGTCCCATTGAGTCAATGCTGACCATGGATCACCTGCTCACACTTGTTCTATCCCACTTTTTTATCTACTCTCTACACACTAGGAGCAATTTACAGAAGCCTAAAAAAACACACATCTTTGGGATGTGGGAGAAAACCAGAGGACCCGGAGGAAACACATCCAGTCACAAGGAGAATGTGTAAACTCCACACAGACAGCACCTGAGATTAGGATCGAACTCAGGTCACTGCGGCCGAGAGGCAGCAACTCTACCACATGCACCACTGTGCCGCAAGTGTAATGTAAAATTCTGCAGAGAGATATGGTTCTGCGGCCTCCTTTTGAGCTGATGTCAGCTAAAGGAGCAAGATGGATAGAATGTTTCCCCCACTGGAAATCACAGCATTTCCACCTTTACTACCTTCATTGTAAAATATGCCTGCAAGGACAAGATATATTTACTGCACCAGTGTTGCAGTGAAAGTTAATGGCAGTTATCCAGCAACACTGTGATCAGCAGTTGTTTTAAGAACTCTAACAGAGCATTTTGAAGAGCATTGAAACAAAAACCTTCAGCTTCAATAACTAAATTCTGGCAAGGTCCTGATCTGACTCTCCTCATCGACTTTCGAATCCAAAAAATCTAAGTTAAAACGGGTGCCAATTCCTTTTTTACTCACGGCATCAGTCTTGGAGTTGCGGGTAAGGTCAGTATCTTTGTCACACTGGTCGTCAGGAATCATGCCCTGCAACACTTGTAGTGCAGGGATGTAGCTGGGGAATTTTGGAATCTTATTCTAGTGGACTAACATCTGTTATTTCTTCTGGAGATCCGCCAAACTCCTAAAGTAGCTATTTATACAATTTCTATGGTGTGTATGTTGAACATTGAGTGAAGTTGCAATATGAACATTCAGTCTCCTGGTAATTTTATGTAATCTCATTTACCCTTTTCAAAAGAGTACCAGAGATGTGAATCTGTTTGAACGCTATCTGGCCATGGAATTCAAAGTGTAAAATTGAAGGAGCAGAGTTTAATAATTCTAATTTTCAAATAACCATGGGTGACTAGATAAGATAAAGCCCATGAGGTTAAAAGATAACATATTAGTTTAGATAATAGGTTGAACAAAGCATAGGGCATTTTGAGTTACATAGATACATAGAAAATAGGTGCAGGAGTAGGCCATTCGGCCCTTCGAGCCTGCACCGCCATTCAATATGATCATGGCTGATCATCCAACTCAGTATCCTGTACCTGCCTTCTCTCCATACCCCCTGATCCCTTTAGCCACAAGGGCCACATCTAACTCCCTCTTAAATATAGCCAATGAACTGGCCTCAACTACCCTCTGTGGCAGAGAGTTCCAGAGATTCACCACTCTCTGTGTGAAAAATGTTTTTCTCATCTTGGTCTTAAAGGATTTCCCCCTTATCCTTAAGCTGTGACCCCTTGTCCTGGACTTCCCCAACATCGGGAACAATCTTCCTGCATCTAGCCTGTCCAAACCCATAAGAATTATGTAAGTTTCTATAAGATCCCCTCTCAATCTCCTAAATTCTAGCGAGTATAAGCCGAGTCTATCCAGTCTTTCTTCATATGAAAGTCCTGACATCCCAGGAATCAGTCTGGTGAACCTTCTCTGCACTCCCTCTATGGCAATAATGTCCTTCCTCAGATTTGGAAACCAAAACTGTACGCAATACTCCAGGTGTGGTCTCACCCTGTAAAACTGCAGTAGAACCTCCCTGCTCCTATACTCAAATCCTTTTGCTATGAAAGCTAACATACCATTCGCTTTCTTCACTGCCTGCTGCACCTGCATGCCTACTTTCAATGACTGGTGTACCATGACACCCAGGTCTCGCTGCATCTCCCCTTTTCCTAATCGGCCACCATTTAGATAATAGTCTGCTTTCCTGTTTTTGCCACCAAAGTGGATAACCTCACATTTATCCACATTATACTGCATCTGCCAAACATTTGCCCACTCACCCAGCCTATCCAAGTCACCTTGCAGTCTCCTAGCATCCTCCTGACAGCTAACACTGCCCCCCAGCTTAGTGTCATCCGCAAACTTGGAGATGTTGCCTTCAATTCCCTCATCCAGTTCATTAATATAAATTGTAAATAGCTGGGGTCCCAGCACTGAGCCTTGCGGTACACCACTACTCACTGCCTGCCATTGTGAAAAGGACCCGTTTACTCCTACTCTTTGCTTCCTGTTTGCCAGCCAGTTCTCTATCCACATCAATACTGAACCCCCAATACCGTGTGCTTTGTTTGTATACTAATCTCTTATGTGGGACCTTGTCGAAAGCCTTCTGAAAAATCCAGATACAACACATCCACTGGTTCTCCTCTATCCACTCTACTAGTTACATCCTCGAAAAATTATATAAGATTCGTCAGACATGATTTACCTTTCGTAAATCCATGCTGACTTTGTCCAATGATTTCACCACTTTCCAAATGTGCTGCTATCCCATCTTTAATAACTGTCTCTAGCAGCTTTCCCCACTACCGATGTTAGACTAACTGGTCTGTAATTCCCCGTTTTCTCTCTCCCTCCCTTCTTAAAAAGTGGGGTTACATTTGCTACCCTCCAATCCTCAGGAACTACTCCAGAATCTAAAGAGTTTTGAAAAATTATCACTAATGCATCCACTATTTCTGGAGCTACTTCCTTAAGTACTCTGGGATGCAGCCTATCTGGCCCTGGTGATTTATCGGCCTTTAATCCATTCAATTTACCCAACACCACTTCCCGACTAACCTGTATTACACTCAGTTCCTCCATCTCCTTTGACCCGCGGTCCCCTGCTATTTCCGGCAGATTATTTATGTCTTCCTTAGTGAAGATGGAACCAAAGTAGTTATTCAATTGGTCCACCATATCCTTGTTCCCCATGATCAATTCACCTGTTTCTGACTGCAAGGGACCTACATTTGTTTTAACTAATCTCTTTCCCTTCACATATCTATAAAAACTTTTGCAGTCACTTTTTATGTTCCCTGCCAGTTTTCTTTCATAATCTATTTTCCCTTTCCTAATTAAGCCCTTTGTCCTCCTCTGCTGGACTCTGAATTTCTCCCAGTCCTCTGGTATGCTGCTTTTTCTGGCTAATTTGTACGCATCATCTTTTGCTTTGATACTATCCCTGATTTCCCTTGTTATCCACGGATGCACTACCTTCCCTGATTTATTCTTTTGCCAAACTGGGATGAACAATTTTTGTAGTTCATCCATGCAGTCTTTAAATGCCTTCCATTGCATATCCACCGTCAACCCTTTTAGAACTAATTGCCAGTCAATCTTGGCCAATTCACATCTCATACCCTCAAAGTTACCTTTCTTTAAGTTCAGAACCATTGTTTCTCAATTAACAATGTCACTCTCCATCCTAATGAAGAACTCAACCATATTATGGTCACTCTTGCCCAAGGGGGCACGCACAACAAGACTGCTAACTATCCCTTCCTCATTAATCAATACCCAGTCTAGAATAGCCTGCTCTCTCGTTGGTTCCTCTACATGTTGGTTTAGATAACTATCCCGCATACATTCCAAGAAATCCTCTTCCTCAGCACCCCTGCCAATTTGATTCACCCAATCTATATGTAGATTGAAGTCACCCATTATAACTGTTTTGCCTTTGTTGCACACATTTCTAATTTCCTGTTTGATGCCATCCCCAACTTCACTACTACTGTTAGGTGGCCTGTACACAACACCCACCAGCGTTTTCTGCCCCTTAGTGTTTCGCAGCTCTACCCATACCGATTCCACATCCTCCAAGCTAATGTCCTTCCTTTCCACTGCGTTAAACTCCTCTGTAACCAGCAACGCTACCCCACCTCCTTTTCCTTTCTCTCTATCCCTCCTGAATATTGAATATCCCTGGATGTTCAGCTCCCAGCCTTGGTCACCCTGGAGCCATGTCTCCGTGATCCCAACTATATCATAATCATTAGTAGCTATCTGCACATTCAACTCATCCACCTTATTACGAATGCTCCTTGCATTGAGACACAAAGCCTTCAAGCTTGTTTTTACAACGCTCTTACCCCTTTTACAATTATGTTGAAAAGTGGC
This sequence comes from Malacoraja senta, assembly GCA_038087875.1. Taxonomy (NCBI): domain Eukaryota; kingdom Metazoa; phylum Chordata; class Chondrichthyes; order Rajiformes; family Rajidae; genus Malacoraja; species Malacoraja senta. The sequence continues at coordinate 335,053,899 of CM075977.1, forward strand.
CCTTTTTGATTTTTGCCCTGGATTTGTCTGCCTGCCACATTTACTTTTCACCTTGCTATCTATTGCTTCCGCCCCCATTTTACACCCCTCTGTTTCTCTGCTCACCCATTTAAGAACCCCACCACCTCTTATTCTCTGTTGGCAAGCTATTATTGGTAGCTAGCCTCGTTGGTTATGGCTAGGCACTCAGAATCTTATAATTTATATCAATGACTCTGATGAAGGAATTGAGGGTCAGGTATCCAAGTTTGGCAAAAAAAACACAAAATACAGAAATGGTTGCTAAAGGTAAACAAGAACATCAAATATTAGAAAAATACAACAATGTTTGTAAAGAGATTTAGTCAGGTTAAAAGTGTGGGCAATATGATGCTCCCTGTCGTGTAAGGGGAGGAATGCAAGATTATTCACTTTGGTTGTAAAAATTTAAAAAAAGCAGGGTGTTATTTTAAATTGTGTGAGACTATTAAATATTTGTATTTGGAAAGATTTGTATGGAACAAATTAAGAGGGCAAGTAGCTTGTTGGTCTTAATTACACAGGGGATCATGGACAACAACAGTATGGAATTTGGAGAGGTCACACCGAGGATACTGTCAATAACTTTAATCTTCTTAATTAAGATTATGCTTGGGGGCAATAGATAAAATTTCAATGGACAACCCCCTCATGCTAGAAAGAAATCTAATGAAGAAAGATTAAATAGAATGGATCAGACTCTGGAGTTTAGAAGAATGAGAGGTATTTGATTCAAATAATCAAGACTGTAAAAGTTGATGTTAAAAATGTTTCATTTATGGACTCGAGGCAGAACTTTGGAAAATGGTCAACTCCTTAGGACAGAGATGAGAGACATTTCAAAAGGATGCCATTCTTTTCTTCAGAGAGCTGGTAATGCTGCATTGTTATAATATATTCAATGTGACACATATTTATGGACCACTGAGGAATCAGGTTTTATGGAAACCTGCAAAAAAAAATGGAGTTGAGGCCAAAGATCAGATCAGGCTTATTGAACGATGGACCAGGCTTGAGAGCTCTTTGGTTCTAAGATCTTTTGTTTTTATGCATTTTTCATCAGCAATCTAATATTTTGTAACTTTCCTCGGTTGATGCACAAAGATGATAAAGCATTTCTACCTATTTTATTGCGCATTTTGAATTTTTCAATGTGTTTTTACTGGGACTGTAAATTTACACGCACTTCTATTTCTACTTGATATTCTGGTTGCATGTGGCAAACTACTGAAAGCTGATGCTTTATGAAGCAGATAATTCCTGTGCACAGATCTTTTCAAGCTAATAGGTCTTGTGTCATTTTGCTTGTCTGCTTGAGCAATTTACCTGAACTCTAAAATGGCAGTGAGCATCACAAGCTACTTCAACAAAAATGGCCTGGATGAAACAGCATCCACAATGTGGGAAGCTGAAGCCAAATGTTATATTCCGTTTCAGTTTTGATACAGATTATTATTGTTTATATCTTGATTATGAAATGTTTCTTGCTGCAAAGTTTCACACATTACTTCCCATTGACTAAATTAATTTCTGTAAAAGGTTGAAAAGCTATTGAGGTTGCTTCATACTTTCTGACTACTTTGTTTTGTTCTTCTGCAATCTTACATCACTCTTCTTTCCAATCTGCAAATTTCAGCTTTGAGAGCAATGACAGACAACCTGCTGTGAATATGCCTGGTAGAAGGTGTCACGTTGACGTGCAGACTTGTCTATTACCAATTATTTTTTCTCTCTCTTTTTTCTCATTGCACTTAACGAACATCTTAAACTAAAATTATTGAATTGAACCAATTCAGCATAACTTGATTTATTTAGCCTACATCCAGGCATTGTTTTCACATAAGTACTGATACAATACAATTTACAATACAATTCATTTGTCTTTTGTCTTTTGGACAAATTTGTCATTTGGACCCCGTTGAGGTCCAAACGAAATGTCGTTTCTGCAGCCATACATTACAAAACGAAGAAGACCCGAGACACAACACAATTTACACATACATCCATCACAGCGCTGTGATGGAAGGCAAAAAAACGTATCTCTCCACTGCACTCCCCCCCCCCCCAATGTCAGAGTCAAAGTCAAAGCCCCCGGCGGGCGATGGTGATTATCCCGCGGCCATTAAAGCCACGCCGGTTAATGCAAGGTCTTGGTGTTAGAGCCCCGGCGCGCGCTCGTAAAGTCCGGCGGCCATTCCAAGCCGCGCGGGGCGGTGATGTAAAGCCCCGCTCCAGGTGCTCTTCAACCCCGCAACTCGGGCGGGAGAAGTCGCCGCTGCGGAAGCCCTGAAAAGCGGTCCCCCACCAGGGGACCCGCGGGCTTCCGGTGTTGCCGTCCGCCAGACCCGCGGTTGTAGCCTCCGAATCTCCGGGGGTCGGGTAGCAGCTGCGATTGTCTCCACCACAGCTCCACCCGCTCCGGACTCGGCCAGCCCCGCGACGGTGAGTAGTCCGCAGCTCCGCAACTGGAGCCCCAGGTCGTTCCTGCTGGAGGCCGCTCCACGTTGCCCAGCCCCGACGACAACGGAGACCCGACAAAGAAAAGGTCGGGTCTCCCGTGCAGGGGAAAGATTTTAAAGTTCCCCCCCACCACCCCCACCCCCACCCCCCCCCCCCCCACACACATACCCCGACAAAAAAATAAATAAAAAACTACATAAAAACAAGACAAAAATAATAAAAAGACAGACGGACTGCAGAGGCCGCTGCAAACGAGAGTCGCGCCGCCCACCGAAGAAAAATTGAGTCACCTATTAAGGAATGGATCGACTGGGCTTATATTCACTTGAATTTAGAAGGATGCGAGGGGATCTTATAGAAATATATAAAATTCTTATGGGATTGGACAGGCAAGATGCAGGAAACATGTTCCCGATGTTGGGGGGAGTCCAGAGCCAGGGGTCACAGTTTAAGAATAAGGGGTAGGCCATTTAGAACCGAGATGAGGAAAAACCTTTTCACCCAGAGAGTTGTGAATCTGTGGAATTCTCTGCCACAGAAGGCAGTGGAGGCCAATTCACTGGATGTTTTCAAGAGAGAGTTAGCTATAGCTCTCGGGGCTAACTGAATCAATGGATATGGGGAGAAAGCAGGATCGGGGGTACTGATTTTGTATGATCAGCCATGATCATACAAAATCGAAGGGCCGAAAGGCCTACTCTTGCATCTATTTTCAATGAAAAAGCATTATCAGGAATTGTAGCATATGGTTTACTTGAATTCCTCTGCATTTTGCAATCTTTGAAGCGACCCTTGACTATCCTATCATGAGGAACCAGACCTGGTTTGATGAAAATAATCAGGAGATTCAGGAACAAATAATTCATAAACACAAAGCATACCTGGATTGGAAGCAGCACCATGGTTGAGATGAAATGAAACAACCATAGAGGTACCCGAAGGCCCAGCAAGAAGCTCATGTCGTAAAGAACAGATGGTGGTGTAAAGTGTGCCGGTGGCCCGCAACCTACTAACTATATGACCTGCATGTCAGGCTACTAATACCTCCAGCACCCAAGGACCCATCGTGCTGAGAACTAATCAAATACAGAGATGCAGTTCATACCTGCCGGAAGGATCATTTTAAACATATACTCAAATGCAATTCTGAACTTGATGCAAGTGCCATTGTCTCTACCCCATCATTGTTTATCCTAACCAGTGATGCCACCATCCTTAACTGATGACAAGACCAACTGAAACAAACACATCCTTTGCAGTAGATGGTAGCCCTGCCGAAGCTATGAGAAACTTCAGTCTCAAATCCACTAGCTCTTCCCCCATATCGGAGCAGAGGAGATACCAAAGGACACCAATAAAATGTAATTATGTCCACCTTCAAGAAAAGGGATAAATCTGACTGCGGTAACTGCATTAAGATCTCACTGTTGTCATCGCCAGGGCCCTTCTCCAGTCCCTTGTCCAAGTGGCTGTGGAGATGTTCCATCACCTAAAGACACAATAGAAATTATCTTCAACACATAAAATCTCAAAGGAAATGTAGAAAGCAGCACCCACTCCACATGGCATTACTGGACAATGAGGCATCATTCTCATATTTGGCTGCCTGCACAAACCCTGTCTTCATCATATATTTGCTTTATGGTAGGATTCAAGCTCTGTTTTTTACCAATAGGCCCATAACAGGCTAGTGTCAAGCAAGGCTGTATTCATGCCCCTTATTCAAGTTTCAATCTTTCTTTCTGCAGTTCTGCACCTAACTTTCATCAATCTTCCCACTGGGCCCTCAAGAATGTAGTTGATGGGGAGGTTTGATTGGTGTGGGTCACATTATATTTTCTATGGTGAATGATGGTCCTGGGGAAAACTGGAGCGTGTTCATGGGGGTAACGAGAGTGAACCATGAAATGAAGGTGATGATTGCTATGGAGAGCATGGCTGCACTGGGTCTGTTGCATTGTGGTACTAATAGTGTGTCCACCATGGCATCACCTAAACGAACCAGCCACTCAGGTCACCAAGGATTTCCTGCCTCACTTGTGGCAAAATCTGTAGGTCCAACATTAGCTATCTCAAAGCCCATTGATGTGGAATAGAAACAAATTGTCCTTGATCCTAAGGGCCCACCTAAGAAGGAAGATAATATGTATGTTAATTGATTAAGTTGGTGTTATCTAATAATATTTTCTCATACACTCTCTATAATACTTAATGAAAATTTAATTTCTCCTCTGCATAATATATATTCAGCTTGCTTCTCTTCTATATTTTGAACTGGATGTTTATCACATTTATTTTGAGTTTTTATTTCAAACTATATATTGTCAGTCATCCAGGCACATTCAGCATTGGACATAGTTTCTTGCCTTTTCCAATAAACCACAGTGATCAATATCCAGGTTCCATCCCTCCACTCTCCCCGGAAGCACTCTCTTCGATTGACAAGGAATCATGAGCACCCAATTAATCACTCTCCAATATCCCCATTACCATCACATCAGTCCCCTTAATCCACAGTCAGCCCCAATAAAGATAGCACCTAACCCATTAGAAACTATACTCTTCAAAATTATGTATTTTAAAGAGTATAGTATCAAATCTGGCAAACTTTGTTAATGTTCATGGCATTTAAAAAACATTAAACAGCAATGAATAATATGAAAATTGAAGATTTTGACCTACTGTTTTAACTTGCTCCCAGCTAGTCATCTCCATTCAAATAAGTGGGTTCACTGTTCTTTGCAACGTTTAACCTCACAGCTAGGAATTTTGATCACTTTGTTCCTGACCATTCTCTTCTTCCCATTTTATTCCTCTCTTTTTTACATACTTTTTGCTGAGCTATGCTTTTTGTTTGCTTATCTTTTGTTTGTTCTGTGTGATTCCTCAGATTACACATAAATGTCCCCCTTCAATTAACACTGTCCCCTTTTCTTTTTATGTGTTAATAGCTTTACATTTTGCAAGCATATCTCCTATCCATTCATTATATTAATTGGTTTATTGTCATCTCAATTAATTCCTTTGACTCCATTCCTCCAATGATCCTCAGCTCTTTCCCTATTATGAGATGTATCCAATTAAATGTGGACAGGCTCTGTCCTATTGGGTTGAAGTCTGCCAGATCTAATTCTAGAGTATAAAACAGTACAATTTGCAAAACTGGCCCTTCAGTCCACATCTTGCATTTTAGAATCTCATATTTGCATAATTTAGGCATAAAGTACATTTTTAAACCCATAGGTAAAGGTAACAGAGAGTATAAATTGCACGAAACCTTTTAAAAAATCAGAGGAATTGGTAACACTTTGGTTCTCTTGTGAACTAGGAATCCAGAGACAATTTTTATTTCAAACATGTTGAACGATTATGTTGTTATTGTTGTGAAGTGTATTTGATTAATTGAATTCAATTAATTATTAAATGTAATATTATATGCACCCTTAGAATATGGGACATAGAAAACTATCCAGTACACACTTGAAATATTATTAACTTTCTGAAATGTATTAAGTTGCTTTATATGTATCTATATAAAATTTGAATCCCATCACAATAACCACTTTGCCTTTTCAACAAGCTTTTTGAATCTCTGTCTCGGGGGTTCCAATCTTTAACTCATTCGAAATACTCTCTGTTCCTTAATTCCACCCACAATGTCTTCACATCAGAATCTAGAGACATTTGATCTAGAATTCATTTACCACCACGGCAGTTGTGGAATCCAAGTTCAGTTAGTTAAGGACATTGAGATACAAAGCTGCCATTAGTAGGATGACCATGAAAGTTCTGGATTGATTCCTTAACAGCCTTTAACACAGGGAAATTTCCTTCTGAGATCTGGCATTTAGAAACATAGAAACATAGAAAATAGGTGCAGAAGTAGGCCATTCAGCCCTTCGAGCCTGCACCGCCATTCAATATGATCATGGCTGATCATCCAACTCAGTATCCTGTACCTGCCTTCTCTCCATACCCCCTGATCCCTTTAGCCACAAGGGCCACATCTAACTCCCTCTTAAATATAGCCAATGAACTGGCCTCAACTACCTTCTGTGGCAGAGAATTCCAGAGATTCACCACTCTCTGTGTGAAAAATGTTTTTCTCATCTCGGTCCTAAAAGATTTCCCCCTTATCCTTAAACTGTGACCCCTTGTTCTGGATTTCCCCAACATCGGGAACAATCTTCCTGCATCTAGCCTGTCCAACCCCTTAAGAATTTTGTAAGTCTTTGTAATTTCTGAGAGTTCAGCAATTACATAAAAAACATGCCTAAACTCCCAACTCCACTGCTCCCCCTCCCCTTCCTTGTTTCACATGCCTGTCATTCTTCACCCCACCTCTGTCCAACAATTACTACTTCCTCTGTCTCACCATTCCTTATTTCCACTTTATGAACCCGAAACATCAGTCATACCCAACGGCGGAAAACCCGGGGGGGCCAGAGGTGACGTGTCCCCTCCATGTTTTCAGAGGTTACAAGCTTTGTAAGGTATGTTACAAGCTTTGTAAGGTATGTCGGGTTTTTCGTTCGTTTAAAGTCGTTCAAGTCGAGATGTTCGATTCGAGTCGTTCGTTCATCTCTGACAAAAAAAACGATGTGCTGTCTTTGTGACTGTTAACTGCCATCGATCCCATTCCTGCATCCTTAGTAATTATAATTGTGTCACATTGTTTTCGTGTCAGAGGAATGGAATGGAGTGTTAAATGCCTCGAATCATCTGAGTTTTAATGACATTGTCTATTGTCTATCTCCCATTAATTTTATTCAAAGGAACGCGAAATACTTGAAGCAAGGTCCCTTCACGAAAACGATGTGTTAACTGTCTGCCATTGTTGCATCGAAATCCATTCATTAATCCTCATAATATAATTGTATGAACTGACCTTGCTTCAAGTATGATGCGTTCCTTTGAATTAAATTAACGGGAGATGCATTTAAAATGTCAGGCGCGAGCACAATTATCATTTGAACTTGTGGAGGCTGATTTGTGAACATCGAAATGTCTGACGGTCCAATGCGGAGATGTTTGAAGAGATGCCCTCAAACCGCAGACTGCAGACTGCTCGATGTTGGTGGTCGGCGGTCAGATTCCAGACGGCGTGTATTTGGAAGTTTTCACTTGTCTAAATGAATATAACTAGGTGTGAATAATACTAATAAAATATTATAACTAAGTGTTAATGATACTAATAAAGTGTTGCTAAATACCAATTCTTGTGAATCAAACTTTCATTGCAACCCTTTTTACAAATTTCTAACATTTTATGAGGGAATTTGAACTCGTATGAACTACATTTCTAAGTTCTTTATTAGAGAAATCCATACATTTTATTTTTTAACTTGGGTCTCATTTATGTTCATGAATGTTGTAATCAGATATTGGCGTTACATGAAGTAATTGACAAAAATTGAATACAACTGAATTCAGATTGTGTCTTGAAGTTATGAATGTATGATTTCCATCATGAATCATTTCCAAATAGAGGGAGGGAATCTCCACCTGTAGATTGAATTGAATTGAATTGAATTTCCTTTATTGTTATTCAAACAAGTCTGAACAAAATGTCGTGCATGTCAGTTGCATAGAAACATAGAAAATAGGTGCAGGAGGAAGCCATTCGACCCTTCGAGCCAAAGGCAACAAAACTCACAATTACAGAGACCAAATGCTTCTGCAGATTATAAAGCAATTTTATTAACTAATTGACACCCTCTATTCTTACAGCTGGCAATTGGGGGAAAAAATGTTTAATACATCCAAGAATACAAAGAATACAAAGTTTTAGGTGGCATATAATACAGATCATTTATACATTGCTTGGTTTTAATAGCTCATACTGTAATTTCCATACTAGAGCTACCACAGATTTTTAAAAAAACACTGGACATCATGCTGGACAGTGGACAACATAATATAGGACAGGACAAGCTGCTTGAAAGTGTCCTGTCCTATATTATGATGTCCAGTGTTTTTTAAATCTGTGGTACAGATCTGCACTAATTGACGCATTCTAATGGTAGAGGCATCCACGTCGCGGGGCTGGAAACTGGAAGAATCCCAAGCTAATTACCGTTCACAGGGCGCATGGCTGAAGCTTCCGATTCATCGCTTGTGTGTGTGAGTGTGCGCATGCGCACGCGGCCGCCAAGAAATTGTGTCCCTCCTGTCCCGGGTCCCCTCCCTCCATGTTTTGACAGCGGATTCCGTCTCTGGTCATACCGTTCCACCCACAAATGTTGCTTGACCCAGGGAATTCCTCCAGCAGATGGTTTGAGGCTCCTGTGTCTCATCAGCTTTGTTGATTTGTATTGGTTAAACACTTCTAATCAATGGTTAAAAATGGACGCTTATTTTTGTATCTCTTTATCCATGTAACCATGTTTTAAAAAACAGGAATAACCAGGATCATTACTTTTTGTTTAAAGTACTTTATCATTTATCAGAATAAAATATTATTACCCACAATATCGGCATGCCTTGGCAGCAACACCCACGTGCTACAATATAATTAAATAAACAGCAGCTCAATGTCAGTAAACAAAACAAAGGTTAAATGGGAGTTTACTGTTCATCAGCTTTGCTTGCATTTTGGAAGGATGCATTACTTTATTTTATTTTACTGAACTCTTAGATTGGTTCTCAAGTAAAATAATGTCTGTCATGTAGCTCAATAATTTAAAACCAATCACTTAGTTCAAACCAGTAAAGGGGCTGTCCCACTGCGGCGACGTAATCTGCGAGTTTGGAAGAGTTTGCCCTCGACTCAAACTCACAGCATGGTCGACACGTGGTCCTAGGAGGTCCTATGAGGTCACTGGAACTCTCCTTCATGCTCGAGCGATGTTCCCGCATACTCGCGGCCTCAGTTTGGTCGCAGAAAATGCTTCAGCATGTTGAAAAATTTTCTGCGAGTAAAGATTGGTCGGCATGGTTCTTTTTTACTCGTTGTGCAGTGGAGTGGGGTCGCTATTTAGTTACAGGCAGTCGAGGGCAGCCATAGGCAATCTCCTTCGCTGACCGGACATTTTAATTGGCTCATTAGAGTTTTTCAGGACCAAGGAAAACCGACCATTAGGTAAAATGCCCACTAAACTTTATTATAAGTTGTCTGGCTTCTTAAAAGTGTCTCCACTCCTTCTCCCCCCCTTCTCCTGCCCCCTTCCCCCCCCCCCCTTCTCCCCCTCCTTCTCCCCCCCTTCTGCCCCCCTTCCCTCCCCCTCCCTCCCCCTCTCTCCCCCTCTCTCCCCTTCTCTCCTCCCCCTCCCCACCCCCTGCCGCGCTCTCTAAAGAACTTACCGTTCACTGCAGCCGTCTTTTACCTTCCGCTTCATCGCAGGTGTGAATTTCAGACAGCACTCCCCCGCTTTCCCTGGCCCCCGCCTTTGCGATGTGTTTGTGTGTGCGCGGTCGGTCAATCCAACTCGTGGTTTCATCGCTCACAGTCGATCCAGCTGGAGGTTTTTCAGGCGAGTGCCCTCGAGCTTGGTCGAAGACACTGTTCTGAACTTGCAAATTAGGTCGCCGCACTGGGACAGCCCTTAACTCTGTAACTAAAAAGGCAGTAACTAAAAGGCACTGTCATTATTGGAGGGAATACTGTATTCTGTAAAGGATTTTTTGTTGATTGCTCTATTTATTGTTATTTTCCTATGCGAATGGCAACTGAAGGATCTACAGACATTACATTGATGGTGAAGATAGGTTGCTTCTCCTAGAGAGAGCAACAGGACGGAGATCTATCACGAACGAAATGGAAAATGGGGTTCTGCAAGTAGTTTAGTGACAGTGGCCGACAGTGACTGCAATGAATACCTTAGAAAGCTTGAGAGAGTGCTTCAACCATTTGTCCTCTGTATGCAACCAGGAGAAATGTTCCAAAGGGTGATTGTAATGATCAAGGATAGACATAAAATAGACTCAGCGGATCAGGCAGCATCTCTGGAGAAAAGGAACAGGTGACGTTTCGGGTCGAGACCCTTCTTCAGACTGAGAGTCAGGGGAGAGGGAAAGTTGAGGTGTGACAAGGTGCAAAACAAATCATAGCCTGCACTGATGACTCAAGGAAGGTCTATTGTTGGCTGTGGAAGCAATATAAACAGTGAACCAAGCAAGGTGATTAGGGTCAGGGAGGGCTGGAGGGAGGAAATGCAAGGGTTACTTGAAATTAGTGAAATCAATATTCATACCACTGGGTTGTAAGCTGCCCAAATAAAATATGAGGTGCCGTTCCTCCAATTTGCGTTGACAGAGGAGAAGGCCCAGGACAGTATGGGAAGGGGAGTTGAAATGTGTAGGAAGGAATTGCAGATGCTGGTTTACACCGAAGATAGATCCAAAATGCTGGAGTAGCACAGTCGAGACCCTTCTTCAGACTGAAAGTCACGGGAAAGGGAAACGAGAGATATAGACGATGATGTAGCGAGATTTAGAACAAATGAATGAAAGATAAGCAAAAAAGTAACAATGATAAGGGAAACAGGCGATTGTTTGCTGCTTGGTAGGGGAGAACGAAAAGCTAGTATGACGTGGGTGGGGGAGAGATAGAGAGAGAGGGAATGCAGAGGTATGTTTGGCAACTGGGAGATTTTGTAGGCTAAGGCGGACTAAGTGTAGATGTTCAGCAGAACGATCGCCGAGTCTGCGCTTAGTCTCGCCAATATGTCAGAGTCCTCACCAAGAGCAACGGATACAGTAGATGAGGTTAGAAGTGGTGCAAGTGAACCTCTGCCTCACCTAAAAGGATTGTCCGCATCCCTGGATGCTGACGAGGGAGGAGGTACAGGGACAGGTGTTGCATCTCCTGCAGTTGCAGGGGAAAGTACCTGGAGAGAGGGCGGTTTGGGTGGGGAGGGATAGGTGAACCAGGGAGTTGTGGAGGGAATGGTTTCTACGGATAGGGGGGAAGATGGGAAGATGTGACATGTGACCAGTGTTGGGATCCTGATGGAGGTAGCAAAAATGTGGAGGATTATGTGCTGACAGGATGAAAGGTGAGGACTAGGTGGGACTGTCCCTGTTGCGACTGGGAGTGGGGGTGCAAGAGGAAAGGTTATGTGATACTGAGGACACACGTGTGAGGGCCTCATCTATGATAGAAGTGGGGAACCCCGTTCCCTAAAGAATGAGGACATCTCAGATGTTCTGGTATGCAACACCTCATCCTGGGCAGAGATAGAATCTTTGCAGGAGGAAGGGTGGGAAGATGTTTAGACTAAATAGCTGCGATATCCAACCATGCAAGAAATGCAGATGACACCATGATTGCTGGACTCGCAGACTATGAGGAAGGTTGTCAAGGTGTATAGTGAGGTATAGACCAGATACAGAAATGGTAGAGAAATGGTAGATGGAGTTCAATCTGAACATATGTGAGGTGTTGCTCTTTGGGAAGTCAAATATAAGGGGAAAATATACAATTCATGGCATCACCCTTGGCAGCATTGATGTACAGAGGGATCTTGGAATCCAAGTCCATAACTCCCTAGAGTAGCAACATGCTGATAGAGAGGTAATGAAGGTATATAGTATGCTTACTTACATAGGTCAGGGAATTGAGCATAAAAGTCAAGAAGTCATGATGCAGGTGTATAAGACTTAGGCCACAATTCGAGTATTGCTTGCAGTTCTGGTTATCCCATTACAGGAAGGATGTGGAAGCTTTGGAAAGGTTGCAGAGGAGGTCTAACGGAAGTTAAAGGGAGACGTTGGATAGACGAATTGTTTTCTATGGAATACCAAAGATTGTGAGACCTGATGGAAGTCTATAAAATTATGAGAGGCATAGATAGGATAGTCAGTCAGAACCTTTTTTCCCAGGAGGGAAACATTCAAAATTAGGGAGCATAGATTTAAGGTGAAATGGATGAAAGGATGGCACAGCGGCAGAGTTGCTGCCTTACAGCGTTTGCAGCATCAGAGACCCGAGTTCGATCTAGACTACGGGTGCTATTTGTACAGTGTTTGTGCGTTCTCCCTGTGACTGCATGGGTTTTCTCCGAAATCGTTGGTTTCCTCCCACACTCCAAAGACGTACAGGTTTGTAGGTTAATTGGCTTGGTGTAAATGTAAATTGTCCCGAGTGTGTATAGGACAGTGTTATTGTGCGGGGACCGCTGGTCGGTGCGGACTTGGTGGGCCATAGGGCCTGTTTCCGCGCCGTATCTCTGAACAAAACTAAAGTCCGTAATGGCCGCCTCGCCAGCAGTCTGTCTTGTCCCTTCTCTGTTTTTATTATTTTAAGTATGTCTTGAATGTTTGTTTTAATGTCTTTTTGTATGTTTTATGTCGGGGGAGCTGGGGATCGGGGGAAACCTTTTTCAGTCACTTACCTCGACAGAGATACGATCTTTTTTCATGTCGCATCTCCGCCCCTCCTTTGCGGCCTACAATGTGGAGTGGTGCGGCCTTTCCTGGAGAACAGCCCGGAGCTTCAAGCCGCAGATGCGGCGTGGACTTACCATCGCGGAGCCTGGGATCTTTTGCCGAAGAGTGCCAGTGTTAGAGCTCTGACCGTGGGGCCTGTGGACTTTAACACCATGAAGCAGCGGTCTCCAGTAAGAAGTGGCTGACGCGGGAGCTCCATGCCGCAGAGGGTTCCGATCCATCCCGACGCTGGAGTTTCGATCATCCCGACGAAAGGGCTTGAACAGCGGACCATCGGCAACGGCCCCGTTCAAAGCCCCTGATCACGGGTGAACATAGGAGGAAGAAGACTGAACTTTATTGCCTTCCATCACTGTGAGGAATGTTCATTCCACTGTGGTGGATGTTTATGTTAAACTTTATTTTATGTGCTTTGTGTATTTTTGCTTTTTACTTAGTATGGCTGTATGGTAACTCAAATTTTACTGTACCTTAATTGGTACACTTGACAATTAAATTGAATCTTGAAGTAGAGGTGCAGGGCAACTTTTTTACACAGAGGGTGGTGAGTGCCTGGAACGAGCTGCCGGGCTTGTTGGTTGCAGAATATACAATAGTGGCATTTAAAAGACTTTTGGGCAGGCATGAGGATATGCAGGAAATGGAGGGATATGGATTTTGTGCAGGAAGATAAGAGATAATCTTGGCATCATGGTGTTCAGCACGGAAGGGCCTGTTCTTGTGCTATCCTGACCTATGTTCTACATTAAAAAATGTATGAAAAAAATAGAGCATTTGGTACATTATTACCTTTGTGTTAGATTTTATGTGAACAATTTGGTGTTTTGCGGTGACATTGGAAAGGCACTGTTTAAAGATATGTAATTCAGATTTATGCTACCCCAATTACCTTGGTAAATATTTATGCGCCTAATTTTGATAATCCTCAATTCTTTAATAAAATTCTTAATATTGTTACAGAGTGCAATTATCAAAATGTGATAATTGGGGGAGATTTTAACTGTGTTTTAGATCCATATTTGGATAAATCTTCACAACAGAGTAGGGGCAACATAAAATCTAAAACCAGGGAAATCTTAAATACTTACATAAATAATACAAATATAACAGATGTTTGGAGGATCGCTAACCTGGTCGGAAGGGAATACTCGTTTTATTCAATGGTACACAAAACTTATTCATGTATCGACTATTTTTTAGTGGATACAAAATTAATCCCCTATACAATGAATCCAAAATATCACAATAGTATAATTTCTGATCATTCCCCGTTAACTTTTTTTTTTAAATTAGAGGGAATGCCTTCTAATAAATCGTTTTGGAGGTTTAATCCTCAAATTTTAAATGACCCACAAGGGGAAATATATTTAAAACAACAGATGGAACTTTTTTTAAAGAATAATGACACCCCAGATATCTCACCAGTTCTACTATGGGAATCATTCAAAGCAGTTATTAGAGGATCTATAATCTCATACCAAGCTTTTTTGAATAAAAGGAATAAGAAAGAACAAAGGCAGTTAGAGGAACGAATTAGAGATTTGGAATTAGACAATGCTAAAGAGCCTACTATAGATAAACATAATAAAATAACAATAATGAAATTTAAATTAAACAAAATATTATCAGCAAATGTTATTAGATTATTTCAAATCACAAAACAGGAATATTTTGAATTTGGGGATAAACCACATAAGCTTTTGGCTCGACAACTGAAAAAATGTGAAAAGGATCACACGATTTTAAAGATTAAATCAGATAAAGGGGAATTGTTAACACTTCCTAAGGATATTAACAAAAGATTCGCTCAATTTTATCAAAATGTATATACATCTAAAGCGGTAGCAAATAGTACCAAAGTTAGAGAGTTCCTGGATAATTGTAATCTCCCAAAACTCAATATGAGTGAACAAGAGGAACTAGGTGCACAAGTCTCAACCAAGGAAATAGAAGAAACAATAAATACATTAAAGAATGGAAAAACTCCAGGACCAGATGGTTTTAGCAATGAATTTTATAAAAGATTTTACGAGATAATTACACCACGACTACATAAAATGTATACATATGCCTTTAAAGAACATACACTTCCAGAAACATTGGCGGAGTCAACGATTACACTTATACCTAAAAAAGGTAAAGATTTAGAAGATCCGGGTCCTTATAGAGCTATTGCGCTGCTAAACACAGAATAACCCTGCGTTTAAACCTTCTGTGATAGATAGAGCTTTTATAAATTGGGAAAGAGTAGGAATTAAAATGTTTGGAGATATGTATGATAATGGAAGTTTTTTAACATTTAATCAATTACAACTTAAATACAACTTGAATAGTAATCAATATTTTTAATATTTTCAACTACGTGATTATTTGAAAAAGTATACACGAGAATATCAAAACATGTCTCCTGACCTATTAGATGGGATAATGAATATAAAAGCGGAATCAGCTAATTTAATATCATACCTATATAACTCCATTTTAAACATAGAAATTCCAGCATTGGACGGAATTAGAAGAGAATGGGAACAGGAACTAGCTATAAAAATCTCGAAAGAGAGTTGGGATAGACATCTATTATATGTGCATAAATGTTCGATTAACGTAAGACATACTCTGATTCAATTAAAAATTTTACATAGATTATATTGTTCAAAAGCTAAATTAAGTAAATTTTACCCTAATACCTCGGCTAACTGTGATAAATGCCTAGTCCAAGAATCAACTATAGCACATTCTTTTGTCTTTTATATAAAAATTCAAAAATTTTGGAATGACATTTTTGAAATTTTCTCTAAATTATTTAAAATAAAATTGAAACCGAATGCAGAACTGATTATTTTTGGAACAACAGAAGCAAGTTTGGAGCTGTCTGTGTTTCAAAGGAGTTTTCTTAGTTATGGTTTATTAACGGCAAAAAAACTGATATTGAAATTTTGGAAAAATGCCCCTACGCCAACAATAAAAATGTGGACTTCTAATATGTCGGAATTGTTACATTTAGAAGATATGAGATTCCTCCTAGCAGGTAAACAAGACCAATTCCAAAAGATTTGGTCGCCATATATCGACTTATTACAAACATAGGGTGCAACAAAATGTTAATAGTAAATGGTTTTAGGACCTGGTGAGGGGTGAGTAAAGATAAGAAGTAGACACATCCCTTTCATATTGTCCTATCTTATTTTCTTTTTTCTCTTTTTTTCTTTTCTTCTTTAACTAGTTCTTGTGGTTTAGGTTCACAAGAGTGTTCCTGGACAACTTTCATTCACTCACTGACTATCTTTGCGAGCTCTTTCTATCCTTTTTTCTATTAAAGTTGAAAAACAGAAGTGGTACAAGAATTGTATAAAATTATGTTATGTTATTGCAGATAACTGTAATGTAAAATACTTCTAATAAAAAAATAAAACAAATTAAAAAAAAAAAAAAAAAAAAAGATATGTAATTCAATGGGACGTACAAATTACAGAACCAGATTAGGAACGAGTGTTATGATCCATTTGAAATGATCAGTATCTAGCATGAATCCATCAGATATGTTAGTGAAGCTGGTCGAGAAATGTCATATAAATGATGAATAGGAGACTCAGTAAACTTGTAATTGGTTGATTTATACTTAGTTGTATTATTTCGTTTCTGTAAATAGCTTATTATAATTTTGCATAAAATAGAAAGTATTTATCATTATAAATGGAAAAGTGTATTTTTAACAATTAGTTCTATTGCATGTTGTACCAAACACTGCCATCAGTAAAGAGATTTGAGTAAAGAGTGTTCTGCTGATGGCTCTATTTTTGTATTTTCCTATACAGGCAATAAAATCAAAGAGCCAACAGATATTACAGGAGTTTTGTTCATAATTGTTTACAATAATGAAAAATGATCTCTCAAAAGATAGCGACAACAGTAATTTATGCATTCTCAATGTAATTTCATTATTTTAATTTTGTGGTAAACATCAAAGTTGATGCCATCTGCTATTTTTATCGCAAATTCAAGGACTACAAACAATAGTGAATAGTTATAGCATCATAAATATAATCAAGTTGAATAACATGGGGAAAATTCAGTTGCTCTCTTTAAATATATGTAGCCAAAAAAAATCAGCACTGGAAACGGTTGGCAGATCAGACAACATTTGTGGAAAGATATTGCCGCATTGTACTGACAGAACAGTTGATATGTGTTAGCAGTCCTGTGTTAAGTTTTATGAGAACAATTTGGTGACAGTTCTCTTTCCATAGATATTGCATAGTCTGCATTTTCTGTTTTTATTTCTGTTTTCTAGAAACTAATGTTCCTCGATTTTCATTGCTTTAGATCATATTCTTTGTGCTGTGTACTTTAGTACTACTTTATGTTGACCCCCAGTTGCAGTTTCATTTCATTACCTTAGGTTGGAAAATATAATGGGTCGCAGGAATGGAAAAACTACAATAGACAATGACCTAGACATTTATTCCCTAATATGTGAAGGCAGAATAAGAAAATGCATATGAGCTATTGTTATTGGAATGACAAACAGAATTAAAGAGAGGCACTATTTATGTCTACATTTGAATATGCATGTCATTACTCAAAGGATAGAAATGGGTCCAGAATTTAAATTAGCTGTGACATACAGATGAAACCTCCTCAATATTATTCTGACCATCCTTCAGTAATAACAACCCAAAATATTTTCCCAAGTAGGAGAGAGTGGGAGGATGGTGCTGAATCATTGGTGCATGATAAAAATGACCCAATATAATTGTGCAGCAGCCCACATACAATAACACTCTGAGAAGAAAGACAATTTTTTTTTTTTTAGTTTTTGTGAGCTTTAAAAAAAAAAGATGTAATATTCTTTATTCCCAAATCATTCCCTGTCATTCTCGAGCCTATTTAAACTCCATGTGGGTTTTGTTAGTATAGCCAGCATTTATTTTCCCATCCAAAATTGCCCTTTGGAAAGTGGCTATGATTTGCCTTCTTAAATTGCTATAATATTGGGACATCACTCTAACATTGCATGAAGATGATTAACTCTTCTGACCCAATAATCAAGCATTGAGAATAAGATTTGGGACATTATGTTACAGCTGAATAAAACGTCAGTTAGGCTGCACTTAGTCTTGTGTACAGTTCTACTTGGCACGCTACAAGATACAGTGGCTTGCAAAAGTATTCATACCACTTGAACTTTTCCAAATTTTGTCACGTTACAACCACAAACGTAAATGTATTTTATTGGGATTTTATGTGATAGACCAACACAAAGTGGCGCATAATTGTGAAGTGGAAGGAAAATGATACATGGTTTTCAAATTTTTTTACAAATATAAAACTGAAAAGTGTTGCGTGCACAAATATTCAGCCCCCTTTACTCTGATACCCCTAAATAAAATCCAGTGCAACCAATTGCCTTCAGGTCACCTAATTAGTAAATAGAGTCCCACTTGTGTATAATCTAATCTCAGTATAAATACAGCTGTTCTGTGAAGGCCTCAGAGGTTTGTTAGAGAACATTAGTAAACAAACAGCATCATGAAGCCCAAGGAACACACCAGACAGGTCAGGGATAAAGTTATGGAGAAGTTTAAAGCAGGGTTAGGTTATAGACAAATATCCCAAGCTTTGAACATCTCACGGAGCACTGTTCAATCCATCATCTGAAAATGGAAAGAGTATGGCACAACTGCAAACCTACCAAGACATGGCCGTCCACCTAAACTGACAGGCCGGGCAAGGAGAGCATTGATCAGAGAAGCAGTCAAGAGGCCCATGGTAACTCTGGAGGAGCTGCAGAGATCCACAGCTCAGGTGGCAGAATCTGTCCACAGGACAACTATTAGTCGTGCACTCCACAAATCGGGCCTTTATGGAAGAGTGGCAAGAAGAAAGCCATTGTTGAAAAAAAGCCATAAGAAGTCCCATTTGCAGTTTGCCACAAGCCATGTGGGGGACACAGCAAACATGTGGAGGAAGGTGCTCTGGTCAGATGAGACCAAAATTGAAGTTTTTTGCCTAAATGCAAAACGCTATGTGTGGCGGAAACCTAACACTGCATATCACCCTGAACACACCATCCCCACTGTGAAAGATGGTGGTGGCAGCATCATGCTGTGGGGATGCTTTTCTTCAGCAGGGACAGGGAAGCTGGTCAGAGTTGATGGGAAGATGGATGGAGCCAAATACAGGGCAATCTTGGAAGAAAACCTGTTAGAGTCTGCAAAAGACTTGAGACTGGGGCGGAGGTTCACTTTCCAGCAGGACAACGGCCCTAAACATACAGCCAGAGCTACAATGGAATGGTTTAGATCAAAGCATATTCATGTGTTAGAATGGCCCAGTCAAAGTCCAGACCTAAATCCAATTGAGAATCTCTGGCAAGACTTGAAAATTGCTGTTCACCGACGCTCTCAATACAATACAATACAATACCGTTTATTGTCATTTGAACCTCAAATGAAGTTCAAATGAAATTTGGTTTCTGCAGTCATACAAACAAGTAAAAAGAACCAAGACACAACACAATTTACACAAACATCCATCACAGTGAATCTCCTCCTCACTGTGATGGAAGGCAAAGTCTTATCCCTCCCGTGCACTCCACATTCTCCTCCCGATGTCAAAGTCAAAGCCCCCGGCGGGCGATGGTAAATATGTCCCACGGCCATTAAAGCTGCGCCGGGCGATGCAAGGCCGCGCTCCGGGTCTTGATGTTGGAGCCCCCGGCGGGCGCTAGCAAGTCCAGCGGCCATTTAAAGCCGTGCCGGGCGATGTAAGACCCCGCTCCAGGTCATCTTCAACCCCGCAACTCGGGCGGGAGAAGTCGCCGTTGCGGGAGCCCCGAAAAGTGGTCTCCCACCAGGGACCCGCGAGCTCCCGATGTCACCGTCCACCGGGCCGGCGGCTGGAGCCTCCGAATCTCCGGGGTCTGGCCGCAGCAGCCCGCCACCACAGCTCCTCCCGTTCCGAACTCGACCAGCTCCGCGATGGTGAGTAAGTCCGCCGGCACCGCGACTGAAGCCCCACGTCGTTCCGTTGGAGGCCGCTCCACGGTGCTATGCCCCAACGACAACAGAGACCCGACTGAGAAAGGTCTGGTCTCCCGTGCAGGGAAAAGATTTTAAAAGTTTCCCCCACCCTGCCCCCCCGCCCCCCACACATACCCAGTTAAAAAAAACACTATAAACAAAACTCAAACGAACCAAAATAATTAAAAAGACAGACGGACTGCAGAGGCCGCTGCGACGTGAGTCGCGCCGCCCACCCAACTCTCCATCCAATCTGACTGCGCCGCTCCACCCACTCTCCATCCAATCTGACTGAGCTTGAGCTATTTTGCAAAGAAGAATGGGCAAAAATTTCAGTCTCTAGATGTGCAAAGCTGGTAGAGACATACCCCAAAAGACTTGCAGCTGTAATTGCAGCGAAAGGTGGTTCTACAAAGTATTGACTCAGGGGGGCTGAATACTTTTGCACGCTACACTTTTCAGTTTTTTATTTGTAAAAAAATTTGAAAACCATGTATCATTTTCCTTCCACTTCACAATTATGCACCACTTTGTGTTGGTCTATCACATAAAATCCCAATAAAATACATTTACATTTGTGGTTGTAACGTGACAAAATGTGCAGAAGTTCAAGGGGTATGAAAACTTTTGCAAGCCACTGTATCTAAAGAAAGCAGAAGCAATTCACCAAGATGTTGCCTGACATGGAGTGCTTTAGTTACAAGGAGTGAGTGGATTGGCTGGGTTTGGTGTCATTGGAACGTAGGACACTGAGAGGTAACCTTAGAGGCATCTAAGATTATGAATGAAATAGATAGAGTTATTGGTCAGTGTCTATTTCCCACGTTGGGGTCTAAAATGAGTGGGCTTAAGCTTATGATGAGAAGGGAGATCTGAGGGGCAGGTTTTTCACATAGCGGATGATGGTTATATGAAAATGCTGCCAGAGGAGATGGTATGTAGAGTTAGGTACAAAGTGTTTGACAGGTACTTAGATAGGAATAGAGTATATGGATTTGGGGTTAATGCAGCATTGATTGGCGTCTTGGTCACCATGAAGTTGGGCTGAAGGGCTGTTTTTTGTGCATTCTAGCTCAATCACTATGACTTGGAGGGAATCTTGCAAGTGAAGATGTTCCCATGCATGCAGTGTTCTTGTCCCTCTGCCACGGGTATTTGGTCATTGGCACATGTTGCCATCCTGGTTTCCCAATAGTGGAAGAGGTGAATATTTAAGGTATTGTCCCTGATGATGCCAAAGTTAAATATTATTGGAGCCAAACACAAAATACTAGAGTAACTCAGTGGGTCAGGCAGCATCTCTGGAGAAAATGGATAGGTGACGTTTTGGGTTGGGACCATTCTTCCGACTGATTGTGAGGCGTGGGAAACTGGAAGCAAGAAAAGGCCAGGACAAATCAGAGCCAGATGACCTCAAGCAGGGAGGTTCCCTGATATGTGTAGGACAGAACTGCAGATGCTAGTTTATACCGAAGATAGACACAAAATGCTGGAGTAACTCGACGGGACAAGCAGCATCTCTGGAGAGAAGGAATGGGTGATGTTTTGGGTGAGACCCTTCTTCACACTGAGGTAGGCCGATTGTTGACTAGGGATGGTATGATCCCAAGAAGGATACATTGTTGCGATTATTATTATATTAAATATTATTGGAGTTGCTCTACTGAGGCAAGTCATAGCTCTCACTCTCTCCAAGTCAAACGTGTAATAATAATAATAATAATAGATTTTATTTATATAGCGCTTTTCAGGACTCAAAGTCGCCATGGGCTATGCCTGCCTTTTTGTTGGTTACGCCGAACAGTCCTTGTTCCAGGTGTACCCTGGCCCTATCGATGACTGCATCGGGTTTATCTCCTGCATTTGTGCAGAACTCATAGACTTCACAGGAGGACTTCCATCACAGGAAAGATGATCAGCTAACGTCTACTACAAACCTACCGACCGACTTCCACAGATATCTGGATAACACTTCTCCCCACCCTGCCTCTTGCAAAGATATTATCCCTTACGCTTGATTCCTCCGTCGCAACGGCATCTGCTCCCAAGATGAGGTTTTCCATACTCCTCATAGTAGTCCTCATTCTTTAGGGAATATGATTTCCTTCTTTCTGTCATAGATGGTGCCCTCACATGTGTCTCTTCTGTGTTCTGTAGTTCTGCACATGCTCCGCCTCCCCCCAGACGCAACAAGGACAGAGTTCCTCTGGTTCTCGCCTTTCACCCTACCAGCCTTTGCATTCAATACATCATCTTCCAACATCTTTGACACCTTCAACATAATCCCACCACTAATCACATCTTCCCAACTCCATCTCTGTCCACTTCCACACAGACCGCTCCCTCTGCAACTTGATTCACTCATCCCTTCCCACCCCTTACCCAGGACATTCCCCTGAAACCACAGGAGATGCAATATCTCTCCTATACCACCTCCCTCGACTTCATCCAGGAACCCCAACAGTCCTTTCAGTTTAGACAGAGGTTACCATGCACCTCCTCGAACCTCATCCACTGCATGTGTGCGTGTGTGTATGTATATATACTGTATACGTACACACACGCACACATACGCCCACACAAAAAACAAACAAAAGTGGTGCAATAATAACAATAATAGTCTATTGTAGTTCAGAGGTTATTTGAGGTTGCAGTGTTTAATAGCATGATGGCTGTTGGGAAGAAGCTGTTCCTGAACCTGGACATTACAGTTTTCAGACTCTTCCCTTCTTCCTTCTTGTACCTGCTTCCCAATGGCAGGAGTGAAATGAGTGTGTGGCCAGGATAGTGTGCGACGCTGATGATGCTGGCTGCCTTTTTGAGGCAGCGACACTGTCAAATTCCTTTGATGGTGGGGAGGTCAGAGCCGGTGATGGACTGGGCAGTGTTCACAACTTTTTGCAGTCTAGTAATCTTTCTACATTGGGCCTCCTCCATTGCCAGAGTGAGACCAGATGCACATTGAAGGAACAGCACCTCATATTTCGCTTGGTAGCTTACAACCTTGCTTCCCTTGCTTCCCTTCATCCCCTATAGTGGTTGAACCAGTTCACACCTTCTCCCTGGCTATTAATTAGCCTACAAGAGAACTACCCTACCTGAGATCATTTGTTGCCAGCTCTGTTTGTACTAGTGTTTTCTTGCCTCCAATTCTCCCCCCATCCCCCTCTCAACTTTCAGTCTGGAGAAGGATCCCGACCCAAAATGTCACCTGTCCATGTTCTCCGGAAATGAGAGGGGATCTCCTCACCCTCTCCCTCTCCTCCCCCTCCTCCTCCCACCCCCATCCCTCTCTCCCTCCCCCCTTCCCTCTCCCCCCTTCCCTCCCCCACCCCCTTCCCTCTCTCCCCCACCCCCTTCCCTCCCCCACCCCCTTCCCTGTCTCCCTCCCCACTCTTCCCCCTCCATCCACACTCTTCCCCCTCTACCCCTACCCCTATCTTTGCTCTCTCTCTCTCTCTTTGATCTTTATATTTTTCTCTGCCCTCTCTCTCTCTCTCTGTCCGTGCACACTCTCCCCCCCCCTCTAGATGCACCTGAGAGGTGAGGGCTATTCGTCAGTGGATAGGGTGGAGATGGGATAAAAGAAGCCAATTAATAAAATTAAGATAATATCAAGGGGTGTGATGAGTGTGTGTGTTTGTGGGTGCCAGATTCCCACCCCGCAACCGTGCTTTGGAGGAACAGACCCAACGGGTCTGCATTTGGTCTAGTAGAAACATAAAATTCTTAAGGGATTGGACAGGCTAGATGCAGGAAAAATGTTCCCGATGTTAGGGGAGTCCAGAACCAGGGGGTCACAGTTTAAGAATAAGGGATAGGCCATTTAGGACTGAGATGAGAAAAAACGTTTTCATCCAGAGAGTTGTGAATCTGTGGAATTCTCTGCCACAAAAGGCAGTGGAAGCCAATTCTCTGGATGTATTCAAGAGAGAATTGGATATAGCTCTTAGGGCTAACGGAATCAAGGAATATGGGGAGAAATCAGGAACGGGATACTGATTCTGGATGATGTTGGCTCAAAGGACCGACTGGCCTACTCCTGCACCTATTTTCTATGTTTCTATGTTATTTGCCACTCATGTTGGATATTCCCCAGGCCTTCCTCTATCTGAACCAATGCTGATTTTTGTTTTTCATAGGAGTTGCCAACATGGTCTAATCATCAGCAAATATACCTAACTTCTGGCTTTATGATGGAGTGGATGAAGATAGTTGGGACTTGGACTTTACAATGATGTACAGTCTCAGAGAAATCCTGGTGCAGAGTTGCTTGGTTTCTACAGTTAGCTTTCCTTTATTTGCATAAGGGTGCAGCATGATGAGATTTTCCTCAGTTTTCCATTGATTTTAATTTTACCCATGTCCCTTGAGGCCTCATTGGAGCAGAACTTGTCCTCCGATGATGGAAATGTACTAATCGGCCAATCCTCTCTTAATGATAGCGGAGTCAGGGGATATGAGGAGAAGGCAGGAACGGGGTACTGATTGGGGATGATCAGCCATGATCACATTGAATGGCGGTGCTGGATCGAAGAGCCGAATGGCCTACTCCTGAACCTATTGTCTATTGTCTATCAGCTAATCATTGAGGTTATCAGGATTGCCAAAACTGGGCCAAGGTAGATGATAATTCCCCTTGTTTAGCCCTATTAAACCAGCAAATCTCACGATTTTACTTGCCTACACCAGCACACAGTTCCCGTTCATACGGTATATCTTATATTCTTCTGTATGTTATTCTGTGCTACAGTGCTGTATCCACTTCTTTGTAAATTACATTCTCCAACTGTAAAATTGCAGAAGGGTTCTGATCTGAAACATCGACTGTCCTTTTCCTTCCATAGATGCCACCTGATCTGCTGAGTTTCCCCCCAATTTTTTTTTTTCAGTTTAGGCATGTGTGACATTCTTGACAGTCTAATGTTAATAATGTCTGAGGATTCACTCTCGGATTGCTTCATTTATCTTTATGTCGCTCATTCAGCAATATCATTCACACACTTAATCAGCTTCCAAATGTGCACTGATGCCATACTGCTTCTTTTACTTTATTATTCTTCTCAACCCATCTCCATCATTACGCTGTCTGACTGCTAGTGTAATATCAAGACATGAATAGAAAAGTTGGAGGCTTCTTTTCTCACTCCTCAGGGAACTCACCCCTGCATGAAACTTAAATGTGAACGACTCAGTTAAGTATGGTCCCAGAATTTACAGTTGCTCACTCTATGATGCTAGAAAAGAGATTGGACTTGCTTTGCTCTCATCACTGTAAGTGCTTGCTGAAAGAGACTTGTTCCATCAGTCCACTTGCATCAATAGGACATTTCTGAAACATAATTTTGAATGCATGTGTGTGTCAAGAGTGTTTAATTGTCAAATGTACTGAGAACAGAATAATAAAATTCTTACACGCATAATAGGTCTCTAAACACAGTACTTGTAGATGACACAATAACTGCAGTTTAATATATATCTTTTAAATGGCATATTAGTACAAAACAAAAGCTCAACATCCTTAGTGCAACCAAGACAGATCATAGTTTAGTTAAGGGCCTGCCCCACTTAGGCAATTTTTTAGGCGACTATAGGCGACTAGGCTGTCGCCAGGGGTCGCCGGGGTGTTGCCTGTATGGTCATGAGTCATCTCCTCAGTTCCACAAAGAGTCATAGTGTTTTTCTGGTCGCCGCTGGATTTTGAAATGTTCAGAAAGTTTTGGCGACAGTCGGCGACAGTTCGCTTGACGCCAGTAAGCATAGCTTGACTTTGACTGACGTAGGTGCTGTCGTAGGTTGTCGCCAGGTGACGTAGTTGTCGCCGGTGTTGACTTCGGGGAATTCCATTGGTGACTACCTACGTCAACCTATGTCAACCGGCGACCAATTTTTATCGTATCCAAGCTATGTTTTGTGGCTTTGCTGGCTGTCAGATCTCTCAAAAACTTTGGATGCTTCTGTACGTATGTCAGAAATATTTAAAGACTATTTAACACTATTGAAACAATAATAAATAATTAACAATTTAATGAAATGGTAACAGCACTCAGTTAAATTGTTTTTTGCTGATTTAATTAAATAATGTTTCAAAAGTTGATTGATTGATACTTTATTATTACCTTCTGAACCTTCTGAATTTTTGTAGTCAGCAGGGCAGTACTCTGCATATCGCCAACTTGGACAATTTTACATTTTTATCAAGCCAATTAATCTAGCCAATTAACCTACAAACCTGTACGTCTTTAGAGTGTGGGAGGAAACCGAAGATCTCCGAGAAAACCCACGCAGATCACGGGGAGAACATACAAACTCCATACAGACAGCACCCGTAGTCGGGATCGAACCCCGATCTCTGGTGCTGCATTTTGCTGTAAGGCAGCAACTCTACCGCTGTGCCACCGTGACCGCCCGTCACAGCGAAATTCTCTATTTTGCATACCATACACAAAGTATGCTAAGAGTTCATAAGGTCATGTGATAGAAGTAGAATTAGGCCATTAGGCCCATCAAATCTACTCCGCCATTCAATCATGGCTGATCTATCCTTCCTAACCCCATTCTCCTGCCTTCTACCCATAACCATTGACACCTGTACTAATCAAAAGTATTTCTATCTTTGCCTTAAAAATATCCGCTAATGGCCTGTACAACCTTCTGTGGCAAAGAATTCCACAAATTCACCACCCTCTGACTAAATAAATTTCTCCTCATCTCCTTCCTAAGAGAATGTCCTTTAATTCTGAGGCTATGACCTCTAGTCCTAGACTTTACCACACGTGGAAACATCCTCTCCCCATCCACTCTATCCAAGCCTTTCACTATTCTGTGTGTTTCAATGAGGTCCCCGTCATTCTTCTAAACTCCAGCGAGTACAGGCTCACTGCCGACAAATGCTCATCATAGGTCAAACTACTCATTACTGGGATCATTTTTGTAAACCTGCTCTGGACTCTCTCCAGAGCCAGCACATCCTTCCTCAGATATGGTGCCCAAAATTGTTCACAATATTCCAAATACGGCCTTACTAACGCCTCAGCATTATATCCCTGCTTTTGTATACAAGCCCTCTTGAAATAAATGATAGCATTGCGTTTGCTTTGAGTTGCCAAGTACAGGGCGCTGACGAAGTTACAAAGCAGTCCCCAATGATCCCTCATTGTTCAGTGGCGCTACTTCACAACTCCAGTGACACACGTTTGATACTGACCTCTGCTGTTATCGGTCTGTTCTCCATTTGACTTACATAGGTTTCCTTTGGAAGTTCTGAATTACCCCCCACATTCAGAGACATACAGATAGGTTAATTGGCTACTGTAATTTGTTGTGGAATGGGATTGAGTTGATGGGCATAGAAACATAGAAACATGGAAAATAGGCGCAGGAGGAGGATTCATAAATCCATGCTGACTTGGCATGTGAGAGGGAATCGATTATAGGAGAATGTGAGGGAATGAGATTGATGAGGATGCTTTAAGAGCCTGTATGAACTTCATGGGATGAATGGCCTGCTTGCATTTATTTCGAGAGGGCTTGTATACAAAAACAGGGATGTAATGCTGAGACTCCATTAGGCACTGGTCAGGCCGCATTTGGAATATTGTGAGCAATTTGGGCACCATATATGAGAAAGGATGTGTTGACTCTGGAGACAGTCCAGAGGAGGTTTATAAAAATGATCCCAGGAATGAGTAGGTTAACCTATGATGAGCATTTGTCGGCATTGGGCCTATAGAGGGAGTACAGAGAAGGTTCACCAGACTGATTCCTGGGATGTCAGGACTTTCATATGAAGAAAGACTGGATAGACTCGGCTTGTACTCGCTAGAATTTAGAAGATTGAGGGGGGATCTTATAGAAACTTACAAGATTCTTAAGGGGTTGGACAGGCTAGATGCAGGAAGATTGTTCCCGATGTTGGGGAAGTCCAGAACAAGGGGTCACAGTTTAAGGATAAAGGGGAAATATTTTAGGACTGAGATGAGAAAAACATTTTTTACACAGAGTGGTGAATCTCTGGAATTCTCTGCCACAGAATGTAGTTGAGGCCAGTTCATTGGCTATATTTAAGAGGGAGTTAGATGTGGCCCTTGTGGCTAAAGGGATCAGGGGGTATGGAGAGAAAGCAGGTACAGGATACTGAATTGGATGATCAGCCATGATCATATTGAATGGCGGTGCAGGCTCGAAGGGCCGAATGGCCTACTCCTGCACCTATTTTTCTATGTTTCTATGTTTCTATATTTGCTTGAGTTTAGAAGATTGAGGGGGAACCTCATTGAAACACACAGAATGGTAAAAGGCTTGGATAGAGTGGATGTGGAAAAGATGTTACCACTATGACCTCTAGAACTAGAGGTCATAGCCTCAGAATTAAAGGACGTTCTTTTAGGAAGGAGATGAGGAGGAATTTCTTTAGTCAGAGGGTGGTGAGCCTTCTTTGCTACGGAAGGCTGTGGAAGGCTGTGGAGGTAAAGTCAGTTGATATATTTAAGGCAGTGATAGATAGATTCTTGATTAGTGCAGGTGTCGGAGGTTATGAGGAGAAGGCAGGAGAATGGGGTTAGGAGGGAGAGATACATCAGCCATGATTGAATGCTGGAGTAGACTTGATAGGCCGAATGGCCTAATTCTGCTCTATCACTTATGATCTTATGATCTATATTGTAAGAACAAATGAACTCAAAATATCTCTTACAATATGAAGCTGAAACTCATTGATGGAGAAATTGCCTCAGGGCATTGGTTGTTCTTGCAGATTCCTCACCTTACTTGATGGGAATTAGCTGCAACTTTGCTCTCCCGCATTGGCCTGCGGACGGTTATCAAAATGTTTCAACTAATTGTCATAGCTTTACAATATCTGAGTTTACACGATAACCTGTTGTTGCTGTTAGTATATGGGAACATGTGGGTAGCTAATTTCCTCAAAAGTATGCATGTGTTTCCTGTATCCCAGATGAATTTGTCATACGTTGCTCCATTACACCTTCTCACACCAATACAGCCAATCCTGTGCAATGTCTTTCATCTAAGGACTCCTAATTTTGAATTACACAGTCATGCTGTATAGCAGTTCTTCCATTTTTATGGAGGAAAATTCCAAATACCTGCGTCTCATCCCATATGTCAAATTGGCCAATTTCTGCACTTAGCTCCTCTTCTGACTTGGATACCTTTTTTTTTAATGTAATGTGGTCTTTAAAATTGCGCAGCTGAGGCAGGAACAAAAGTCAGTTCCAGATCCCTTATCTGATCTACCTTTGACAATCTCATAATCAACTCATCATTCCCTCCCTGGCCATTTTACATGCAGCTTGCTTTTACAGACCATTGAAGTAAAATTTGACAGAATGTCAATTTTGTTCAGCGGAGACATTGTGGGTTTGGTTCTTTGTCCCCTTGTGGTACTTGTCCCCTTGTGGTACTTGTCCCCTTGTGGACCATGTCACCTTGTGGTACTTTTCTAATGTAAAACATCCCTTCTCTCACCGTGGATTTAATTAAAATCTTAATTTTGCAGTGGCAGCAGAAACTGTAGCTGTATCTTGAGGCACTTTGGCCAAGAGTGCCAGCTATCCTTGCTAATTCTCTCACAGTCCAAATTAGTCCGTGTTTCCTCTTCTCCATCCCTGGGTTTTGTTTTTACATTTGCTTTGGTGACACTATTGCACATACTCGCTACTAACTCTTTGATCTTTCATCTATAATGGATTTGCAGACTGTTCCTGGAACCAGCTGCCGCAGTGGCGTTTTAGAATAATTTTTTCTGGCCATTTTTCAGTTACTATCTCATCCTCCTATATTCTCTGTTAATTTCTTTTCGCCCGGTTTCCAACAATACCAATTAACAATGTTTTTATAAAATGCTTAAAATATGAATAAAATAAAACTTTCAAGTTTACTTTCTGGGATGTAAGAATGTTAATCTCAATTTCTGTGAATAGTTGAATTCTCTTTCAACTTGTCCTTATCTTCATTTTTAAATACTCCTCAAGAGCCACTTGTTCAAATACATCTTTGCTTGCTGCTTCAAGTATTTTCCAAACTCACTTTGCATCCAACGCTCATTTTTTGTTATTAAACATTTCAATATGCACACAAGCCAAAATTATGACTAGGTCATCTTGGTTTCCCCACAGTATACTTTAGTGACCCAGATTTGGCATTCACGCCAAATTAAATAAATATACAGATGGATAGAATTTCCTGGTGAAGGTGGAGTTTAAATAGACACGTTTTTAGTGTAGGCTAGTGTGCCTCATGATATTGCACGAACACAGATCGTTTCCTACAGATCATTTCACCACAATTCCCTCTCACCACGTGAGTTCACCCAGAGTATTCTGTACATTCTGTTTACAGGAAGACTTTACAACATCACCCTGTGGGAAAACATGCAGTTTTGCTGCTACTTTTGCTCACTGTTCAAGTCCATGCTACTTTTTTAGAAAGTTGCAATTTTAATTTTACCTTTCAATTTTCATTGAGGAGACATTTAGAATTGTAAATTGAAAATTTCCTTTCGAGAGATCATTACACATCTTTGTGTTTTGATTACAATGAATATCTTAACTGTTTCGAAGAAAAGCTATTGAAACCTACCTGATTCAAGCCGTGTCGTTGTAAACCTAGCATCTGCAGTTCCTTCTTACACATCATTCTTGTTGTGTTTGTCTGTGTTTTGCTACATCATTCTGTACTAGAATTACATGTAAGGTCAGATGCTAATGTCACTTACTCTTGACGTCATGAAGCTCCTGGGTTTTGAATTTTTAATAGGAGATAAGCGACTGGCCAGCAGGTTAGAATCCACTGAGCTAGCTGCAGCATGCTCTTTTTTTTGGGCTGCACTGTGAAAATGAATCCTTGGAGCTTGCTCAAGGACACTGACAGCAGATTACAGTCATAATTGTGACTCGATGCAAAATACAATCAGTTTTCATTTTGTGGAACAAATTGGCTTTATTATACAAGGTGACAATTCCTCATAAATCTTCATTATTAACATTCAGCCAGTGATGCCCAGAGGTATTGTGAATAAAAGGCTCCTTTTCACTTAGTCACAATCATGTTGTTTTATGAACTGCTGCAGCAAGCCAGCAATTTATGTTTTATTGGTAATGTGTCTCATTTAGGTTGCTATGGGCAAAAATATTCCATTAAAATCACATTATGGGACATTGTCATCCAAACAGCATGTAATGTCAGTTTCACCCCTCTATAGCAGCAACCTGAAAGAATAAAATATGACTTTTGAAATATGTGATGTTTGCTTGTTTAGTTCCCATCATCTTAGACTTTATTTTATTTGTAATCTTCCAGGTCATCGTCCCTTTTTGTACATAGCAGTACTTCTAATCTGTGCACTTCTTAAATCATGGCACACAGTGATCTGTTTGC
Source organism: Malacoraja senta (assembly GCA_038087875.1). Taxonomy (NCBI): domain Eukaryota; kingdom Metazoa; phylum Chordata; class Chondrichthyes; order Rajiformes; family Rajidae; genus Malacoraja; species Malacoraja senta. The sequence continues at coordinate 335,085,188 of CM075977.1, forward strand.
TCTGCTGTGCAGTGTGTTAATTACCCACTCTTTTTATATAACGCGGTATGTTGCATGACTGTCTCATCACCTGCTGCCTTGCCTATTCTTTGATAAGGACAGATTTCAGTAGCTATACAGGAGAAACAGGCCCCACCCCCTATTCAATGGTCTGTGAGGATAGAATATCTACAGACGCTGTGTGAGTCAGTAATATGTGAACTGCTACACTGGGAGCTCTTATCCACTTTGGACATTCAGCCTCAACTGGTCAATGCCTGCATCCACAGCTGACCTGACAGAAAAAGGGCCGATTGGACAGAGCAATTAATGTTTGCTTCACTAGCTGAAAATTTATTTGACAGATATCTGAGGTAAATCAAAAGGATTTTATTTTCAAGACAAGTGGGACAGCAGCCTGCAGTCTGAACTGTGGAACAAGTTTTCTGTTGCAGACACCACTCCTAATCTCTTTATTTTTGCCAGAAGAATTTAATCCAGTCTAGCATGAGTGGCTGTAGGAAAAGGTGTAAGCGTGAAATTATGAAATTTGCTCAGTACCTGTTCAGGTTTATTACCGGCTCACTAAGCACAGGTAATTCTGTGGGATTTTTTTTCATAAATCAGTCTTGTGAAATGCTATTTTAGCAGGATTGTGTGTGTGTGTGTGTGTGTGTGTGTGTGTGTGTGTGTGTGTGTGTGTGTGTGTGGGGGGGGGGGGGGGGGGGAGAGTAATGATTTGGGGATTGTTTCACTTGTGTTTTGTTCTGGTTTGATGTTTTTTAACCCCTGAACGCTGACACATGGTTTTTGTTGATTTATTCAAATAAAGATTCTAAATGTAATAGACAATGTCCAGGATTAATAGGCATTGTTTATTTAATGTCAATAGATGTAGAATGTTAAATTACTGCATCACATAGACGTTGTTACATTAGATAATTGTCGGCTTGTATTCTCCCAGATGTTCATTATGGATAAGGAGGCAGAATGTTTAAAAAGCTGCTGTAGACTTGGATCATACTTGTTGCATTAAGTGTTGGTTTAAGTATGTTATTAATAATTGCTATGCTGTGTGAATGCTGTTTGTTTAATCCAAACTCCATTGCTATTGAACTGGTCGTTTCTATTCTACTTGCTGCATTAATCAAACAGAGCAGGCATGCTATACGTACAAGTTTTATATTGCATTCATAAGAAAACATTGAGATGTTTATGTGATAACTTAATTCTCAGGAATAAATTGTTCAGAAAGCCCCCCCATACTAAATATTGAATTAAAATGTATACTCCTCTGTGGCCAGAAAGCGCAAGCCAATGGGATGGCACTCAACATTTTAAAACATATATAACAATCTGAAATAGTTTGCTTACATTCCCAGTTTGCATTAAGATTGTTATTGTTCATGATGTGCTGTTGCAGAGATTCTTAACATGTCAAAGCTGAGATGCTAGAAAACAGGAAGTAGTTCTGTTCACTGCATAACAGTTTTATATTTAGAATCTTATCAGAGTAGGAAAACCATATAGATTGTTTGATGATTCATGATTTCAATGCATAACATTTTAACTGATTGTTGATTAAGGCATGTGCTTGGAAATCTTTTTAACAACTGCAAAATATTTCTTAGTACTTAAAAACATTGTTATAAAGTTTGATATTTGAACCTGTACCTTTGATAATTGAACCTAATAATTCATTAGGTGGATTATTTTATTCCTGTGTTTTTGTTGTTGTTTTGTTTCCCCCTTAAAAATAACTGCTGTTACAGTATAATCATATGACACAATTTCCAAATTGTGCTTAGGTGTATAATGATGTCACAGTTATGTTATAATGCAGTAAGGCAATAATTCTTATGTTGTGAAATAGTAATAGGGCACGTACGTAAATCTACAAACCTATTTATACTAATGACTTCTCAGAAAACACCAATCTTTATTCATGTCTCGTCCAGTATATCAAGGATTGTAATTTAAAATGACATAAATATTTATCTATAACATCTGTCTGTCTTTCTTTTGCACATTAGTTTGGGATAAAGGTTTTGTATTTAAATCTAGATCATGCAAATAATGAGATAGCATTGGCTTTGTAAATGCAAGAGGATACTATCTTTTCACATCTTAGTAGTCAAGATGCCAAGAGATGCTGATCTCTTCATTTTAATGGTCAAATTTCATAATGCAAATAAATAAACACTGCATTAACTTGTTCAGTAAACAGAACATACCTTAAAACAAAATACCAACCACAAACTCTGCAACATTTTGAGCTTTGAGTATAAAACATATTATTACATCAGCTCTATTCACTGACGGGGTAGGAGATGGGCCTGCTAATGGTGCATGCACTACTTTATGTTGCCTAAGTTGTGTCCTGTTCAAGAATACTAATATCTTCATAATCCATTTCTGGGGGTGAGCTGCTATTTACATACTTTGTTTCGAATAATATTGCACTTTTTAATTTATTCCAGGAATCTTTATTGTATTATCAGTCAGAACCTGGTTACTTGTAATTAAATCAAAGTATCCAAATTGCTGATGAAGAAGCGTGAAATGTGTTCCCCAGTTAACTATGGTAGTTGAGTGCTAAACCATTTATGGGAAATGCTTGCTTGGAAACTAAAATACTATTCTCTATCTCATTACCCTGACAATCAGAATGATGATTTTTGCATCCGCTCTTTGCTATCTTATAAAACAAAAATACCACAGTTTAGTATTTATAGTTGTGTGTTACCATAGCAACTCAATGAACTATTAACCCTTTGAGCCATCATCAGTCTTGCATGCATAGCTTTCTTAAAATGGTACATTGCATGACTATTATCATACCATTCGAGTACTCTTTAATACAGGCTGCATCGGAGTAATTTAAAGACGTTATTTAGAAAAGTTTCAGAGTAAACTCTCCATGATATATCTCTTCTTAGTTTCCTGGTGTTCTTCAAACTTTTGTATGTTGTAATATCCTTAAGTAATAGGTGCAAGTTATGGTATTCTTGCATCTGGTGCCTGATCAGCCTGATAAATGGTTGCCCACTTGAGAGGTTAAATCTGTTTCCCTCTCCACGAATGCTGCCCGGCCTGCTGAACCTTTTACTTTTAGATTAGGATGAAAATGGCTTGGCATAACTGCAAATTTGCAGCCTCCATATGGTATTGCTTCATGGTAAATATTTACAAAATCTGCAGAGATTTGAATAAGGGGTATTAATATTGAAACAAAGCACGTTAACCACAGTTGATGTGAAATAAAAACAGAAAATACTCAGATTTTTTAGCAGGCCAGGTAGCATACACTGAGAAAGCGACTGAGTTAAACATTTCAGGTTGATGCCTTTTCATCTCAACCATTCAAAAGAATTACTCTGATATAAAATCACTGATCGAAATCTTAACTCAGTTTCTCCCTCCGCAGTTGCTGCCTGACCTGCAAGGTATTTCCAGCATTTCCTGTTGTTTCAGATTTCTTTTTTTTTTAGGTTCTTTGAATATAGCTGATATGGTTTATCTTCATGCTATCCATAACATTAGCCAAATGTGGGTTAATTGGGAATCAATGTGTAAATAGCATTTTTGAAAGTAAATAATATGCATAGTACATACCTTTGTTTTTAATGAGAAAAATTATAAAATAAAATCAGAGTATTCAGGTATTTTGATCAGCAGTTAATTACTTAAATGTTTCTGCAATATGAATAAAATTACTGAAACTTGGCCATGTAGAAACACCAGCAGCTTTATAAAGGGAGAACCCCCCCCCCCCCCCTCAGGGTCAAATAATTGCTTGATGGAAGAAAGATGGACTGACAATGGACTGATAACCCCGAAAGTTTAGCAGAGGAGATAGCACCCAATTATGAAGAAGTTTGAAGAAGGGTCTTGACCCAAAACGTCACCCATTCCTCCTCTCCAGAGATGCTGCCTGTCCCGCTGAGTTACTCCAGTTTTTTGTGACTATGGTTTAAACCAGCTTCAGAAGTACCTTCCTGCACCCAATTATGTTTTGTTTGGCGACCAAGGAAAACATGCATTTATAGTATCCTATGGAATTCATTGCCACTGAAGGCTGTGGAGGCATAATCAATGGATAATTTTTAAGGCAGAGATAGATAGATTCTTGATTAGTATGGGTGCCAGGGGTTATGGGGGAGAAGGCAGGAGAATGGGTTTCGGAGGAAGAGACATATCAGCCATGATTAAATGGCAGCATAGACTTGGTGGGCCAAATGGCCGAATTCTGCATAGTTATGAACATGAATTTGTCAATATTCTCATCAATCATGTGCAAGAACTTCTCATTGAAGATATAGGACAATAATCCTGGAAGCTTCCTTAGGAAAGCATAATGTGTGGTAAATTCCTGCAAGAACATGTTTTACAGCAAGTAAGTGGATATTTGTAAAGTATACACACAAAGTAGAATTACTTGAATTAGTTGAGAGAGTTCTGCATTGAAATTTGTACATATGATAAGCATGGTATCATCAGGCTAAGCCTTTTTCAAGCTAGATCTGCAAATTCACTTCCAGTACTTCTTTGCACAATGCAAGTTTTAATTAGAATTTGTGGATGTGAGCAGCTTAACCCACAGTTTTGAACAAAAACCCTCGAGAAACAGATCAAGTTGCGAAACTATCAGCTACAAGAATCTTTGTTTATTTTGAATCATAACAACTTTTAATTTGAGGATTTCAAGGCTACTTCAGTTGTAGTGTTACAGAACTAATGAAATACAACAGACAACCTAATGTTATGTGATTGCCCCCATTTTATCTCTCAGGCAGTTTGCTGAATGGTAGCTTTTCCTTCAGTTTACTTGATAATAATACGTGCACAGTAAATTGTACACTGTTGCCCCAAGAAATGGGATGTAATGATTGGATTTGGACAAAGCAGTGAGACATAGCAAATGTTATTAAATAGTTTCTACTATCTACTATGAATCAAGTGAGTACAAAAAGTAGGTTGTTGGGCTCCCAAAATGCTACATCAGCTCTCTAATTAGCAACAGTGAATTCTCAATGTGGTTTTTCAATCCACATAGTTGGTAGGCTCTTCCCCCTGGCTCTTGACTGAGAGGAAAGTGTGAAGTCCTGTTTTGCAGACCTTCCCAGAAGGATACATGTGCCTGACAAACAAGACATTTTTGATAATTGGTCATGCATAATAGTCCATACCTATATCCATCAATGAGCATAGAATTTCTATCGTTCATCTCCTTGAGTATTTATGGCATTTGAAATAATTTTCCATTTTACCCACCTAACTGCAGTCCTTTCTCAGCCCTTTCATTACTTCCTATTATTCCTGCTGAGTAAAAACGTAACCACATTCCTCTTGTCACATTTATCAGGTGAAACCCTCCCACTCACCATGGAGAAGAAATTTGGCCTGTTTGTTTACGCACCAGTCCAACTCCAAGATCAATGTTAGACACAAAATGCTGGAATAACTCAGCAGGACAGGCAGCATCTCTGGAGAGAAGGAATGGGTGACGTTTCGGGTCAAGACCCTTCTTCGGACAGATGTCAGTGGAGTGGGTGGGACAAAGATAGAATGTAGTCGGAGACAGTAAGACTGGTGGGAGAACTGGGAAGGGGGAGGGGATGAAGGGTAAGGGAAAGCAAGGGCTATTTGAAGTTTGGAGAAGTCAATGTTCACACCGCTAGGGTGTAAGCTACCCAAGCGAAATATGAGGTGCTGTACCTGCAATATGCGCTGGGCCTCATTCTGAAAATGGAGGAGGCCCAGGACAGAAAGGTCAGATTGGGTATCTCACCTCCCTTGCATTATCAATGAAGACTCTAGAAGCTGCAGATGCTGTAATCTTGAGCCAAGCACAAAGATCTGAAATAATTCAGCAGGTCAGGTAGTATCTATGAAGGGCATGGATGGGCAATGTTTTGATGCTGGATCCTTCTTTAGACGACTGATTGAAGTGAGGAGGCGGGTGGGGAGTGGAAAAGAGGTGAGGACGGGGCAAAGCCTGACAAGTGAATGGTGGATTGGTAGATAGATGGACATAGGGGAGGGATAAAAAAGGAGACAAGAGTGTCAGATAAGGAGTGAAGAGGAGTGAAATTTAAAGCCAGGGGGGAGAGATATGGGTGAAAGCAGATGATGGTGGTGAGGGGGGAAATGAAGAGAGGATGTGTATCAGCCTGAGGAGGGCACAGCAAGGTGAGAGAGAGCGGGAAGGGGGTGTTAGTTAAAATTGAACAATTCAGTGTTCATACCATTGGGTTGCTAGCTACCCAAGCAGAATATGGGGTGCTGTTCCTCCAGTTTGCATGTATCCTCACTCTGGCAATGGAAGAGGCCTAGGACAGAAAGGTCAGTGTGAATGGGGAGTTAAAATGATTGGCAACCATGGGTCCAGCAGATCTTGGGAATTTTAAATATTTGGCAAAACAAGTGCCTCCTCTACGCCAGGCCTCACCGATGTCAAGGAAGCCATAAAGGGAACATCAAATGCAGCAGACAAGGTTTGGAGGTGCATGTAAACCACTGCTTCGCCTGGAAGAACTGCTGAGGCCTCTAGATGGAGGTGAGGAGTGAAATGTAGGAACAGTTGCTACATCTCCTGCAGTTGCAGGGGAAATTACCTTGGAGGGGGTAGTTTGTGAGGGAAGGGATGTGAACTGAGTTGTGGAGGGAGTGGTCTCTTCAGAAGGCACAAAGGAATGGGGATGGGAAGATGTAACTGATGGTGGAATCACGTTGAAGGTGGCGGAAATGTTGGAGAATGATGTGTTAAGTGCGGAGGATGTTGTGGTGAAAGATGAGGACCGAGTGAACTCTATCTTTGTTTCGTCTGGTGGGTTGGAGGGAGGAGAAATGAGATCAGAAGGAGGCTCAGGTGAGGAATCTATCTGCAACAGTAGGTTGGAAACCAATGAAAGCAAATTTATTCCCAACCATTTGTCAGATTTTGCATTCAATATATACTATGGCAAAGCTTTACTGTTAGTTTATATCCTGTCAAAATGACAACTTTCTTCAGATTATTGAGTGCAGTAGATCCAATTGTTATTTGTTAATTTGTCACCATCACTTTGTACCTATTTTCATTTGTTTTAGGATTTATTTTACGATTTTCCTCCACGGATATCCTCTAAGATTCTGTGCTTTTGTCACCATCAGCACTGTAAAGCTCGGGATAGTAAAAGATATTTGCGCAGGTTTATTTTTATTCAAATATGTGAACATTTTTGTTTGGAAGTTGTAAACGTGTACATTGATTTGAGGTTTGCAGGGTTTCTAAGAAAGCCCAATTTACAGTGAATTAAGACAGAATGCAAATTACATAATTAATGACCTGTTTCAGTTCCATAAACAGTGCTTTAGAGTCACTTGAATTCTGTTCCTATTTTGTCTGATGCTTTCATTTGCCAAGGGCATATTATTGTTAAGTTGTACTTTATCTCCATAGTCAAGTTCCCGACTGATCGAGCCTTTTACTGCCACCATCTCAATGTGTAATTTAATCATTGCATCCCACGGAACAGTCGACAGTGATTGCTCAAAAGTGATCAACTGCCTACGGGTTACAAAATTTGTGGCAAACGTGTTGTCTTGAAAGTAGTGATAGTCCCATATTATTGGCTTCAGTTGCTGACTAATTAATCCCAATGGAATAAACAAGAGGGAATACTACCAAGTACTTGTAATCTTCACTAGAAGATAACTGCTCAGATGACGAGAGTGTGGCAATTTACTATGGATGAAGAGATTCGTCAGATACTTAACTGCATGTGCTGGAGGAGAATTAGTTGACTTCTTCCATGTTATCAATTTGAACAGAATTGAAAAGGTATACGGAACAGTAGTTTATTTTGTTGGAGTTGCCAAATGAAAATGATCACTGGTATAAAAGGAGAGGACGGAAGCAAATTTTCTTTATCGGTTTGTTACAATATGAAACAAATTTTGACAGAGATTAGTTGCAATGATTAGAGGCAAAGATTACTGGACATTTTAAAGCTGACTGGATAAATGTTTGACATAAAAGGAGATAGAGTATCTGGAAAAAGTGTTGACTTTTTTAAATTTCATATTTCTTCAGAGCATTGCTGAATATTTGAATTGGACATTGGAGTCACACAGCGCAGATCCTTTGGCCCATTATGTTTACGATGATTTTTTTTTTGCCCATGTACATTTGTCCACATCAAATCCATGCACTTTGATACATTGTCCATTGAAGTCTCTGTTTAAAAGTCTCTTAAACATAGTAATTGTATCTGTATCCACCATGTTCCCTGGCAGTGTGTTCCATTGATCAACCACTCTTCTGAACCGCTTTAATGCTCCTTCCACTCACCGTAAATCCATTTGATTTTGATGCTCTTGCTATGGGGGAAGGAAAGAAAATATTGACTATCTGCCCCATCTTTGCCTCTCATAATCTTATAAACTTTTAACAATTCACCCTACACCCTCCTTTGCTCATGGGAATACTAATGCAATAAGAGATTGAATGAGCCTCTTCGCTTCCTCCAGTGCTGTAATCTTCTATGGTTCTACCCTAAACATAGCATCTCCAAAGTTAAAGGTAATATAAACAATTTTAGCGCATTGAAGAAAATTATCTGCTTCTGAAGTAGTGTGGCAACACTAATTTAATGAGTGTATTTATTAACAATACTTGCTATTGGTTGTGCTGCCGGTCATAAGATTCACAATAGTCTATCACGTGGCCTACAAAGAGCAGAATTAGGTCATTCGGCCCTATGAGTCTACTCCACCATTCAATCATGGCTGATCTATTTATCCCTCTCAACTTCATTCTCCTGCCTTCTCCCCATAACCTTTGACACCCTTACTAATCAAGAACCTGTGAATCTCTGCTTTAAAAATACCGAATGACTTGGCTTGGCAACAAACTCCACAGATTCACCACCCTCTGACTAAAGAAATTCCTCCTCATGTCCATTCTAAAGGTAGTCCTTTTATATTCCGAAGCTATGCCCTCTGGTCTGAGACTCTCCCACTACTGGAAATATCCTCTCCATATCCACTCTATCTAGGCATTTTATTATTTGATAGCTTGCAATGTGATTCCAATTGTCGTTCTAAATTCCAAAGAGTACAGTCCCAGTGCCATCAAACTCCCCCCACATGTTAACTAATCATCCCTGGGATCATTCTCATATACCTCCTCTGGACCTTATAAAGCCTCAGCATTACATCATTACTTTTATTATCTAGTCCTCTTGTGTGGCAAACTAATTTCTCGGATTAGTTTGCTACAGGAGTGGACTTTTCACTATCTATTTAAAGAGTGAAAAGCAAATAGAAGCTACAGCGTCATTACAATATATGTAGGATAATCCATCCCCCAAAATAATGTGTTGAAGGATAATTACATGTAAATTATATGTGTAATAAAATAATGAAATCAATCTGTGTCACTCACAGTAGTGGCTGTCATCAAGTTTAATTGATAAAGGACTGACCCAATTGTTTCCATTCTGAATGAATGCAGTTGTCATCATATACTCCATCTGCTCGCAGTGACATCTGTTTTGAGGTGAAAGTAAGTCAGTGTAAGCTGTTATGGTATACTAGTAAGACAATGGCTGAAACGAACAGTACAAACAGATAAAATCAGCAATGTGAGAGACATAATAACCATTCATCAAAGAAAATTTAGTTAAATTTACCTCTGCATCTTTCATATTGAAGAGTACGGTACCTATAATTATAGGTAGATTAATTTATTACAGTGCAAGGCATTGACTCAGGCTCGAGAATTGTTTTCAGCAATTCAAGATAAATAGATAATTCTTCAATGACAGCAAGTTGGCGATACCAGAAAAAAACAAATATCTGCATCTATTCAGGATAAAATTCTATATGCAAGGTTCAAAGTTGTTTTAAATAACCAATATTTGCACAGTTTACCATTACAATAGACAGACTTTTGATGATTGTTAGTGCTTTGTTATAGCAATGTAAAATGAATACCCCTGTGTGGTCTCCATTCTTTATCTTGTATCTTGGTCAGATTCAAATGTTTATTCAGCCTGGGTCAGTCAATCTAGAGCATGAGTCAAGAGTGATCAATTGTCATGTGCACCAAGACCAGAACAATTACATTCTTAATTGCTGCAGCTTTACAGGTACATTAAATGTAACAACAAAACACATATGTACGCATTGAACAATAATACAAGAACATTATCAATTACACCAGGCAACCAGATCGTACTAGTGCAAGCTAAAGTATGCAGCGCAAACTTATACAAAGTCCAGAATGGTTTGGTGCTGACATAGGGCTGTGGTTAGGATCACGCAGTGTGCTTCAGGAGCTTCATGGTTATTGGGAATAAGCTATTCTTGACCCTGGAGGTGATGGTTCTCTGATGCCTGTACCACCTTCCTGATGGTGGCAGCACGATGAGCGAAGTAAGGGTAGTGTGGGTCTTTGATACCAGCTGCCTTCATGAAGCATCACACGGTGGGGGGGGGGGGGGGGGGATGAATACCAATGATGGACTGGACAATGTCCACCAGCTTCTGCAGCCACCTTTCTTCCTGGGCATTTGAGTCACTGAACAAGGCCCTGAGGCAACTAGTTAATATGCTCTCCACTGTACACCTGTAGAGGTTTGATAGAGTATTTCCCCAAATCTTCTGTGGAAGTAGAGATGTTGCTGAGCTTGCAGCCTTGTGTTAGGCCCAGGATAGATCTTCAGAGATGTGTATGCACAGGAACCTGAAGCTGTTGACTCTGTCTGCTGTTGACTCTAGGCTGCTGATGAAGACAGGAACATGAACTTTCGACTTTCTCTAGTTGTTCTCTGTTTCTTAATAAGTATATTAAATTCATGACCAATAGGTACTGGCTCATGATTCATTCTGTTAAATTCCTTTATAAACACTGAATCGCCTAAATATTTCTGCAGTAATGAAAATAGTTTTAGGGTGGGAATGTTAATCCAGTGCCTGAGCTCAGCAGTTTGTTGTTAGCTGCCTGACCCAAATGAAACCTACCTAGTCTTATTGCATTCTCAGTATCATCCTTGTGAATCTTGTTTAGCAAAGCCAGCATTTATTGCACGTAATAAGTACTGTAGATGGTGATCCATCTTTCCAAACCACTGTAGTACTGGTGATGAAGTTAAATAAATATTATTCTGCTGCTAGTAATGTTGCCCCATGGATACCCATTTGACTTGCCTGATCTGTTCTGAATACATCCCAGTTAGCACAATGGTACTAACACAATATAATTAAGGGCATCCTGAGTGTAAAGACTGAAATGAATTACAGAGGTAGATTATATTGCATCGAGTCATGCAGCACCGCTGATGAGGGATGCATTTCTTGGCAGATATTTCTATTTAACCAATAATAATATGCACTCGATTTGGTTGTCTAGCTTATGTATATTCTTTTATGAATGCTAACAAACAATTAATTTGAAAATATAAGGTGTTTTTCAAAATTAATACCAATTCATTTACATCCCACCAGCTATTTCTTAATGATTTTTAAACATTAGGTGACATGCGTATACAAAACCATTGATGGTTGAATGCATCATTTTGTCATTGATTGAATATTAATCATCTGATATGTATATCTGCATTGGTCTTTTGTATTTCCAATCAGGAAAAGTTAAGCTTTGGGACATAAAATGAATGGGAGGATTTGGTGCAACTTAGTTTCCAACTCCCTTGTGGCGATTAGGAAATAGAAAAATATAATTCAGAGTGAAAAATAATAAGCCAATGGTCCATTTAATACTTGTAAGGTTGAATATTAGCCCAGTAACGTGCAACAGCCAGTTCACAAATATGGAGATTGTTTTTATTGCTATAATCAAATGTAATGGGGTGGAATAGATTGTTGGTAATAGAGCAAAATGAAGGATAATGACTTGGCAGTTTCACGGCAGCCCTGTTTATTCCCCAATATGTGTCGGTTTGGACTATTGAATAGGTCAGCAGCCCAGTGAGGTGTACATTATGGTTCCACTTTAATGTCACCTGAATCTTCCATATTATTTCACAGAATTAATCACTACATCCTCCTTCATCGTTTCTCTGTGCAGTACCATCTCCTTACTTTGTTCCACTACTGCAAAAACAAATCTTGTATAATAATCTATTTTCTTGCCCTGTATAATCATATTGTGTGTGCAACATTTTTATTATTTGGTCATGACTATTCATGACATCTGTTTCTAACATATTTGTAAGTTAAAAGGTTTTAAGTCAAAATGTCAAAAAGAACAGGAATATTGTTCAAATCAACAATTGTGAAATTAAGATGAACTTCTTGTGTTCTGTCATGACAAAAAAGGCTGTAAGATAAAGAGAGAAGAGGAGTGAAATTTGAGGCCAGAGGAAGGGATATAGGTGGAAGAAGGGTTTCGGCCCGAAACGTTACCTATTTCCTTCGCTCAATAGATGCTGCTGCACCCGCTGAGTTTCTCCAGCATTTTTGTGTACCTTAGGTGGAAGAAGACATGGGGGAGAGAAGGGGAAAGGAGGATAGGTTAGTTTGAGAAATGGGTGTGCATCTTGGTGGGGCTTAGGGAAGAGAGGGGGGAAGAAAGGGGTGGGGGGGTGGGTCTTGCCTAAAATTATCTAAAATTGGAGAATTCATTATTCATACCATTGGGTTGTAAGATGCCCAAACAGAATATAAGGTGCTGTTTTTCTGGTTTGCGTGTGGCCTCACTCTGGCTATGGAGGTGGCCTAGGACAGAAAGTCAGTATGGGAATGGAAAGTGGAGTTAAAATGGTTGGCAACCATAAGATCCAGCAGGCTTAGTCGGACTGAAACCAAGTGTTCGACAAAATGATCGTGTGGCCTCGCTGATGTGAAGGAGACCAATTTAGGAACATCAATGCAATTGATGAGGTTAGAGAAGGTGCATGTGAACCTCCGCCTCACCTGGAAGGGCTGCTGGGGTCCCTGGATAGATGCATGGGAGGAAGTGTATAGACAGCTGTTACATCTCCTGCAGTTGCAGGGGAAAGTACCCAGGTAAGGGGTTGTTTGGATGAGAAGGGATGAGTGAATCAAAGAGTTACAGAGGGAGTGGTCTCTCCAGATAGCAAAAAGGGTGTGGGAATGGGAAGATGTGGCTGGTGGTGGGATCATGTTGAAGGTGGCAGAAACGTGTTGGATACAAATTTTCTTGTACAGGTATAGAGGACACTTCAAAAGGCAAATTAAACACTGAATTGGAATAGAAGAGGATTGAGGTTATGCTGGAGGTTGCAGATTAAGAATGATCTAATTGAATGGTTGAATAAATTTAATAGGTTAAATTGCCTACTCCTTTTCATTTATTTGTCTTTACTGCACTGAATCCTTTATGGTTTTTCATGTCCATTGTTGAATATTGACACTTTTTCACTCCTGATTATTATGTGATCAATGTGGATGTGCCAATGCAGATTGAGATTCATTCAGACGGATTGGTTACTGGATGATTTACTGTATTTGATTTTTCAGGGATAATCACTGTAAGAATGAGGTTTAAAATTAATGTTCTGTGGTATGCACTCAAGTACCTGGCAAGTAATTACTCAAGTGTACACTGAAACTAACATCAATACTTACACTTCCAAAATGAAATATACTGCTCAATGCTACTGACTGAAAATATTTGTCTTGAATTATTTTCTTTGTGCTACCCATCAGTGCCCAACTATTTAACTTCCAAAAGTTTACTTCAGTTGCGATTGTTAACTTGTAAACTACTGCTCCATCTTTATGCTCCTCTTCCAAGTCCTTGAAAGTGTTGTTGCCTTCTAAATTTGTGCCCATTATATCTGGAATTCCTTGTTTGAATCCCAATAGGGATTCCATCACAATTCTGATCAGCACAAAATCAATACAATTCTGATTGTGATTACTATTCACAGTGAATGCCATTGTTAGTACAGAATTCAATCTCTTGTGATGCTTCCCAGACCTTCTTTTTTGACTTGGCTGACCAAACCACACTTTGTCCAATCATTCTGCATTGTTGACCAGCTGGGTAAAATCACCTTCACATGCTGTCATTTTTATCTATCCAACCATAACCAAAGGTTCAGCAGCAGTGAGGTTCCTAACCATTGCTACATCCTTGCATTCAAGGATCTACACTTCAATATCTGAACTACTGTATTTGCTGCTCCCAAACAGCAAAGTACATGGAAAGAGAAAAGGTTAACATTTCAGGTCTGGAACTCTTCCATCAGAATTGAGAAAATGGAAAAAAACAAGTTTGTTTTCAGTCAGAAGTATGGGTGATGGGGGTTGATTACTACAAAGAAACCATCTCTGATACGGTGAATCCAATTGGGATAATTGCGGCAGCTACATGAACATT
>CM075977.1:335099719-335214780 GCA_038087875.1 Malacoraja senta
ATCCCGGCTCTCCAATCGCTGCCGAACCGCCACTAGACCATCCCCGTCCCCACTCGAGTGCCCCCCTCCTACGCCCGGGTGTGGCCAGAGACGTCGGGAGTCAGACGGGAGCTGTACCCCCAGGCCCACAGCCAGCGCAGAGAAGCAGCACTAAACCCAGCTCAACTCTGCCTATCCCGTCAGGTTAACCTACAGCCCTGCCTGGACTTGCAGGAAATATGGCCCAGGTTTACAGCCAGCGTGGAGAAGCAGCGCTGGTGTCCCGTCAGTCCAGGCAGGGCTGTAGGTTAACCCGGCGAGACTGGCAGAGTTGAGCTGCATTTTGTAGCGATGTTACAAAACCTACCTTCAGCGGCGCTGCAGTTCTGCCACTGGCCTTGTGCACGACTTTGGCGCCTTTGAGGGGGGGGGCGGGATTAAAATGCAGGTTTGTATCGCTTGTCGGAGAGGGATTTCCTTGGGCTGCTAGTCGATGAAGAAAAATCGATCGGACTTCCGTTCCCGTTTTTTTTAATTAAAAAATCGCTGGACAATTTAATAGTTGGATTAAAGTAAAATGCGACTTCTAACGCCTTCAACGCCCACAACGTGACGGATCGCAAAAACAGGACAAAACAAAGGGTAAGTCGTCTATTTCACATATAATCTTGCTTCTTGGGGTGGCTTTAATCTAATTTTACATTGAGAAAATGTTATTTAGTCCCCAAACGATTCGGCAGTGTCTTTCCTGCCGATATATGGTTCAAATTCACGGCAACGGCAACGTTCCAATCGATCGCATTCCAGAAACACCCACTCGCAAGATGATTTAAATCCTCTTTTTTTTTGGACATTCATGTCATAAGAGCATCTAAATCGTTTATATTTTGTGTTATTGTCTATCCATAATCAATATTTTTATACTAAATATCCACAACAGGGATATTGTGCAAAAAAATAATAATTTTGATTATATTGAAAGTGGATGCTTCTAGATTAATTTATGGGAATTAAACATTAAATTCCTTCCATCTGGCATATAAGTTCATGACAGTGAGATTTAAAAATCATGTTATATTGTGAATTCTTGTGTGAATGGGATTAGTTTGTTATTTGGATACTTAGGCTATATTAAAAATATATCCTTTTCTTAAGAAATGGAATCTACAGGACATTCTTAATGGGAAAGTAGTGGGCAGAAAGGCATGTCATGCGTGGTTTGAAGAGCAAAAACTTGTAGTTTACAATGCCAAAATTGAAAAGTTGAGGAAAAACAAGGTGTACAGAGTTGCTTATTGGTTACAATCTGAGGAGTATGATGATGCTACTGATTATGATATGCCAATGTACCAGCTGGCAACTGATCTTCTCCATAAAGACTTGGTCTATTGCTAGAAATTGTAATTTATTTACCTATCTGTTACAGACTTACAGCATATAATACAATAATATTAAAGTTCTGATCTTGAGAATATCACATTTTTGAATTTTCAAGGCAGTCTAGGTGTTTATTACTATTTCTGTCACAACGGTCAATTTTGTACTTAGCTACAATTAGGTAACTAACTAATTATATGCCTTAATTTCAGGTCATCCAAGTAAGATGTTTTATATTTGTTTCAGAATGCTTCAATCTATAATAACTGAAAATTTCATTCAGTTCTCTTAATTTTTAAGAAAGTTATGGGCTTTTGACTGTCCTCGATCACAGCTTTTGTGTTGTCAATGGAAAAACAATAGGGAACAAGATGCTAATTTCCGAGTATGAAAATGGCCATAACTCTTTTATTACTGAAGATATGAAAGTGAATCGGGTGTCAAATTAAATTTCTTTTTATGCTTTATCTGATGGGATAAATTGCAGACTTGATTTTTAAAATCTCAAAATTTTGTAACATTGCTATATTTAGCGCTGGATTGAACCTCCGAAGCCTCGTGTGTGTGTGTGTGTGTGTGTGTGTGTGTGTGTGTGTGTGTGTGTGTGTGTGTGTGTGTGTGTGTGTGTGTGTGTGTGTGTGTGTGTGTGTGTGTGTGTGTGTGTGTGTGTGTGTGTGTGTGTGTGTGTGTGTGTGTGTGTGTGTGTGTGTGTGTGTGCACACATGCGGCTGGCAAGAAATTGTGTTCCCCCGGTCCCCTCCATATTTTGATAGCGATTTCCGTGCCTGTTGGGGGTCTTAGGCAGGAGAGAGCTTGTAAGAAGCACAGATATAGCTTGATTACCATTAGCACAGATATAGCTTGATTTGGGCAGTGGGCCGGTGCTATAGACCTGCACGGGAAGGTAGACGCTCCCACCCCCACGAGACTCGACCAGATGGGGCTCGTCACCCTGGGAAGGCAGTCCATCTAGGAGAGGGAAAACTGATTAAAAACCTCCACTGCCTTGTGGCCATATCCAATCATGGAAAAGGCTCCAGGAGTAAACCTCAATAAAATCCGGAGCCCCTAAGGCAGTTCGTCGTTGTCTACAACCTCGCTCTGGCAGCTCCTGCGACGACACTGGTGTCAAACTGTAACGGCCCTGCTGTTCCTTTGGATCGATCAGCGACGTGGAGAGGGGGGACGTGCTGCATGGGCAACAGCCTGTCCTCCATATCACATCGCCCAGGCTTGCATCCGACCAGGATGCATCACCCATGGTCAGTCATGACTGAGAGGGGCCTACTCACTACTCATGTGCAGCCTCGCATAATTGAGAAAAAGTCAGGATATCCGGTGTAAATCTCCAGCAAACACAGAAGAGGTTTGTCATTCACTGGATGTTTTCACGAGAGAGTTAAATTAAGCTCTTGGGGCCAAAGGAATCAAGGGATATGGGGAAAAAGCTGGAACGGGATACTGATTTTAGATGTTCAGCCATGATCATACTGAATGGCACAAGGGCCAAATGGCCTACTCCTGCACCTATTTTTCTATGTTTCTATGTTCTATTTCATGATGTTTCAGATTGATAACCTTTCATTAGAACTGTTCAGATGACAGGTCATGGTCCTGAAGCATTAACTCTTTCTTGATACTGACATGATGGGTATTTTCAGTAGCTTTTGTTTTATATCTAATGTCAAAGGTTGATATCATCTTGTGTAAAAGCTCACCTTTCAAGTAACTATAAAGATGATCGATGTAAATATTATGTGAATTAATGAAAGAAGCTTGCTTTATGGCTTCACATATATGTACTGCAAAAATTTGATTTCACCTTTTATTGGCATATTAAACTGAGTTGGCATTTAGTGCTAATGCACATTTATGCCCTAGTAAACCAACATGAAATTAGCAAAAAGGGGGTTTGAAACAGCAGGGGTGTTGTTTACACTCAGAAACATTCAGCAAAACAGACGCACCAGGTTCGGGATGGGATCGCATTCAGCTATACAGAGCATCCAAAGCTGTGCAGTGTGTCCTTCTAAATAGGGCATCAGCCCTGAAAGGCATTGCCACATGGCAGCTGAAGAGCAGCTGCCATGGAAGGTGGACAGGCTGCCTGGCTGTGGAGGAGAGCCCCGAGATTTTGCAAAAGACCTGGATGTTTTTGATCCTTCTAAATGAATGCAGAATACACATTATCATGCGGGAATACTCACCGCATCAACAAATGTACACATAAATGTCAAGTCCCCGCAAAGATCGTCGGAACTACACATCTCTAAAAACAGTTGAAGCAATACATTTTACTGATTGGTGTCTTAAAATCAGCACATGTGGACATGCAAAGAGCATTGAAGTGATTATTAATTATCATTAGGGCTCTCTCACCTGATTAATGGTGGGTTACATTGTTGGTGACTAATGGTGTGTACAGAGGCTCACTTGGTTTTCTTTATGGACTATGATTTCATGGGCTTCTCAAAAGAAGTGTTCCTCTATCCCCAATCATGTTTGCACCCATTGCAGATGATGGTTGACTCCTCTGTAGAGTAGGAGATGATTCAAGAGTCAACACCTGAGGACTGGAAAATCGCCATAGTTGCACCCTTGTTCAAAAATGAGCAGAAATCGAAGATTGTTTTTTCATACTGGAGGGAAGTACATTTTCAGAAGAGTAGGAGTGATTGCTACAATGATTCTGGCCCTTGTGGAGCACTCATTGTATTTGTAATCAGTGGAATTGGAGCGAGGAAGCAGGAAATGAAAGGTAGCCCTTGTTCTCCCAGTAGCACCCGTATGGGCTTGCCACTGAAGTTACATATCTCTGTCTCCCTGAGGAAAAAAAAAATCATCTACCTGGAAAAATGGCCATTCTTCTGATGATTGGCGACTACTTGAACATTGAGAGAGTAGAAACTGTTTCTGTTGATGAAAAAGGTTTGAGTTATTAATGGAAACGTTTATGAGTATTAGTGCCGACAAACCCTGGTGCCTCAGATGTCTTCTATTCCTCACGGAAGGCAAAGTGGATATGGTTTTTTCTCTGCAGATGCCGTGCTAGGGTGACCTTTTTGATACAGCAGATTCACAGATTGGAAGATATGGCAGACATCTTTAGTGGATAGATCTTGTGGCAGAACAGTTAAATAAATACTGTGGTTCTGTCTTCACTAATGAAGACACAAACAATCTACCAGAAATACTAGGGGACCGAGGATCTAGTGGGAGGGAGGAACTAAAGGGAATCCACATTAGTCAGGAAATGGTGTTAGGTAAACTGTTGGGACTGAATACAGAAAAATCTCCAGGGCCTGATGGTCTGCATCGCAGAGTAAGCATTGGTGATCATTTTCCAATGTTCTCTAGACTCTGGATCAGTTCCTGTGGACTGGAGGGTAGCTAATGTAACCCCACTTTTTATGAAAGGAGGGAGAGAGAAAACGGCGAATTATAGGCCAGTTAGCCTGACATCGGAGGTGGGGAAGATACTTGAATCGATTATTAAAGAGGGTATAACAGTGCATTTGGTAAGCAGTGACAGGATCGGTCATTGTTTTATGAAGGGGAAATCATGCTTGACGAATCTTCTGGAATTTTTTGAGGATGTAACAAGTAGAATGGATAAGGGGGAGCCAGTGGATGTGGTGTATCTTGACTTTCAAAAAGCCTTTGACAATGTCCCACACAAGAGATAAGTGTGCAAAATTAGAGCACATTGTATTGGAGGTTGGGTATTGACATGGATAGAGAACTGGTTGGCAGACAGGAAGCAAAGAGTAGGAATTAACGGGTCCTTTTCAGAATGGCAGGCAGTGACTAGTGGGGTGCCGCAAGGCTCGGTGCTGGAACCTCAGTTATTTACAATATATATATTAACGATTTAGATGAGGGAATTAAATGTGACATCTCTAAGTTTGCAGATGACACAAAGCTGGGTAGCAGTGTGAGCTGTGATGAGGATGCTATGAGGCTGCAGGGTGACTTGGATAGGTTGGGTGAGTGGGCAGATGCAGTATAATATAGATAAATGTGAGGTTACCCACTTTGGTGGCAAGAACAGGAAGGCAGATTATTATCTGAATGGTGTCAGATTAGGAAAAGGGGAGGGACAATGAGACCTGAGTGTGCTTGTACATCAGTCCCTGAAAAAAGCATGCAGATACAGCAGGCAGTGAAGAAAGCTAATGGCATGTTGGCCTTCATTGCGAGAGGATCTGAGTTTAGGAGCAAGGAAGTCCTACTGCAGTTGTACAGGACCCTGGTGTGACCGCACCTGGAGTATTGTGTGCAATTTTGGTCTCATAATTTGAGGAAGGACATTATTGCTTTTGAGGGAGTGCAGCGTAGGTTCACCAGGTTAATTCCTGGGATGGTGGGACAGACATATGATGAAAGAATGGGTCATCCAAGAGGGGATCTTATAGAAACATGGAAAATTCTTAGAGGATTCTTAGATGCAGGAAAAATGTTCCCGATGTTGAGGGAGTCCAGAACCAGGGGTCACAGTTTAAGAATAAGCGGTAGGCTATTTAGGATTGAGATGAAGAAAAACGTCTTCACCCAGAGATTTGTGAATCTGTGGAATTCTCTGCCACAAAAGGCAGTGGAGGCCAATTCACTGGATGTTTTCAAGAAAGAGATTTATCTCTTAGGGCTAAAGGAATCAAGGGATATGGGGAAAAAGCAGGAAAGGGGTACTGATTTTAGATGATCAGCCATGTTCATATTGAATGGCGGTGATGGCTCGAAGGGCCGAATGGCCTACTCCTGCACCTATTTTTCTATGTTCTATGTTTGTATGGTGAGGAAGCTGAGAATCAGCTTGGCTTTCATCCCCTCTGAGAGAACAACTCAGGCACAGGAATGTAACCAATGCATTTTCTGCAGGATCTAAGTGATGGGAGCATTGGAAAGTCTGCATTTGCAAATACTTTGATTGTCAGAATGCTCCAGATAGGCTATGGTGCCTCTGAAGATTCTCTCGGAGTAGACTCTTCTGAGATGTGCATGCTTTAAGCTTCCTGTCACTGTACAGACACTCCCCAACTTATGTATAGGCAACTTAAGTAAACTCATATATAAGTAATTCTTTAAGCCCAATGCTTTATATCTGACTTGTGCATCTCGGTAGGAGTGTGCAGCCATTTCTGCAAGCCAGTCAACTGTTCCCATGGAGGCTCCCACGTGGTCTCCATGTCGGAGCTACCATGTTGTCTCTATGTTGGAGTTCCTACGTGGTCTCTGCTACGCTGCTCCCATGTGGTCTCAGCATTGAATAGTGAATTTACGCATGTGCAGTAGCACCCCCGTTTCCGACTTACTTAACATCTGACATATGTAAGGATCCGTGGGATGGAACTCTTTTGTAGGTCGGGGAGCATCGGTATCCTTTACCTTCGCTGAATGGCCATGACAACATTTTTAGTCACCGAATGCTGCCAGCAATATTACCACTATGGCACACAAGATTGAATGCTGGAATAAAACCCCCCCCTGATGTTTAGGTATGCTGTGATCAATGGAAAGTGTTAAGGAGGACTGCAGTTATTTCTGCAGTTATTTCAGATCCCCAGATGTCAACAGGTTGTGGATAGAAAAGCAGCAGACTGGTGTGATGGGCTGCTGGTTCTATGGAGAGAATCCCAGGGCAATCATGGGTTGCACTTTTAACCTCCAAATTATGTCAGGAAGGCCACCATTGAGTGCTGCACAAATGGTGGCATCATTACATGCACATCAGATGCTGAAAAAACGCGGGATGCAATCGCGCAGGTATTGCACTGAAATGCCTTGTTCATGGGTGGCACAGTTGGAAGAGCTGCTGCCTCACAACTCCAAAGACCAAGGATTAATACAGAACTCAGTCAGTTTGTGTGGAGGTTGCATGTTCTCCCTATGGCTGCAAGGGTTTCCTCCAGGTGCTTCAGTTTCCTCCCACATCCCAAAGATGTGCAGGTCTGTATGCTAATTAGCCTATGTAAATTTGCTTCTATGTTGTAGGGAGTGGATGCGAGAGTGGGATAACATAGAACTAATGTAATCGGTGGTCAGTATGGACTCTGTTGGCTGAAGGGCCTGATTCCAAGCTCTAAACTAAACACAACAAATCTTTATGATGGGTGAAATTTCATCTATAAATTATTGCCAGGATACATATTTTTGGATGATTGGTGCTTAAACAATTTGTGCCACTCATTAATTTCTAGGCTATAATGTTAATAGAAACATGGTCTCATCTACAAAGCCAGTTCCTTGCTTGATACAATTTTTGGCAATGTAGGTATGAAAACAATCTGCGAAAACATCCAGTGTACCATGGTAACACATTATGAAAAATAGATTTATCCACAAAAATAGATTTTGAACAGGGAAATAATTCTCTTTAAGGGCAAAATGTTGCACAAATAATAGTTTAGTTTAGATTATTGTCACATGTACCATTGTAGAGTGAAAAGTTTTCTTGTTGTGTTCTGTCCAGTCAGCGGAAAGACAATATATGATTACAACAGGATAGAGGGAATAATGTTTAGTGCAATATAAAGTCCTGTAAAGTCTGATTAAAGATAGCCCCAGGGTCTTCACTGAGCTAAATAATAGATAATAGAAATGTGGTCAGCAGTGAAGCAGACCCAGCAGATTAACTGGAAGTGCTAACAGAGCATTTTGCACAGATGCTAATTTTATGCAAAAAAAATTAGTTTATCTTGCTAAATTTAGCAACTGGCCCACTCTTAATTAGTGATGACACAAGAAACTGCAGGTGTTGGAACTCTGAGCAAAAACTGAGTCAGTCTGAAGATGTGTCCCGACCGAAATGTCATCTGCCAATGCCCGAGTGCTGAGTTCCTCCAGCAGTTTGTTTCTTGCTTTTATTTTTTTGATTTAAGTTTATCTTAAGTACAAAAGTATACAAAATCAGAATAGGCTGCAAAATGTCAGCAGATCAGGCACTCATAGAAAGAGAAGCCATCAACATTTCAGGTTTGCAACCCTTCATCAGAACTAGGAAAGGGAGAGATGCAACTTATCATATTAGGTCAGTTTATTTTCCTTATACTACTCACATTATTCTAGCCTGCAAGGCAAGGCCCACCACTCACCAGTCGCAACTCATTACACAGTCAAAGAAAGTTGAATGGTGGCTGTAAATTGCCACCATTAAGGTGCTTTGACTCCCATTGTTATATCTATTCCTCCTCCATCTTCTCTCCTAGTGAAAATTAACTGGCATTTCACATATTTCCCTTTACCCTATTCCGATGAAGAGTTAAAGGCCCAAAATATCGACTCTTTCTCTTTCCACAGATGTCGTACAATGGATGTTGGTTTTGCTGTGAATCCGTGGAAGGTTCTCATCGATTTGTATGACACAATTGGGGGAATTTCATTCAATTAAAGTGTTGGATGCATCTTTAATAAAATTGTTGAACAATCATGTCACTTTCAAAGATGCACCTGCAAAGAATAAAGCCTGACATAAGATATGAAGAACAAATGATATTTATTATGATGACTTTAATTACATTTCTTTAGCCTGAGATATTCTTTCCTACTTTTCTCTTTCTCTCCAACCTTTGCATGATTAACAAGAACAAGTTTCTCGGTATGTTTTTATGTGGGGGATGGTGGGGGGGGGGGGGGGGGGAGGGGGAAACCGCTTCCAGTCACTTACCTCGGCAGAGATGCGACTTTTCTCCTAGTCGCATTTTCGCCTCCCTCGCAGCCTAACAACTTGGATTGGTGCGGCCTTTCCCAGAGACCAGCCCAGAAATTCAGCAGCAGGCGCGGTGTGGACTTCCATCGAGGAGCCAGAGGAAAGACTTTGACCGCCGGCCTGCTGACTTTAACATCGTGAAGCCGCGGTCTGCGGAGCTTCTAGCAGCAGGTGTAGAGCGGACTTTACCATCCCGGAGTCAGGGATCCCTTGCCAGGGATCGCCGGAGAAGAGCTCCGACCGCTGGCCTGCCTGCGGCCTATAACATCGAGAAGCCGCAGTCTCCAGTAAGAAAGTGGCCGATTCGGGCACTCCAAGCCGCGAAGTGTGTTCCATCCGTCCCAACGTCGGAGCTTCGATCATCCCGACGAGAGGGCTTGTACATCGGGCCGTCCATAGCGGCGACTGCGGAGGGTCAAGGCCCCAAACACGGGTGAACAAAAGAAGGAAGACTGACTGAACTTTATTGCCTTCCATCACAGTGATCAGTGTGGTGGATGTTTATGTTAAGTTCATTCATTCTTTTAATTGTGTTGTGTTCTTTTAATTGTATGGCTGCATGGCAACTGAAATATCACTGTACCTTAATTGGTGCATGTGACAATAAATGTGAACTTGAACTTGAACTTGAACAATAAGAGGCAGTAGTTTGAAATGATGGTGAACTCAATCTGAATGCTCCTCTTAGCAGTTGTGGTTGTAAGAGTGCCTGTGTCCTTCTTTGCTGGACTTTGAGTTTGGGTAGTCTGAAGAAGGGTCTCGACCCGAAACATCACTCATTCCTTCTCTCCAGATATGCTGCCTGTCCCGCTGAGTTACTCCAGCATTTTGTGTCTAGCTTCGGTGTAAACCAGCATCTGCAGTTCCTTCCTGTACATTGATTACAGGATTGGTAGGAATAATCAGTGTATCATATTTATGGTGTGTGTCCCATCTCCAAACTGAGGACATTTTGTTGAATTGTTTGGCACCACTGCCGTGCTAAATGGGAGAGATTCAAAGCACTTTTCTCAGCTCAGAGCGCTGCATCCAGCTGTGCTTTGAACCATCAGCAGCAGAAATGTGTTCCACTGCAAAGGGTAATCTGACATCTCAAGAATATTTTCCACTCTGTCATTACCATCAGGCCAAGGTGGGAGTGCGGCAGGATTACCACCTAGAAATCGACTGCAGCTGCTTGGCATCAACATTTGGAAACTTACAGCCGATAACATTCAGATGCACGGGAAACTTGACTTTATTTACGAATCTGTAAATGGTTGTGGCTTTAATCTGATTTCGGGAAATGGCAGCTACGCTGGCACAGAGTAAGACCTCCCAGGTCTGTAGGATTTGACTATTCCTACAGCCAGTGAAGCATGGGAGGTGAAGCTACTTTTCAATTGAACATAACCAAAGAAAGTTGCATCGACAAGTTAGCATATACAGTATGCATCAGTGCGAAGCAGATGGGAAGTATAAAAACACTTTGATGGTTTGGAACAATTCACCAGGCTGATGCAGATGCAATTGAATGAAACGTCACCGGACAGTGGCATCCAGTCTTCTAAATTTGGAAATCTTGTGCTCTAGGCAGGGTTGATAACTAAGCCGAGTGACTGGAGGAGCGGTGCTTTAATTTTGAATGATTAGTGTCATAAAATGAGACAACACAAATCACAGGATGCTATTCCCCACAAGCCAATTTATAATGATATTTTTTCCTGCAACTGTTGAGATGATGTGTCAGGCAAGGTGCTTGTCACAAAAGGAATGAGCATTAACCTTGGATCTGTCCTGCCTGTTTTCAAGGTTGCAAGCACAGTATCAACACTGAAAGGAGCCTAGGAATACTGCTTGAAAACCTTGAACATTTGAAACACTGCAGGTGCTGGGAATGTGAATCGAAGTAAAGCAGATGCTGTGTCTGGAGGGATAGAGAAAACAAATAGGCAAATTTTAAGGTGATTATCATGTATATATGACATGTTAGGGCATATAAAGGTATCCCCAGACAGCAAAGTGTTTACATTTGGGCTCACTCCATCTGTCTGAAATACATTCAGGATGAGGAAGGAAATCTCATTTCACCAATGGTCATTTCATCAATTTCAGAGTGGGGAATAGAAGATGTTAGTCATTGTCACAGAGTTAAAAGCACAGAAACAGGCCCTTTGGCCCAACTTTCCTAGCTGATCATATTGGCATTCTGGGCTAGTTCCATTTGGTCCATAGTCCTCTGAAACCTGCCTATTCATTTATCAATTCAAAAAAAATGTTGAAGGTCATTATTGTTTCTGTTTCTTCAACTTCCTCTGGCAGCTCATTATAGCCCCTTCTTAAATTCCTCACCTTAAACCTCTGCCCTCTTCCTCTTCCTTGAAAAAGAGACTCACCCCACAGCCTCCTACACTCCAAAGAAAAACGTCCCAGCCTTTCCAACCTCTCCCTATAACTCAACCCTACAAGTTCCTGGTGAATCCCTGATCAAAAAGAGCACACCTCGTCTCTTATGTGCATCTCTATCATGCCTATAGCATCTATGCCCAGGAATATTCAGCTGCTGGTCCTGACTTATCTCAGCCACTTTTCTGTTAGGGCTATAATATGCCTGTTTTCTGATCCAATCCACACCCTGAGATCAGCCACCTTACCTATCAAGTCTCTTGCACTGAAATAAATAGTTTAAACCACTGATCTTTCCTCTCTCTTTGCCGTGTACCTGCCTGTCCTGTCTGCTAATCTTGCTCTCTTGGACTACAGTGCTTGCCCCCAACTTCTTATCTGCATCCTTTCTGCTCTGGGAGCCCCCACAGCTATACTCAACTTTGGCCGTCGGGGGAGGTGTGGATGCTGTGCAGGTGAACCCCTCTATTGCAGGAATATATATCTGTATTTTTTAAATTCACCTTTTATGTCGCTTTTGCTGCAGAAATGAATTATGAAGTTCTCCGCAGTGTTGTGCCATGGTTGCTATGCTTGAATATGAATTCTCTTATCTCTGAGCTACATTTCTGGTAATTCTGTTGTGCATCACTGAGTTAGGTCTTGTCTTGCATTTGCAGCATCTCCACATGCAATGCTCTCCAGAATGCATGTGTTAAAATTTTCATAATGTGATATTGAGTTGTTTTGAAATCCTCAAGATTTGGCATTTGGCCAAACTCAGTAGTGTGTAATGCGAGCTGTAGGTCCAGAGTGTGAGCATGGAGTGAGATCAGAGCCGAGAGTCAGGAAGTGTTGCTGGCATTGTGATGCGGATGGTGACCTGAGTGTGTGGTTGAGGATAGTGCCCATGTGTTGGTTTGAAACTGGAGCCATGGTCTAGATTGCTTGTACATTCCCTCTTCCTGTGAACTCACTGGGCTCAATAAATAAGGTCTACCACAGTATGACATGCAAAAAAAAAAGTTGCATGAAAGCAAATTAGGGTATTATTTTGGATACCAACCAAATGTCTGGAAAATCTGTTGGCCCCGAGGGTAGTGTCATAGATTCATACAGCACGGGAGCAGGCCCTTTTGGTGACCATCTATACCGGCCAGTTCTGCTGCATTTGTGGTGCCAATCTTTGAATTTTTTCTGAAAGTGTAACGTGAAGTCATGGGTTCTGTGTACACCATTTTCTTCTGTTTTCTGAGTTCTGAATAGAACTTCCATTGTTGGAAAAATCAATGTGCAAGAATTTAGTGTCTTATGAGTAAGCAAAGATGGGTGGTTGGCTTTTGGAGGCTGCAGAAGTTTCTGAAATTTCAATTTTACTTGTGGCTTTTATGCATCAGGATGAGATAATTAGATCATTTAAAGTATGGTGAACTCTCCTTACAGCCTTGCTGGAACCATACCCCTGAAGTAGCCACTGCCCACCTGTACTCATCACAAAGTATTTAGATAAATCACAGCCTTACTTCTTGCTCTTCCTCGCTCTCGCAAGATAATAATAGGACACGAAGGTAAAAATGTATTATACGAGGCAGTCTGCAAAGACTTAATGGAAGTAATAGTGAGAAGAGAGGTATATTTAACATGAAGGTAGATAAAAATGCTGGAGGAACTCAGCGGATGAGGTAGCATCTATGGAGAGAAGGAATAGGCGATGTTTCGGGTCGAGATCCTTCTTCAGACTGATGACGGGGGGGGGGGGGGGGGACAGGAAAAAGAAAGGAAGAGGCGGAGAAAGTAGGCTTGTGGGAGAGCTGAGAAGGGGGAGGGGAAGGAGGGAGAAATCAAGGACTTAATTAAATTAGAGAAGTCAATGTTCATACCGCTGGGGTGTAAACTACCCAAGCGAAATATGAGGTGCTGTTCCTCCAATTTGAGCTGGGCCTCACTCTGGCAATGGAGGAGGCCCAAGACAGAGAAGTCAGATTGGGAATGGAAGGGGGAGTTAAAGTGCTGAGCAACTGGGAGATCAGGTAGGTTAAGGCTGACTAAGCGGAGTTATTCAGCGAAACGATCGCCAAGCCTGTGCTTAGTCTTACCGATGTGCAGGAGTTGACACCTGGAACAGCGGATACTGTAGATGGAGGAGGCCCAGGACAGAAAGGTCAGATTCGGAATGGGAGGGGAGTTGAAGTGCTGAGCTACCGGGAGATCAGGTTGGTTATTGCAAACTGTTGGGCGAAGCGTTCGCCGAGCCTGCGTTTGGTCTCGCCGATGTAGAGAAGTTGGCACCTGGAAGAGCGGATGCAGTAGATGAGGTTGGAGGAGGTGCAGGTGAACCTCTGCCTCACCTCGAAAGACTGCTTGCGTCCTTGGATGGAGTCGTGGGGGGAGGTAAAGCGACAAGTGTAGCATTTCCTGCGGATGCAAGGGAAAGTACCCGGGGAGGGGGTGGTTTGGGTAGGAAGGGACGAATTGACCAGCGAGTTACGGAGGGAAGGGGGAGGGGATGGGAAGATGTGACCAGTGGTAGGATCCCGTTGGAGGTGCCGAAATGTCGGAGGATTATATGTTGTATGCGATGGCTGATGGGATGGAAGGTGTCATCTTCTCTGCATCGGCGAGATTGTTCCAGGTGTCAACGTCTCTACTTCGGCGAGACCAAGTGCAGGCTCGGCGATCACTGCGCCCAACACCTCCGCTCAGTTCGCATTAACCAACTTGATCTCCCGGTGGCTCAGGACTTCAACTCCCCCTCCCCTGTCTGAGAAAGTGCAATCATACAGACAAAGAAGAGATTAACAGTTGCTATTATCAATAATATGGTGAATCCTTGGATTTTGAATTTTCAAATGCAACTAATTTATGTATATGTATTTGACATTTGCACCAGAAAAAGGTTTTGAGATTGTCTTACTGATTGTTTTAATACACTCAAAATGTTTGATTATATGGTTCATGAATTTCTGATTGAACAGCCTGAGAATTAGCACTATCAGGTTTCGAACAAATCAAGGGCAAAGAAAATGATTTTTTTATCACTGGCTGCTATTTCTTATCCAGTATCAACACTTGGTAATCTATCTAATTTTTACACCGACTATTTTTAGCTAATTGTATCTGTTACACAGTGACTTTCTTGGTTTCTGAAATTTCTCAGAGGATTGAATATCATAGTTCATTTGCCTTCAAACTCTCTGAGATATGCACTAACGATTTTTTTTCTTCTCCCTGGCAATCTTTCCATTTGGAATAGCATGTTTTATTCTTTCATGTTACATACTGTGGAGTTTTCACTGAGCTTTAGGTGGACATATAATTATGTCAGGGTGCATAGACAAACTTATTGAAATTATTATTTTAAATTCAGGCATTTGTGTATATTTTTATGTTTTATAAATTTCTAAATCACATAACAGCCACCATCTGCGTAAGCTTCCTGCTCTAAAATTACACCAGCTCAATAGTGGTGTGGCCACTGTGAAAATCAACAGTATAAATTCAAGAGCCTTTAATTGTCACATGTCCTTGCAACAGAACATTTAAATTCTTGCTTGCTTCAGCTGTGTAGACCATTAATGCAATAAAACATTAATAAATAGACAAAGATCATTAATAATCATAAATTAATAATCAGTTATACTAGATAACCAGACCATAGTAGTGCATAACCAAAGTATGTAATGCAACCAACGCAAAGTCCACAGTAGATCACAGTTGCTGAGAAAGGGTTGTGGTTTGTGTTGAGCAATCTTTAAGAGCTTGATGGGTTCTGGGAATAAGTTGTTCTTGAAGCTGGATGTCACAGCAATGGGATTCTGATGGTAAAACAGATGTAATACTTTTAATGTATTGTTGGTAGATGTATGTTTTTGAATATTGCAAGAGCTTTATATTTTTACTAGACTAAGTGGGACCCATTGGGTCCCTGTCACACAGGAAGCTTGGTCCCCCAACACAATATTCCACCACTCACCCATAGCCCCCAACTGGACAGGCACAGCTCATTTTCCCTCATCCCTAGCACTCTCTCCCCCTCCTCTTCACCCTCCTTCTTCTTTCCATTCTCCTCCTCCACTTCCGCAATGCCTCCCTCACCTCTCCCTCCCTCTCCTTTCAACTACACTCTGTCACTCCCCTTCCATCACTCCTCTCCCCTCCCTACCCCCCTCCTGTCTCTCTATCCCCACCTCCCCCACTCCTCACCTCCCCCTATCCCCCTACTATCCCTCCTCACCTCCCCCACTGCCCTCCTCTCCCTCTATTCCCCACTCCCTACCTCCCCCACTCCTCTACTGCCCCATTCCCCCTCCTCCCCTACTCACTCTCCTCACCTCCTCCCTCTTCTTGTCCCTCTCTTCCTGCCCTCCCCAATCCCTCCCTCACCTCTCCTTTCCCCTACCCTCAGTCACTCCCTCCCTCCCACCCTCCACCACTCCTCTCCCTACTCGCCTCCTCTTCCTCTATCCCCTCTCATCCTCCACTCTCCATCCCCAGGATCTCGAGGTTGCCGCTCCTCTCCTTTCTTGCATGCCCCGGAGGAGCATCAGCAGTTGGCGCGGATCCTTCGGCTCAGCCTGGAAGCTCCAGCAGCTACTGCCGCACCGGCATGTGGGCGGGGTGGGGGGGGGGGAGAGAGCTCGGAGAAAAGACGGGGGAAGAGCCATGGGGGAGAGGGCGATATCACGGGGGAGGAGGCAGGAGCCAGCGAGGGGGACCAGAGGGGAAGGGGCTGGAGCTGCGGGGCGTTGCGATGGCGGTGTGTTTGGGACTCACAGCGGGAGCTGGATGCTCCCCGGGATCAGATTCACCGCGTTCCGTTTGGCGACATCTCCGACGCCGCGCCGCTTCTGGTCCCTCCGAAAATTGTGTCCGCTTGGAGACCTCCGCCGGCCATCCTCAGCTCCAGTAAAGACGCAAGGGGCGGACCGTCCCGGAGAGTGGCGGGAGAAGTGGCAATCTGCACACCCGCATTTTTAACGTTTTTTAAACCTCGCTAACGTTTACAATATACCACCGATCGGAACGAAACTTGTTGCACTCGCATGTGGATGAGGATAATGTGCTGTTCTTGAAAGTAAAGCTCATGCGCTTCAGCACATTCTGCCAAAGTTGTCTGTTACTGGCTAGAGAGTGGAGTGAACTGGGATTCCACATGAATTTTATTTGTAAATTACCTGTACATAAACTTCAAATATTATTTAGCCTCGGGCAAATTCCAGAGGATCGAAAGGCACTTGACACATTACTGAGTTTAATGCGAGCAAAATAGTATTCATTGCAAGGTGGATAATAAATTGTAGTCCAAAAACAATATTAAGAAAATACAAGTGAATCTTGTTTGGCCTCTTGAGCCTGATTCACCGTGCAAAATGTAACGACTGATATTCTAACTTAACATCAAATTATCCTTAAGGATCAAGAAAAGAGAAACCAAGGATTCGTACTAGATTCATGGAATTAAATAAATCTCATTAATTCCATCCCATTTTCAATGCAGATTATATCTTTATAAACAGAGTATATGGGAATTAGGTAGCAATGTATTATGAGACACATTATTAGTCATGATGCTGCTGAACGTGGGAGAGTTTCCAGGCAACGTATGGGTATGTTTTTTCTTATGTAACAAAAGGTCCACCGTACTTATCCTCTGTTCACACAGTGCTTTACACTTCGAAGTTTCAAACCCTGAAGATTCATGGGCAGTACTCCCAAAGGTTGCTGAAATGTCACGACCAACAGTGCCTTCCAACATCTGCTAGTTTAGAAATACAGTGTGAAAACAGGCTCTTTGGCCCATCGACCTGCGATCCCCGCATATTAACACCATCCCACACACACTCGGGACAATTTTTACATTTACCAAGCCAATTTACCTACATACCTGTACATCTTTGGAATATGGGAAGAAACTGGAACATTCCGAGAAAACCCACACAGGTCGCAGAGAGAAACCTCAATCACCTCCTCTGGCAGCTCGTTTCATTACCCATCACCCACTGATTAAAAAAAAAAAGCCCCTCAGATTCCTGTTAAAATCTTTCCATTCTCACCGTAAACCTATGTCCTTTGGGTCTTGATTTCTCTACGCTGGCTAAAAGACTGGGTGCATTCACCCAATCTATCCCTGTCAAGATTTTATACAGCTCTGTAAGATCAGCCTCCCATGTTCCAAGGAATAAAGTCTTAGCCTGCCTAACCTCTCCCTGTGTCCTGGCAACACCCTCGTAAATCTATGCTGCACTCTTTCCAGCTTAATAACTACCTTCCTATAGCAGGATGACCAAAACTGAACACAATGCTCTAAATGAAGCCTCACCAATGTCTTGTATTACTGCAACCAACTTTCATTCTCAATATCCTGACTAATGAAGACCAATGTAGCGAAAACCTTCTTTACACCACTTTTAAGGAACTATGTATCTGTAATTTTAGATCCCTCTGCTCCTCAACACTCCATAGGACCTTCACAGTAAACTACCAATTACTGTAAAGGACTTCCCAAAATGCAATGACTTGCACTTGTGTACATTACTAATCATGCCTTGTATATTTTCATTCAAGTTGTTGATATAAACCACAAACAGCTATGGCCCAGCACGAATCCCTGAGGTACATCACTAATCACAGGTCGCCAGTCCAAACATCAAGCTTCCACCACCAACCTCTGCTTCCTTCCATTATATTCTGTATCCAATCAGTTTATTCTCCCTAAATCCCATGCAATGTTGCCTTTCAGAGCAACCTACCATGCAAATCCTTATCAAAGGCATTGCTGAAGTCCACCTACATCCTTGCTCTTGTCGGCCTGCTAAGTTACTTCTTCAAAACACTCAATCAAATTTATAAGATATGACCTCCCACATACAAAACCATGCTATCCCCAATCATCCCCTGCCATCCCTAATCATCCCCTGTCTATCTTATCCTTCAGAGTCCTCCCCAGTAATTTGCCTACCACAGATGTTAGGCTCACTGATCTATCGTTCCCCGGCTTTTCCTAGCATCATTTTTAAATAGAAACACTACATTAACCACCCTCTAGTCATCCGGCACCTCATCTGCGTCTAATGATGATTCATATATCCATCCAGGGCTCCTGCAATTTCTTCTCTTGCTTCCTGCCATGAGTTAAAATAAAAAAAATATTCAATGAGTCAATTTGATTTTTAATACCCAGTCTCTAAATTATGTAATTATACTCACATGGAAAAGATACATGCTGGCAGTAGCAAAAATAAAATGTAGTTATTGATAGTTCATATTATATGTTTATTGCAAAATGGAAATGATTGGCCAAGATTCATAAAACATATCTTGACCATGTTCGAAGAGATAAAATCAAATACATCAAGAATGGTAGTGAGGTTGAGTCGAGTTTGGCATATTAATAGCTTGGAGATTGTAACCTTAAGTAATAAATTGAAAAACTGTATCCATTTGGAGAAAGTAAAAATCATGGTAAGTAGAAAGCTAACACATTCAGGTGATGCAACTAATGCCAAAAATCGAGATGTATGTGGGAAGATACAAATTAGGAAAGGTTACAGCAGCAGTATATTGTAGAATCACTGAAAAAACATTTCAAAGCAGATCGTAAAAGGATTAGATTGGGAAAAAAAAGTGTTTGCAAAGCATGAATCCAGTGCTGGAGCCGCTGGAGATGTTGGGTGCAGCTTCAGCTGAGGAGTCACATACAAGTTGCATTTGGATATTGTCTACCTTTGGAATGAAGGAAGATCATTATAATTTCTGAAAGGCCAAGAACTAACTGTGCTGTACCCAGATGTTTTTGGTATTGTTTGTAGTTACAAGAAACATGACATTACCAGGGGTCATCAACTGTCTCTTGACACAGCTAAAGTAGTAAAAGTTCATGATGCCATTAAAAGAAGTGGAAAAATACCCAGCACTGATGGTGTACGCGACCACATTATCAAAATCTGTGCAGATCAACTGTCTGGAATTTACGCAGGCGTCTTCAGCCTCTCCCATTTTCACATCTTCACCTACTGTCCAAGGTCCCCGCCTCTTTAAAAGGATATCCATAATACCACTGCCCAAGTAGAGGAAGGTGACATGCCTCAACGATTACCGACTTGTGTCCATTGCCATGTAGTGCTTAAAGATTTTGGTTAAGCCAATCAATTCCTACCTTTGCATTGACCTGGATCCACTTCAATTCACCTACTGCCACGACAGATTGTCAATGGATGTGATCTCACTGACTTCCCACTCTGCCATGGAGCACTACAGAAACACATCCGTCTGGCTGTTCTTTATCGACTACGGCTTGGCATTCAACACTATTATTTAGTTATTTGTTGTATGTTTGAATTAAATATGCCTGTAAATCCCTACAAAATTTCAATGTTCCAGTACTGGTGCATATGACAATTAAACATTCTTGAATTAACTCAAGTCATAATGAAATTGCCAGAGCAGTACTAATAAACAGTAGTTTTTGAACACCAAGGAAGAAGAATATGAGTAAAGTTAATGATTGCAGTGTGAATACAGATATTGAGTAGTAATTGTCACCAATTTGAAAAATCATGCATTAAGTGCTGACAAGTGAATTTCTTTAAGCTGTACAATGAAAAACCAATGGTCATTGCCAAAACAACAGTGGACAGTTTTTTTGGTGTGGGGATTAGTACTCATTTATTTATGGGGAGAACAACAGAGAACCTGGAGCAGGATACTTTGTGACTTTGTCAGCACCCTTTATGTGGCGACTATTGTATACCTTGGGTATGCAAGCAAAAAAATTCACTGTGACTTGTCACGTAACAATAAAGTATTCAATTCAATTCAATTCAACTTTCTTGGATGCTCCTGCTAATTGGCAGTGGGTCTTTAATCACTCTATAATCCTTTGTCACATCTATTGTTACTTTGCTTTGAAAGCAAAATTTGTGATGCTTAGCTGGATAGTATTAAGGATGAATCAGAACACTCCTTCCACAATTCCCATGGTTAATCAAGCCTGCACTGAGTCACATTGAGACAAGGCAGCAGCCAAAGAAGGTTTTGAAAAGATGGTTGTGTTCCAGTATCCCAGTTTGCTGGTGCAAGTAGTTGAAGCAAACTACTATCAAGTCACCAAAATTACCCAAGTCCATACAGCCCAGGGATTGATGATGTTACTCACACATTTGCAAAGATCGTTTTGCCAACAAAGGTGACACAATTCAGTGCATGGCTATTTAATTTTGAAAGTTGATTGGTGGCCAAGTGATGAAACAGTTCAAACACACTGTGTGATGTTTCAACTGTTTCATCAGGTCAAGATGTTCAGAATGAATGACAGAGATGAGGAAAGCCCAGGTCCTCATAAGGAAGGCTGGAAGAAGATGGATGAAATGGAGTTTGGAGCACATTTGAACATTGCTGCTACTGCAAGTATTGCATTCCTGCAAACAAGTATGTAGTACAATTCTGGATCTTGGATAAAAAAGATTTACATGCTTTTTTTAGTTTTGGTCTGTCACTACCTGGTAAACTCCGCTTCTGACTGATGATAGTCCAAAAGCGGGAAAATCAAGTCTTTCTCCACTGCAGTACAGCCTGTCCAATATCCTCCTATAATTTTTCTCCTCCCTCCACCAAAAAGCATGAAGGATTCAAGGTGGATGCTGAATATGTATCTAATACATAACTAAAACTCTGATCTTGTGTTCTTCCGGTTTGCGTGGTTTTTCTATTTGTGCACAAATGGTTCATGATAGTGCCACCTTACTCAACATACTCCTGTGTTCAAGTGCAACAAGTTTTGTTCTGATCGATGGTATAATTTAAAAGTTATTAAGGTTTAAAAATCTTAAAAATGCGCAGATTGGTCTTCTCTCCCGCCAGTCACCGCTATGCAGATTGGTCTCCTCTCCTGTCTGTCACCATGGATGGTGGCACCAGGCCGGGACAGCGACGCCCCTTCCGGCGCATCATCGCCGCATTGATTGGCCAGGTCCTCTGTCACTCACCGGCGGGGAGAATAAAGCTGACTGAGCGGAGTGAGCAGAGTCTGTCCGACTCCAAGGCCGACTCCGAGGATGGCTCCGAGGCCGACGAGATCCTGGGGAGGTGAAGAGGCCGACTGTGAGGCCGACTGTGAGGCCGACTGCTGCAACCTCGAGATCCTGCGGAGGCGAGGAGGGAGAGTAGGGGATTGAGGGAGAGGAGGGGGTAGGGAGGGAGAGGGGGGAAAGTGGGGGAGGTGAGGAGGGAGAGTGGTGGAGGGGGGGAATAGAGGGAGAGGAGATGTGGAGTGGGGGAGGTAGGGAGTGGGGAATAGAGGGCGAGGAGAGCAATGGGGGAGGTCAGGAGGGATAGTCGGGGGACTAGGGGGAGGTGAGGAGTGGGGGAGATGGGGGATAGAGGGATAGAAGGGGAGGTAGGGAGGGGAGGAGTTATGGAGGGATGGAAGGAGGGAGTAACAGGGTAGGGGAAAGGAAAAGGAGAGGTGAGGGAGGGATTGGGATAAGGGAGGAGGGGAAAGAAGAGGGAGAATGAAGAGGAGGGGGAGGGAGTGCTGGGGATGAGGGGAAATGAGCTGTGCCTGTGCAGTTAGGGGCTATGTATGAATGGTGGAATATTGCGTTGGAGGAATGGGTTGCGTTGGGGGAGCGGGTGAGTGGTGGAATATTGCTTTGTGGAATGGGTTGCTTTGGGGGATCACACCTCCCATAGGGGAATGGGTGAGTGGTGGAATATTGCGTTGGGGAACGGGTTGCTTTGGGGGACCAGGCCTCCCATGTGAGTGGGACCCAATGGGTCCCATTTAGTCTAGTCCTAAATAAAAAGCCAGAATGCTTGCTGCAAAATCTGATCAAGAAAACATTTTTTTAAAGTAGAAAAGAATTGAGAGGGTGCCTCAAATTTTCACGACAAATATCACTGTGGAGCTCTTAATAAGGCCTTTTGTAAATGGTTCATTATAAGAGCAATGTACTGTTATGTATGGTCACATCAATGGTGCAGATACCAAATAAATATCTGGTTCTATTTTCAATAAAATTGGCTGCAAACTTACAGGTGCTGTTGCAGAACTCAACTGACAAAATGAAGTAGGGAAAATATGACAGACAAGCTCTCAGCTCAAATTTGCTTCTGGCTAATCAGATAAAATTGATCGCAAAATTTCCCTTCCAATATAGAGGCATGAAATGATGTATAAAACAAATTAGTAAAGTGCCCAGTTTTCTCATTTATGGAAACAAATATCAGAGGCATTATAAGGACCCATGCTTATGGACACAAAGGAATGGTTGCCACATTGGTCAATGATGCAATGTATCTGAAATCAAAGCGAGGTGTAAAAAATAATGCTTACTGCATCGTCCACAAGTACAAGCTATGTTTATCTGGTGTGTTTTGCCAAGTGCCTCATTGATGAATTAGAACAGAAACATACAGTTCCTTCAACTAGTGGAATATTGCATTGGAGGAACAGGTTGCGTTGGGAGAACAGGTGAGTGGTGGAATATTGCTTTGGGGAATGGGTTGCCTTGGGGGATCAATGAGTGTGGGGGTGGCATTGAGAACAAAGAGGGACTTGGGAGGGGGGGGAGGGGCGAGAGGGAAGAGGGACCATCGGGACTATATTGAATACTTTTGTAACTTTTTTGGCGCCCAACACGTGGTGACTCTTTGCATACTTGTGTATTGTATACAAACCAAAGAATTTCACCGTACCAAGTACATGTGACAATAAAGTATCAATCAAAGTATCAATCAAATGTGTTATCAGCTATATTCAGATCTGGTTTTCTAGAATTGTTTTCTGCAGTGATCCTGACTACAATCTGATAAATGATGTTACAATTGTAGAAATGAATAAACTATTTTGCAGCCAGATTCCTCGGAAATGAAGAACTCTTTGAAGCGAATTGTAAATTTAGTCACAACATTGTATCAGGAAAAGTCCCACCCCGCCAGCAGATTCTGAGGTCTTCCTCATAAACAAATTGGGGCTGCTGTCAAAGTTGGTAGAGCTGAACCACGGGTTAATTATATAAGTCTGAGATAGACATATTTGCAGCAGCACACTTGAGAGTTAATGTCTCTCTGTCACTATGGAGGAATACGACTCTCTGCCACCATGCCAAAGGGGTGGGATAAAATCTCCCTGGAGTTGTTTGCAATCAAGATGTCATCCCTGGGTGCTCACCTTTGACTCTGTATCCAATAGAGTTTCATGAGTTCATGTCAAACGCAGTCAAGGAAGCCTCTTAACAAAAACAAGTATATTAGAAATTTGTGCATTAGATTTATCGATAATATGGGTGATGAAAGAGAGGAACTATTTCTAGTGTGTCCACATTTTCTAATGATAAGGTACTGCTAAAGATTTGCTCAACAAGTTTCTCATTCAACAAGTTTCTCAACTCCACTTTCTGGCACAATTCCCCTTTCCCCTCTGATCCCATCGAGTCCAAAACTCCATCAATCTCAGGCTTGAATATATATTCAATTCAGGAGCATTCATAGCCCTTCGGAGGAATGAATTTGAAAGATTTTCAATTGTAACGAGGAAATGTCATGTCTGCCACCAACAGATATGAAGGTAAGCTGGTCGGAGCCTATACAGCCTAACCGTAAGGAAAAGTCAAACACATTCAGTATATACTAGACTAAGTGGGACCCGTTGGGTCCCAGTCAGACTGGAGGCCTGGTCCCCCAAAGCAACCCATTCCCCCACGCAATATTCCACCACGCACCCAAGTCAAGTCAAGTCAAGTCAAGTCAAGTCAAGTCAAGTAACTTTTATTGTCATTCAAACTGTCTCCAGTTTGAACGAAAATACGTACCCTGCAGTCATAACAAGTAAATAAATAAACAAAAACATAAATAAATGAAATGAAATAACAAAGCACACAATGAACACAGTTTAACATCCACCACAGTGAGTCTACCAGGCACCTCCTCACTGTGATGGAAGGCAAAAGTCTTAAAGTCCTTGTCTCTCCTTCCTTGTTCTGCCTCTGCATTGAGGCGATCCAGGCTTTCGATGTTGGGCCCCCCGCCTGTTGATGGTAAGTCCCGCGGCCGAATCCGTGCTCCCTGAACGGGCCGGTTCAAACTCCGCGCCCTCGGGGCGGTCGAAGCTGCCATCCTCCAGTCCAGTGGACGAAGCTGTTGTTGCAGGAGCTCCGGAGAAACGGGACCTGCGAGCTCCTGATGTTGTCGTCCACTGGGCCCTCGGCCCAAGACTCCGAGGCTCCGAAGTCGGCCCTTCGCCGCAGCGCCACCACAGCCCCGAGGTCGGCTAGCTTCATGATGGTAAGTAAGTTCTAAGTCCTGGCTCTGCCTCCGGAGCCTCGAGGTCAATCCCAGTTGGAGGCCGCCAGCTCCGCGAATAGGCCTCAGCGCAGACGGAGACGGGGATACGACAAAGAAAAGGTCGCATCCCCCCGAAGGAAGAGACTAAAAACAAGTTTCTCCCACCCCCCACACATACACAACCAAAAATAAACTAAACATACTTCTAACAAGACAAAAAAAAAAAAAAAAAAGACAGATGGACTGCAGGCGAGCCGCAGCTGCATGGCAGTGCCGCCACTTCTGCCAACGCAATATTCCACATGTTCCCCCAACGCAATATTCCACCACTCACCCATACCCCCTAACTGCGCAGGCATGGCTCATTTCCCCTCATCCTCCAGCACTACCTTCCCCTCCTCTTCATGTGTGGGAGGGGGGAGGGAAGGGGTGTGTTTGGCAAGGGGGTGTGGGGTGGGAGGGAAGGGGGTGTGTGTGGGTATAGGAGGGGGGAGAGTAGGTGTGTGTGTGGGGGACGTTGTGGGTGGGAGTGGTGTGGGTGTGAAACATGTGGGAGGGAGGGGGAGGGGTGTGTGGGCTGGGGGGTTGTGGTGGCGGGAGGTTGCGGGGGTGTGGGATTGTGGGGGGAAGATGCGTGTGGGGGGGTTGTGGTGGGGTATGGGTGTGTGCGGGCAACTTGTGGGGGGGGGTGTGTGGGTGGGGGGTTGTGAGGGAAGGGGTGTGTGTGGGGGGGGGTTATGAGGGGGAGGGCAGGTGCGGGCGGGGTGCTTCGGGGGGAGGGGTGTGTGGGCAGGGGGCTTGTGGCGGAAGGGTGTTTGGGCAGGGGAGTTGTGGGGGGGTGGGTGTGTGGGTGGAAGGTGTGCGTGGAGGCGGGGGGGACTTGTGGGGGGGGGAGGCATGTTGGGGTGGGTGATTGTGGGGGAGGGGCATGTGTGGGTGGGCGGGGGTTGTGGGGGGAGAGGGGGATAACACGGGGAGGGGGGCAGAAGTCAGCAAGGGGAACCAGAGGGGAAGGGGCTGGAGTTGGCGGTGCGAAGGGGACTCACAGCGGGCGATGGTCCGGGATCAGAGTTTCCGCTTTCCGTTAGCTGACATCTCCGACACCGTACCGCTTCTGGTCCCTCTGAAAATTATGTCCGGTTGGAGACCTCCGCCAGCCTCCCTCAGCTCCAGTAAAGACGCGATGGCACAGGAAGGGGTGGACAGTCCCAGGGAGTGACAGGAGAAGAGACTAATCCGTGCAGCGCTGACTGGCAGGAGAGGAGATCCATCTGCGCACGTTCGGTTTTTAACATTTTTAAACCTCGCGAACTTTTACCATTTACCACCGATCGGAATGAAACTTGGTGCACTCGCAGCATAGGAGAATGGTGAGTGAGATGGCAATAAATCGTAGTGCTATCCCGTATCGTTTTTGTGCAAATAGAAGAAACGAGCAAACTGGAAGAGCACAAGATCAGAGTTTTAGTTATGTATAGATTAAAAATCTGCATATTTAATGTTACAACAGTATCAGTAAGAATCTCATTTTCAACCCTTGACTTAAGTAATCAATCCTTCATCTTGGGTCTGTGCTAACTAATTCTACATCCATTGGCCAAGTTTAAAAAAAAATCTGCCAGTATCCTACCTGTCAGTGTCTTTCAGAATATTGAAAAAAGATTAGTGCTCTCTCTTCTAAATTTGAGAGACTATGAACCCATTGCACTTCATCATTCCTCAGAGGATAATCCTTTCACACCAGTAATTAATTAACTGAATCTCCTTTATGCTGCTGCAAGGTTGTTATAACTGTGTTGTGCTCCAGGAGTGCTTGCATCAAAATTCTACACAATTAGACCTCCTTGTCCTTATTCTCCAGTCCCACAGCAACATACGCTGATTTGTCATTTGTCACTCTAATTGGTTCCTTTATCTGCACCTTAATTTTCTGTTTTATGTTTAGGTTTAAGTACATCATTGCCATGTGTATGGAAGTCCAGTGAAAACCTATGCTTTGCATGATGTCCAATCAAATTAGATA
The DNA here is from genome assembly GCA_038087875.1 of Malacoraja senta. Lineage (NCBI taxonomy): Eukaryota > Metazoa > Chordata > Chondrichthyes > Rajiformes > Rajidae > Malacoraja > Malacoraja senta. The sequence continues at coordinate 335,126,449 of CM075977.1, forward strand.
TTGCTGCACATAAATAAAATCAAGCCAAACTCTCATACACTAGGTCGAACAAATAGAGTGTTGAATATAGTTCTCAGCATTGTGGCGTAATAGTTCCATAGACAAAGTATAATGTCTGCAATGGGGTGAATTGGACAGTACCCAAGCTTATGGAGAAACCACTAAGAAGCCTGATAGAGGAGAAGACACTGTTCCTGAGGCTGGTGGCTTCTGTATCGTCTGGCTGATGGGAGCTGGGAGAAGAAGGAATGACTGTGGTGGGACAAGACTTTAATTATGTTGGCTGCTTTTCTGAGGCAGCATGAAGTGTAGATGGGGCGTCTGGGCTGTGTGATGAATGGGGCTACATTCTCAACTCTCTACAATTTCTGTTTAGGAAGGAATAGTAGATGTAATTTACACTAAAGATAGACCCAAAATGCTGAAGTAACTCAGTGGGACAGGCAGCATCTCCGGATAGAAGGAATGGGTGATGTTTTGGGTTGAGACCCTTTTTCAGACTGAAGGGTTACTCCATCATTTTGTGTCCATCTTCTCTACAAATTTTTGTCATCTTGAACAGAGCTGTTCCTCAACCAAGCTGTGATGAAACCCAACAGTATGCATTCAATAGTGCATCCGTAGATATTTGTGAGAGTCATTGTGACAATTCCTCATTTCTAAACCTCCCCCCAGTCTAGTTTCAGTAAATACACTGAATCAAGCACTTGAAACAATTAATCTTTATTTTATCAAAAGCAGGTAACAGTTCAACTACTGTACCTATCCCACCGCGGGTTCGATCCTCGTATCTGCCTGTTCAAGCCCTCGCTCAAACAGAGACACACCAGAAGTTCACACAGTCCCAAGCACTCTCCCAGAAGATCGACGCTGGACCTCGTGGTAGTGGACTTTTATATGTCCCGGGACATCGAGGGGCCGAACCACCTGAGGGTGGTTTCTTAATAATCCAATTACAGATATCGATTAACCCCATACATAACAGACATTTCCCTAACCCAATAATACAGCAGCTCAATATATTGTATTCAAACCGGACTTCGCAAGGAAGCCAACTTAGAAACATTTACCCTGACCTGCCAGAAACCCAGACAAGGCTCAATACCTCATCCAATCAACACTCGGCAAAGTTGAACTCTGCAACATTATATACAATCATTTACAAGGTGTACATCTGGTTTGCAGCCATCCAATCCATTCTATGCATTTTGCCCTAATTGACAGGGTCTGCAGATGTTCTTATTCTTTTCTTGTAAATTGTATCTAAGCTCTAGACACCCTGGCACCTCTCAGCAGCCTGTCCCAGCTCTGCAGAGAGCAATTCCAAATTGACCAAATCTCCCAGCAGTCCTGAAGCTTTTGTCCCATTTTAAAGTCCTAGCCTCTCCAATTTGGCCAGGATTAACATTTCTTCCTTTTTATCATATATGATAACCCATCATTTATGATAATCAAAATCGTTCAATAATCAGCTAACCAGATATACATAAGTGCGTCCTTTACATTTCCCATCTATCAGCAACACAAGATAATGATGTTTCTTCCCACAATCTTGTCAAGCGTCCCGAGTTTTCATGGGCATAACTTAACAAGTTCCGTCTGATGAGTCTTCACCTCCCGAGTTTTTATGGGTGCGAATTCCCTCCATCCGTGTTGCTGCACAGTATTCCATCACCTTCCACAGTCAAACCTAATATCCTGAAAAACCTGGGACAAAGCAAGTTACCATCATGCACTCATGCTTTCCCATACATTCACTATAGTTCTGCAATACTATCCCTATTCGAACCTATTATATTACCATATTACTAGATTCCTATTCCTATTCTGTTCCCTAATATACTCTTTATTATTCTAGGATCTACACTAATTAGCCTTCTTCATACTCACACAATGTTATAATAAGTATATCTGATGACGGGTAATCATATAAATTTCAGCTGGGTTCAGTCCAGATTTCCCTACAGGCGTGACTCTAATTTAAAGCAAACCATGATAAATATTCCAATTCAACCAAATTCAGTCTCAGCCTTTAATTTACTATTTCAAATTTCAGTGTCCGTCTCATCTTTCTCATTCCACAGCATTGTAGCCAATAATACAATTCCCTTCCAATTCCTGTAGAATTCCCAGCTGTTCAAATTTAAACAATCAATTTCCATATGCTGACAATTTTATCCTAAATCCAATCAAGACTGCCAAATCCTGGGACAATTTCTTTCCACCTTGATAATAGAAGCCGCTTTACCATCAAGGGTTAAACAATTCAAATCCATCGGGCAAATATGTATCGGCACTGCTATTCTCAATACCTATTCAAGTTTCTCCCTCCAATTTACTAAGTCTTTCCTCCTGTACCTCTTCTTATTGATGCATGACTCCTCACTATGGTAACTCATTACAATGTTGATTCTCTACTATGTTGCTATTTATTATATTGACTCTTTACTCTATTGGCTTCATTCTCTGTCTAGGGGTTCTCGCTTTTATTCTATTGGCTTCGTTCTTTGTCTAGGGGTACTCGCTGCTACTAGTTCTCAACTGCTGAATAATTCCTTAGTCCTTAAAGGGAAGTCCTGCTGCTCACAGTTCCTCTTTTGACCATCTCCAATTTACAACTCCAATTTAAATTTAAATTTAAAAAAAAAAAAACTTTTTTTTAATTTTTTTTTTTATTACATTACAACCACATACATTAATACTCGTCATTTATATCTTCTTACAATTAATGTACTCCCTTTATTTATTTTTTTACACTAGAAAAGGAAAAGATTGAAAGAAAGAAGAAAGTGAAGGAAAAAGTGCAAGTGTAGAAAAGTGTAGAAAATGTAACAACAAAAAAGGACAAAGACCCTATAAGAGCGAAATTAAAAACAAAAAGAAAAAGAGTTAAGAAATAGGCCCTAAGAAAAGAAAAGAGAAAGAGAAAAAAAGAGAAACAAATGGTTTTTTTTTTAGCATCACGTAAATAGGACATACCAACTCTTCAACTATCATCCCCCCTTACCTGACCTCAATTTTTTATTTTTTTAAAGTACTTTTGCACCCTATGTTTGTAATAATTCTATAAATGCAGACCACGTCAGGTGGAAGTGATCTGGTTTACCTGCTAGGAGGAGTCTTATCTCTTCTAGGTGTAATGTTTCAAACATATTTGAAATCCACATATTTATAGTTGGTATTGGAGCCTTCTTCCAAAATTTTAGAATTAGCTTTTTTCCAGTTATTAACCCATAGTCCATTAATTTCTTTTGAAACACATTTAGTTCTGGATCATCTTCCGTTATTCCGAAGATAATCCATTCTGCTTTGGGTATCAGTCTTGTTTTAAATAACTTTGTAAAGATTTCAAAAATTTCATTCCAAAATTTTTGAATTTTTGTACAGAAGACAAATGAGTGCGCTATAGTTGCTTCTTGGGATTGACATTTATCACAAATAGATGATACCTTTGGGAAAATTTTATGAATTTTAGTTTTCGAATAATATAATCTATGTAAAATTTTAAATTGTATTAAAGTGTGTCTTACATTAATCGAGCATTTATGCATGTTTAATAAGTATTCATTCCAACTTTCCTTTGAAATTTTAATAGCTAACTCTTGTTCCCAGTCTCTTCTGATACCCTCCGTAGGTGGTATTTGTACATTTAAAATAATATTATACAAATATGATATTAAGTTTGCTGATTCTGCTTTTATCTGCATTGCCTCGTCCAATACATCTACTGGATTATTATAATGATCTTTTGTATATTTTTTCAAATAGTCGCATATTTGAAAATATTTAAAATATTGATTATTTCCGAGTTTATATTTTATTTGTAATTGTTGAAATGAAAGTAATTTTCCAGTTTCATACAAGTCACCAAGCGTTTTAATTCCTAGTCTATCCCATTGTGTATAAGCTTTATCTATAATAGAAGGACTAAACGAAGGGTTATTGACTATAGGTAATAAAAGTGATAAGTTTCTTAATTTTAAATTTTGTTTTATTTGTTTCCAAATACGGATTGTACTATGAATAATTGGGTTCTTATTATAATTTATGTTATTCAGTTTCATTGGAGAGAGGAGGATCGCTCCAATGTTTCTAGAGGAGCAATCCTCTTTCTCCATTACAATCCAGTCTACTTGCTGGGCGGAGTTATCCATCAGTTGAATCATGTTTTTAATATTTACTGACCAATAATAATACATAAAATTAGGTAGTGCTAGACCCCCCAATACTTTAGGTTTATTCAGATGGGTTTTTTGTATTCTATGTGATTTATAGTCCCATATAAAATTAGTGATATCTGAGTCGAGTTTTTTAAAAAACTTCTTAGGTAAGTATATAGGAATTGATTGAAATAGGTATAAAATTTGTGGTAAAAAGATCATTTTTATTGCGTTTATTCGGCCTATTAAAGACATCGGGAGCGTTTTCCAGAATTTAATTAATGTATTTAGTTTATTAAGTAGGGGGTCAAAATTTGCCCTGAACATACCTTGATATGTTCTGGTAATTTCGATTCCCAAATATTTAAATTTTTCTGTAGCTATTTTAAAAGGGAATTTTAAAAGATGTGTTGAATCTTTCGGTTTTATTGACATAATTTCACTTTTATTCCAATTTATTCTATATCCAGAAAAAGATCCGAAGTCTTCAATTAAATTTAATATATTTGGTATAGTGATTTGAGGTTTTGTAATATACAATAATATATCATCCGCGTATAAAGATATTTTATTATATGAGTCTTTAGTATTATATCCATGAATATCAGGGTGTATTCTAATTTTTTCTGCTAGCGGTTCAATAATGAGAGCAAACAGCTGTGGTGATAATGAGCATCCTTGTCTATTTCCCCTTGATAGTTGAAATTTCGAGGATAATATGTTATTAGTAAGTATTCTAGCTGTAGGTTTGTTATATAGTAACTTAATCCATAAAATAAAATTCTCTCCCAGTTGAAATTTTTGTAATACTTTATCCATATAATTCCATTCTACTTGATCAAATGCTTTTTCAGCATCCAGCGAAATAATTGATAATTCTTGATCTTCAGATTTGTGTGAGTGCATTATGTTGAGTAGACGTCTCATATTATTAGAAGAGTATCTCTTAGGGATAAACCCTGTCTGATCTGGGTTTATTAATTTACTAATGTATTTACTTAATCTTCTAGCTAATGTTTTCGCTAATATTTTTTGATCTGTGTTTAACAATGCTATAGCTCTATATGAGCCAGGTTCTTCTAAATCTTTATTTTTCTTAGGTATTAATGTAATCGTTGATTCCGCTAATGTATGAGGTAGTATTCGTTTTTTAAAAGCGTATTGGTACATTTTTTGTAATCTTGGTATTATTTTATCATAAAAGCTTTTATAAAATTCATTAGTAAATCCATCAGGGCCTGGTGTTTTTCCATTCTTTAATGAGTTTATTGTATCTTCTAATTCCTTAGTTGAGATTTGTGCACCCAGTTCCTCTTGTTCTTTCAGCTCTAACTTTGGAAGATTACAGGTATCCAAGAACTTTGTGATATTATTGGAATCAATTATCGTTTTAGATGTATACAAATTCTCGTAAAATTGCGCAAATCTTTTATTAATATCCTTCGGTGTTGTTAATAATTCCCCTTTATCTGATTTGATCTTTGGTATAGTATGTTCCTTTTCTCGTTTTTTTAGCTGGCGAGCCAAAAGTTTATGCGGTTTATCCCCAAATTCAAAGTGCTCTTGTTTTGTAATTTGAAAATGTCTTATAAGTTTGGCAGATAATAATTTATTTAATTTAAATTTTAAAATTATTATTTTATTATGTTTATCTATTGATGGATCTTTAGCATTATCTATATCCATTTGTCTAATAAGTTCTTCTAATTGTCTTTGTTCATTCTTATTTTTTTTATTTTGAAAAGCTTGATATGAAATTATAATACCCCTAATGTATGCTTTAAAAGATTCCCAAAGTAAAGTAGGCGATATATCTGAAGTATCATTTGTTTGAAAAAAGACCTCCATTTGTTCTTTTAAATATATACTCGCTTGTGGATCTTTTAAAATTTGAGAGTTAAATCTCCAGAATGATTTATTCTTAGACAATCCTTCCAGTTTTAAAAAGAAAGTTAGTGGAGAATGGTCTGAAATTGAATTTGTATGGTATATTGCATTAGATGTTTGGGGGATTAATTTTGTATCCAGCAGAAAGTAGTCTATACGTGAGTATGTCTTATGTACCATTGAGTAAAACGAATATTCCCTGCCAGTTGGATTCACAATTCTCCAAACATCTGCTATATTAGTGTTATTTATATAGGTATTGAGGAGTTCCCCAGTTTTCGATTTCATATTCCCTCTCTGTTTTGGACTTGATTTATCTAAGTACGGATCTAAAACACAGTTAAAGTCTCCGCCTATTATAACATTTTGATAGTTTGACTCTGCAATTATATTGAAGATTTTATTGAAAAAGTGGGGGTTATCAAAGTTAGGGGCATATATATTTACCAAAGTAAGTGGAGTGTCATGGATTTCTCCATTAACTATTAGGTATCTCCCTTCTATATCTGTTATAATATTCTTTGCTTTAAATGGTATACCTTTTCTTATGATAATTGACGTGCCTCTAGATTTTGAAGTAAATGAAGAGTGGTATGTTTGACCTATCCATTTCGCCCTCAGCCTAACTTGATCCTGAGGTTTTAGGTGTGTTTCTTGTAGGAAGGTAATGTCAGAATTGTACATTTTTAGCTGAGCTAATATCTTACCCCTTTTTATAGGTTCGTTAATACCTCTTATATTCCAACTACAAAATTTCAATTCCCATTTTAATTTTCAATTTAAATCCAATTTTAATTCCAATTTTAATTCCAACTCTCATATTCCCAAAGTAATTCCATGTTACCAGATCTTCCCAAGTTCCAGCCTTCTTGATGTCCTTTGAACAATCCTTCCCATCATTGTCTGCCTTTCTGGGGATGAGATAATAACAATGTCAATTAATAATCAAACTCCAATTATTCCTAAGCCAGATTCCACAAGTCTATTCCAAATCTCAAATTTAACGTCCCTCCAATTCATTACCATACCATTTTGAGTGCAAATCCAAAATTTATAAATTTATTTCTAATAACCATAATTGTATACGCAAATTAGATATTTTACTCTAAACCACAGAGGAATGTTTTTATTTGAAGTCAGTCCTTTAAAGTGGGGCTTGTCCCAGAATTCGTTATTGGTCGTCGGTGATGTTTCTTTCAAAGATGATTAAAGTGTCCTTTACTCTCCTTTTCTTTCTCCAATAGCTGATATGAAAGTTGGGCACTAGGGTAGGTCTTCTTCTTTTCTGATGGTAGTTTCAATTACAAGGGAGTAGGGATACTGAGGAGCAGTTTGCTCTGTCTGCTGGCCTTCCCAAATATCTTAAAGGGACCGTATCAGTTCCTCCTGCTGGCCAGCTGTTTCTGGGGAGCTACATTATCTTTTGCTGTCTTGTTCCCATTCTTAAGGGGTCTGTGCATTATTTTACCTCACTCCCCAGATAGTGTCTCATCGATATACTGTCCTGCAGGCACAAACTCAGTAACACATTAATACAATATCTTTTCCTCACTCCCGTTCCTCCTGCACAGTAAGTTTGTTTCTTCTCTCCCTAGTGCCATTTCCATTCCTTAGTTGCCATCCCTTCTCAAGCTAGCTACTATGTTTCCCTGTCTTGCTTCTTCCTTTCAGTGAGGGCTTCTTGAGAAGTGGATTCTATGTATCTCCTCCTACTTGGAAGGGGTGGTGTTCTTTCTGATTTATAGTGCTGTTTCCCAGGCCATGTGAGGACGTCATTAATTGTAATAAATGTTATTACTGTTAACTGGCAGGTTAGGGCTACCGTGGGTTGGATTGGATTGGATGGGTTGGATTGCCAAAATGTCCCTGCCCCCTGATCTTCCTCCCAGTGTCCTCGTCCTCTACCTTCGGGATCCCAAGAGTCTCGGTCCACTCTTGGAATCCAATGGTTTCTGTAACCCCGTGGCCTCCTTCTCTGCCCCCTTCCTTCTTGATAATATTCTCCCATAGGACACGACCGACTCCAGTGTCCCAATCCCCCACAACTGTAACACTGATCGGGCCAGATTGCTTTCTAACCCCTCCAGCCATACTGAGGAAAGTTCGGTTCCCTGAATGGGAGGTCTATCCAGGCCTTCGTCCTGCTTATCCTCTTCTGTTCTTATTTCTTTTTGTTGAACCTTTAATTTGCGGGCTGCTGTTGAACAAGGCTGCCTTGAGATCTGACTGTCTGTGGTCTGGGGAACATTTATACCTAATGCGAGCATCTCCCTACAAACACACTGTCTACAGGGAGTCCGTTCTAAATCCCCATCCTCGGTGAATTACTCTGACATAATGATATTATCCATGTCCTGATCAATCCATTTATATTCTCCCCCTATCTCACCCTCTGAAAGGCTATTTGCTCTATCCCGGTACTTCAAGAAGCAGTCTTTCATCCTCCCGCTACTGGAGTTCCTAATTAATTTTGGCACCCATGTTGATGGAGTCTTCCTTCTAGCTCCTTGATTTCACTAATGTCCTCCACTTGTGGGGCAATTATAGGGGATAGAGGATCACTCCCCAAGGTCTCTACTTCAGATTTAAATTGAGGGGGCGGAGCCGAAGATAACGCTGATTCCTCCAGTGAGCCCTGATCGCAAGCTGCGCATGGTTTCTCCGAATTGGGAGGAATACTGTGTTCTGTGAGGAATACTGTGGCTCTAATTCCACTCCAAAGATTTCTGCACACCCTGGCATATAATAAATATCTATCCCTTCAAGATATGCAGACCCTGTTTCAATCTTACCGAATTTAACCGATTTAGTTTTCGTCGGCACTTCCTCTTTAAGAGCTGTCTCAGTAGTCTCCCTTTCAAAAGATGGTACTCGCTCCTGCTCATGCTCCTACTGTTGGCTTACTAGTTCTCCCTATCCCTGCTCTGGAATGTCCCGAGAAGGATCAGTTCTATCGTGTTCTCCTCCTATTCCCAATTTACAAGCCGCCATTTTTAGGGTGGACAGTAAAACAATTTATTTATTTCTTTTTATTTTAGTGAAAAACATTCTCCACATCCCAATTAATTCATTTCCTTCTTCACTATTCACATATATTTTAGCAATCATTTCTATATAGTTTATTCCTATTACAGATTTAATCCACCCAACGGCCAAAGTTCGTCTTTCAAAATTGCATTTAATTCCCCAGATAATCCTCTTAGTCTATCTGCTTCATGTGGAAGCTCCCCGCAAATTATCCTTATCGGGTTTTCAAATCTGTTTGATCGGTCCTTCTCAGAGACATTCCCCATTCTCGGTACAATGGTCACAACACAAATTACAAAATAAAGGTTCCAGACACTAACACCTCTTTCAATCACTCCTTCCTCTCAGACTCCAAGGTCAATGGAATCTCTCCCACACAATGATCAACGGTCTTCCCGATTCATACCTACTTTAACAATCGCTCCCTTTCAACTGTTCCCCAGTCACTCCTATTCAATCACTCCTATTCAATTATTCAAACCACTCGCTCTTATTCAGTCTCTCTCCCAACTCTCTTATCAGTTAAATCACAATCACTGCATTCAATTCCAAACTTTCAAACAAAGGATCTCAATCAAAGTCTAACTCAATCGCAGTCTTTCACGCAGCAATCTCTCTCTCACTCAATTCACTTTAAGTTTGCACAGACAGACAAATCCGAACCAAGCTATCAAAATTATAATTAAGAATGAAAATATTCCCCCGATTATCAATAACCCAAAACACACCCCAATATAAACTATTAGCATCCAGTAAACACCACTCTACTTATTCTTCCTCAAGGCGTAATCAATCAGTGGGATGACTCCTCCCCCGGTGCAGCGATCGAAGGAGTACAACCCCTGATCGAACCACCCTGATTCAGATTCTTACAATACGATCTTAAACAAATACAAATATTTAACTCAAAAACACTCTTGCTTCAAGTTTTTAAATCCGTAAACACTCGCACAAGCAGCAAAGCAAATGACGGTCCGCAGACTTAACACAATCTAAATCTTACCTTTTAATTCTTAATATATTCTAAGGTTATTTACATACCTAGAATATTTACAAAATCTGGATCCAATGACAATACGAAAAGCTAGATTTTTACAATTTACAAAATGATTTTAAAGCACCAGCACACAGTTCACGAACACTCGATCTCGACGCTGCGCCACGCTGTTATCACGCAGTGAACCTCTCCGTCTGATACCGAAGATTTTCCCCTTCCTAGTTTACTCTTTGCTGAGGGGTACTACTCCTTAAATGACTACATTTCCCCCTGAATGTTACTATCCCTCTGCTAAGACTGAACTTCTATAGGGGAACCTCTATCCCTCCTTTCTAAGTTCGACAGAATTAGGGATACCCTTCGCTTTTCGGAATACTTTTCATCAAGTAAACAGGTTCCCCTCACTCAGGTACTCTTTGCTATCAGGTACTAGGCAACAATCGACCAGAGGGTTACTATTCACTGTTGATCAGCCGCTATTCGGAATCAATCATGGACAGGTTTTGAGACACGGACGGATTTATGAAAGGTAAATCATGTCTGACGAATCTTATAGAATTTTTCGAGGATGTAACTAGTAGAGTGGATAAGGGAGAACCAGTGCATTTGTTATATCTGGACTTTCAGAAGGCTTTCGACAAGGTCCCACATAAGAGATTAGTATGCAAACTTAAAGCACACGGTATTGGGGGTTCAGTATTGATGTGGATAGAGAACTGGCTAGCAGACAGGAAGCAAAGAGTAGGATTAAACGGGTCCTTTTCAGAATGGCAGGCAGTGTCTAGAGGGGTACCGCAAGGCTCAGTGCTGGGACCCCAGCTATTTACAATATATATTAATGATCTGGACGAGGGAATTAAATGCAATATCTCCAAGTTTGCGGATGACACGAATCTGGGGGGCAGTGTTAGCTGTGCGGAGGATGCTAGGAGGCTGCAAGGTGACTTGGATAGGTTGGGTGAGTGGGCAAATGCATGGCAGATGCAGTATAATGTTGATAGATGTGAGGTTATCCACTTTGGTGGCACAAACAGGAAAGTAGACTATTATCTGAATGGTGGCCGATTAGGAAAAGGGGAGATGCAACGAGACCTGGGTGTCAAGGTACACCAGTCATTGAAAGTAGGCATGCAGGTGCAGCAGGCAGTGAAGAAAGCAAATGGTATGTTAGCATTCATAGCAAAAGGATTTGAGTATAGGAGCAGGGAGGTTCTACTGTAGTTGTACAGGGTCTTGGTGAGACCACACCTGGAGTATTGCATACAGTTTTGATCTCTTAATCTGAGGAAATACATTCTTGCCACAGAGAAGATTCACCAGACTGATTCCTGGGATGTCAGGACTTTCATATGAAGAAAGACTGGATAGACTCGGCTTATACTCGCTAGAATTTAGAAGATTGAGGGGGGATCTTATAGAAACTTACAAAATTCTTAAGGGGTTGGACAGGCTAGATGCAGGAAGATTGTTCCCGATGATGGGGAAGTCAAGAACAAGGGGTAACAGTTTAAGGATAAGGGGGGAAGTCTTTTAGGACAGAGATGAGAAAAACATTTTTCACACAGAAAGTGGTGAATCTGTGGAATTCTCTGCCACAGAAGGTAGTTGAGGCCAGTTCATTGGCTATATTTAAGAGGGAGTTAGATGTGGCCCTTGTGGCTAAAGGGATCAGGGGGTATGGAGAGAAGGCAGGTACAGGATACTGAGTTGGATGATCAGCCATGATCATATTGAATGGCGGTGCAGGCTCGAAGGGCTGAATGGCCTACTCCTGCACCTATTTTCTATGTTTCTATAACATGCACCAACTTCAAAGTTTTATATACAGGAATTCGAATTCTACCTTACTGGCAGAACTTCAATATTAAATTCTGTATTTGAAAATGTGGATTCTACTCTGCGGGCTCTCGAATCAAACTAAAATTGCCCAGTTGAATTCTCGAATGGACTGGAGTATTCTGGCCAATCTATACTCTGTCCGTACAAGCCCAGTACCTTTACTTGGTTCTTCATCCGTCGTTTCAGGGAGAGACTCAGATACCTTCACACAGACACTCCTTGCTGCTGGGTAACGAGGATCGAGCGCCTAGCTGCTTCGCGCTGTGAGTTATCGATGCCGATTATCAGTGCGCACCTTTTCAATTCGCGCTCCCGGCAAAGATCTGATCGAAGGTCAGACCTGTATTTCAATACTACACCAATTTGTATACGAAGTCTAACCCTGGGCCACCCCTCGCCTGATGAAGCGCGTTTGGCTCTCGTTAAAGCAGCTGCAGTCTGCCAACTACGACCAAAGTTTTGGGCCTCTAACCCAGGAAGGACCTCTAACCCAACCCCAGCAGGGCCTCTAACCGCACCCTGGTTTTATGGGCCCCTAACCCAAAGGCATGCTAAGCACTCCCCCGTGCTTCCTAGACTCTGTTCTAATGATCTCAATTAGACCCTTTCCCAAGCCCGTGTATGATCGATCTACTCCGACTAACGAAGTGCAGAAAATCAATGTGAAAACTGCGCCGTGGACCTGATTTCTGCACCCCCAATCGAAACAGCTCAACACCCTTGATTGGAAACTTGTGTTTGTTTGTTTTTTTAGATCCCGGATGAGCCCCCAATGTAAATTACTCGTTTCTAAGCTTCCCCCCAGTTTAGTTTCAGTAAAAACACTGAATCAAGCACTTGAAACAACTAATCTTTATTTTAACAAAAGCGCTTCACAGTTCAACTATACCTATCCCACCGTGGGTTCTATCCTCATATCTGCCTGATCAAGCCCTCTAGGCCTCGGTCAGACAGAGACACTCCAGAAGTTCACGCATCCCAAGCGCTCTCCCAGACGATCAACGCTGGACCTCGTGGTAGTGGACTTTTATATGTCCCGGGACCTCGAGGGGCCCTCGGGTGGCCCACAAGGGCCACATGGGGGTGATCTCTTAATAATCCAATTACGGATATCGATTAACCCCATAGATAACAGACAATTCCCTAAACCAATAATACAGCAGCTCAATACATTGTATTCAAACCGGACTTCGCAAGGAGGCAAATGTAGAAATATTTACCCTGATCTGCCAGAAACCCAGACAAGCCTCAATTCCTCATCCAATTAACACTCGGCAAAGTTTAATTCTGCAACATTTTTTACAATTATTTACAAGGTGTATGTCTGGTTTGCAGCCATCCAATCCATTCTATGCATTTTGCACCTAATTGACAGGGTCTGCAGATGTTCTTATTCTTTTCTTACAAATTGTATCTAATCTCTAGACACCCTGGCACCACTCCGCAGCCTGTCCTAGCTCTGCAGAGAGCAATTCCAAATTGACCAAATCTCCCAGTAGCCCTGAAGCTTTTACCCCCATTTTAAACATAGAAACATAGAAACATAGAAAATAGGTGCAGGAGTAGGCTATTCGGTCCTTCGAGCCTGCACCACCATTCAATATGATCATGGCTGATCATCCAACTCAGTATCCTGTGTAGAGCCGTGCATGTTCCTTTAACATAATGACCTCACTACCACTAAACCACTCCCCATTAGCTTCTGTATAAATGTAACCTTCCCACCCCTAGCTCGCTCTCTAGCTCCGGTAACGGACCACGAACAGCTAGGGCAATATGTGTGTATACGAATACAATGTATGCAATAAACTAGAGTGAAGACACCATGTGTTTGGACAGTCTTTACATCCTGTACCTGCCTTCTCTCCATACCGCCTGATAGCTTTAGCCACAAGGGCCACATCTAACTCCCTCTTAAATATAGCCAATGAACTGGCCTCAACTACCTTCTGTGGCAGAGAATTCCAGAGATTCACCACTCTCTGTGTGAAAAATGTTGTTCTCATCTCGGTATTAAAAGATTTCCCCCTTATCCTTAAACTGTGACCCCTTGTTCTGGACTTCCCCAATCTTCCTGCATCTAGCCTGTCCAACCCCTTAAGAATTTTGTACGTTTCTATAAGATCCCCCCTCAATCTTCTAAATTCTAGCGAGTACAAGCCAAGCCTATCCAGTCTTTCTTCATATGAAAGTCCTGACATCCCAGGAATCAGTCTGGTGAACCTTCTCTGTACTCCTTCTATGGCAAGAATGTCTTTCCTCAGATTAGGAGACCAAAACTGTAAGCAATACTCCAGGTGTGGTTTCACCAAGACCTTGTACAACTGCAGTAGAACCTCCCTGCTCCTATTCTCAAATCCTTTTGCTATGAATGCTAACATACCATTCGCTTTCTTCACTGCCTGCTGCATCTGCATGCCTACTTTCAATGACTGGTGTACCATGACACCCAGGTCTCGTTGCATCTCCCCTTTTCCTAATCGGCCACCATTCAGATAATAGTCTACTTTCCTGTTTTTGCCACCAAAGTGGATAACCTCACATTTATCCACATTATACTGCTTCTGCCATGCATTTGCACACTCACCCAGCCTATCCAAGTCACCTTGCAGCCTCCTAGCATCCTCCTCACAGCTAACACTGCCCCTCAGCTTTGTTGCATTCAATTCCCTCGTCCAAATCATTAATATATATAGTAAATAGCTGCGGTACCCCACTAGTCACTGCCTGCCATTCTGAAAAGGACCCGTTTACTCCTACTCTTTGCTTCCTGTCTGCCAGCCAGTTCTCTATCCACATCAATAATGAACCCCCAATACCGTGTGCTTTAAGTTTGTATACTAATCTCTTATGTGGGACCTTGTCGAAAGCCTTCTGAAAGTCCAGATATAACACATCCACTGGTTCTCCCTTATCCACTCTACTAGTTACATCCTCGAAAAATTCTATAAGATTCGTCAGACATGATTTACCTTTCATAAATCCATGCTGACTTTATCCAATGATTTCACCACTTTCCAAATGTGCTGCTATCCCATCTTTAATAACGGACTCTAGCAGTTTCCCCACTACCGATGTTAGCCTAACTGGTCTGTAATTCCCCGTTTTCTCTCTCCCTCCCTTTTTAAAAAGTGGGGTTACATTAACTACCCTCTAATCCTCAGGAACTACTCCAGAATCTAAAGAATTTTGAAAAATTATCACTAATGCATCCAATATTTCTGGGGCTACTTCCTTAATACTCTGGGATGCAGGTTATCTGGCCCTGGGGATTTATCAGCCTTTAATCCATTCAATTTACCTACCACCACTTCCCGGCTAACCTGGATTTCACTCAGTTCCTCCATCTCATTTGACCCCCGGTCCCCTGCTATTTCCAGCAGATTATTTATGTCTTCCTCAGTGAAGACAGACCAAAGTAGTTATTCAATTGGTCTGCCATGTCCTTGTTCCCCATGATCAATTCACCTGTTTCTGACTGCAAGGGACCTACATATGTTTTAACTAATCTTTTTCTCTTCACCTATCTATAAAAACTTTTGCAGTCAGTTTTTATGTTCCCTGCCAGTTTTCTTTCATAATCTATTTTCCCTTTCCTAATTGAGCCCTTTGTCCTCCTCTGCTGGACTCTGAATTTCTCCCAGTCCTTTGGTAGGCTGCTTTTTCTGGCTAATTTGTATGCTTCATCTTTTGTTTTGATACTATCCCTGATTTCCCTTGTTATCCACGGATGCACTACCTTCCCTGATTTATTCTTTTGCCAAACTGGGATGAACAATTGTTGTAGTTCATCCATGCAGCCTTTAAATGCCTTCCATTGCATATCCACCGTCAACCCTTTAAGAATCAATTGCCAGTCTATCTTGGCCAATTCACGTCTCATACCCTCAAAGTCACCTTTCTTTAAGTTCAGAACCCTTGTTTCTGAAATAATTATGTCACTCTCCATCCTAATGAAGAACTCAACAATATTATGGTCACTCTTGCCCAAGGGGCCATGCACAAGACTGCTAACTAACCCTTCCTCATTACTCAATATCCAGTCTAGAATAACCTGCTCTCTCGTTGGTTCCTCTACATGTTGGTTTGGAAAACTATCCCGCATACATTCCAAGAAATCCTCTTCCTCAGCACCCCTGCCAATTTGATTCACCCAATCTATATGTAGATTGAAGTCACCCATTATAACTGTTTTACCTTTGTTGCACGCATTTCTAATTTCCTGTTTGATGCCATCCCCAACTACACTACTACTGTTAGGTGGCCTGTACACAACTCCCACTAGCATTTTCTGCCCCTTAGTATTTCGCAGTTCTACCCATATCGATTCCACATCCTCCAAGCCAACGTCCTTCCTTTCTATTGTGTTAATCTCCTCTCTAACCAGCAACGCTACCCCACCTCCTTTTCCTTTCTGTCTATCCCTCCTGAATATTGAATATCCCTGGATGTTCAGCTCCCAGCCTTGGTCACCATGTAGCCATGTCTCCGTGATCCCAACTATATCATAGTCATTAATAGCTATCTGCACATTCAACTCATCCACCTTATTACGAATGCTCCTTGCATTGAGACACAAAGCCTTTAGGCTTGTTTTTACAACGCTCTTACCCCTTATACAATTAATTATGTTGAAAAGTGGTCCTTTTTGATTTTTGCCCTGGATTTGTCTGCCTGCCACTTTTCACCTTGCTACCTATTGCCTCTACCCTCATTTTACACCTCTCTCTGCTCACACATTTAAGAAACCCTTTCCCTTTAACTCCATCCTCGACTATCCCATTTGACACCCCACCCCCCTTATTCAGTCTAAATCCACCCGTGTAGCAGTGGCAAACCTGCCTGCCAGAATGCTGGTCCCCCACCTGTTAAGATGCAATCCGTCCCTTTTGTACAGTTCCCCCTTACTCCAAAACAGATCCCAGTGATCTAAGAATCTTAATCTCTGCCCCGTGCACCAGTTCCTCAGTCACACATTCAGGTCCCGTATCTCCCTGTTCCTGCTCTCGCCAGCATGAGGAACTGGAAGCAAACCGGAGATAACAACCCTGGAGGTCCTGCTTTTCAGCATTTTTCCGAGCTCTCTAGTCACGCTGCAGAATATTCATCCCCTTCTTTCCGACATCGTTTGTGCCGACATGCACTACCACTTCCGGCTGTTCACCTTCGCCCTTGAGGATTTTCTGCACTCTCTCCTAGCCTCTCCAATTTAGCCAGGATTAACAATTGGAGATATAATAAATGTCTTCAGTCTTCTGGGCAAGTACTCCCAAATCCCTCGGAATATCTATATTTTATGGTTTCTTGCTCTCTTGCACTGATGGATTATTTATTTCAAAAGAGCCTTGTATCTTCGGTAGACTTGGAGGCACCAATGCACATTCACTTCACTTTAATCATTTACTTGCAATGTTAACATTATTTCCCTCTCTCGCAAGCTGCTTGACCTGCTGGGTATTCCCACCATTTTCTGGCATTTTTTGTTTAAGTCATTTAAATATATTTAGATTGTAAAAAAAAGAAATATTGGAAATGGACAGGCTGGACAGCATCTGTGGAGGGAGAAATGGTTCAAAGTGGCAATAACCTGCTTGAGTTTCTTCCCTAATATTGTTTAACTATAATAAAGAGCCTGCTGTTTGCGACAGTGAACAGGGAGGACTCCTCAGACTTTTCCATCCATCCCCCTTTTTACAGCCAAAAAGGAAAATCTCTTATTTAGTGGTTATTGCTTTAAGTTGCTGCCATTCTCCTGTTTCATAATGTTCCTTAACAGTTTTTCAGTGGAAGACAACTTTACTCAAATGAATGCGAAAGATGGCTTGCAAATTTTGATAAGGGCTTCTCTTCCTGCCAGCTTTTTACTTCAGTTGCATTTATTTGTAGTTAACCCTCTGCTCTAGCTCTGTTGTATTTGTAGTAATATGGAGCGAGCTATGGACTAGGCAGATAGTAACTCACCATGGTGTAGAATACTAAAAGAAATAGAATAAACCCATCAGTAAGAACCTCTTGTAATAGCTTAACAGCTTGTTTGAAATTCTCATTCCGTTGTTATTATGCATATCACGGTTGAGATGCAGTTAATTGTACAAGTAGGCTGAAGAAGAATTTAAATTGAGCATCAGATTTTCGAATTGGTAAGAGTGCATAAAAGAGGCAAAAGGAGTGATGGTGCAGTGGGAGTGCATGGGAGATTAATCACTGCCCTTTCTAGTAAATAATATCATTAATTAAAGCTATTTTAATTTTTATATAAGTTGTCTTCATTCTTGCAAGGCTTCTCGAGCTTTGTGCTTCAATTATGGTGAAAGTTAAATGATATATATCAATAGAAATTATATACATTTTGATCAGAGTATAAAGCTATCAAATATCACTTTTGAAATTCTTGGCAAATAACCTACAGTAAATGGGAAGGTTTGAAAATAATTGTAAATTTAAATCGTTTCAACTCAAGCCTCACAAGCGGCTGCTGTGCTCCATTTTTGTTTACAAGTAGTATTTTAAAGATTCCAACGCAATGTATGGTTTCAGTTCTCTTTCTTTTGTTAACCGCTTTCTTGGATTTAAAAAAAATGAAATGCAGTAACCTGGCAGAAAACCATTATGGATGTTTGTCTGAATGGATATCAACTGATAAAGCTACTCGATTTGCAACTGGCATTTTTCCACATTTACTCAAATCGTTATGAAAGTGTCAAATTCAGTTTATAATTTTCAGGACTTTAATAATTTTTTGACTGAGAAAAATGAACTCCCGTCCCCCTCTCCACCCGACCACCGAATGTCTTATAATGCCAGATGCCTCATCAGTATAGGTATTTTGTTGAAATTAAAGAAACAGTGTATTGGTAAGGACATCTTTCAATGGACATTTCTTACAGTTTGGGAAAATCATACTGCTTGAGCCTTCCTTTGCTGGAAACTCAGAGATGTATTCATGATTGTTAGGTTGCACTATTGGAATGGCCATCTTCAAGCAAGGAGACAAACCTTCTTGCAGTAATCACTACAGCGAAGTCTCCCTGCTATCTGCAACAAGAAAAAACATCACATGGTCCTCCTGAGCCACTTCTCCCTGAAATGCACAGTTGATTCCGTGTTGTCGTGTACAAAATCATGAGAGGAATAGTTACGCACAGAGTCTCTTTCCCAGAGTAGGGGAATCGAGGACCAGAGGACATAGGTTCAAGGTGAAGGAGAAAAGATTTAATAGGAATCCAAGGGGTAACTTTTTCACACAAAGGGTGGTGGGTGTATGGCACAAGCTGCCAGAGGAGGTAGTTGAGGCTGGGACTCTCCCATCATTTAAGAAACAGTTAGGCAGGTACATAGATAGGACAGGTTTGGAGGGATATATGGACCAAGCGCTGGCAAGTGGGACTAGTGTAGCTGGGACATTGTTGGCCGGTGTGGGCAAGTTGGGCCGAAGGTCCTGTTTACACACTGTATCACTATCACTCCATCCAGAGACACAGTGAACATGATCTTCATTCTGAACAACTCCCAAAATAAATGCAGGAAATAGCATTGGCCACTATTCATAACTTTTCCAACTTCACAAAAGCCTTTAACTCAGTCAATTAGCAGGAAGTGCTCATAGAAATATGCTTCCATCAAACATTTGCTCCACAATGGTATACACGCTATGATGCTAACCGACATGTCTACAGCAAAGCTAATCTCACTGAGTGTTAAACAAGACTGTCACTGCCACATTGTTATTTTTGGTCGCAATATTGCATGTCATTTCCAACAACCTTCTCAAATGAATTTACTCTTTAGAATTCATAGAAAACTGTTCAACCTCCAGAAATGACACTCCAAAACCAATATCATCTGAACCACAGTGGTTAATGTACAGGAGGCAGATGATACTAGGCAGATGATACTAGCTTGGAAGCACTACTTCAAGTCATTGTTAACTTGTTCATTGAAGCATATGGAAGATGATTCTTGTGCACAAATTCTGGAAGCTAAAGGTCATCGTCCAACCTGCCCCCACTGCATAAGAATACTCTCTGACAACATAGGGTCATGTATGAACCACTTCCCATTGCTTGGCAATCACTTCTTGGCACATGCAGACATCAATGATAACATTAATGTCTGCCTTCAATGTGCCAGTACACATCTTTGGTTGATCAAAGAAAATGATATTTGATGAAAATCTCTCACCTGACACAAACTTCATAGTCTAGCAGGCATCAGTGATTCCTGTTTTTCTACATGCTTCTGGACTAATTCTGGTCGCCACCTCAAGGCACTGGAAAAATACATCCAACCCTGTCTCTGTAAAATCCACAAAAGTTCCTGGCAGGCACCCTATTCCAAGCTATGTTATGGGACGAGATTACCAGGTACGTAAAGGAAAAGCTCATTGAAGAAAGACAATGGCCTCACTAACTGCTGGGAATCTACAGCCCATGGAGCATTCGGGATGGTGTTGACAACCTTGATCTATGTATCAGGTGCACACAGAGGCTGTGCATAAGTGATAGAAGGAGTGGACCCTCTCACAAGCTACACACACACACTTGCTGCTTCAGGCACCTCCTGCTGCATCTGAGGAAAAGACTGCAGTTCCCACAAAGCATCCCACAGAGCAGCCATCTCAGAATCCATAGAACTGCAGTGGAAACACACCATTCTTGAACCCGATGGACAACCTAAGAAGAAGATAAGAATGAAAGAATCAAAACAATGTAAATTATATAATTAATATTTTCAAGTAATTGGGTACGTTTCCCGTATTATTCAACAATGCAAAATGGCATTGAAGTGGAGTGAAGCGGCAGCCTGTGTTAAACCTATGCCAATTGATTTCTTTCTCCCATTGACCTGCTATTTGATTATTTGATATTTTTGCACCAGTCTTTCCATTAAACTATTGAGTAGGAGGATGCGGTTCATCATGTTCAAAGGAAAACCTTGACCTCTAAGACCTTCTATGGCTTGCATTGTTACAGAAAATAAAAGAAACAATAAAAGAGACAGTGCATATGTCAAAATAAAAACTGTCTTGGGGAGAGGCAACAAATGGGAGCTGCTTTACACTCGTAGATGGTATCAAAAGCCTGACTCCAATTGTCCAGCAATCTACTGATGCTCCTCCTTGAAGGATCCCACTGTAAATGCTGCTGAGTTTACAGTGACACACACTTTGCTGACACAGACTTTAGTCGGTCAGTGGTATCCCACAAACCTTTGAGTCGGTGGATAGTTACCAGTAAGCCATGCAATGGGTCAGTGAAACAGCAAGGATATTTCCATTAGATTTGATGTACAAGTGAGGCGGAAGCTGCCTTCAGACTATCCTGAGATCCAGCTGCTCTTTACTGCCTCCATCAAGCCTTGCATCAGCTGAGGCCACAGGGACTGATCACCAGATGGGTCTTATTACGTGCAACTCAAACTCTGAATCAGTGGAAAATGGAAGTAAATAGCAAATTGGCAGGAAGGTAGTGTGCAACGGAGCAGGGCGAGTTTAGGGTAAAGGTTTGCAGGCTGACATAAAAAGACATAAAAAGACTATGATAATAACAATGATATATGAGAAGCGGTAGCTCTTTGGATAAAGCCACAGCCATGCTTCCCATGTAATCTTGGTCACCACATGGGCGTTGGGTTTGTAAGTTTGCAGTAAACTGCTTACATCACTAAACACTCATTTCACTGTGCAGGATGGTGCAGGATCCAATCCCCTGCTAGCTCTGGGAGGATTGATGTCCCTTATTAAAATCAAACAGGCCCGATTGTTCCCCTTAGATAGGATAATCCCTGTATACTGTAATTACAGAACCTTTGGCAAATGTCTGTTTACAGATGTTATCCATAGTTCAGTGATAGCTGACCAATTTCTGAGGTAGATAGAAAAGCTGGAGAAACTCAGCGGGTGAGGCAGCATCTATGGAGCGAAGGAATAGGTGACGTTTCGGGTCGAGACCCTTCTTACCTTCTGAGGTGGTAACTTTTGGATAGTAAAGCACTTTTAATGGTCAGTTGAGGGAAGCAGCAGTCTGGAGATAACCCTCTTTGGATGTGACGTTAAAACACCACAGTAACAGTCCCTCAGCCCATCGTGTCCATACTGATTAAGTTAGCATTCTGATCTTGGCCCATTTACCTGCATTTGGGCTTCAAATGCAGGTAAATGGGCCCTTCAAACTCTTCCTATCCATATATCCATATATCTGTCCAAATGTCAATTAAAAGTAGTAATTGTATCCACTATAGCTTCCTCTGGCAACTCATTCCAGACGCATACCACCCTTTGATAGAGGAAAAAAAAAAGACCCCTGAGGTTCCTCCTAAATCACTCTCCTTGCACCTTTATTTGGGAATCTTCCACCCTGGGATAAAGACTGTGAGGGTTCACTTAACCCGTGCCATTCATGTTCTTATAAATGCCACTCATACCTCAAAAAGAGCACCCCTCAGCCTCCACTCATCACAGGCCTTCAATCAGAAAAATTGAAAACCCTTCCACAACTACCGTTCAACTTGTTCCTCCAAACCAATTTGGAATCCATTTAACTAGCTCGCCTTGGATTCCATTCAATCTAACCTTCCAGACTAACCTAACTGGCAGGACCTTATCAGAGGCCAAGAAAAGTTCACATACAATGCCCACTGTCCTCCCCTCATCAATCCTCCTGATAACCTAAAGTTGTTGCAAGTATCTTTGCAGGTGATGTGATGGGAGATGGCGTATAGATCTTGGCATCAGGTGCTTCTGCATCCCACCCACAGTCAGGGATATGGGCATGTAGAGCAGATATAATAGTGACCCAAGAGTCCAGGACATGGGTACATAATAACATTGGTGGAATCGCCAATACATTTTCTCCAGCAATAGCTGGAATAGTTCAGGTGGAAAATTGTAAGAGTGAATCAGTCGTATGTAAAACAGAAAATGTTGGAGTAATTCAGTGAGTCAGGCAGCATCTGCACAGGGAATGGAGATATTTGGGTTTGGGACCCTTCTTCAGACTAATTGCAGTAAGGGGAAGAAAGCTGAAAAAGAGGTGAGGGGCGGACAAAGGCTGGTAAGTAATAGGAGGATTCAGGTGAGGGGAGGGGAGGTTTAATTGGCCGATGGGTGGACAAAGACAAAAGATGAAAAGGAAACAAAAGAGTGGCAGATAAGGAGAGAAGAGGAGTGAAACATAAATCCAGAGGGAGGAATGAAGGTGGAAGATGATGGTGGGGGGGAGGGGGGAGAGGGGGGAGAGGGCAGAATAGTGAGAGAAAGGGTGCACAACAGAGGGGGGGGGGCAGAGGCAGAGGGGGGGGGGGTATGTACCTAGAATTAGAAAATTCAATGTTCATACCATTGGGCTGCAAGATACCCAAGCAGAATATGAGGTGCTGTTTTTCCAACTTGTTTGTGGCCTCACTCTGGCAATGGAAGAGGTCAAAACAGGAAGGCCGATAAGGGAAGAATAGGAAGACTCAAGAATCCAGCATTTGCAGTTGCTTGTGTCTCTCTGAATCAGTCGTATATTGCACCATAATTGACACCAACTTCATGCAACCTTAATACAAAAGCCTGTTTACAGATACAGCGCGGAAACAGGCCCATCGGCCCACCGAGTCTGCAACGACCAGCGATCCCCGCACATTAACACTATCCTACACTCTAGGGACAATTTACACTTATACCAAGATAATTTACCTACATTCCTGTACATCTTTGGAGTGTGGGAGGAAACCGAAGATATCAGAGATAACCCATGCAGGTCTTGGGGAGAATGTCCAAACTCCGTACAGACAGCACCTGTAGTCGGGATCGAACCCGGGGTCTCCGGTGCTGCAAGCGCTGTAAGGCAGCAACTCTACCGCTGCGCCACCCTGCCGATGGCAGATATAGGTCTGACCCGCTGGGTTAGTCCAGCACTTTTTGCCTGTCTTTGGCATCTGACGCAGAAAATACAGGACAATAGAGAGGGCCAAAGTCCAGATTCACTTTAGTTTACTTTAGGAAGAATTCTGAAATTATCTTAATTCTTCTAAGTTTCTAAGAATACTCTGTCAAATTCTTAAAGTAAATTAACCTGTGGGCAGAGTTCCTCATTCAGGACAAGATACAGTAGGTTATAGAGAATTGAAGATAGAAACAAAATGCTGGAGTAACTCAGCGGGACAGGCAGCATCTCTGGAGAGAAGGCGGAAGGCAGCGTGATGTAACACTGTTGATTTAGTAAGTAGGAGGTTGCTGGATAAATTTGAGTAATTTGTCTGCGATTCTCCCAGAAAATCTAATGTTATTTCTGATGCACAATATAAAAAGAGCCAAAGTATTGTGTGTCTGTACTACTTTTTATATTTTTGTATTTTTTACTATATTTTTTACAAGAAATACATACAATAAGTTTCTGTATAGTTTCCCAGTATTTTTTTTCTTCCATCCATTTGTTGGATGAGCCCGAATGGATATTCTTTTAGTAATCGACGAGGTTGTAATTATATTATAAGTGGTGGTATTCTAGTCCAGCTTCTCTCCTCTCACCCCTTCTGCACCCCCTCCCACCCCCACCCCCAATGCCTGCCACCTCATCCGGCCACCAATGTCCATACTAAGGGTCACATTTATTTACACGACCTTGGTGCTAATGATGGCAACTTGGATTATCCACCCCATTATTGACATTGCCTGACTTTTATTTTATTGTTACAAAAGAATGAAAGCCAGATGCATTCTACAAGAGGTGGGTAGGGCACTGCAGGACAATTATTCTTCACGTGGGGACAACAAAGATTTACCCGGTTTTATTCCTTAAACAAAGGATATTGACAGCAATGAGAAGCTTATTGGGTTAGATTTCTTATCATTCTCAAGCTGAATTTAGCAGATTCACACATTTTAAAAATAAATATCTTCAGGCATCAGATGCCAAACATTTAAATGCAAACAGAAGAAGATCATGTTTCTTTTGAGTTGTGAAGATTTTAAATAAAATACAGCAAACCCCATGGCAGCTGTCTTGGAGGGTTCCTGTGAAAGTTTAAAAAAAACTTAACAAACACTGACAATAGGAGAGCATACTTGAAATAGCTTTTTTTTCTGGAAGAAATATGTTGAGAGGATCACAATCCAACAGCTGTGAATTTGACTCAATGTATAAATAATTAGATTGTAGTGTGATTGTGCTATTCCAAGAACACTCTAACGACCCTATCACTAAAGTAACAGTTTCAACATTAACACGTAACTTTTAGGCAACGAGTGCAATTTCACAGAAGCTCCATTAAACACAGGTGCTTGATGAAGGGGCTGTCCCACTTGGGCTATCTTATTGGCTAGTTTAGAAGAGTTTGAAAAAATGACATGTTGAAGACCTCCTTCGACTATGTAGAAGACCCCCTTCGACCTCCTTTGACTATGTTGAAGACCAGCTTCGACTAGCTACGACTAACTTCGGGAAAATTGGACACCGAATAGTGGAGAGTGAAGACGACCTCCTTCGATCTCCTTCGACCTCCCTTCGACGTCCCTTCGAATATGATGAAGACTATCTACGACTACCTTCAACTACCTTTGACTACCCTCGATTACCTACGACTAACATGCCGACCTACTACGACCTACTATGACTAAACCTACGAGTAAAAAAAGTATAGATTTTTTCCATGGCAACCTTTTTTTACTCGCAGGCTGAGGCCTTGAGTATGCGGAGACCACTCTCGAGCATGAAGGAGAGTTACAAAGACCTCCTACGACCTCGTGTCGACCATGCTGCGAGTATGTCGAGGGCAAACTCGCCAGAACTCGCGGATTAGGTCGCCCAAGTGGGACAGGCCCTTTAGCTCTCAGGAGAAACAGGATGATTAAAGGGCCTGTCCCACTTTAGGCGACTGCCAGGGACGAGTTTTAATGGAATTCACCTACGACACCTGGCGACAACCTGCGACAGTACCTACGACAACCTACGACAGCAAATATTGTCGTCACTGTCGCCGAAAAATTATCAACATGTTGAAAATTTTGCGGCAGTCGCCTGTAGTAGCCCAAAAAATCGGCGAAGTGGGACAAGCTTGCAAGGTGAGTAAATATTAAACAAGAGCACCATATAAAAGTAACATGAAAACAACAAATAATAATTAAAAGCAATGTTGAAAGAAGATAATTTTTGAAATACAAAAGGAAAGTCATTGCGAAACATTTCATAATTCTGATGGTTTGCATAATGAGGCCCAGAAAGCTTGTTTTAATTTTCTCTCTGTGATTCAGGAATAAATAAGATATTTATGGACAACAGGGCCAGATTCAATAGTGAGGTAAGAAGTAAAAACATCTATAAATAAGTAACATTTAAGAGAATTTGAAAACAAGGTTAGGATATTCACATGTATGTGCAAGTAAATGGTTCTTTAAGAGTAGATAGAAAGCATTGGAGTTGACACAACTGTGCTACAGAATCATTCTGGACCATACAAACATTGTGAAGAGAATTCTGTGCTACGGAGCATAACTGTGCCTTACTTTATTTTGAAACAATCAAAACATTAGAGTGGATATTAATATACTATTCATGCCATGAATGTTTTTTTTGGGAGAAGTTAAACTCATTAAGGTCCTCTCACAAGTCTGCACTTTGGTCCTTTTCAACTTCATTAGAGATCTAACTGTAGGTTAGGGGCCGACTATAAACATGCTCCCAACAATCAGCACAACTTTCAAAAGTGTCAAAAATAATGGGATCCACATGCTTCAAACTTGCATACAAAAATATACATTATTTGTACATAAATGACAATAGGTGCCCTTGCGGGACAGGGGCTTAATGAAACTTTGTATTGGGAGGCAAACTAGAGAGGATCAACAATGAAATCGGAGCGATGTAAACAGTAGCAAAATTAGAAATACTCTAACAAAGAAGGGGCACATGAATTAGCAGAAGTGACAAAAATTGTTTTAAATTGCTTGTATGTCGATGCAGGTTGAGTAACTAGTAAAATTGTTAACTGGTTAGCAAAGGATGACACATGAGACTATGATGTGGTTACATTAAGCTTAAGGAAGGTTATGATTTGGTTCTTAATATTGCATATTACCACATATTCAGGAATTGGAAAGAAAAATAAAGAGGAACAGTCAATGATAACATTGAATAAGGGAGATGATACAATTCTAAATAGAAATAATGAAATGGATGTTTCCAGGAGTGAATTATTCTTCATCCATTTGTGGAATGTCCATATCGCTGATGATACCAGCCTAAGAATGATTAATGAGGACATCTAGTTACCTTTACTTGACATTACCAGCATTACCATCACTGAGTTTCTATCTATTCATTTTACAGGATCAACATCTTGGGAGTCACCATTGATCAAAAAGACCCACATATATTCCCCATCTCTAATTGCCCCCAAACAGTAGCCTGGATATAGGGTGCAAGTTGCAGCAGGAGTTAAAATTGACATGTAACAAAGGTAACGCCACTGTGTTTATGGGAGATTTCAATATGCAAATAGACCAGGAAAATCAGGTTGGTTCTGGAGCCCAAGAAAGGGAGTTTGTAGAGTGCCTCCGAGATGGATTCTTAGAGCAGCTTGTAATGGAGCCTACCAGAAAGAAGGCAATTAATTCCATGACGTGAAGATCACAAGAGCCATGATCGATGCAGATGACTGCTGGACAGATTATCGCCTCATCCGCTCTATGATGTCCATCAAAATCAAGAAGAGGGGGATTCAAACGAAGCAGATCCGGCCAAGACTGAACCTTGAAAGCCTGGAGGAAACTGCCACCCAGCAGCAACTTCAGGCTTCTCTTGGGGAAAGCCTCCAACAGGAATATCCTGATGACATTGAAGTGCACTGGAGCAGGCTCAAATCCACCATGCTTGATACCTGTAAAAACATCCTTGGTGCAAGTCCAGAAAACACCAGGACTGGTTTGACGAGAACGACACAGAGATAGAACAGCTCATCTCCAAGAAAAGGAAAGCCTTTCGTGCCTGGCAAAATGATGTAACCTGCAAGGCCCAAAAAGCGGCTCACTCCAGAGCCAAGGCGGACGTCCAGAGCCGGGTGAGGCAGCTTAAGAACTCTTGGTGGACAGATAAAACTCTGGAAATCCGGAGACTGACATATTCGGGTGACACCAGAGGCTTCTTCAGCGCCACTAAGGCCGTCTATGGTCCAAGCCACCGCGGCTTAAACCACTTGCGCTCAAAAGACAGACAAGAAGTGCTGAAGGACAATGAGTCCAATAACGCCCAATGGAAAGAGCACTTCGAGGAACTCCTCAATCGTGACAGCACAACTGAACCAGACATTACCCACCGCATCCCCCAGAGTCCCATCAGAGAGACATGAAAGAACCTCCCACTATGACAGAGGTTCAAGATGCCATCAAGAGCCTTAAGAACAACAAGGCCACTGGTCCAGATGGGATCCCAGCTGAGATCTTAAAGGAAGGTGGACCGGAGCTCCTGTACCACATCCATGCAATACTCCTCAAGGTCTGGGAAAAAGAAGAACTTTCCTCAGAACTCAGGGATTCTCTAATGGTGACCATTTTCAAGAAGGGGAGAAGGCTGAATGTGGAAACTACAGGGGCATCTCTCTCTTGTCAACAACAGGCAAAGTCCGAGCTCGTGTCCTCGCAAACCGACTTCTACCAATGTCTGCGGAGGTACTCCCAGAATCACAGTGTGGCTTCCGCCCATCCAGAGGTACAGCAGACATGATACTCACAGCACGCCAACTCCAGGAAAAATGCCGTGAACAAAGGCAGCCTTTGTACATGGCCTTCATAGACCTGACAAAGGCTTTTGACTCGGTAGACCGCCAGGCTCTTTGGAGCATGCTATCAAGGTACGGTTGTCACGACAAGTACATCAGAATATTGAGGCTTCTACTTGATGGCATGTCAGTCACAGTGCTCAGCAACTGCGGCTCTGAGTCTGATCCTTCACTGTGGAAAATGGGGTCAAACAGGATGCATCATCGCACCCACCCTGTTTGTCATCTTCATTGCTGCCATACTACACATCATTGGTGAAGAGCTGCCACAGGGGATCCCAATCCTCTACAGAACTGACGGTGAGCTCTTCAACATTAATAGGTTGAAGGCCAAGGGCAAAGTCAGTAACTCCGCCACCATGGAGCTTCAGTACGTGGACGACTGCGCCATTACAGCATACTCTGCAGAAGACCACCAGGGCATCCTGAATGCCTTTGCCAAGCCATACAGAGCCATGGGCCTAGCCTTAAATATCAAGAAGACCCAGGTCATATATCAACCTCCACTCAACCAGCCGTCTACCCAGCCCACTATAAAAGTGAACGACACCACTCTTGAAAACGTTGACCACTTCCCCTACCTTGGCAGCATTCTTTCCTCAAGAGCTGAAATCGACTCTGAGGTCAACCATCGCCTGAGTTGTGCCAGCGGAGCCTACGCCAGACTCAGGAAAAGAGTCTTTGAATACCGAGACCTAAAGGCTCAAAATGCTGGTCTACAGAGCCGTTGTCCTCTCCACCCTGTTGTATGGAGCCGAGTCATGGACCACCTACAGCAGGCACCTGAGAGCACTGGAACAATGCCATCAAACATCCTTACGAAAGTTTCTGAGGATCAGCTGGGAGGACAAACGCACCAACATCAGCGTTATGGAGGAAGCCAACATGTCCAACATCACCACCACAATAATGCAGCACCAACTTCGATGGACTGGCCATGTCATCCACATGTCCAACACACGTCTCCCTAAACAAATCCTGTACTCTCAATTGAAGGAAGGTCGGCGAGCCCCTGGCGGGCCAAAGAAACGCTTCAAGGAGAACATCAAGAACAGTCTGAAGAAATTACGCATCACATCGAGCAACTGGGAGCACATTGCACTGGACAGGTGCTCCTGGAGGAAATCCGTGCAGGAAGGAGCTGCACCTCACGAAATGGAATTGTCGCAGAGACAAAGCGACAGCACCATCAGGAGAGAGAGAAGGAGGCTCGAAAACTACCAACCACCGCAGGTCTCCCCACGTCGCAGATCGGCCTCTACAGACATCTGCAAACCCACAAGTAGACGATCCTATGGAGAGGAAAGGACAGTCATACTCGTTTTGAGTGACCGCCGATGATGATGATAACCTGGGCCTGCACTTCAATCTCCAGCACCTAGACCGCCAGGGGACCTATGCAAGGATTTTGTTTGTGGATTTTGGCTCTGCATTCAACACCATTGTGCCAGAGCTACTACACTCCAAACTCTCCCAGTTGACTGTGCCTGAACCCCTCTGTCAGTGGATCATCAACTTCCTGATAGACAGAAAGCAGCATGTGAGGTTGGGAAAGTACATCTCGGACCTGCTGACCCTCAGCACAGGAGCACCGCAAGGCTGCATACTCTCCCCTTTCCTTTACGCTCTCTACACTAACGACTGCACCTCCACAGACTCCTCTGTCAAGCTTCTCAAGTTTGCAACCCTGATTGGACTGATCCAGAATGGGGAGGAATCTGCTTCATTGACTATCTGCTCCTCTTCTTCACACTAATAAGAGCAGCATAAAGTAAGGTTAAAGATCATAAACCTAATCAGCTCCATACAGCCATTCCCTGCACACTGTAATCACTATTGATCTGGCATGGATCCAGTATGTAGCAATGCTTAATATTGTAGTGAGGAGCATAATGAAATGCTGAGGGCAACTAGTGCACTGAGTTATGTGTCATTGCAGTTGGTGCAAGATATAATATTTTGCAAATTATAATACTGAAAACTTCAGTTAAAGCTCCAAATGTGATAGAACATAACAACATAATTTTAAAATATTTTAGGCAAAGATAATTTTTCATTTTTGTCATATAAACATTTTGCTGGAGGCAATGAGTAGTTTACATCTATTTTTTCCACTTACTTTTAAAACATGTGCTAGGCGTGGGAAGAAGAAGGTGAAGGAAGGATGTCTGATATGTCAGACAGCAGCTCAAGCACATTTATCTATTTTCAATTACCCTCAAAGCCACGTATAGCAACTCAGTCAATCACACATCAATTTATTTGAGTGACAGTGCCTCAGGGTGTTATGTCCAGTTAAATGTTCTGTGACAGAACTTCACACATCGGACTCTCACAGGGAAATTGATTGGGGAACAGATATTAAGCAGGGCACGAGGGGTAACCTCTCCTCTTCCATTTAAATCGTGCCATGGGAATTCAACCCATAGAAAAGACAGGTTTTGGATTAACGTTCTATTGGAAAGACAGAATCTCTGGCAATAGAGCCACTTTCACAGTGCTGCAAGGGAATAATGTAATGCATCCAAACACATTATTGTTACTGGTTGAAAGAAAAGCAGATGAAGTTATCTGAGCTGATGCTGCTGAATTGCGAAAACAGACAAAGCGTAATTTTACTCCATTAGCCTTGATTGTGCTCATTGAAGAATGGTTGAACAAACAAATGAGTGAACATTAAGGGAATACCGCACATCAGTTTGGAGGGCCTCCAATCTCTCCATTCTCTTTTGATGTTACAGTGGCCTTGTCGAGTAGTCTGAGTGCCATCGATTGAAATTAACTGAGGAAGCGACCATTCTCATGTACACCGTGTAAAATGCGTCATCTCAGTGACCTTCATCAGAACTGGAAAAAAAAAGATGTTTCAAATTTTCAATAAATTCAAAGTCAGTGAAATGGACAAGGCAAGGGTAGAAGCAAAGACCAATGGAAAAATAGAATACATTTATCCTTCAATGACAAAAAGAATAGGTTGCACGGAAAAAGGATGATGGCTATTGACATAATAAGGAAGGAAAAAATGTATTGAGAGGAGATGTAAATCAGAACAGCAAAGTTATTTGCTAAATTGCAATCAGCGTAATCAAAATACACTGAACTGTTCCTTAGGCTCATACTGAACTTCTTTGGAGCACATAGAATGGGAAGGTCAGGGAAGGACAAGACGTTATGCAAGAGGCATCCAAAAGTTAGGGGTCGTGCTTCAATCCGTTCAGCAAAGTCCCCTCCCACCTTGTAGAGAATATCATTTTATGTGAAAAGAATTTAGATGAATTTCTATTTCACCTGATGGGCGTGTTTGGGTCTGAAATGGTGGGTCAGAAGTGGGTAAAAATGTTGTCATTGTATCTCTTGCATCTTCACTGACAGAGAAAGGAGGAGGGGAAGAGTTGGAGGGAGATGACTGAGTGATTGGAGTGGACAAGTCTCCCACAAAATAAATCTTTCCAGTTTCTTGCCAGTTCAAGTGCAGGCATTAACCCTCTTCCCCGAGCCCCATTAAAATTTGAAACTTTAATGGAGTTTAATTCCGGAGAAAAAAAAATCATTTTCCACTTTAGAAATTTAATGTCATCTCTTTGGCAGTTAACTGGAAATACCACGTCCAAAAACGAACTATCTAGATTTTTCTAACTTTGTCAAAAAATTGAATCACCTAGCCCGAAATAAATTGAATTTTTCACATTATCTGTCACTCTTCCAGTTGTGCTATAGATGTATAAAATCCATTAAACACGTGAGGGGATATTCATGCTAGCTCCTTGAAACAGAGGGCAATGTACTTGATAGCTCTGTTCTATCCCCAACCTGAGCTGATGCTGCTGAATTGCGAAAACAGACAAAGCGTAATTTTACTCCATTCGTAATGTTATTATTTTCTAGTGCACATCCAACTTACTTGAGAATATTGCCTTTGACTCTGCTTCCATTACCTTTTTAGCTGGTTCATTATATTCATAACAACTCCCTGCATAATATAATTTTATTTTTGGCCGAGCTTTTTTATTAGGCCAATTACATTAAGCCTGTGTCCTTGGGTAACGAACCTCCTGTCCATTCAAACAATTTCTCACTATCAAAAGCACACAGATATTTGAATTCTCGATTAATTCCTGAATTAACAAAGTCAAAATAAACTTAACATTCTTCCTAAGGCATGTTGTTATGAATTAAATACCATACTGTAGTTGAGGGTTTAACAGTGTTGTGTCAATTTTAAACATTACTTCCTTGCTTTCTTATAGTCTGGGGCTCAAGAGTCAAGAGAATTTAATTGTCAAATGTTCCAAAAATTGAATTCTTACTTGCAGCAGCTTGACAGATCCTTAAATGTAATACACACAGATAAAATATAGTGATAAAAAAATCATTTACTTACCATAATGCCAGCTAGCCATAATAGTGCAAAAACTGATGTCCCTAATGCAACCAAAGACACCACCGAAGGTCATATTTGCTGAGGTGACTATTGTGTAGTATTCAAGAGCCTGATGGTAGCTGGAAAGAAGCAGTTCTTACTTGCTGGTCAACATTTTAAGGCTTCCCAATGTTAGGAGTGAAATGAGAGGGTAGCCAGAGTAGCGTCGGTCTTTGATGATGTTCGTTGCGTTTAAAAGGTATATATATATCCTATATATCCATTTGATGATAGGGAGGTTAGTACTTGTTATGGACCAGGTGGTATCTGTAACCAGGCCACTTTCTGTAATCTCCTTCATTCTTGATTGATTGAATTCCAGAACCAGGTCAAGATGCAACCAGTCAATGTGCTCTCTGTCATATATCTGTAGAAATTCAATAAATTATTCATTGACATGCCGGATCTTCCCAATCTTTAAATGAGTCAATGAGCATTTTTTGTGATTGCATCAATGTGCTGGATCTAGAACAGATCTTCAGAGATAGGCACACCCAGGAACTTGAAGCTGTTTGAATCTCTCCAACACTGTCGTGTGAATGAAGACAGGTTCATAGATCCTCAGCTTTCCCTGCCTAAAGTTGCTTGCTGATATTGATAAGAAGATTGTTTAACTGACACCATGCACTCCTGTACTCTGACTTACCATTACCTGGTCTACATCAATAACAATGGTATCTTTGGAGAATTTAAAGATGGAATTTGAACTGTATCTGGCCACACAGTCCTGGGCGTAGAGAGAGTCAAGCAGAGAACTGAACACACAGCCTTGAGATGCTCCTGTGTTGTTGGTTAACATGGGGGAAGAGTTGTTGGCAATTCATACGGATTGTAGTCTGCCGATGAAGAAGGCGAGGATTCTGTTACAGAGGGATGAGCAGAGACTCTTTAGGCCCGGCACATTGATGCCAACACATTGAGTGACACAGTGGTGCAGTGGTCGAGCTGCTGCCTTTCAGCGCCAGAGACCCAGGTTTGATCCTGACTACGGATTCTGTCTGTACACAGTTTGTACGTTCTCCTTGTGACTGCGTGGGTTTTTTTCCCGGGTGCTCCAGTTTCTTCCCACATTCCAAAGATGTGCAGGTTTGTAAGTTAATTGAATTTGTAAATTGTCCCTAGTGTGTAGGATGGAACTAGTGTATGGGTGTTTGGTCGCCATGAACTCCGTGAGCCAAAGGGCTTGACCACTCAAAACTAAACAAAACTAAGCAAACAAAAGCTGATTTGCACCTCTACTTCGAAGTTTGATGTGATTCGGCATGTTCCAGAATACTCTATCAAACTTAGACAGGTGTATGGTAGATAGCATGTTGGCTGGATGCACCATGGCTTGATTTGGTAACTCAAACAGCCAAAAATGAGAGGTTGCAGAAAGTGGTGCATATTGCCTGGATCATCATGGCTATTGACTGTGGACTTTTTATAAGGTTGCACTACATATTGCCTGGTTCATCATGGCTATTGACTGTGGACTTCACACAGAGAGTTACGAGCCTGTGGAATTCTCTGCCTCAGAAGGTGGTGGAGGCCGGTTCTCTGGATGCTTTCAAGTGAGAGTTAGATAGAGCTCTTAAAGATAGCGGAGTCAGGGGATATGGGAGAAGGCAGGAACGGGGTACTGATTGTGGATGATCAGCCATGATCACATTGAATGGCGGTGCTGGCTTGAAGGGCCAAATGGCCTACTCCTGCACCTGTTGTCTATTGTCTATTGACTTTGTATAAGGTTGTACTACATATTTTGGCTTGCAACATTATGGTCTAGCTACCTATCAAACCTGGTAGTTTATTATATTATTGTTTATTGTATATTTATTTGTTGTGTTGTTGCATTTGATGTGCTGGTAAAGCTACAACAAGTAAAAATTCCGTTGTTTCTGACAATTAAACACTTTTGACTCTTGACTCTTTTCAGGCATCTGTACTGGCAAGGCCAATTGAGAAATTAAGACAAAGAATATCAATGATAGACCTGCTGAAATAGCCATCATCAACACATGGGTTTCATGAAGGGTGCATGCAGCCTTCAACTCATGGACCTGTCCCACTTAGGAGACTACAGGCGACTAGGCTGTCGCCACATGGTCGCCGTGGTGTTGCCTCTATGGTCGTGAGTAGTCTCTTCAGTCACCCAAAGAGTCGTAGCGTCTTTCTGGTCCCTGCTGGATTTTCAACATGTTGAAAAGTTTTCGGAGACAGTCGGCGACAGTGAGTTTGACATCAATGAGCGTAGCTTGACTTCTCGTGCCATAGGTGCTGTCGTAGTTGTCACCAGGTTAACGTAGGTTGTCGCCAGGTTGACATAGTTTGTTGCAGGTGACGTAGGTTGTCACCGGAGCTGACTATGTTTTTTTTGTTGATATTTCAAATTTTATGTCGAAGTGGGACCAGTCGCCTTTTTTTCGGCGACCTGCTACGACTATCACAGTCGCCGGCAGTCGCCTAAAAATAGCCTAAGTGGGACAGGCTCATAAAAGTGTAATGCTGGAGTACTCTCACTATCTCCCACTACAGGCTTACAGTCCATTGATGCCTCAATCACCTGTAACCTCCCAGGGAGGTGGACCAAAATTACATTTTTTGTATTCGGTGAGTTGTATACAAAACATTATGAAAGGCATTGGCAAATTATCCCAAAGTCCATCTCAAGAGTTTGTGCCTCTTTCCTCCAGCTTCTATTTGCAACACAGGGATGAATCTCATGCAGAGAATGAACCCAGGCAAATCTCTACCAGGCCACCACCCTTCACTTTAATCTGCTAGCATATAAGGCTGACTTGTTGCAACCCAAACCGTTGCTAAATGCAATGTACTACATACTGTGATTATATGCCAGAAGTGTGATTGATTTACATTTTCCTGGTTTCTGATGGCTATGGCAGTATTTCCGCAGAATCAACTGTTTTAATAATGCACTCTGCAGTAGATCTCCAGCTCTGAATGTGATGCTGCCAGGCATGGCTTTCTGCATTCTAAAATTCAGCATGCTCCAGTGGATAGAAAGTTCAGTGTATTTCTAATTGAGGGGAAAAAAACTGTCCTGAATTATCAATGCAGATTTGAAAATAGATTGTGTAACTATTGTTATTTTAATTGGTGTAATGTTATTTACGTCAACGTTTTATTTTAGTTTGGGAGCTTGTTATCCTTCCGTTAATATGATAATATTTTATTAGGAATGTTTTAAAAACCTGAAGGGAGAACATCAATTTCTATTCATTCCTTGTCCAAGTCCCGAGGTCAATTCTGGATTTTACTTGTGCATGTTCTCTTGGGATTGTATGCAAATTTTTCTTTACTCTCAGCATGGTCATGGCCTATTTCTTGAAAGGCTTCACAAGAGCATTAACAATGCCTGGGTTGACTTTGTTACAACTTTTGCTTTGCCAAACTAATTTTGCTCTAATAATTCTCATCAGGTCAGTATTTTGCACAGGTGAGTAGGCACTCTGAAATATTATCTGATTATTGAGTGGAAACTTTGATCTCCAAGAATATAGAATTTTGAACTAAAATTCTAAGAATGCTTCATAAAGACAAAATGTAGAACAGTACAGCACAGACTTTGATCTACAATCTCTATTCTGAACATAATGCTAGGTTAAACTAATCTCCTCTGCCTCTTCGCGATCTATATCACTCCATTACTTGCATAGCCATTTGCCTTTCTAAAAGCCTTTTAAAAGGCACTGTCATGTCTGCATCCACCGCTGCCACTAGCAACGTGTTTCTGGCACACACCATTCTCTGTGTAAAAAAGCTTGCCGCACACATCTCATTTAAATTCTTTCTCACCAATGGTTGTACATTCTCATCCTCAGATGACCCTACTGGAAAGGGTTCTCATAGTTTTTAAATAGTTGTGTAAAAGATGGGAACGGTTCACAAATTAAGGACCAAAAATAGACAAGTCAAATTTTGAAAGCATTAAATAGGAATTTGCAAATGTTTATTGGGAGAGACTGTTAGTAGTAACAAATAGCAAGTGGGAATAGGAAAAGTTGAGGGACAGCATATTTGTGTTAGAGTGAAGGACAAAGGTTGGGAACTGTGGTTGACCAGAAATATCAAGGTTCTGGTGACGAAAAAGAAGGAGGAATATGTCGGTACAGGCAGCTGGGATCAAGCAAAGCCCTTGAGGAGTAAAATAAATGTTAGGAGTACACTTAAGCGGGAAATCCATGGGACAAATAGATCAAGTGATAGCTTTTATAGATAAAGATAAAGATCAATGTAAGAGATTCTACAGACTGTATATTAAGAACAAAATGCAAACTAGGGAGAGAATAGATCCCCAATGGCATCAATATGGTCATCTATGTGTGAAGCAGTGGAAATGGGTGAGGTGCTAAATAATATTTCGCTTCTGCATTTACAATGGAGAAAATCAGGGAGGTAAAGGGAACAAGGTATTGGTAGTCTTAAGGCATATTAAATGGGATAAATCCTGTATGACTATGATTCCATAAATCTCTGATGCCTGATGAAATATACCTGATTACATGGTGGGAAGACAGGAAATAAATTGCTGGGGCATTGGCAGAGATATTTGCATTATCCTTGTGTGTGAAAAATCATGTTTCACATATTTCATTTATTGTTTTAAAAAGGCGAAAAAGATGATGAACAAGGGCAGGGTGGTTGATGTTGTCCACACAGGCTTCTATAAAGCCTTTGACAAGGTCCCACGTGGTAGTCTATTTTGAAAATGAGATCACCAGTAATCCAGGGTAAGCTAGCCAATTAGATACAAAATTGGCTTGGTGAATGGAATCAGAGGGTGGTAGTAGAGAGTAGTTACTAGTTGGTGTCCTGTAACCAGTGGTGTCTTGTAGTAATGTCCTCCAACTGGAACTGTTAACCATTTTAACTCCTATTCCCATTCAATACTGAAGAAGGGTCTGACCCGAAACATCACTTATCCATGTTCTCCAGAGATGCTACCTGACCTATTGAGTTACTCCAACACTTTGTGTCTTTTCTCGCAGAAATCAGTGTTGTGTCCTCTGTCGTTTGTCATCTATATAAACAAATTGGTGGCAATTTTGGTAATCTGGTTTGTAAATTTGCAGATTATACTAATGTTGCTGGCGTAGTGGACAGGATTACAAAGGGATCTAGATGAACTGGGTAAATGGCCATGAAATGAAATTTATCTTGAACATGAGCAAGATTGCATTTTGGTAAATTCATCCAGTACCATGGAGAATTTTGATGAACACAGAGACAAGGGCTACAAGTGGCAACACAAGTAGACAGGTTGGTGAAGAAGACATTTAACATGCTTGCCTTCGTTGGTCAGGACATTGTGTTAGAACGTTATATTACAACTGTGCAAGTTATTGGGGAGATCATACAGTAGCTGGTGTATTTGAACAGTTCTGCCATCTTGCTAAAGGAAGGATGCCATTAAGCTGGAAAGACTGCAGAAAAGATTCACAAGGATGTTACTGGGGCTGGAGGGCTTCAGTTACTAGGAGAGGCTGAGTCTGTTTTTCCTGGAACACGCGAAACTGAAGAAGGCCTGATAGAGTTATATAACATCATGAGGGATGTAGAAAAGTGGATGGTCATGGTCCTTCTTTCAGGGTAGAGGTGTCCAAATCTAGAGGGCATAGGTTTAAGGCAAGGGTGAATAGATTTAAATAGGACCTCTGGGACATCATTTTCCACACAGAATGTGGTGGAAGTTGTAAAGGGGGACACAATTTGAACGTATAAAAGACATTTGGACGTACATGGCTAGAAAGAATTTCAAGGGACATGGCCACACATAGGCAAATGTGACCACCTCAGACAGACATCTTACATTGCAGTGGATATATTGGACCAAATGGCCGGTTCCCATGCTGTATGACTCGGGCAGAGACGAGTTTGCCCATACAGTCTACTGAATCTTTGCTCGGTCATCAAATAGTGATGGAAAGAAATTAAGGACACTGCTGATAATTCATTGTCTTGGACAGTCCTATGGTATTGTGAATGCTCGGCTTCAGGTTAATTTCTGAGGAGTGAAAGATGCCAATGTGCAAACTATTTTAACATGGAGTGGGTGTTGCATACCAGCTATCAAGTGCACTTGAAAGGAGTTGTGGTCCTAGATAATTAGCGATTAGTTTTGCTGTGCAAGCGTAACATACTCGCACACAGAACACAATTTTTCTCTCTCTCTGTCTCTCTTTCTTAAACATGCAGATAAAAACTGAATTACTGGACTAAATATCATCGAGGCAGCATCTAACTGTGTGGCATCAAGGAGTCCTTGAAAAATTGAAGTCAATGGGAATCATTGGAAACATTCGACTGGTTTGAGTTATACTTTGCACAAAAAAAAATTGGTGATGTAGATTCCAATTATTTTAGACCAAGATATCACTGATAAAGCTCCTTAAGGATAGACACAAAATGCTGGAGTAACTCAGCAGGAAAGGCAGCATGTCTGGAGAGAAGGAATGGGTGACGTTTCGAGTCAAGACCGTTCTTCAGACTCAAGTGTCCAAACACAAACAACTTCAACTGGTTCATTAATGGTCATTCTTCTATCTGATGGTCAGATGTATGGATATTCATAATTGCACAATTATTCCAGATGCACTTGTTCAGAAAATGAGGTTGTCTCAGCTTACAAGCAAGACGTGCCAGCAACTAAGTCTGGTAAGAGGCATTCAGTCCATACAATTGACATGTAATGACCATCTCCAGCAAAGAAGAATCTATTTAATTTTCCCAAGAGAATCAATTGATCACTATTATTTAGTCCCCGACAATGATATCTGGTAAATCAGAACCTTAACTGAACAAGCCACACAAAAACTTTGATTCTAAAACTTGGTGTGAGATTGGATTGTCTTTGACAAATGGACCTCTCTCTACTATCTACAAAGAACACATCTGGTATTTATTGAAAAACTTCTATCTTGCCTGGATTAATACAGCACAAGAACTAAATAACCTGCTTGATTTGCTTATCACCAGACATCTAAAATGTTTACTTTCTCCACCTCGGATATTATGGCTGCAGTTTGTACCATCTATAGGATGCACTGTAGCAATGGCTTAAGGTCTGTTTGATATCACCACCAATGGCACACCTCTGATCACAAGGGCTACAGGCATGTTGGAATAACATCACCCTTAAGTCCCTCTCTAAATCGCAGTGTGTCTTGACATGGAGATGTCACCTATTCCTTCATCTCTGGAAGATCAGAATGCTGGAACTGCCCAACTACCACCACCTTCACTACTGCAGCCAACCACTGGGCACAGCATTAGCATGAGGTCTAGGATAGCAACAAAAAAACATTTAGAACAGGAGTAGTACACAACCTCACAAGACAGTTCTGTCATCACATTCTAATATGAATTAGATCACATCTGATCTAATTGTATCCTGTTTGTTTATGGCAACCTATCAACATCTTCTCTTTGACGCCACTTCTGCTATGATGGTCCATCTTTAGTTTAAGATTATTAAAATACACTACTTTCACCACCTTTTGAGGATGTGAGCTCTAAAAGTTCAGAATCTTCTGAGAGGCAAACAAATCTGTACATTAAATGGATGGTCCCTTATTTTTATACAGTGTTCCCTTCTCTAGATTCTCCCACAGAAGGAAACATCCTCTTCTTAGACTAACAAGACCAGCCAGACTTTTATATGTTTTAATCATCATCTCTTATTTTCTAAATGTCACCAGATACAAGGCCAAGTTGTTCACTTTCCTCATAAGACAACTTGTAACAATCAAGGATCTGTCTGGTAAACCTTCCCTAAACTGCTTTCAATATATTTACATCCTCTATTACATGAAGAGACTAATACTGCATACAGTAAATCTGATGTAGTTTCACCAATGCTTTTAATGAATGGTAACTTCTGGCCGTCCTAGCGAAAGCTTCCAAGCCCCTGAATGAAGATATAACATCCATATCTAGTGACTAATATTCTGGATTATGGTTGCATTATTCATTTCCCAAACAAAATAAGAATGTAATTGAGGCATAGCTAGGTCAAGGCACTTATTCCACGGTTCTTAATTGACAAATGTAGTTGATAAACTATATCTCATTTCAATAGAAGGCTCTCATAAACTTGCTTTGCGCAGTTAATATCACTGTACCTTAATTGGTGCATGTGACAATAAATGTGAACTTGAACTAAAGAGATATTTACAATTTTATTGCTGATTGCTTACCAAAAGGACAAGCTCCTGTTGTGGAAATTATTTAGTGTTGCTGATTTTATTTCTGCTGGTTCATTAGTAATAGCAACTTTGAAATGTGCTATGGACTAACAATCAAGGCAATAGTAAATGAGCTGAAATGAACTACAACTTGTCTCAAGGTTCCAATAAAGTTTACTGTGCTACCTTGGTTTACGAGATTGCGACTTCGTTCAAATGCACTTAAAATTCTTTCTTCCTTTGTCATGTAGAGCAATACATTGAGAAAGGAGCTCTTCAACTGTTCAACCGCTTAGTTACTCACCCGCTATGTTTTTCTCCAGCATTTTTGTCTAACTTCATTTGTAGCACTCTCTTAAATTATCATGATTAATTCTTACCCTAATTCCTTAGTTGCTAGAAACAAGCTTACTTTAAATTTGGTGCATTAAATATCTCAGTAGTAATGCAATGGCGGACTACATCAATGTTATGTTAAGACCTAGATGAACAAACATATTTACCCAGTTGATGGTAAGTTTAGCTTTGAGTATAAATTATCACTTAGTCTCAAGAATTATTCAACTGAGTATCTCTCAGATTTTACTTGTCTGCACGTGGTTGTGGCAGGGCTTCATTAGATATTTGGTACACATTTGATTAACAGGTACATTAAAGTCATACCTATAGAAATAAAATATGCCTCATCCTGGAAGGTGATACATTCCACCCAATACTTATACTGCACTTCTGAATGCTTTCAACCAATGGGCAAGTTTATATAACCTGCCAGTGGATATAAACGATGATGTGTAGCTTGAACATTCCCTTTGTCCATCTAGGCAAATATTCAAAAATGTGCTCCAAACATTTAAAAAATAATGCAAATTCTTCTGACCTTTGATACACAAAGTAGAAAAAGAGCACATGGGATGTTATTAAGGACATTAGATCCATGTGCTGGTAGCAGACATAGGCCTTGCATGCATGGGAGAAAGAATGCACACTTCACAAACTACATAGAGAGTCGCGGTGGAGGGAGCCGCCGGCGATGATGGACGTGAGGAGTGGGCCAGCAGGAGAGGGATGAGGGTATTGCCCTCAGGAAGTGACCCGGGACACAGACGCAGTTGGACGAGGAGAGGTATATCGGACCGCAGGCCGAACAGGTCGAGGGCAATGGAGGAGGCCCTGCATCAACCTAGGGCTTACCTGGATCGGGAAATGTTCCAGTACATCGAGTGCATGGATTTTTTCCATCGGCTTTCATCCATAGATAACGACATTTCGTCTTTTCATCGACTTTGGACTTTTTTTTGTGAATGGCGCCAAAATGTAACGTCTCATGTATGTGTGATCCATGAAAAATAATTTCACTGTGCAGTGCGCACATGACAACAAAGCACCATTGAACATCCTAACTTGCTTAGCACCAAATGTTCAAGTTCAAGAGAGTTTATTGTCATGTGTCCCAGATAGGACAATTAAATTCTTGCTTTGCTTCAGCACAACAGAATATAGTAGCATGACTACAGAACAGATCAGTGTGTCCATATACCATTATATAAATATATATACACATGAATAAATAAACAGATGAAGTGCAAATAAACACATAATGGTTTATTAATGTTCAGAGTTTTGTTTGAGTTGAGTTTAATAGCCTGATGGCTGTGGGGAAGAGCTATTCCTGAACCTGGATGTTGCAGTTTTCAGGCTCCTGTACCTTCTACCTGAAGGTAGCGGGGAGATGAGTGTGTGGCCAGGATTGTGTGGGTCCTTGATGATGCTGCCAGCCTTGTTGAGGCATCGACTGCGATAGATCCCCTCGATGGTAGGGAGGTCAGAGCCGATGATGGACTGGGCAGTGTTTATTACTTTTTGTAGTCTTTTTGTAGAATGTCATATCTTTGGAAAGTCTGTGATTCCCTGAATGGCCTCCAGCCACCTCAGAACCCACAAAACCAGAGTGGAAGTAAGTCAGCCTTCATTATGAGGGGCTGCCTTAGAAGAAGTAAGCAACATAACTCAGAGGTGTAGAGAAAGGCAGGGTGCATATTTCCACAGTAGACCATGAGCTTCGGTCTTCAAATGTTTTTTGCTCATGGCTGGTGTGAAGTTGT
Organism: Malacoraja senta; assembly: GCA_038087875.1. Classification (NCBI taxonomy): domain Eukaryota; kingdom Metazoa; phylum Chordata; class Chondrichthyes; order Rajiformes; family Rajidae; genus Malacoraja; species Malacoraja senta. Next base: position 335,169,825 of record CM075977.1, read on the forward strand.
GGAGCCATTTAGAAAATCCATGCGACTCCTCGAACGGCAAGCTGAGGTTCATTCCTGCACTCAGTGCTGAGTCCACAATTTCTTTTTTTTTTTTTTTTTTTTAATTTTTTTTTTTTTATTTTTTTTTATTTTTTAGAAGTACGGTAGATTACAGTAATGTACAACACGTATATATTAATACATTTTTTGTACCGCTTCACTTTTTTAAACTTTAAGAAAGAAAAAGAAAGAAGTAAGAAAAGTGAAGAAAGTGCGCAAAGGTTGTGAAGTGCAAAAGAGTGTTGGGAAAAGAAAGCCCCTTAGAAAAGAGGTTAGAGAAGGAAGTAAAGTTAGAAAATAGACCCTAGAAAAAAAAAGAGAAAGAAAGAAGGAACAATCGCTCTATTATAACTCTTATACCATACTTCATAGAGAAGGAACTACCAACCAAGTCTGTTTTTATTTTACCTCCCATTACCAGGTCCAGATACCTTTTATTTATTTATTTGTTTTTCTAAATTACTATTGCACCTCATGCTTGTAATAGGTCCAAAAACGTAGACCACGTCTTTTGAAATTGATCTACTTTGCCTACTAGGAGGAATCTCATCTCTTCCAGATGTAATGTTTCCAACATATTTGATGTCCACATTTTTATTGTTGGTGTGGGCGCATTTTTCCAGAATTTAAGTATAAGCTTTTTTCCCATTATTAGCCCATAATTGAGTAAATTCTTCTGATACACGTTTAATTCAGGAATACCTTCCGATATTCCAAAAATAATCCATTCTGGTTTTGGTACCAGTTTTATTTTGATTAATTTTGAAAAAATATCAAATATTTCAAACCAGAATTTTTGGATTTTTGTACAAAAAACAAAATAATGTGCTATGGTAGCTTCTTGACATATACATTTATCACAGATTGGTGAGACGTTAGGAAAGATTTTATTTAGTTTGGTTTTTGAATAATATAATCTATGTAATGTTTTAAATTGGATAAGCGTATGTCGTACGTTGATCGAGCATTTATGCACCTGTAATAAATGATTATCCCAACTCTCTTTTGAAATTTTTATACCTAGATCTTGTTCCCAATCTCTTCTAATTCCATCTGTTGTGGGTATTTCTATATTTAAGATGATATTATATAAGTATGATATTAAATTAACTGATTCCGCCTTTGTCTTCATTGCTTCATCTAGTAAGTCGGAAGGCATATTATAATAATCTTTTGTGTGTGTTTTCAAATAGTCACAGATTTGTATATATTTAAAATATTGATTATTTTTCCAATTATATTTCAGTTGTAGTTGTTGGAATGATAGTAATTTTTCTAATTCATACAGATCTTCGAGCGTTTTAATTCCCATTCTTTCCCATTGTATAAATGCTTTATCTATGATTGAAGGTTTAAACGATGGGTTATTGACTATTGGTATTAAGAGAGATAGGTTTCTTAATTTTAGATTCTGTTTTATTTGCTTCCATGTTCTAATAGTGCTATATATAATTGGATTTTTATTATAATTTTTATTATTCAAATTTATTGGAGAGAGAATAATCGCTCCTATATTATTCGGGGAGCAATCCCCTTTTTCCATTATAATCCAGTCCACCTGCTGGGCAGAATTGTCCAGCAGGTGAATCATATTTTTAATATTTACTGCCCAGTTATAATACATAAAGTTAGGGAGCGCTAGACCCCCCAACTCTTTTCGTTTGTTAAGGTGTGCTCTTTGTATTCTGTGGGATTTGTAATCCCATATAAAATTTGTAATGTCTGAGTCCAGTTTTTTGAAAAACTTTTTTGGGAGATATATAGGTATTGATTGAAATAGGTAAAGGATTTGTGGTAAGAAAATCATTTTTATAGCATTTATCCTACCTATTAAGGACATCGGAAGTGTTTTCCAAAATTTAATCAGATTATTTAATTTCTTAAGTAGGGGATTATAATTAGCTTTAAACATATCATGGTAATTTCTAGTAATCTCAATTCCTAAATATTTGAATTTTTCCATAGCTATTTTAAAAGGGAATTTCCTGAGATGTGTTGAGTCTTTTGGTTTAATCGACATAATTTCACTTTTGTTCCAATTTATTCTATATCCTGAAAAGGATCCAAAGTCCTCAATTAAGTTTAATATATTTGGTATACTAATTTGTGGTTTTGTGATGTACAGTAGTACATCATCAGCATATAGGGATAGTTTGTTGTTTGAATATTTTGTGTTATAACCGTGAATATTCGGGTGTGTTCTTATTTTTTCAGCAAGGGGTTCAATTACCAAAGCAAATAACAGCGGTGATAGTGAACATCCTTGTCTGTTGCCCCTAGATAATTCGAATTTTGAAGATAATATATTATTAGTTAGTATTCTAGCCGTAGGTTTGTTATATAGTAGTTTTATCCATGCAATAAAGTTTTCTCCCAATTGGAATTTTTGCAATACCTTGATCATATAGTCCCATTCTACTTGATCAAACGCTTTTTCTGCGTCCAGTGAGATGATAGCTAACTCTTGGTCATAAGATTTATGTGAATGCATTATGTTAAACAAACGTCTCAAATTATTAAATGAGTGTCTCTTAGGTATAAATCCTGTTTGATCCTCATGTATTAGTCTACTAACATACTTGCTTAATCTATTGGCTAATGTTTTTGCTATTATTTTCTGATCCGTATTTAACAAAGCAATAGCTCTATATGATCCTGGTTCTTCTATATTTTTATCTTTTTTAAGTATTAATATGATCGTTGATTCCGCTAGTGTTTCAGGTAGGTTTTGCTCTTTATAAGCATATGTATACATTTTTTGTAATCGTGGAGTAACTATATCATAAAAAGATTTATAAAATTCATTACTGAATCCGTCTGGTCCTGGTGTTTTTCCATTTTTTAGTGTTTTTATTGTGTCTTCTATCTCCTTAGAAGTAATTTGTGCTCCCAGTTCCTCTTGTTCCCTGCGTTCTAATTGTGGTAGATTACAATTATCTAAAAATTCTGAGATTTTATTATTGTCTATTGACGTTTTAGATGTGTATAGATTCTGGTAAAATTGAGCAAATCTTTTATTAATATCCTTGGGTAGTGTTAATACTTCCCCTCTATCTGATTTAATCTTTAATATTGCATTCTCTTTTTCCCGTTTTTTAAGTTGTCGTGCTAGAAGTTTGTGGGGTTTGTCCCCGAATTCGAAGTGTTCTTGTTTTGTGATTTGAAATAATGTTATAACTTTCTCTGACAGTAATTTATTTAACTGAAATTTCAGTAGTAGTATTTTATTATGTTTATCCATAGTTGGGTCTTTAGCATTATCTATATCTAACTGTTTTATTTGATCTTCTAAGTGTCTTTGTTCATTCTTATTCTTTTTATTTTGATAAGCTTGAAATGAAATAATGACTCCTCTTATAAATGCTTTGAAGGATTCCCATAATAACGTGGGGGATATCTCTGGTGTATCATTTAACTCAAAAAATAGATCCATCTGTTTTTTTAGATAGATACTCCCTTGAGGGTCTTTTAAAATTTGTGAGTTAAACCTCCAGAACGGTTTATTCATAGACATTCCTTCTAGTTTTAGAACAAAAGTTAACGGAGAATGATCTGAGATCGCATTAATATGATATTTAGGATTCAGAGATTGCGAAATTAATTTTGTATCCACTAGAAAATAGTCTATCCGTGAATATGTTTTATGCACCATTGAATAAAACGAGTAATCCCTTCCCGTCGGGTTTGCAATCCTCCATACATCTGTTATATTTGTGTTTTCCATATATGTGTGTAAGAGTTCACTGGTTTTAGATTTCGTCTGACCTTTTTGTTTTTGCATCGATTTATCTAAATAAGGATCTAAAACACAATTAAAATCTCCTCCGATTATAACATTTTGATAATTAGATTCTGCAATTATATTCAGAATTTTATTAAAAAATTGAGGGTTATCAAAGTTGGGCGCATATATGTTTACCAGCGTAATTGGCATATTATTGATCTCCCCTGCTACTATAAGATATCTCCCTTCCTTATCTAAAATAGTGTTCTTTGATTTAAATGGAATTCCTTTACGAATAATAATTGCAGTACCTCTAGATTTGGAGGTAAATGAAGAGTGAAATGTTTGGCCTATCCAGTTCGCCCTCAGTCTTGTCTGATCTTGCTGTTTAAGATGTGTTTCCTGTAGAAACGCTATGTCCGTGTTGTATGATTTCAACTGAGCTAGTATCTTGCCCCTTTTAATAGGTTCATTAATCCCCCTTATATTCCAACTACATAATGTGATTCCTCCTATTTTCTTTTGATTGTCGTCATGCATTTTTACCAATTTTAATGACCTTAATTATTGTGGTGCGTTCATACCTCCGGACTCTGGTTATTTTGGGAGTATTTCTATTATAGACTTCCTTGGTAGTTCTCCTGCGCGATTGTCCTTGAAGAAAAAACACACAGATGTGACATATTGTGATTAAAAAAAATATATATAAATCAAATAAATTTACGGTGTTTGTGAGTTCGCTGCCAACCTAATTAAACACGTACTGAAGCTACCAGAAGTACCTGTAATTGAAGTAGCACATCGACTCCCCAGATTTAAATCAAGATCTCAAGGAGAACGTGCCTACCCACGACAGATCATAATTAAACTTCGGGATATCTCAACAATGGAAGCGCTGATGAAAAAAATCAACCACGGAGAGAAGATGATGTACAGAGGTGATACTATTAAACTCCTACGGGACTACCCTTATGAGATTGAGCAAAAGAGAAGAAAGTTCTCACAGACCAGAGAAGTTCTTTATGGTGTTAAGGGAGTTTTGTGTGGAGTGTTTTATCCGGCTAGAATGCGTATCACCTTTGAGGGAGTGTCAAAAACATTCACTAATTCGGATGAATCTCTCAAATACGCTCAAGAAATCGCGACTAAGGCTGCATCAACTGGAGACTGAAAACCAAGACGACATGAACAAACGAACTTGCTTATTCTTCCAACAAGAGTATCACAAGGAAAGTGAATTAACTGAACACTGATTTTTTATTTTTTATTTGACTTCAAGCAACAGATTCTTAGTGAGACGTGGCTAGACATTATTATCTTCGCTGGAACATTGTGCTATGTAATTCAAGGACACTACGTGCTCAAACGAGGAAAACCTGATAACGGGACGAACTGCTGGGCTGAGAGTGAAAAACATCACATGGCTTATATTGTTTATAAAAAACTGAAAAAACTGAGAACTAATAATAATTAACAATTAACAATACTAATATAGAAATAGCAATTGAAATAGATAAAAAATGTGCAGTCTGCTCTGTTTAGCAGATAACAGCAAGTGCTATGCAGCTCGAGAGTGGAGGGAGGGGGAGACCGGGTACCTGGCATAACTCCAGGAGCCAGACTCCCGTTAACCCTTCCAGCGAACAGCTCATTTTTAACAATATTAAAATCAATTTAAAATAGTTAAGAGATAATATACACTCGAGGTTGATATGAAAAATATATACGGCTTATATAGTTTTACAAAATGCTGAGAATTAATCATAATTAATAATTAACAATACTAATATAGAAATAATATTTGAAACTGATAAAACTGTGGTGCCTGCGTCATAACGCAGACAGCAGTTATCACCTATGTTCGCAGCTCGTGGAGAGGAGAGGAGATCAGGCACCTGGCACAATTCCAGGAACCTGACTCCGGTTAATCCACTCAGTAAACCGCTCACTTTAACAATACTAAATTCATTTTAAAATAGTTAAGAGATAAAGAGTGAGTAGGATATGGAATCGAATACATTTGACATATATATAAATTGTAACTGGGTGAAATAGAACTGAATTGGAAACGGTAATGACCCCATAGATTTTGGGTAATAAATACAGCGGGGCTAACTTTATACCAACTACGCCGGAAGCGTTATGGATGTCGTACCCCACAGACGAGTGGGCCACTCACTACGGTGTTGAAATTTTAGACACCGTAAATTTATTTGATTTATATATATTTTTTTTAATCACAATATGAGTCCACAATTTCTGATATTTTGAATTGCAGTCTTAAAAGTGTCCAATGCAGTTAACTGGCCAAGCTCTGAGGAGCTGTTAGTGGTAGCTTAGTACAATCCATGCCAAAGGGCTAATTGACGACAACTATTCCAAAACCTATTTGAACATACTGATTGTTTAATTTAAGCTTATTCTTGTTATATTAGTGGGGTGGTCCCAAAGACCACTGCTACATGCGTGGATCTGCTTCCGTAATCTGTAATAGTCATGTGGGACAAAATATGGGCAAGAAAATATCTCACCATTGGTTTACCACGGCTGAAGTAAAGAAGGTAAAATAATCAACACCATTTCTAAAGTGAATCGTTACTTTTCGGGAGGTGGCTGTTGGAACACATCCTTGGCAGTGCCATTATAGGAAAATCCAGCAGATGTTTTGATGAGTCATTGGAGGTGTTGCTGTGAGGAAGAATACTGGGTATCAGGCTGACTAATGGGTATCTCAGATTGGATAGTGGTGCAGACTGTCAGGAAGATAGATTCAGAAGCAATAAGTGCAATCTTTATCACTCCAACAAATACACTTGAGTGCTGTTGTCTCAAATATTAAACAGTGTATCCAAGATAAATTAATGCCAAAGATAGACCCAAAAAGCTGGAGTAACTCAGCGGGACAGGCAGCATTTCTGGAGAGAAGGAATGGGTGACATTTCGGGTCAAGACCCTTCTTCAGACTCGACCCGAAACGTCACCCATTCTTTCTCTCCAGAGATGTTGCCTGCCCCGCTGAGTTACTCCAGCTGTTTGTGTCTGTCTTCGATTTAAACCAACATCTGCAGTTCCTTCTTACATAAATTAAAGCTAATTAGCTGCGGAACATTGTTGAGCAGCTTTGACTTTGTGCCTTCCTGTGATTTGAATTGTGCTCAAGTTATGGATGCAGTATAAAGATTGAATTCTAAACCAGGCTCTTTCAGAGGTTCTGCAATGAATTTCCTCTGTTTGAAAACGTCATATGTTGGAAATAGATAAAATGGCAGACATTTGATTTTGATGCATGCGCAAAAAAGACAGAGATTGTGGCAGAGACTAAAAGTATTACAGGAATTGAGGTTTACAAAAAAAATTGTTTTCTATAAAAATAAATTGTATCAGAAACTATTACTGCATTGTGTGCCCTTGCAATTGCCTATCGGCATGGCCTGGAAAGGAAATAGCTGGAAATGAGAGACATTTGCAATCAACATGATCATTCTTTTCTATTGCATTCTTTTTTATTTATTTTTTATTTTTATTTATTAGAAGTACATTACATTACAACCAATTACATTAGTACTCATCACATATATCTTATTACAATTAATGTACTCCGTCATTTTTTACACTGATAAAAAGGAAAGGTTGAGATTAAGAAAAAAGAGAAAGTGAAGGAAAATAGTGAAGGTGTAAAAACGTGACAACAAGAAAGAACAGAGACCCTGTAGAAAAGAAATTAAAAAGAAAGGATTAAGAGATAGACCCTAAAGAAGAAAAAAAAGAGAAAGAGGAAAAAAGAGAAAAACAAATACTTTGTTATAAGCATCACGCAAATGGGATATACCAACTCTCCAGCTTTCATCCCCCTTTACCTGACCTCAGTTTTTTAAAAGTACTTTTGTACCCTATACTTGTAATAATTCTATAAATGCAGACCACGTCAGGTGAAAGTGATCTGGTTTACCTGCCAGGAGGAGTCTTATCTCTTCTAGGTGTAATGTTTCAAACATATTTGAAATCCACATGTTTATAGTTGGTATTGGAGCGTTTTTCCAGAATTTTAGGATTAACTTTTTTCCAGTTATTAACCCGTAATCTATTAATTTCTTTTGAAACATTGCATTCTATTTGCAGTTTTGATTATACTTTGTTTAATTGCATTGGATGAGACACACGGACAGGTGCTCAGTCCCTCATGACTGTTCCGCAATCCAATTTACATCACAGCTGATCTGTATCTTGAACCAAAGATACTAGAGGAGCAAGATAGACCACTCCTCCGAAATCCAATGGAGTGACGTGTAGTACGTAACGGAACGTCACGGCCGCCATTTTTTAATGCAAAACGAGACATCTTTGGTAGCAGGGACCGACTCCACAGTTTACAATCTGCGCTTACATCAGGTCGCAGGGAAGAGCAAAGATACTGGAGGCTCCTCTAGTATCTTTGGGGGAAGAGGACATTTCCTCCACTCCTGAGTTGATCCAGGACTGATTCTCGGTACCCACGATACCAGATGGCGGCGGCCGGCACCAGGCTCTCTGTCTGGCGGGAGAGCCTCAAGCGTCGGCGCTCCCGAGTCAGCGGGCAATGTTCCTCTCGTATCTTTGGTGTAATCCGTTCCAAAGATTGATCCGCTCTATCATCTTTCGTGTAATCCGTGTTGTAGGGAACAGTGTTGTATATAGCATCTATCACTTCACATATTTAGTTAATATTATTGTAAATATTACTATTATTATTGTAAATTGCAGTCTGGTAAAATGGCGTCAACACTCACCCATGTCATACTATGCTTTTTTCGCAGAGTGGCGCATCTTGCTCTGCTCTATAATCTTTGTCTTGAACCATTTACCTGCTTTGGTTGCACAATCCTCAAAATGCTTTCCTATAAAATGTATCAATCTCGGTATTGACATTTCCAATTGACCAAGCAGAAACAGCCTTTGCAGGGACAGAGCTGCAGATTTCCAAGATCATTTGTGTGGAATAAACTCTGAATGAAATTATTCTTGTATATCCTTTTTTAAATTTTAAGCTTATGCTTCCTTGTCTAGATACTTCATGAGGGGAAATTGTTTCTCTCCGTCCATGCTATCAACAAATTTAATCTTCCTAAAATTTCAGTTAGAATCCTCTGATTTATCTTTATTCATGGGAGTAAAAGTTTTATCTTGTCAATTTGCCCTTATAATTTATCCCCGTCATAGCTCATCAATTTGTCGAATCAATTATTCCTGCATTTCAAGGCCAATGTATCCTCCTGAGATGCAGGGCCCAGAATTCAATGTTGTATTTCAGCCAGAGCTCTGCACAACTGTAGCTCAACTTCAACCCTTAATGTTCCAGTCCTCATCTGCAAATATCTTTTATTGGTCCAATGCACATTTAGTCTTTTCACTTCTGGGAAAAGAGACTGATATAGAAGACTAGATTTATAATATTACTAGGTTTGTGTCCAATTATTTCCCCTCAGCTATCAATTTAATTCCATTTTGAAAGTCATGCTTAAAATATGCTGTTGACCAAAAATCTGCTTTCTCCTAATAATAAATGTAGGATTAGAAAGTACTTTAGCTGATTATAACTACTGTATATCTGCTAAAAAGGGATCGCACTGTTGGAAAAACGTAACTAGAAAATATTGAACAATTCTATAAGTAGAACTTACTAAACTTTTAGTTCCCCTGGCTAGCCTTGTCTATTTTGGCTTGATAGTTACTTCTTTCATCTTGCTTTGAAGCACTGTGACTTTTTTTTCCATGTTGCAGTTGCTGTATAAAGAACTGCCTGTATCGCAGAATTCGTGTGCAGCTCTGGTCATGGTTCACTTTGTAATGAGACTCTCTTGCCATTTAATAAATCTGTCTGCAGCCTGTGAGGATCAAATATGGCAAGGATATGTCCTTCATCTTTATTCCCTGTGTACTTAGAAATAAAATGGCTACAAATAACATGAGTGAAAATTAATTGGAACAGAAAGTACTTTATTTTAAAGCAAAAAGCTCTTTAACTACAATATTGACAAAAAAACAGCTTTCTCCTATTAATAAATGCAGGATTAGAAAGTACTGGGCATAATTTATATCAGCTGTCCAGGTGAGCAAATGCATCATTAAAATTGCTTTCTTCTCCACTCTCAAGCTTTCAGGAACTCAAACATTCTTAATTTCCGGCTTCTGTACTGACAAGGGGCAAAGACACTCATGCAAGGCGAACACTATTCTTTGTGTGTACTTATTAAGTTGCAATGACAAAAATAGACTCTACGTGCAATGATAACTGGAGGACATGACTAAAAACAGCTGTAGCTTTCCCATTGGATCAGATGAGGAGGGCAGAAGAGCCGGAACCAGATGTGGCACAAGCACAAAGCTTCAAATGTTCTTGTTATGTGGGGAGATGTAGGCTCTTCCCCTGCCAAAGAACAGCATAGACTCCCTTTTCATTAAATCCAGCTATTCTTGATAATGTGGCACAAGCAAGATGACATCCAACAGTAATTGTTTACTGAATGTTCCTTTGGGCACTAACCAGGTTTTGATGAACAGATGAGCATCAGTTTGAAAGGGGAACATACAAAACTACCCAGCTGCATTCATTCGGTCTAAAGTCCAAATATTCAAAAATGATAGAAGAGAAAGATGCGAAATTGGATTAAAGACAGTGTAGTGATTCCAATTAGATGGATAAACCAGATGGTTCTAGGATTGAAACAGTTTCATTCGAGCCCAGTAATAAAGGTACCGATATACTGATATTACGAGGATGTTGCCAGGACTAGAGGGTGTGAGCTATAGGGGGAGGTTGAATAGGCTGGGTCTCTATTCCATGGAGTGCAGGAGGATGAGGGGTGATCTTATAGAGGTATACAGAATCATGAGAGGAATAGATCGGGTAGATGCACAGAGTCTCTTGCTCAGAGTAGGGGAATCGAAGACCAGGGAACTGTAGGTTCTAGGTGAAGGGCAAAAGATTTAATAGGAATCCGAGGTGTACGTTTTTCACACAAAGGATGGTGGGTGCATGGACCAAGCTGCCAGAGGAGGTAGTTGAGGCTGGGACTATCGCATCGTTTAAGAGACAGTTAGATATGTACATGGATAGGACTGGTTTGAAGGGATATGTACCAGGCGCAGGAAAGTGGGACTAGTGTAGCTGGGACATTGTTGGCCGGTGTTGGCAAGTTGGGCCGAAGGGCCTGTTTCCGCATTGTATTACTCTATGACCATGACTCTATGACTCAAAATGACATTGATGCCACTTTTTAATAGAAGTATAAACAGTAAAATGAGATAGAAAGCAACACATTTTGGGAAGTTTCAAAACATTTTAACAAAAATAGAGGATAAGTATATGGAGTCTTTAATGACTCCCATGCACACAGGGAACATGAGGTGAATTGTAGAATGGAGTGGATTGTCTGTTGCGGTACAACCAACCTCTTTTGACCAATATGCTTTCAATCCAATTTGATAGTCAGCAATGTGAGATCTGGTTCTGAACAATGAATAAGGACAACTCTATAGCTTTACTGCAGGAGATCATCTAACATTGACTTGGAAGATAATTAGGCTGAACATGTTTATCAACAGGGAGTTAAAGTTATCAAGCTAACAATGGTCAACTGAAGAAGGGCAGATTTCACTTATAGGGACCAAGATCAGGTAGATTAGAAATGATAATTATAGTGGAAAATTGGTCCAAAGATCTGTTCCAAACAAAAACCTTATTTTGAAAGGAAATGGTAAAGTATGCAAAACTAATACATTTGGTGTCAAAGGAAATAGAATGCAGAAAAAGTGGAAACATGTCAGGAATAAGATTCAGTAATAGGGAAATTATTTAATGGAGGCAGAAAATCACAAAACATTAAAATAACTCCTAAGCCATTTTATTAACATACTGGCCTAGAAATCACTCTGCACACAAATACAATGTGAATGGTCACTCAGTTGTCTCTAGGTGTAACACTGAAGCACTATTGAGCTGGTGATGTTGCATTATAAAATGTAAAAAATCTGGAAAACTGAGCACATTCTATCAAACTCCCCTGTCATTAGAAAACTTTGAGTATATATACCTTTCAGAGGAAATACTAGAGCAACTCAACAAAAGTTTCTTCACCACTTAGGACTTCACCACTTAGGAATGGCAGATGCATTAAACAGCTTCACCCGAAAGATCACTTCCATCATCTTAATCTTTCTTAGGTGGAAGTAATATCACAACAAAACTTGAAGAGGAGTAAATGATCAGCACCATCTTCACTCAAAAGGTTGTTAATGATAGGGAAGCTAAGCTATGCTTGCAAGTTTACTATTTACCTGTAGGAAATTAAAGAAAAGACATCGCACAAATTTGAAGATATTTACTGTGGCCATTATCACAGTAAAGATCATTTGTGGAAATAATTAAATGTTGCCCATGTTCTTCTTACCTGCTGATTAGTTATTGAAATCAGCAAACGTCATGAAAACTCTAAGTCATAGTAATGAGTTGAAATGAAAAATAACGTATCTCAGGGTTCCAATAAAGCTTATCATGCTCTTATAGTTTATGATAATTGAACCACCTGACAGTGTGACAGCATTCTCATGCACTTAAAACAATTTGTTCCTTCAATACTTAAGAATTAAAGAAAGTTGCTCCTAAACTCTGAAGAGCTTACTCAATTTATAGCATTCACTTAAACGATCGTATAATGGCCTTCCCAATGCCAGGGCTCGCATCAATGATCTTTTCAAGTTCTCAAATGCTTCCTTTGCCTCCTTTGTTAGTTTAAATTCACCCTCCTTGCTGGTAATGGGTGTTAGTTCCTTTGTTTCTAGAGCTATATTTGGAATCCAGGGTCTGCAATAATTGACCGTGCCAAGCCATTGCCTCATTTGTTTGGCTTCTTTTGGGACTGGAAATTTGCAGATAGGTTCGAGTCTGCTCTTCTCAAGACTTCTTTCTGTGGCCGAAATTATAATCCCTAGAAATTTTACTTTCTCTTGAGCTACCAGTACTTTTGATGGGGAAACCACATATCCTAGATCGGCTAGATGATTTAGTAGTTGTGCAGTGTCTTCCCGATTACTAGATTCATCTTTACTAGCCACCAATAGGTCATCAACATACTGCACTGATGTTGAATTATTGTTAAACTTTAAAGTACTTAGCTGATCCTGTAGACACCTGGAAAATAAAGTAGGCGAGTTGACAAATCCTTGAGGCAACCTGGTCCAGGTATATTGTTGGCCTCTTATAGGTGAAGGCAAACAAATATTGGCTGTCTTCATGAAGAGGAAGAGAAAATAATGCATGTTGTAAGACGACTATCGAAAAGACTTTGGCTTCAGCCGGTATTTGGGCTAGGATATGGGCAGGATTTGGAAAGGGTGTGAAGTGGTTCTACAACAGAATTGATTTCCCTTAAGTTTAGTTCGAATCTATATTGACCTTCCTTTCCCAGTTTTGGAATGGCAAGAATAGGGGTGTTACAGATTGATTTGCACCTCACCAATATTCCTTGTTCTAGCAAACCCCAAATTAATTTGTCTATAGCCTATAGATGGCCTGTAATTTCAATGGACATTGTTGGATTGAAGGAAGTTTTACCTCTTTCTGGAGAGCTACAGGGATGGGATTGATGTTCACGCATCCTACCTGAGCAGTGTCCTCCGCCCATACTTGAGGGTCCACATCCTCGTATACCTCACTCCCCAGATGATGACGTAAGTGGGTAACAACATTCCTTGGGGCCTGGTAAAATTCAACAACAAATTGATTAGACAAATTTTGCTTTTGGTAATTATTTGGATTTGCCAAGGTAATTGCCTTTCTTACCATTGTTCCTAGGTCTTTAGCTCTCACCAGGAAATTCACCTTTCGAGTGATGTGAGGAGCAGCCTCGTCAGTTCTTTTCCATAACTGTGCTGGTATTTTAGCATATTCGGCAGTTCCCTCTTTTCCTTCCACTAGTGTCAATACTTCTATTTCCCATTCCTGTCCTTCGTATGATTTAAAGAAGGCTTCCAGCTCACTATTCTTTCCACTTCTATCATAAGCTAGTGTAATGTGCAGTGGGGGTTCTTCATCCAGATCTAAGGACCACCATTGAGGGGTCACTATGGAGTAACATTGTCCTGCAGGGGCCCAATTTTTAGTTGGAAAGCACAGAGTAATCTTTCGCCATCAGGTTGCAATCTAATCCGGTGGTTATCACAAATCTGTGTTTGATTGTCTTTCCTCCATACACTACTTCAACTGGCACAGAGATGGGATACTGGCAATTTGTCCTTGAAACTCAGACAGATTCTGAACTTCTTTTGATTCTGGTAAATTATAAATTGGATGTGCCTGTGACTACTAGGAAGGTGCAGATTTTACCTTCAACCTGTAGAGACAACATAGGTTCCTCGTCAGACTTGCATCCAGTCACTACCAGGTTTGCTAATCATATGCATGTAAATGGGTTATTCTGAGAAAAGGAGATGTGTCCGCTAGGCTCCTGATTTTCCTGCCAGTTTCCTCTGTGCTCTCTAGGATCCCGTTGATCCCTCCAGTCTCTTTGATCATGGAGATTATTTCTGTGACCGCCCTCTGTCGTTCCTTTCTTTACTTGGGCACCCCCTACTCCAGTGACCTACCCCTCCGCAATGATAACACTGGCTCATTCCTGGTGGCCGGCCTGTCCTTAACCATGGTCTTTGGAGGACTAGCTCCAGGGCAGATTCTTCCCTATAACATCGATCTGGATATTCCGGAACTCTATCTTCTCCCAGTCCATAGTTTGCTGGTACTCTAGGGATCCATGATTCAAAGTTGAAATTTTTTTTTCCTTCTAATCACATATTCAGTTCTTGGTTTTACTGCAGGCGGGCTATCCTGCTTCCTTATTTCCTTCCAATGGTATCTTACAGCCCTGGATATTTGACTGGCACTATTTTCTGTCCAGTCCATGTTATCAGTCTTAATGGCTTCTGCTACGTTGGTGGGAAGACAATTCAGTAGGATGACACAATATTGAGGGGAATTGACTCCATTTCTTTAATTTAAGTCACCCGATTAATCCATATATAATTCAGAAAATCGCTCTAAAAACTCATCCGCTCCTTCTCCCCTTTTTGGTTTTATATCTAATATTATAGCCAAATCGATTGGTTTCTGAAGGGTGTTAGCAGGAGCTGTTAAAACAGCTTCCTCCCTTGCTCCATTGTCCGCTATTATATTTGCAAGAGCTTCATGCGACGGACATCCTAAATTCGTTAGGAATCTGGTATGCTCTCTTGGGGTAATTATTTGCTGGATCACCGCCCATAAATCCCGGAAATAGTGTGATAAGCGCGCATTGTAGTCCTTAAGTGATCCACAAAAGAAGCGGGTGATTTTCTACGATTGGGTATTTGACTCAAAATTCCCATCATCTCGTTAGGCTTCCATGGGGAACAGACTCAAATTGTACGGGGATTATTTGCACTTACTGCATTGGCTGGATCAAAAGTAGGATGAGGCATTTCCCTTACAGGGAACTGTCTAAGGGTTGTTTGTTTAGCTTCAGGATCTACCTCAGCCTCTTCAATTATAGTCTCACACCCAGATGTATCTTCCCCTTCACCAGGAGGTTCACGGTACTTTCTAAAGGATTTCCTTCCTTCCTTCACTGCTCGTTCAATTTGTCTAGGGGTATGCTCTTCTTTCTCCATAACTAATTTAGTCTTTTTCTTAGTTTGGCTTCTGGTACCGTGAACTCTAGGACTGTCTGTAATGGACAGAGTGGTCTGGGTGAAGGAATTTTGTGCCCTGGGATTTGATTGCCCATTCCTATTACGAACTCAGCGATGTGCATTTGAGGTATTGGGATTGTAAGATGAATAAGGTATTGCACCTGAATTTCTAGTTCTAACACTCTCCCAGTCTTCTAAATAATCATCATCATCCCCCTCGTAACCAGTGCCAACCATCAGGTCCTCACACTTAAGACTTATGGATGATAATCTTTCTGTGAAAGATTTCCTTTTCCCTTTATCTTTAATACTATCAGGCTCGTCCCTTAGGCTACCCGGAGGTTCAAATGCTTCAGTATCTTCTAATATTCTCCCCCGATTTAGAGTTGCTTCCTTCCAACTTGCCATTCTTTCCTCCACTCTACTCGCTTTCTGCTCCTCGTAATAATTTCTCCACAATTCAATTAATTCCTGTGCCTCTGTATTATCGCTGCACTGCAATATAATCTGCTCAATGTATTTTAATCCCTTTAAAGGCCTGTCTCACGAATCTGCGGTCATTGGCGGCGAAACGGGAAGAATCTGCCGCCATAGACCGCGCACTCGTGAGAAAGTACAATTCCCGGGCCGTGCGACGGTGTTCCCAACACCGCGCGGTGCTAAAATAAAATCGACAATGTCAAAAACACTATACTCACCGCACAACCTCCACCAGTGATGCACAAGTGCGGCACGGCCGCTCGCACGGGCCGCCGCCAGTGTGGGTCGAGCGCTGTGCGTCAAACCTCCTCTGCCACAGCCTCCGCCAGTGAGGCACGTGCCGCCGCCAGTGAGGCACGTGCCGCCGCCAGTGAGGCACGTGTGCTGCGCGGCCGCAGTCACAGCCACCGCTACAGCGCCGCTCCGGTGGATAGGCTCGACGCTCACGCCGTTGCCGCGCGGTCCTCGCTACCGGCGACGCCACGCTTCACCGCCGATGACCGCAAACAGGTAAGACAGAGCCTTTACTGTATCTATGCCCCCTCGGGGCCATAATTCGTTCCCTAATTCTCCATTTAGCGATCCGGAAAGGATTCTCAATCGGTCAGCTTTTTGTGGAAATTCACTGCATATTTCTTGCAGAGGACTTTCTGAGTCAGCGGTCACATCTTTATTTGCATGGTTTCCCATTCTGTTGGATAAGGAAGCAACTCTAAACTACTCGCACCTCTTAACAATTTCCCTTTCTAATTTCGAAATTAACAAAGTCGTTTTAGACAATTTTCAAATATAAATGCTCCAGGAAACAACCAATCACACTCACATACGTTCTCGCAGCCCTTCTCCTATCCCTGATCTTAATCTGAATGCATGCAAATGAACTCTAAACACGTGAGCTAAATTGAACACAAAAAAGAAATTAGTCCGAGGGGCTGAGAAGGATGACCTCAGAAGTATACCTAACCACACTCCTGCATCAATCAAAAACATTCACTTATTACAAATCACACATTCCAAGAAATCCTCCTCGTGGTGCGATCGTTCCGCAGGATGACTCCTCCCCTGACGCAGCGATCGAAGGATTACAACCCCTGATCGAACTGCCCCGATTCCGATTCTTACAAAACAATCTTAAACAAATACAAATATTTAACTCAAACACACTCTTACTTTAAGTTTCTAAATCCGTAAACACTCGCACAAGCAGCAACACAAATGATGGACCACGGACTTAACACAATCTAAATCGTAACTTTTAATTACTCTAAGTATATTTGTAAACATAGAATATTTACAAAATCTGGATCCTATAACAATACGAAAAGCTAGATGTGTACAATTTACAAAATGATTTAAAGCACTAGCGCACAATTCACGAACACTCGATCTCGACACCGCGTCATGCTGTTATCACGCAGTGAACCTCTCCCTCTGACACCAAAGATTTTCCCCTTCCTAGTTTACTCTTTGCTGAGGGGTACTATTCCTTAAATGATTACTTTTCCTCCCGAATATTACTATCCCTCTGCTAAGACTGGACTTCTATAGGGGGACATCTATCGCTCCTCTCTAAGTTCGACAGAATTATGGGTACCCTTCGCTATTTGGATTACTTTTCATCGTAAGGAGGCTCCCATCTCTCAGGTACTCTTCGCTATCAGGTACTTATCAACAATCGACCAGAGGGTTACTATTCACTGTTGTTCAGCCACTATTCGGAATCGATCACGGACATACACCAACTTCGAAGTTCTATATACAGGAATTCGAATTCCACCTTACTGGCAGAACTTCAATATGAAATTCAGTATTTGAAAATTTGGCTTTGCAAATATAGACTCGAACTCGAACTCCTAATTTTAGTGCGTATCTCTTCCTACGCGGGCACTCGAATCAACTAAAATTGCCCAATTGAATTCTTGAACGGACTGGAGTATTCCGGACAATCTATACTCTGTCCGTCCAAGCCGGTACCTTCTCGAGGCTCTTTGTCCATCACTTCAGGGAGAGACTCAGATACCTTCACACAGATACTCCTCTCTTCTTGGTAACGAGGATCCAGCGCCTAGCCGCTTCACGCTGTGAGTTATCTATGCTGTTTTTCAGAGCGCACCTTTTCAATTCGTGCTCCCAACAATGATCCGATCGAAGGCGAGACCTGTATTTTAATACCCCACCAATTCGGATACCAAGTCTAACCCTGGGCCACCCCTCGCCCTATGAAGTGCGTTTGGCTCTCGTTAAAGCAGCTGCAGTCTGCCAACCACGACCAAAGTTTTGAGCCCCTAACCCAGGAAAGGGCCTCTAACTGAACCCCAGCAGGGCCTCTAACCCCACCCTGGTTTTATAGGCCTCCAAATCAAAGGCGTGCTAACCACTCTCCCGTGCTTGCTGGACTCTGTTCTAATTAATTCGATTAGACCCTTTCCCAAGCTTACGAATGATCAATCCGTTCTGACTCACAAATTGCCGAAAATCATTGCCAAAAACACACCGTGGGCCCGATTTCTGCACTGGCTATCGATACAGCTCAACACCCTTGATCCCGGACGAGCCCCCAATGTAAATTGATCGTTTCTATGCTTCCCCCCAGTCTAGTTTCAGTAAAAACACTGAATCAAGCACTTGAAACAACTAAATTTTATTTTAACAAAAGCACGTCACAGTTCAACTACTGTACCTATCCCACCACGGGTTCGATCCTCGTGTATGTCTGTTCGAGCCCTCTAGGCCTCGCTCAGACAGAGACACTCCAGAAGTTCAAGCAGTCCCAAGCGCTCTCCCAGAAGATCGACGCTGAACTCGTGGTAGAGGACTTTTATATATCCCTGGACCTCGTGGGGCCGAACCACATGGGAGTGGTCTCTTAATAACCCAATTACAGATATCGATTAACCCCATACATAACAGACATTTCCCTAACCCAATAATATAACAGCTCAATACATTGTATAAGAAAGAAAGCTCTCAAAGGAAGCTAACAAGAACAAACATTGAAACATGTGCCCCGAGATGCAAACAATTTCTCCAAGACACAACAGTGCGATGAATCACCAATTAACAGGATGCAACATTATTTATACTGTTTACAATGCTTTTGCAGCGACCCAATAGAAATGATGCATTGAAGGTTAGTTTGCAAAACCACTATCAATTGTTATCAATTTAGGAAAAACATGGAGAACACCTGGACCCCTTACCATACTGCATATCAGTCTGAGCCTAGACTGGCTGGTGCCTATCAAAGCCTGTAAGATTCAGCTGACAAGGGTTAAGCAATTCTGACAAGTGCAGGGATCCTCCATTGTATGGTGTCTTTAATTCAGCCAATATTAACAATAGGAGAACATTTGACAGACTACCCCTCAGATAGCCTTAGCCCTTAAAAGAGGGGGGAGAAGGGGGAAGAAGTGGGGGAGAAAGAGTGGAGACAACTTTTAAGAAGCCAGAGATACACAGCTATGAAGCTCGGCGGACATTTAACATTATCGGTTATCCTTGGTTCTGAAAACTACTGCTTATGTTTTTTTTTCCCAATGAGCCAATTAAATTCACCGGTCAGCACTGGCTACAACCCACGAGAACCTCCGAGAACCTTTGACCTTCTGGCAACCCACTAGGACCTCCTGGTGACCCACCTACGGCTCAAGAATTCTCGCTACTCTCCATGGCGGCTTCATTCTGGTCGCCGCTAATTTTTCAACATGTTGAAAAATTTGCGCCGTTCATAATGAGGCCGCGACCTAGTTCCCAGAATGCGGGAAATGCACACAACCATGAAGGCGACTTCCCGGCAACCACCCGCGAACATGTGCCGACCATGTGGCGACCGCATAGTCTCCTGCAGTCGCCTAAAAAGTTGCCTAAGTGGGACACACCCATTACTTCTCTAATACAGAAAATTGTGAGATCTCTTTTGACTTGACCATGTGAGAGAAAGAAATATAGCAGCTTCACAAAATAGTATTACATTTTGATTAGGCCGCTGTGGCAGTATTGTTTGCTGTCCTGGCCATCCCATTACAGTAAGGATATAGAGGCTTTCGAGAGGCTGTTCAAGAGGTTTACCAGGATGCTGCTTGGATGAGAGAGTATTAGCTGTAGGAAGAGGGGGGACCAACATGAATGTCTCTCTGAAGCAGCAGATGGTAGGTGAGACCTGTAAAAAGTTTGTAAAATTATGAGGGGCTTGGACAGGACAGAACTGTCAGAACCTTTTTCCCCATGGTGGGAATCTCAAATACTTGAGTGCAGAAGATTAAGATGAGTGGGGGAAAGAGATGTGTGGGTGAGGTTTATACACAATGAGTGGTAGGTACTTGGAATGTGCTGTCAGAGGTGGTGGTGGAAGTGTAATTATGCTCCTAGAGCTAGCGTCCCCCCCCCCCCCCCCGCTCCCTTAGTCCAGTTCAGTAAAACACTGAGTCAAGCACTGGACCGCTAAACTTTATTATTTAAAATAATAACAAACTCCCTATAAAATACCTAACCACTGCAGGTCCGATCCTTATCTCTGCTTTTTCAAGCCCTTCAGCCTCATGCAAGCAGACACCTCCAAAAGGTTATGCAGTCCCAAGTGCCCCTCCAGAAGATCGACGATGATCCTTGTGGGGTTCAATCTTTTATAGGTCATCGGACCCTGTGGCGCAAAACTAGATGGGGTGGCAGCCCCTACAAACCAATCACAGATATCAATCACATTAAAGTGTTATTGACAGTTCCCTAAACCAATTACAAAGTATTCCATTACAATGTTTCTACAGAAGCTTCTAGAAGGAAGTCAGTTAATCAAGTAATGCAACATTTTCCCAGGTAATATAAACAATTCAAACAAGCATTTTCCCACTTCAGCCAATCATCAAGCAGCAGTACAAACACCTTGCAACATTATTAACAGTATTTACAACCCCTCTGCAGCGGGCCAATCCAGATCATGCATTTGCAATACCCTTGAGCTCCTCTGCAAAGTCCTCATACATTTTAACAATGGAGAGGACATCTGGATCTTTCCTTATCCTGCATATCAGTCTAGGACCTAGACTTTCTGGTGCCAGCTCACTGCTTCCAACTTTTCACAGACAGAGGCCAAGCAGGCCTTGCAAATGCAAAGATCCTCCATTTTATAATACTTCTAATTTGGCCAATATTAAGAGAAGCAGATATGATGGTAGCTTTTAAGCGGATTTTAGACAGGCAGTTAAATATACTGAATGGAGGGATGCAGATCATATGCAGGCAGAAGGTATTTGTTTAATTTGACATCATGCTCGGCACAATCTACATGGGCGGAAGTACCTGTTCCTATGGTGTACTATTCTGTGTCATAAAAAGCAAAATACCACCATGCCTTACAATTTGCGACACCATTTGGAATAAATATGTCAAGATATAATTGCTTCAAAAATGTATCTAGTTAGATTTTATATAAACCAAGTTAGAATCAGAGCATGAGAGGCAAATTATGTGGTCACTCTCAGACCTTTACCAGTTATAATGGGCTGGCACATGCATCTTTTTGGCCAATCAAAAAATTAACCCTTTACATGCATCTTGAAGATTTATTGGTATTTTCATCTTTTTTGCTATATTTTGAGGATTCCTTGAAGCATGGTCCCAACCTTAAACGGTATCTGTCCAAATCATTCCATGTTTCTACTGCATCGTTTAAAAAATTGCAGCCAGAAAAAGCACAGGACCCCTTAAGGGGCGGATTGGGGTGCGTAGGTGTAAGCACTGGGGATGGCATATGTGGGAATGCGATGGGCTATCGTCAGCTATTGGACAGACATAGACATCATTCATGAGACAGTGGAGGTCCTGCTGGAAGGAGTTTTTTTTTTTGCATCATAAGCATTTTAAGAAACAATATTAGAGAGTGGTAAAGTCTGTCTGGTTGGAGGAGGTAGAGACATCATTGCAATTTCAATAGCTCTAAGAACTGCAATGTCTGGACACATCTCAATATTTAAACAAACAAACAGTGGGTGGCACAGTGGAGCAACGTTACAGCTGCTGCCTTACAGCATCTGAGACCTTGGTTCGAACTTGACTATAGTTGCTGTCTGTATGGAGTTTGTACATTCCCCCTATGACTTCATGGATTTTCTCCGGGTTCCCCCGATTTCCTCCCACATTTCAGAGATGTGCAGGTATGTAGGTTAATTGGCTTCTGTAAATTGCTTCTTGTGAATAGTTGGTCGGCGTGGGCTCGGTGGGCAGAAGGGCCTATTTCCATGCTGTATCGCTAGACTAAACCAAACTAAAAAGTAACTTCACTGTGGAAATTGAAGCTGATCTTTCCCCTGTTGCATCCTGAATTATGCCCTGATTATGGGAGCAATTCAGAAGATAAAATTGTGATTCTGCAGATTCTTGATTTTATTTTTATTTATTCCTCTTTTGGGATGCACTGTCCCTGGTAAGGCCAGAATTTATTTCTCATTCTTAATTGCCCTTGAGAAGGAGGTGGTGAGACACTTTTTTGCAATGCTTGCAAATATCTGTTAGATGCAGAAATGATGGTGACCTTCTGATAAGCAGAAGAAGATGGGTAATATAGGAACAAAATATTATAGAATGTAGTATTATATAAACATTTATCAAAAAATTAAATTTTCTATTAAAATGATACAAATCAAAAGCCATCGTTGTATCTAGAGAACACCTATATATACTTTTCAATACTGCTTGCAATACTGAAAATTGTCCCCATCAAGGTTTTTACAATAGTTTTACAGAGGTGTTTATAGTTTGGTTTATAACATTAAAAATAAAATACTAACAGGAATTCCGCCCCTCAAGATCCTTCCGTAATCCAGTTACGATAGGACTGATCTCCATGATAACTCCATTACATGCTTTGTTTCCATAATTATTCATGCATGTACCCACCAAGAACATGTTAATCTCATTGTTGAAATTTTCAATTGACAATTCAAAAAGTTCAATTTTTAATGATAATTTTAGTGATTTTAGAACTTTAAAAATGTTATTGGGGTTCAAACTGTTAGGTTCTGGGGAAATATTACAGGGACTATCTTTATGTTCCCTGCTCAGAATACGAATTGGAATGCTCAGTAATTCTGGGCAACACGGTTTATGCAGGAAATATTTGTTTTTTATTAAACCAAGATGAGTGGGATGAGATGAGGAGGAGGAGGAGGAGGAGGAAAATAAGGGTGGAGTGGTGGAGTGGGGAGGAGGGTGAGAGTGGGGAGGTGAGAGGGAAGAGGAGGGAAGGGTGGTACAAAGGGGAGGAGGCTGAAGGTAGGAGGTGACAGAAAAGAGTGGGGATGTTTTTCCAGGATCGGTTTCTCAGAACACAACCTAAATTCCAGTGTAAATAGTAAGGAGAGATTACATAAATAATGGTGTAGACTGTAAGATTTAGAAAGGTAGAAGTTGTTATTCACTAAATATTAAGACCAGTGAAAAGAAGATAGAGAGAAATAATTTATTTTTATTGAGGAGCCTAGGACTTGGAGGCCATAGTCTAAAATTTGTCTCATGGGAGAGTCAGCTCTCATGGAGTGGTATTAGAATATACTACTGCATATTAACTGTGGTATTTGGTCAATTGTTAATTTTATATCTGTCATTAATACATGTTGTTATCAAAGAGTGTAGGACAAATAGGGTTAGCTCAAAAATAACCATTACTTCATTGAATTGAAGCACAGTATTAAATGTCCTTCAGCTTTTGCACATTTCTGTACACTTTTGAAACTTCAAATAAGATTAAAATATTAAGTGTTTAATTGCCATTTGCACCAGGAGGGGAACAATGAAAATCTTATTTGTTGCAGCTTTACATGCACAATAATGTAAATATTTCAATAAACAAATTATCAGTAATACTAGCTAATCAGACCATAATGGTGCAAGCCAAAGTCATAGTGCAACCTTTTACACAAAGTCTATAGTGGTTCGGTGTTGGAATAAGGTTGTGGTTAGGGTCGTACTGTGTGGTTCAAGAACCTGGTGGTTCAACAGTCATAGGCATAAAATCTTAACAACAACTGAAGCATCCAATCAATTAACTACATTATTGATGATTCCTTTAAATAGTGCAGATAGGAAGTTCTTCCAAATGCTAATGTTCAGTGGAGAGTGTTAAATGGAACACTCAACTCTAAAATGGCTGTACCAGCGTCACATCCATATTTCACAATCATTCATTGGTCTGTCTGCTGGATGTTTGTTGAATATGCTAAATTCTTCATGCATATAGTGTGTTGGCTTGAATTTCCCCACAATGTTATGTAAATCCCATTGTTTCATTTAACTGTTCTTGGGCACTTTGTGAGGTTTAAAAAATTGTGGTAATGGTCCCAGTTTTTCAATATTGACAATTAACTCATGTAGTTATTGATAATGTTTTCTACTTTCAGAATTGTAATCATTACTCGTTAGAATTTTAGATATGTGTAAATGTTTCTCAGTTGCTGGTCAAAGCATCTGATATTGATTGATTGCTTAATGGAACAGAATGTTAAATGGTTATACAAAATGGCAGTTCAAAGCACTTACGGTGCATTTTCTTTGCTTGGCTAATCAATAGAGCAGACACAGCCATGAATAGTGGCACCTCACTGTTGAGTCCAATACAAAGATAATGAAGGGAATAATTTATCTTGTGTCTTCTATTTCTTGCAAGTTTCAGTACATCCTTTCTCTGCATTTGGATTCCATATTTATACAGGAAAACGAAGAAAGCATCAATCCCTCATTTTATGTGAATTCATATATAGACTGATGATCAATAATAGCTCTTGTGCCTCGCTGGCATAATATCATTAGCAAATTGTTCTTTGAGATCTTGAGTTCAGGGTTCAGTCTCTTATGGTGGCAAGATTGTACTTAGCAAGGAAAAATCTGCAATTAAGAAGCATAAATAGGAGACAATTCAGGAGAGGTGATATAATTGGTAGTCTGGATTTACAGGGTTTGTGTCTATATAAAAGTCCTCATCACTTAAAGTTCAAGTCTTTAACTACAAACTCTACCTTCAGCACAATCCCATTCCCAGAACCTCCTCACAGCCTGACCCCCACTCATCTCCCCTTACAACTTAAAACTAAACTAGACCTTTCCAAATGCCTTAGGTGTTTTTAAAACAGACGATGTACAACATGGAAGGTGACCATTCCCATATTTCTTTATCGAATAAATGGAGGGCATTCATCCCATCAAGTAGTAGATCTCAGAAGTTTCAAAATATTCCCGTTGTTTGCATTCCCTCACTTATTACCCTGTAACCCATTATCTTTCAAATGCCTATCAACCGGCATAGTGATGCAAATGGCAGCTCCAGTGCCAGAGACCCAGGTTCGATCCTGACCTCAGGTGCAATCTGTGTGCAGTTTGCACGATCTCCCTGTGACCGTATGGGTTTTCTCTGATGCTCCGATTTGCTCCCACATCCCAAAGACATGTGGGTTTGTAGGTTAATTGGCCCTCTATAAAATTGGCTCTTGGTGTGTAAGGAGCAGATGAGAAAGTGGGATAACATAGAGCTAGTGTGAATGGGTGATCGATGGTCAGCGTGGATTTAGTGGGCCGAAGGACCTGATTCCATGCTGTATCTCTAAACTAAACTAAACTATACTTCCCCTTCTCTTATTTACACTATAGATAAGATGCAGCAGCCATTCAAGCCAATGTGGGAGTATACTGGAGGACCTGCGAAATACTTATGCAGTCATGCAGAGCTAAAGCAAGCTCCACTTAGACAGCACAGGATATCAGGATCAAGTTCAGATCACATAAGCTGTGAGGCACATTAGTATGAAGAAGGGTCTCGTCCCAAAACATCACCTATTCTTTCTCTCCAGATATGCTGTCTGACTCGCTGAGTTACTCCAGCTTTTTGTGTCTATCTTCGGTTTAGAGCAGCATCTGCACTTCCTTCCCACACGTTACAGCAAACTATCCCTCATGTATTTATGCTGGTCAAAAAATTGCATCTGGCCTATTCTCAAATTCCAGCACAATTACCATAGCCCAGCCAATCATGCATTTCAGAAAGGTACACAAAAATGCTGGAGAAACGCAGCGGGTGCAGCAGCATCGATGGAGCGAAGGAAATAGGCAACATTTCGGGCCAAAACCCTTCTTCAGACTTCTTCAGATATGTATTTCAGATACATATCTAAGCACTTCTTAAATGCGTTGATGGTCTCAGCTTCGACCATTCTTTCACGCAATGAGTTCCTGATCCTTACCACCCTCTGGGTGGTATTTTCTATCCCTCAATCCCCCCTCTGATCCATCTACCATATCATTTAAATTTACGTTCTCAGGTTTTTGATCCCTCTGGCAAGGAAAATGGGTCTGTATTATTTTCTTTAGCCCCCCATCTCCAACCCCATAATTTTGCACGTCAATTATGTTACCCCCTCAGCATAATCATCCCACCTTTCCTCCAAGGTGACATTTTCCAGTTCTAGCAGCACCCTTGTAAATCTCATTTGCCTCCCTTCAGTGGGATGATATAATTCCTGTAATATGGTGCACACGTATGCATGGAATACTCAAGCTGTTCACTGTTGCATGCAGTTTCTGTTGTCGTTTTGCCATGGAGAGAAAAGGACAGCATCCCACATGTCGTTATTAAAAAACATATTGGTGTCCTATTATTTATAAGCATGTCTAGATGTACACACCAAGGTCCCTTTGGCCTGTCCAGACTGTCCACATTTTCCTGCAATCTGAAATTGACTTCCTCTCGGCCAATTACTGGCCAATTTCCTTATTAATCATTTGCAAACTTCATGTCCTTTATCCAAATCATTATACGTTGGAAAATTCAAGCAACTGTTTACAGGAACCTGTGGAATGGGAAGGGGTGCACCCCAGCAGTCTTTCTAGGTGAGACAGAGATTCAGGTGGACCTCTTCCAACATTACCTGCTGCATTCAGTGTTCCCGATGTGGCCAGCTCTAGAATCGGTGAGACCAAACATAGACTAGGCATTCTCCAATTGCAAGTAATAACCCCACTACCCCTCTCACTTTTCTTTCACCCCCACCCCATTAACAAAGCATTTTTCCCATCACCCCAGTCACCCTGCTCCTTTCTGCTCCTCCATGCACTCATCTCCATTTCTCGAGTACACGGTGGGGGCACTGCGAGTCGGCTGCCCTGCCAGCAGCATGTTCGTTATTTCAACTCTTTTTGGTTTTATTTGTGTGTCCAAATGTTTGTTTTAGTGTCTCCCGGTGTGTCTTGTGTGGGGGGTGGTGAGGGGGGGAAGGGGGGAACCGCTTTCAGTCACCTCCTCGATGGAGGTCGCCTCCATGTCACCTTCCTCGCCTCCTAACAGCATGGATTGGAGCGGCCCTTCCCGGAGTCGGGCCCAGAGCTTCAGCAGCGGACGCAGCGTGGACTTTTCATCACAGAGCGGGCGAGCCCTTGCCGGGAGTCGCCAGAAGGGAGTGCTCCGATCGCTGGCCCGCGGACTATCCTGAAGCCGCGGTCTGTGGAGCTTCTAGCCGCGGGCGTGGCATCCGGAGCCTGGGACCCCTCACCGGGGATACCTGGAGAAGAGTTCCGACCACCGGCCTGCGGCCTATAATATCCTGAAACCGCGGTCTGCGGAGCTTCTAGCCGCAGGCACGGCGTGGACTTACTTTCCGGAGCCTGGGATCCCTCGCCGGGGATAGCCAGAAAAGAGCTCCGACCGCCGGCCTGCGGCCTACAACATCCTGAAGCCACGGTCTCCAGTAAGAAAGTGCCGAATCGGGAACTCCAAGCTGCGGAGTGCGTTCGACCGTCCCGACGAGAGGGCCTGTATATCCAGTCGTCCGTAGCAGCGACTGCGGAGGGTTTTATGGCCCCGACCACGGGTGAACAAGGAGGAGAACTGACTGAACTTTGTGCCTTCCACCACAGTGAAGAATGCTGTGGTGGATGTTTGTGTTGAACCTTATTGTGTATTGTGTGTTCTTTTTTAATTGTACCGCTGCTGGCAAATTCATTTCACTGCACCTTCGGGTGTATGTGATGAATAAAATTGACTATTGACTATTGACTATTGACTATTGACTATTGAGTCCCACACCTCTTTTATCTCCCTTCCCCCTCCCCCATCCTCTTTCATCCATATCCCTTCCTCTGGCTTTACATTTCACTCCTCCTCCACCTTTTCTATCTGACACCTTTTTTGTCTCCTTTTCCTTTCCTGTCTTCCACCCATCTACCTTCCACCCATCAGCCACTCACTCCCCTCCTCATTATCATTGACATACGTTGTCCCACCTCCACTTTTCTTTTCCAGCTTTCTCTCCCCCCCCCACTCCGATCAGTCTAAAGAAGGGTCCCAGCCCGAAACACAGTCTGTCTATTCCCTCCACATATGCTGCCTGACCAACTGAGTTTTCCAGCACTTTGTCTTTTATACATTTAACACAATACCTTTTCAAGAACAGAGACGCGTGCACATGAGCTCACTAATCTTCTCGTTTCTAAACTTTATTGATCCTTCATTTCCGATAAGATTTGACAAGAGAGTTAATATTATTTAATATTATCAGTGAATAACAGGTTGGAAAGTAGAAAGATTAGTCTAAATACAGGTTTGTTATCAATTATGTATTGGCAGTTAGGTTTCCTGAGTGTCATGTATATTTAATTAATAACAACACAGGAAACCTGTAGCACATTTACTGATCTTTTTTCCAAATTTGATTTCATTCCTAGGAATCTAATGTGCTTCATTGTAGTTTGGCACATAATATACGCCAAACTACAATGAAGAAGCACATTAGATTCCTCAGAATGAAGTCAAATTTGGAAAAAATATCAGGAAATATCTGAAACATAATATAGATTATTCAGCATCTGACATGACAATATTCCAGGTGCAGAACACCTCTCTCAAAGCTTGCTTTTAGAAATGAAAATATTCATCCTGAGGTGGACTTTGACTATTTTTTAGTTCATAAAATGTCTGCATTGCTGCTCTGGTAATTTACAACATGAATGAACTATTGTGAACTCGAACGTTACATGTTATTGTGAAGTAATCAGTTCTTTCAATGCTGTGGGCACAGATTTCATTCCATTCCATCCTCAAAGCCCGTAAGCTCGACAAGCCAACAGCTGGGCAGCGACCTGCTCCTGCCTCCAAGTGAAGGCATTCACTCAAACACAAAAACTCGAATTGACCGCTGAGTGAAGGGTGTACCCTCTGGCAGAACCTCTCTGACAGACACAGCAACTGAGTCATGTTCTACAACAACAAAAATTTGCGAAAAATGTAGGCCAAATAAATTAATGTGTCAAAACTAGAGGGGAGTCAATATTAAGTACAGCTTGCCATTGCCATAGAGATACAGAGCCATACAGTCATCTATAATGGAAACAGGTCCTTCAGCCCACCTGATGACCAAAATGCCCCATCTATGCTTGTCCCATATGCACTCTTACTGCTTGCCAATGTCAATGAAGAAAAAAAAGTGTTGAATTAAATGTAAAATTAAAAGTATGTAAAATTAAAAGTGTAAAATTAAAAGTATGTAAAATTAAATCTATGTGTTGTTTTTAATTATCTCAAACTAAATTGGGAGCTTAGAATTTACTTTAAATGAAATACCACCTCCAGCAATTTCTCAAAGTATTTTGGAGTACATCATCATTTCAGGTGCTGCTGGAAATCAGAAAAAAATGTTACTGATGTCACATATAGTATCAAAGACCAATATTACGTTATTACAGTTGAAAATTGATGTACGTAGATAAAAGATTTCATTAACCAAAGGAAAATAGCACTGCTTGATTTTCCCATTGTGAGCTATTGAAGTTTTGTTTCATGATGTTTCTTGATCTTGGTTAGTTGTAATTATTAATGATATTCCGAATTGTTCCTGCAATGACACTGACAAGAAATCCAGGAATCTGTTTAGAGCAATTTCTAAGGAAAAATTAAACAAAGCCCCGAGTGGTTTCAAACCATAACACAAAACTTGAATGCAAAAGAATAGCAATGCACAGGGACTTAGAAAAATGCATAGAAATACAAAAAAAAATGCTTGGAAAATCCAGGAAACTGTTAAGAACAATTTCCAGGAAAGATAATAAATGAAAAAGGTGAGAATGTACAAGGTATGATTAGCAAGAAATTACCATGAAATCTCTTCCCATTCTTCTAAATAAAAATAAAAATAAAGACCCTAGCTGAGGAATAATCCAGTTATCACCTTATCTACCAGTATATTATAGAGTTCGCAGTTGACGATCTGTCCCAGTGTTTGTTTAATTTCTGTTCCGTTGCGAAATAACCATGCAGATTTCTGCTTCACAACCTCCACAGCAAGTGAATGTGTCTGCTCTGCGCCTTATGACAGTGGTTTGCAATGCAGACTTTTCACACTTATTTTTGTGCCAATTTTCATGACAAGCAATATGACAGTTGTAGAGATTGTATTCGCAGCAGGATGGTTTACAAACTCTATCTGTCCAAAAATGTGCCAACAATGTGACAGTACATATTTAGACGAAGAGGTTGAATGTCTTCACTGTTTTACCACAGTCCTCTAACAGTGAAAGGATAAAACATCCACAGTCCATTCATTGAATACCCCTGGACTGTTCTGTGCCTGCTGAGAAGCAAGGACAACAACATAGAACCTCAGCTCTATTCCCAGCATTCGCTTACAATGAAACTCTGCACATCTGCAAAGCCTTACAATTACTGCTTTTGTGATGTAAATTTAAAATAGAATAAGAGTCGTGCATTAAAAGTAATTTAGTTAACTATATGTGGCTTTTTCTGCAACGGTTGTATTATTTGAGTGAAATTAAATTGAAAAATGTTTTTGTACTAAATATATAAAGCCAGAAAGATTATATCTCTATGGTATCTGAAAGCCTATTATGCTTACGATAATGCAAATAGAGTAGTATATTTATGTTTTTAACAACATTGTAATTAGATTATTGGATGCTTTGTAACCAATCTACAATTAGTCATAGTTAAGATACATCAAAGCACATTTTAATAGACAATTCGGTTTCCATTCATTTGAAGGCAGGTACATTCCAAAATGTATATAGATCCACTTTATGAGGAAAACATCAAAATGGATTTGTGACAATAAGAACTTAATTAATCATAGCTCCTGCTTTAATTTTCACTAGGATGTTAAAAAACGGTCTAATTTAAGGCCCTGAAATTCCTTCCCCTGTCACTCCTCAGCCATAACTCACAAGTTTGTCTTAGGAGTGAAAATTAGTAAATATATTTTTTGAATTCTCTATGTACTTAAAGAATTTATTGGAAATCTCACTTCACAAAAGCTTTAACTTGGACCTTTACATTCTATCCCCATAGCATCTAAGAGTCTTAAAGTCATACAGCATGGAAGCATGCCCTTCAGCCCATCAAGTCTGTGCTGATCATCAAAAACCCATCTGCACTAATTCCATTAAATACTACTATTACTAATTCCCCACATTTACCTTAACTCTCACCAGACTCTATTACACATCTACATGCTAGGGCTAATTTAAATGGATAATTAATCCCCATTTCATAGTAATGTGGTGGAAAACCAGAGAACCCAGAAGAAACACACATGATTACAGGGAGAACGTGCAGACTCCATACAGGCAGCAACTGAATTGAACCTGGGTCACAGCTCTACCATCTGTATTACTGTGCTGTGGTGAGTAAAGGGTTGATCCTGTGTTTTCCCAGCGCACATCACTGTTATTTAGCTAGCCAGCAGAAACATTTATTCTCAAAATTATGGCAAAACAGTGGCGTTCAACAAGGCTCCGCATGGTAGGCTGCTCTGGTAGGTTAGATTGCATAGGATCCAAGAAGAGATAGCTGAATGGATAGAAAATTGACCAAGGAAGAAAGCAAAGGGTGATGGTAGAAGGTTGCTTCTTGGTCTGGAGGCCTGTGACTTGTGGTGTGCCTCAGGGTTCGGTGCTGGCCCCTTTACTGTTTTTCATTTACATCAATGATTTGGATGAGAACATACATTGCATGATTAGCAAGTTTGCAGATACACAGTGAATGGTTGGGCTTTGGGGTGTGTAGTAGAGCAGAAGGATCTAGGAGTGCAAGTACATACTGTATTTCATTGAAAATGGCATCACAAGTAGATAGGGTGGTCAAAAAGGCTTTCGGCACATTGGCCTTCATCAGTCAGAGTATTGAGTACAGAAGTTGCAGATGTATAAGACTTTGGTGAGGCTGGATTTAGAGTATTGTGTTCAGTTTAGGCCACCATGTTATAGGAAAGATGTGATCAAGCTGGAAAGGGTACAGAGAAGATTTACAAGGATGTTGCCAGGACTCGAGG
Source organism: Malacoraja senta (assembly GCA_038087875.1). Lineage (NCBI taxonomy): Eukaryota > Metazoa > Chordata > Chondrichthyes > Rajiformes > Rajidae > Malacoraja > Malacoraja senta. The sequence goes on from CM075977.1 coordinate 335,202,078, forward strand.
GCCTGAGCTATAGCGAGAGGTTAAGCAGGCAAGGACTTTATTCCTCGGAGCGCAGGAGGATGAGGGGTATTCTCATCAAGGAGAAAGGAAGAGGAGGAGCCCAAGGGCTGAGGGAGAGCTGAGAAGGGGAGGAGACAGCAAGGGCTACCGGAAATTGGAGATGTCAATGTTTATGCCGCATTGAGTCTCTTGCCCAGAGTAGGGGAATCGAGAAGCAAAGGACATAGGTTTACGGTGAAGGGGAAAAGATTTAATAGAAACCCGAGGGGCAACATTTTTATACTAAAGGTGGTAGGTGTATGGAATGAGCTGTCGGATGAGGTAGTTGAGGTACTATCGCAATGTTTAAGAAACATTTAGACATAAATAGGATAGTTTTAGAGGGATATGGGCCAAACGATGCCCATTTCCCTCTAATATGCTTAAACAGACAAAAACACAAATAAATCAGTATAAGCAATAAAATCTTTATTTTGCCAGGTGGGTGTGGTAAAACACTTAACAGTATGCGGATTACAGACTATACAGAGTTCTCATCCCAACACCTTAATCTGAATTTCACATGGCCAGTGCATAATTCAGATCTGTCTTGAATTCAATTAAAAAAGTAAGAAATAGGAAGAAATTATAATAAAAATACCGACAAGGTCACCAATCCTAATGCCAGGTTATGCGGCGAAGAAAATGAACACTCTTTGCTGAGCCACATCACCTGTTAATAAAAGTCGAGAAGACAGAGAATACACCGTTAATTTCCACATAGATAACCAATACATCTTCAAAGAGCAATGAAAAAGAAAATAACTTTGTCCCAGGCTCAATGCCAATACAGCTGCAACTTCTTAAAGAGACACTACCTTTTAAGACACATGAGATTCTACAAAGATTTATCACGTAAATGAGCAAGCTCATTCAAAGACATCCTATTTCATCTTAATTATATGATTAATTCAACATTCACCCAGAACTGGTTTCACAAACAAGTAACAGACTTTAAACTCACTCACTCTACACCCTCTTTTCTGTGCCATTCACTCACAAATTTCCACACCTCATGCAATATGCTAAATCTCAGATATTCACAAACGTTAAATCAATACAATTCTTGCAGTAAAGCACAGTCATGTACTCCTCAAGGAAATCATGCAAAACTCTTAAACTTTGAAACACACAAATATGAGAAATTTACATTTTAATATGATATTATCAGGCAAAGGCGCTTTGTCTTGTACTGTTGTGTTGCTAACCTTGACCAAACTAGCTTTGGAGAATTATAAAACAGAAGCCATATACTTCTTAAATATAATTTAAGAAAAACAATAAGATAGTAGACAAGTTTCATATATATATATATATATATATACACACATATATATTTATACACACACACACACACACACACATATATATATATATATATATATATATATAGATACACTGTAGATATAGATATAGATATAGATATATATACATATATACATCTATATTACTAAAAGTCTGATCTTGACCGCTTTTGGCTCGCTGTGCTGTGATTTCCGAGGGAACGCCGCCACCTACGGCCGTCATTTTTGGCCAACTCGCTCAGAGCCCCCCTCCACCTTCCTGGACCAGAGGATATTTCCCATCGATGAAAAATCAGAGAGATATTAATGTTGGTTTTTTAATTGACATTCTCTCTGCTGCCCCTGCTGGAGGGAGGGGGAGGGACTATAAAACCAGGAAGTGGTGTGCCTCACTCAGTCCCTGCAAGATGGAGGAAGCCAGAGGGTCATGTCTCTCTGAGCTCTGAATAACACTGAACACATGTCTACTCAACTGTGAGTGCCCTTAATGTGGTATGAAAATGAAAATATGGTTGGTTTGAAGTAAAAAGGCACTGCCTGCAAATGGTTGTTTGGGGGGTTTGGGTTGAAGTGAAAAGGCACTGCCTGCAAATGGTTGTTTGGGGGGTTTGGGTTGAAGTGAAAAGGCTCTGCCTGCAAATGGTTGTTTGGGGGGTTTGGGTTGAAGTGAAAAGGCACTGCCTGCAAATGGTTGTTTGGGGGGTTTGGGTTGAAGTGAAAAGGCACTGCCTGCAAATGGTTGTTTGGGGGGTTTGGGTTGAAGTGAAAAGGCACTGCCTGCAAATGGTTGTTTGGGGGGTTTGGGTTGAAGTGAAAAGGCTCTGCCTGCAATTGATTGTTTGGGGGGTTTGGGTTGAAGTGAAAAGGCACTGCCTGCAAATGGTTGTTTGGGGGGTTTGGGTTGAAGTGAAAAGGCACTGCCTGCAAATGGTTGTTTGGGGGGTTTGGGTTGAAGTGAAAAGGTACTGTCTGCAAATGGTTGTTTGGGGGGTTTGGGTTGAAGTGAAAAGGCACTGCCTGCAAATGGTTGTTTGGGGGGGTTTGGGTTGAAGTGAAAAGGCACTGCCTGCAAATGGTTGTTTGGCGGGTTTGGGTTGAAGTGAAAAGGCACTGCCTGCAAATGGTTGTTTGGGGGGTTTGGGTTGAAGTGAAAAGGCACTGCCTGCAAATGGTTGCTTGGGGGGTTTGGGTTGAAGTGAAAAGGCGCTGCCTGCAAATGGTTGTTTGGGAGGTTTGGGTTGAAGTGAAAAGGCACTGCCTGCAAATGGTTGTTTGTCTAAACTTGACAACTTCCTGTTTGCTCTATATTAATTTTAGATGAAACGCTACCACTTACGGCTGTGATTTTTGACCATCTTACTCAGTTCCCCTCTGCTGATCAGGTGCAGAGGATTCTTCCCATCAATGAAAAACAAAGTGTTATTAGAGTTTTAAAAAATGTTGAGAATCTCTCTCCTGTCAATCACGCCATGAAGGCCACACCTTTTCTGGAGGGAGGGGGAGGGGCTATAAAACCAGGAAGAGGTGTGTCTCACTCAGTTTCTGCATGATGGAGGAAGCTAGAGGGTCACGTCTCTGAGCTCTGAATAAGACTGAACACATGTGTACTCAACTGTGAGTGCCCTTAATGTGGTATGAAAATGAAAATATGGTTGGTTTGAAGTAAAAAGGCACTGCCTGCAAATGGTTGTTTGGGGGGGGTTTGGGTTGAAGTGGAAAGGCACTGCCTGCAAATGGTTGTTTGGGGGGTTTGGGTTGAAGTGAAAAGGCACTGCCTGCAAATGGTTGTTTGGGGGGGTTTGGGTTGAAGTGAAAAGGTACTGCCTGCAAATGGTTGTTTGGGGGGTTTGGGTTGAATGAAAAGTCACTGCTTGCAAATGGTTGTTTGGGGTATTTGGGTTGAAGTGAAAAGGCACTGCCTGCAAATTGTTGTTTGGGGGGTTTGGGTTGAAGTGAAAAGGCACTGCCTGCAAATGGTTGTTTGGGGGGGGGGGTTGGGTTGAAGTGAAAAGGCACTGCCTGCAAATGGTTGTTTGTCTAAACTTGACAACATCCTGTTTGCACTATATTAATTTTAGATAAAACGCTACCACTTACGGCTGTGATTTTTGGCCATCTTACTCAGTTCCCCTCTGCTCATCAGGTGCAGATGATTCTTCCCATCAATGAAAAACAAAAGTGTTATTAGTGTTGAAAAAATGTTGAGAATCTCTCTCATGTCAATCACGCCATGAAGACCATATCTTTTCCGGTGGGAGAGGGAGGGATTATAAAACCCGGAAGTGTGGGTGTGGCTCAGTCTGTGCATGATGGGGAAGGGAGAGGTCACGACTCTGTCTGAGCTGTGAATCAACTGAACACACTGAATGTCTACTGAACTGTGAGTGTGGTGTGTTGTGTGGTTTTATGGTGGTTTTTATGGTGGTTTCACCCTGCTTGAAATAGTATGAAACTGCATTTGAATGTGGTGGCCTTGCACCCTGCATGAAATGGTATGAAACTACATTTGAATTTGGTGGCCTTGTACCCTGCTTGAAGTGGTTGGAAACTGCACTTGAATTCGGTGGCCTTGTCCCCTGCTTGAAGTGGTAGGAAACTGAACCTGAATTTGGTGGCCTTGCACCCTGCTTGAAATGGTAGAAAAATGGATTTGAATTTGGTGGCCTTGCACTTTGCTTGAAATGGAATTTCAAGGAATAGCCGTGAGTCAACTGCCAGCCCACCAGCCGTGAGTGAGCTGCCAGCACATCAGGCGTGAGGGACTGAGCTGCCACCCCAATAATCCATTTGGCCCACAATGTCCATACTAGCCCTCTGGAGACTAGTAGTCCCTGCAGCCAACAACACCCATATCAGCGCTTCAGAAAGCCCCCCCCCCCCCACAACTGGCCACCAATATTGGAATTGGTGGAGATGTGGAATATTACGTCGGGGGACCAGCCCTCCCGTATGAACATGGGACCCAACGGGTCCCACTTAGTCTAGTATATATATATATAGATGGGATTTTAGTCTCGACTTAAAGGAGTCGATGGAGGGGGCAGTTCTGATGGGAAGAGGGATGCTGTTCCACAGTCTAGGAGCGGCAACCACAAAGGCGCAGTCGCCCCTGAGCTTATGCCTAGACGGCGGGATATTCAGCAACCCCAAGTTGACCGATCTGAGGGACCTGGAGGTGGTGTGGTGGGTGAGCAGACTCTTAATGTAGGTGGAAGCAAGCCCATTGAGGGCTTTGTAGACATGAAGGAGGATCTTTAAATTTATTCGGAACCGCACAGGGAGCCAGTGGAGAGAGGCCAGGATCGGGGTGATGTGGTCCCTTTTTCGGGTGCCCGTCAGGAGTCTTGCTGCGGCGTTTTGGACCAGTTGCAGGCGGGACAGGGAAGATTGTCTGATGCCCGTGTAAAGGGAGATGCAGTAATCTAGGCGGGAGGAGATAAATGTGTGGATGATCTTTTAGACGTCATCAAATTGGAGGAATTGTTTTATTTTAGATATCATCCGAAGCTGAAAGAAGCTAGCTTTTACCACGGCATTGACTTGTTTGTCAAATTTCAGTGCTGAGTCAAATATCATGCCAAGGTTTTTGACGTGAGGTTTGAGTAGTGGGGTAAGGCTTCCAAGGCTTATATATATATGTGTTCGTGTGTGTATAAATATATATGAATATATGAATATATATATATAGGCTGTATCAGAGGAAAATGTTATTTGTCAGCCAGCCATTCACCAAAAATTGTCATACTTTATTCATAAATACAACACATACTGAAGAATGGTCTCAAGCCAAAACACACTCTGGACTTTCTCTCTTGAAAACAGGTAATTTCATTAAAAGCTTCAAAGTGTAAGCTACTTCCCGCATTCTCTTCCCTCCTTATTAATATAAATGTAATATGAAAGTTGCAGGAAGGCATAATTATGTAATAAAATTTCTCAGCTCTTCCTGCATCCCCCTTTATTATCCCTGCTAAAATGAATTTCAAATGTCGCAAATGCATTTGTCTTGATTTACATTTTACACAGAAACCAAATTGAAGCACATTGTTGCTGTTTCTTTACAATCCTCACAACATAATTAATTAACTTTACATTCCCTTGCCTGAAAGAGCCGTTATGTCTGCTAGAATCTTTGGTTCTGTGGGGACCAATGTGCAGAATTCGTAATCTGGTGTGTGGGCAATAATGTCAGTGGGAGACTTCCTTGTGGCCACGTGTATCGGCATTGCACTTAATAATGGCCAGTTGGACTGGGAGGGTTAAGGCATGCAGTACCTGGTGCAGTAGCAAGCGCTGTTTTTAAGTTGCGAAAGCCTTCTTCTTATTGGAGTGAGAGAGTTAGAGAGAATTGCTGTTGTGCCCTGGCGGAGACACCAATGTATCCACTGCCGGTAGAAATTAACCAAGCCCAGAAATGGGATTGGTCCGATTCCCTGTCATACAGGGTCTTGCCACACCTCACACTTGCCCGATTACTCAGACTTTCCCCTCTCTCTCCACCAGGGAGATGAGCTCTGTTTTTTTTTCAAACAGACCAGAGTCTTTTGTTTCAAGTGTTTTAAACTGTACCGACTGTTGGCTGCAAAATGTTAAAGTTCTTGGGGCAAAAGTGAGTAGCCTCGATTCTTGCGGGGTAGTTAACGTACAGTGCCTCGAAAGCCACCAGCTCGACCCTGCTTTATTTTTTCAATCTTCGTATTCATCTGCTGTTTCTCTTTCCCATGTGCTCTGTGTTGTTTAACTCTCTCACTGCTCTTCCTCTTCTGCCTTAAACCATCTCCCTTCTTCTTCCTCACCTTCCTTATTAGTTCTTCCTTCTTCTGAGGGTGCCCTTCCCTGTAGGTATACTGGAGACCTTCCTCTTCATGGGATCTGAGTGTCGTAGCTCCTGCTGTTTCTCTTATCCCAAGCCTATCCCATTACAGGCCTAATATATCGGCTTAATACTTCAGACAGCCAACTTAGTCTGAGTCCGAAGGACTGGTGCAGAAGGCAGGATTTCAAATTTCTGGATCATTGGGACCTCTTTTGTGGAAGGTGCGACCAGTACAAAAAGGATGGGTTGCACTTGAACCTGAGGGGGACTGATATCCTGGCGGGGAGATCTGCAAAGGCTACTGGGGAGACTTTAAACTAGAATGGTTGGGGGGAGGGACTCAAATAGAGAAAGCTATTAGACAGTGTGTGAGGCAGGAGGCAGAGAAGGAAAGCACTCAGACCCAACATGTAGGGGGGAAAGAAGAAAATAATAATAAACAGAGAATAAGAGGTGGTGGGGTTCTTAAATGGGTGAGCAGAGAAACAGAGGGGTGTAAAATGCGGGCGGAAACAATAGGTAGCAAGGTGAAAAGTAAAAGTGGCAGGCAGACAAATCCAGGGCAAAAATCAAAAAGGGCCACTTTTCAACATAATTGTATAAGGGGTAAGATCGTTGTAAAAACAAGCCTGAAGGCTTTGTGTCTCAATGCAAGGAGCATTCGTAATAAGGTGGATGAGTTGAACGTGCAGATAGCTATTAATGATTATGATATAGTTGGGATCACGGAGACATGGCTCCAGGGTGACCAAGGCTGGGAGCTGAACATCCAGGGATATTCAATATTCAGGAGGGATAGAGAGAAAGGAAAAGGAGGTGGGGTAGCGTTGCTGGTTACAGAGGAGATTAACGCAGTCGAAGGAAGGACATTAGCTTGGAGGATGTTGAATCGGTATGGATAGAGCTGCGAAACACTAAGGGGCAGAAAACGCTGGTGGGTGTTGTGTACAGGCCACCTAGCAGTAGTAGTGAAGTTGGGGATGGCATCAAACAGGAAATTAGAAATGCGTGCAACAAAGGCAAAACAGTTATAATGGGTGACTTCAATCTACATATAGATTGGGTGAATCAAATTGGCAGTGGTGCTGAGGAAGAGGATTTCTTGGAATGTATGCGGGATAGTTATCTAAATCAACATGTAGAGGAACCAACGGGAGAGCAGGCTATTCTAGACTGAGTATTAAGTAATGAGGAAGGGTTAGTTAGCAGTCTTGTTGTGCGTGCCCCCTTGGGCAAGAGTGACCATAATATGGTTGAGTTCTTCAATAGGATGGAGAGTGACATTGTTAATTCAGAAACAAAGGTTCTGAACTTAAAGAAAGGTAACTTTGAGGGTATGAGACGTGAATTGGCCAAGATTGACTGGCAATTAGTTCTAAAAGGGTTGACGGTGGATATGCAATGGAAGGCATTTAAAGACTGCATGGATGAACTACAAAAATTGTTCATCCCAGTTTGCCAAAAGAATAAATCAGGGAAGGTAGTGCATCCGCGGATAACAAGGGAAATCAGGGATAGTATCAAAGCAAAAGATGATGCGTACAAATTAGCCAGAAAAAGCAGCATACCAGAGGACTGGAAGAAATTCAGAGACCAGCAGAGGAGGACAAAGGGCTTAATTAGGAAAGGGAAAATAGATTATGAAAGAAAACTGGCAGGGAACATAAAAACTGACTGCAAAAATTTTATAGGTATGTGAAGAGAAAGAGATTAGTTAAAACAAATGTAGGTCCCTTGCAGTCAGAAACAGGTGAATTGATCATGGGGAACAAGGATATGGCGGACCAATTGAATAACTACTTTGGCTCCGTCTTCACTAAGGTAGACATAAATAATCTGCCGAAAATAGCAGGGGGCCGCGGGTCAAAGGAGATGGAGGAACTGAGTGAAATCCAGGTTAGTCGGGAAGTGGTGTTGGGTAAATTGAATTGATTAAAGGCCAATAAATCACCAGGGCCAGATAGGCTGCATCCCAGAGTACTTAAGGAAGTAGCTCCAGAAATAGTGGATGCATTAGTGATAATTTTTCAAAACTCTTTAGATTCTGGAGTAGTTCCTGAGGATTGGAGGGTAGCAAACGTAACCCCACTTTTTAAGAAGGGAGGGAGAGAGAAAACGGGGAATTACAGACCAGTTAGTCTAACATCGGTAGTGGGGAAACTGCTAGAGTCAGTTATTAAAGATGGGATAGCAGCACATTTGGAAAGTGGTGAAATCATTGGACAAAGTCAGCATGGATTTACGAAAGGTAAATCGTGTCTGACGAATCTTATAAAAAATTTCGAGGATGTAACTAGTAGAGTGGATAGGGGAGAACCAGTGGATGTGTTGTATCTGGACTTTCAAAAGGCTTTCGACAAGGTACCACATAAGAGATTAGGATACAAACTTAAATCACACGGTATTGGGGGTTCAGTATTGATGTGGATAGAGAACTGGTTGGCAAACAGGAAGCAAAGAGTAGGAGTAAACGGGTCCTTTTCACAATGGCAGGCAGTGACTAGTGGGGTACCGCAACGCTCAGTGCTGGGACCCCAGCTATATACAATTTATATTAGTGAACTGGATGAGGGAATTGAATGCAACATCTCCAAGTTTGCGGATGACACTAAGCTGGGGGGCAGTGTTAGCTGTGAGGAGGATGCTAGGAGACTGCAAGGTGACTTGCATAGGCTGGGTGAGTGGGCAAATGTTTGGCAGATGCAGTATAATGTGGATAAATGTGAGGTTATCCACTTTGGTGGCAAAAACGGGAAGGCAGACTATTATCTAAATGGTGGCCGATTAGGAAATGGGGAGATGCAGCGAGACCTGGGTGTCACGGTACACCAGTCATTGAAAATAGGCATGCAGGTGCAGCAGGCAGTGAAGAAAGCGAATGGTATGTTGGCTTTCATAGTAAGAGGATTTGAGTATAGGAGCAGGGAGGTTCTACTGCAGTTGTACAGGGTCTTGGTGAGACCACACCTGGAGTATTGCGTACAGTTTTGGTCTCCAAATCTGAGGAAGGACATTATAGCCATAGAGGGAGTGCAGAGAAGGTTCACCAGACTGATTCCTGGGATGTCAGGACTTTCATATGAAGAAAGGCTGGATAGACTTGGCTTATACTCGCTAGAATTTAGGAGATTGAGAGGGGATCTTATAGAAACGTACAAAATTCTTATGGGGTTGGACAGGCCAGATGCAGGAAGATTGTTCCCGATGTTGGGGAAGTCCAGGACAAGGGGTCACAGCTTAAGGATAAGAGGGAAATCCTTTAAGACCGAGATGAGGAAAAACTTTTTAACACAGAGAGTGGTGAATCTCTGGAACTCTCTGCCACAAAGGGTAGTTGAGGCCAGTTCATTGGCTATATTTAAGAGGGAGTTAGATGTGGCCCTTGTGGCTAAAGGGATCAGGGGGTATGGAGAGTAGGCAGGTACGGGATACTGAGTTGGATGATCAGCCATGATCATATTGAATGGCGGTGCAGGCTCGAGGAGCCGAATGGCCTACTCCTGCACCTATTTTCTATGTATCTATGTATCTATGTATCAACAATCCCAAAAATTGTCTTACATTGCGTTGCCTGTTCTGAAAGATCTTGGCAGGAACCGGATCAATTCGGACGAAGGACAACAGTGTTCCCGGGTACTCTTAGGAGTTCAGACTTAAGGGTCTGATAGTGCACTTTCTTCCCCCTTCGAGACCCCAGCAAAACTGTAGCCTCTTACTCAGTCTTCAGCGATTGTTTCCAGCAAGAGCTGCCGACTACACCAATGTCGTGGACGAAATATGCTTAAACACTGGCAGGTGGCACACGTGTAGATGGGACATGTTGGTCGATGTGGGCATTCTGGGCCTAGGGGCCTGTTTACACAGCCTTTGACCATGATTAGATCTTAAGTTTTGAGGCAAATCTGTGCCTGTGTGCTGTATTGAGAACAAAGTGACCAGATACATATTTATCTCCCTTCTAATTTTCCACTTCATTGTAAAACAAGGTAATGCTTTACGTCCATATGAGAATTTGAAAAATTCTATCCCTTTCTCCCAATATCAAAATCTATGTGTTTGTTAATAAAAATAAAGTTTGTAGAAAATCTAAGGAATATGTTTCAACATACTGTGAGTAAAGTTTAACTGAGTGTTTTTAGAAAGAGAGATATGCCGAATACAGGATCGATTTCAGTTTTATAGATTTTTGTTGTCAGATTTATGGTGGGAGTTCTTTGTTACATAGCAGAACAGTTTACGTATATATGTGAGAAACCAATGAAACAATTTTTTCAGCAATTATTGAGGTCGAACCTTTATGGCGAAGGTGAACATTTATTCCTGTAGGATCTTTGAAAAGAGTATTAATCTGAGATCATATACATGCACAGACACACACACACGCACACTCGCGCATATACTTTGTTTTGTATTTGTAATTGAATGTAATTTAGCAATAATTTAGAGCAGATAGCATTTAACGTTCATCTGCTTCCATCATCCTTTGGACTCTTAATATGTCTGACCATAGTATGCATTTTTATTCACTTGTGGGGAAAAAAATATTTATTGATGGAATTATAAGGCCCTTTTGTTAGACAGTGTTGATCATCTGTTTAAATGATTGATAATAGTTTTTCCGTTTAAAACACCATGTCATTCATCAGAGTAAAGAAGGTCAAATGGTGCCAAATTCTCTTACGAAAAATAAAACTCATTCTGAGATTTACCGAACCTGAAGTGTTGCATGTTTGTTGTTCAGCATGGTTGATATCAGGTGCCTTTCCAATGAAGAAGGTCAGAAAAGGGCGTATACATCTTTAAGCAGATTTGGAAGCTTTGAGTTGTTGCATGTCAACAGAAAGAATAATAAAAGGATGAAGATCCATTTACACAGGAATGTGTGTAGAATAAAAGTCTCATCTGCAAAATGGAACTGTACTTATGTGTGCTAGCTTATGTGGCTTCATGCAGGCTCCATCAGAGTTCTTGAGGTCATAGATTTTGTAGATGTAAAATATTAAATATCAAATGTTTTATATCAGACAAATATATTTTTCTCTGCATATTACTTTGGCTTCATCCTGAAAAGACTTGGTAAAAAGAAGTGAGGCATTTATTTATTTTTAAGAATTACATTTAGGGGTGAAAGGTTATTTTCATGCACAAAGAATATTCCCACAGGAGAATAAAATGATAAATGTGTCTGACAATGTAATAACCGTGTCCTGAGTATTTTATTTTTGGTGAGACCCATGGGTTGTACCGGGAGTATAGAGCTAAAATTATCGGCAACTGCAGATTCGTCATTGGATTCAACCTCTGCATTCTTTGAATGTCACTGAAGCTTGTGAGCATCCAGCACTGAAATCAGTCGAAATATTACCACCTCCAATCGGCCATTCAATCAGAAATAGTCCCCTTCCTCTGATGTTCATAATAGTTGTGAAGTATTTGATTGCAGTAATATGCTAAGTAGCTAATTTGACAAAGTCAGCAATTGGGTTGCAGACAGCTCTTTAGTTCTGAATCAACGATGAAACTGAAACTGCATTCAAATCAGATATGTGCATTTCTTTCATCCAAATAAAGAAGAAAAACCCAACTTGACATTATACTTTTGAATCACGTCATGTTTATAGTGTGTGTTAGGCCCTAATTCAACCACACCTAGTTTGCCTTTCTGGATTTCAGTCAAAAAGCCTGTCTCAGGGAAATAGGTTAGCAAACAACAAGCATTGCAAGTTCACAGACCTCACAGGTCCTTCAGCACTCCCTGGCCTGCTCTCCCATTTCCACTAGTTTTCCTTGTCATATGGTTTTTACCCATACCATTGCAGCAAGGTGCATCCCTTGCTTATTTATTTCTTACTTTCTCGGCACTCTAATAGGCTTTACAGGTGATTCAATTGACTTGCACTTCTTTCAATCTGGTGCATTGTATTTGGTGCTCACTTTGGTCTTCTCTGTGCTGTAGAAACCAACATAAATTGAACAATGGAGATGCAAGGAACTGCAGATGCTGGAATCTTGAGCTAAATCAAAGTTCTGAAGTAACTCAATGGGCCAGGCAGCATCTGTGGAGGATTGGACAAACGATGTTTTGGTTTAAGGACCCTTCTTCAAGCTGTTTGTAGTGATGTGGAGAAAGCTGGGAAGAGGTGGGGGTGGAACAGAGCCTGACAAAATGGATAACAGATGCTGCCTGAGGTGCTGAGTGTTTCCAGTATTTTCTATTTTTACTACACACTTACGTTCTTTCTTGGCCATCAAAAGGAGGCTGGCTTGTTATTGCAAATGCAAAGGGGTGTAGATGCTGGATACAGAGAAAAAAAAATAGTTTAAGTAATTTAATAAGTCAAGCATCAATGGTGAAGGAAATGGACAGTCAACTTTGGGTTGAGACCATTTACCTGAAGTGTAATGGTAGAGGGTGAGGTAGCCAGTGTAAGGAAGTGAGAGGGAAGGGTTGAGTAAGAGCTGGCAATCAATAGTTGATGCCAGAAGAGAGGGTCGCAGGTCTCTTCGTGCGAAGAGAGGAGGTCCTATGTTCGAAGAGAGGTTT